>SMMW01000559.1:0-1200000 GCA_004794655.1 Marisa cornuarietis
ATTATCCATGGCTTAAACAAAGGGTGATAACCTATATTCCATGGTTTAAACCAAACTTCGCCTTTTTTACTTCCTTTTCCTCTTTCTCTTTTCTTCCATGCTTTCTCCTTTCCTTGCTTGCTTGATTGTTTGCTACCTTTCTTCATCTTTTCCTCTATTCTTTCCTCATCCGGGTTCCTCTGTGTCAAGCACTAGCTGGTGAGTCTCTCTCAGCTTGAGTTATGCTAATGAGACTGCCCATAAATGGCGCTTTGTTCAGCTGGCGTACGGACACTATTATGAGACTAATCCTGTAATATTATTAACTGGGGAGTTAGGCGCGCACCGCTAACACCTCCCCTGCCTCACGCGCAGGCGCGAATGTCTCTTTGTGTCAGTGATAAATTAGGACAATCAGGCACCGTAACTGCCTCCTTCTCCACCACACATCCCGAGAGTTGTCTTGCTGTTATTTACCGTCGGAGCACATTATCCCTGGCAAAGTCCTCTCAAAGGCTAAAAGGTTTTGGAAAGTATCGTCTGTTCGCGGGAAAATTCTCCGCAGCAAGGCACCAAGTTGACGAAACAATGTGCAAAGTCTTTGCTGGAAGATGTTCTTTGGGATTGCTTAAAAAAAAAATCCCTTCAGTTTTTCAGATATTCTCTACCCTTACCCCCAGTCCTGTAAACGAGGTGCGAAAGGCGTTCAACCTTAAATACACTCACTCACTCACTCACTCACTCACTCACTCACTCACTCACTCACTCACTCACTCACTCACTCACTCACTCACTCACTCACTCACTCACTCACTCACTCACTCACTCACTCACTCTGTTCTGATGACCCTAAAATGCTACAAGCAGCTTGAGAACTGTGTTGTGTTCTGACGATCATGGACTGCAGCACGTGTTCTGAAGAAATGTAACCTTTCCTGTGTTCTTCTACAGGGTTAACATGGCGACCTCCAGCTCTTATTTGACATGAGTGTGTGGTGTATTCTTGCATGGATGTGTGTATCTTGGCGTGTTTGCATATTCACGTGGCCGTATATGTCAGCAGAAGGTAGTAGACGGAGAGCCAGAGATAAGGAAACAAAAAGAAGAAAAAAAAAAAACGAAGAGAAAGAAATGAAAAGTAAAATAATGTAGAGAAAGCTGAGACGAAAAAAACCACCTAAAAGCACCCACATTTCCTAGACCTTCCGGCCCACCCACCTCCCCACGCTTTCAAAAAAAGAGAGACAAAACAGGACGATGTGTTGGAGCATAGACTTCATTAGAAGGCGAGTTCTCTCAGACCTTTTTTTTTCTCTTAGCGGTCTTTGGGATTCCTCCATCAAAGATGCTCTCTCTCACTCTCTTTCTCTCTTTCGTGGCCCGCGCTAAGCTGCAGTTAGGTCCCCTAATGCGATTAGCTGCGTACTTTATCACAAACAGTCTGACATTATCAGGAAAAACAAAGCGGCACAACCGCGCCACGCGAGGCTCGCCTCCCTTTGCCGCCAAGAATCTCGCGCCCGATTCCATTAAGTTAGCGTATTAGCCGGACGATTAGGGGAAAAAATCTCTGCTGGCCTTTCCTATTGTTTTGGTCAAAATTCACTGCCGCTGGATCCGCTTTGCCCTTATCTCCTTGCCTGCAAGACAAAAGGGAGGGAAGTCTTCGCTGGGCTGTCTTCGAAAGGATGGCGTTTCGGCGAGGAAGGGGCCAGGGTAGCTCCCAGCCACCGGAACCAGAACTGGTGTGATTCAAGGAACGGGTAGGGACGAACCATTTTCACATCGTGCTGTCTGGATGAAGTTTTCAGCAGTTTTAAGTGCACTGGTGGAGCAATACTCGACCATGCAGGTAGAGAGAGGCATAAGGTGTTTGATGTCATAGATGCTCCGGGTTCTAATCTCCTCGTCCAATACCCAGCTAGACATACCACCCTCTCGCACTAACAAACTAACACACAGACCCACCCACCCAAGATTTGAAAAAATTAACGAATTAGAAAATAAACAAACAAAGAAATAAATGAAGGAACGGACAAACAAGCAAACAAACGAATGAACAAACGAAAGAAGCATAATCAAGGCTTTTTTCCAAGTCAATGATCTTTCATCGTCCATACGCTCACAAAAACCTGCGGCAATCACATGACACCCGCGGCGACTTAACGGTTTCTAAGACCGCACCTATGAACAGTGTCACCAGAAAGCTTTCAGCTGCTTCCCCTTGTTTTTTGCTGCTCAGCGCGAGTCTTTCACAGACGCTCCATTAAACATTGTTAAGACAATCTGATCAACGTCGGCATTTTTCCAGTTGAAGCTGATTTGGAATTAAAATATAAAGCAAGATTTATTTAGAGAGAAAATGGAAGAATATGACGGCAAATATTTTTCGTTCCCATTTTTATAAATTACTTAATTTTTTTTAAACGAGGCAAAGTCGAAAAAAAAAATTACATGATGAAAACGTTAGCTGTTTTCAGGCATCGAAAGAGCAGAAACGAAATGGTTTGTCGACGAAAGATAAAGATTCGACGATTTATTATGGATATTTGAGACTATTTCTTTCAACTACCTAAACGCTTACATTTGGTATAGTAAAGTCCCTTGCTCTGTTTAGGTGTTGTCCTACAGGACGAAAGAATGTTTGATCGATGAAATGTACGCTTGCCAATTTCTTCATCACCACCACCACCACCACCACCACCAGCAGCAGCAGCAGCAGCAGCAGCAGCGACGAAACAGCGGAAAGATTTTCGGCGATGAAGTGGTTACTAAGAAAGGTTATGGCTAATGTAAACTAAGAAATGTTCCCTGTCTCCATTTACCATTGCCCATCTCCAGTTGTTCCCCTTTGCGTGAAAACCTTTTCATGCCTCTTCGTGTTGTAAACTTTGTTCTCTGCGAATACCCCCCCCCCCTTCCTGACGATAACACACTGTTCGCGTCCATTGTCCCAACTCCGCGGTGCCGGGGCGATGCAAAAACTTCCATGCACGAGAAAAGGAAAATATTTCTCTTACAAATCTTGGTGCCGCGAACTCTTAGCTCAACAGTTTAGGACTGTGTAACAACCCAGTTATAACAAACCGTGGCTGAAGTCCGGCCTGTGGTCAGCAGGACTCCCCCTCTTCTTTTCGTTCTTTACACTTACTCCCCTCCCTTAACCCTCGTCCAAATTTCCTGTCGCCGACAGGTTGGAGTTGGGGAGGGGGGGTGGGAAGTTGTTGGTGGAATTGTAGGGAGACTGAATAATCCCGACAACTGAAAAGGCAAACAGCCTGACAGGAAGGCATGTTTGTCTGTTGACCCCGCTAACACTCCTAGAGTGGCCAAAGGCGGGCATTTGCGTTTTGAATCTGCTACGTATTATCCGCACAATGAGCGCAAGGTTGGGCCAGGCACAGTGGAAACATAGATTCCTAACAAAAGTGGAATGAAGACTTTGAGCCGCCAGTCTCCTGCTCCGACCTGAGATACGCAGACAATTTTCTGAGAATTTATTGGGTGTTCTGTCCTGATTGTTTTGCTGGTCTTTGTAATATTTCAAAACTCGGGTTTTGACACCGCGCAGAAAATGCACTCATTCATTTAGGGGGGGGGGGGAGAAGACGGGAATAGCCTCATTGGTTGGTTGGTTGGTTGGTTGGTTGGTTGGTTGGTTGGTTGGTTGGTTGGTTGGTTGGTTGGTTGGTTGGATAGTACACTTGTACGGTCGTAGCCCCAAATAAAAAGGGAAACCTGCTTATTTTCAAGGTATAACTTTTTATTTCCCGTGCAAGTTCAAGTCTTTCTTTTCATCTCTCCACGTTCATCAGTCATCGCTCACTCAATTTTTTTTAAGTGGCATAATCATCAGCGTGATTAAATAAATCTATGACCATTCCTTTTGTTACAGGTGTGACCATTAATTTTGTTACAGGTGTGATTCTAAATTTTAATATATGACGAAAAATAACAATAATGATGGCAGCAGCAGCATAGCAACACCACCACCACCAGCACCACCACTAAACACTGCGCTCTATCTGACCACTATGGTCGAGCTTTGAAACCTGACCTATTACAAACATGACAATAAAATCGACGTAAACATTAAAAAAAATCACACATGAAGCTAGAACACATGAAACAAATATACATAAATTGCACAATTAATCAGAAGTTTTTGCGACTTAAACCGGTGAAAGGAGAAGAATTTTCGCTCTTATACCCGTCTTAACGGTGGTGAGCAGGTCCTGCATGGAACGACCAGTCCACCCTTTCATGATTGCAAACCATTTCTTCCTCTGTCCACCTCGGAATCGAACCCCTCTCCTCCAAGGTATCCTGAAGGATAATCTTAGACAAGAGCATTGTTCTGGATGACATGGTCGAACCATACCAGCTTGCCCTGCTTCACTATTGTGAGGATCCTGTCGGCTCCCGAAGGTGACGACCGTGCTCCGTACAAAGTCCTTAGTTCTGTTATCCTTATAATCTAGGAGTAAGCTGGTTCCTTTGGACAGTTTTTTATGATTTTATTTTTTATTATTTTTACTGATGGCATAGACCACGTGTGAATCTTGTTATAAACAATATTTTGGAAATTTTTATTCTTTATCTGTTCCCTTTTACTGCGATTGAGCTCCTCGCTCTGTTTATCATCGAGCACCCAGAAAAAGCTAAGAAAGGTTGGCTGTAGGGAAGTAAAGTCCGCCCCTTTAGACCAGGGCAAAGAATCCAAGACATTACATTAGCCGACTTCGTAGTGGCGACTTACCAGGGTTTGAAAAATGCCGAACCGCCATAAATTTTCCATAACAGCATTAGAGACATGATTGTAGAATATTTTCTTCAAGCTAACGACGAACCTTTTAAGCGGTTTTTGAAACTATTTTTTTTTTATAATCTTCGCGATTCACGTGTTACGGCTTGAAGACCTCTGATACTTGCTTGCAGCCTGGTCATCAGAGGAATGTCCGTGCCAGGCCAATGGAAAAGTGAAGGCAAGAGGCGGCGAGCAAGTCCGTGCAATGTTGACTTGTTGGCATGATAAACTGGGACTGCTGGCAAGAAACGAGGTGCACACAGAAACCTAAAGAGCTTTACCTTCCTCCGCATCCCTTCCCGTGACACCATCGTCCAAGCGGCTAACACACAGACAATTGCCATTGAGACCCGATTGATCCAGCTCAGAGGGTGTACGGTCAGACCTGCTTTTTCACACGCTGAACAACAGGTGCCAGACAAACGGAAGAACCAGTCTGGAAGCATAACAGGTGTACTGACCCCTTTTATCTCCCTTGTCACCTCGTCTGCTGTTCTGTCATGTTTCCTTTCTGGAGTCTGTCAAGTAATTATATGGGAAGTCCTATTATGATGTCCAATTAAAATCCACCAGTGCTGATAACTTTAAGATGAAATATATTAACTGTTGATTATTTCACTGAAGATGATGCAATGCAATGATAAACGTGTGGTTTACTGTGATAAAGTTCTTGCTTCAGTTATTGTTGAATTTCTTTTCTTTTGTAAACGTGTTTTACTATTTAAAAAAAATCTTTTTTGGCGAAATATGTATGTACAGGTATGTGTGTGCCTGTGTATAGACCTGATAATATAGTCGACACTAGCATACAGGTAGGAAAAGCGTATACTTCACTGAAATATCTGCCCACTCTTTAGACCTGCAGCTTGCCAAGTTTGCCAGCTTTGCCAAGCTAATGTACAGGAGCTTCATTCGCAGGAATACTACCTCCAATCTCTTTGGCCAGTTTCGCCTAAGAGCCCATGATCATGAACCAAACATCGTGTTTTCTTTTCTCAGATGTCGCCAACCATGTCCGTGTGTCCAGTTGGTATCGGCACCCTCCTACCCCAGGGGGGGGGGAGGTTCGACAGCTGCAAAACACAGCGACTCTGCCTTTGCAGCCACGACATGATGTGACCTCGACCACTTCAGAACCACACCCTCCATACAAATCCTGCTTTATTACTGCGAGACACCTTGGACGATGATGTCGGCTCTGTTTGGTGAACCATGCGTCAGGCCTACAGCCTGACAGACACCCAACTTCTGTGTCCCCCGCCATCCATTGTTCACCCCACCTCCCCTTTCCTCTCCCACCGTTTGTCCTCTGTTTACGACACCAACGTCAGAGTAGCTTCCCGTCAATCTCGTTGTTTCACGTCGTTGTCTCACAATGTCGTCTCACCACGAGACATCGGGCAGTCCACGTCCATGATAAATAGAATTTGGACTGACGCCTAATGGCGGAAGAATCTCAATCATTGTCTTCTCTGGCCGAAGATTTTTAAGGATTGCGCCGTGCAGCAGGTTGGCTGTTTGCTCGGGCAATACGTTCATCTGGGAGTCAGAAGAAGACACTCGGCCGTAACATTTGTGGCAAGCTCCAGACGTAAGATGACAAGGCTGTGGGCAGAAGCAATTATTGGGAGTGTTTATTTTAGTCTTGGCAGCACTCAGTAACCACCCTAGCATTCCTAACATGCAGGAGAAAAAAAATCTACTCAGGACACGCACGCGCGCTCGCACACGCACACACACGCATGAGAATGTTTTAGGGTTTCAACGTTTAACGGGTAAATCATATGTAGTCACGCAAACTTCGCCTAAATGCTCTCTTTCCTTTTAGGTCTACAGCTTTACAAAAAAAAATAAATAAATAAATAAACAACCCAATAACAGCAACACAACTTTATTTACAAACATGGGCAATTATAATATCTAAATATAAACACTGATTTCCTCCTAATTTAGCATTTTTTTCTTAAATTATTGTTTGATAAAAATTTGCAAAGTTGGTTGTGCAATGTGTTTCGTTTTAATCTTTTCGCTGTCAGAAAGAGGACAGCCCGGACTCAAGACCTGCTCACAATCTGCATGTCGCTGGAAGATTTTGCTTGCGGCCCAACAGAAATAATCCGTTTTTTTAAAGCATGGGCAAATAATGTAGGTGGTTCACCGTGTGAAGGTGGTGACATGAAAAGTGAAGCCCAAGCCTCTCCTTCCCCCGCATTTACCTCCTTTGATAAACCAGATACCAACTCCTGCTGGACACCTGCTGGGTTGGCAGGAGTTTTCCGAACGGTCTTTAAGCCAGCGACTCCAGAAGTCAAGCAAAGCAGCCAACCGATTACGGAGCTTTATGTCTTTTTGGTTTTTTATTTTGATACACTTTAAGTTAGGTCCCTTAGCTGAATGACATAAAACTAGTTTAATGTAATGTTTAATGGGATATGATGCAAACAAGTTGCTCTTTACAACAAATGTCATGTCGCTTGAATTAACATTTTTAAGCGCTAGGAACAAAGCAGCAATGAAGCGAGTAATGATTGTGGGTAGAAGGGACAGACGTTTGCTGAAGTTCAGATGTCAATTGCCACATGTGCCTATATTACAATTTCTCTGCAAAAATGCTTTGCACTGGTTTTTTTGGGGTGTTTATTAACGCCTTGCTAGCAACTGATGTTATTTCACAGCTGGATGATTTCCTTGACAATGAAATAAAAAAGCCAATTGTCCTTTTTCGGTGGTGTGTCTTTGTCTTTATTTTATTTATTGGCAAGAGAAACTTTTTCGTAGTGGAAAAGGTCATTCGACTTCGAAGAACTGACTTCATGTGAAGGTTTTTAATCAGGTTACGCCAACATCTCTTGACAACATTCAGTAAAACTTTCAGTAAAATAAAAGAATCTTGTTAGAACAATAACACAAATCATCATCAGCACCAACAAGAACAACAAAACCATGATGTAAATAGGTCTAACGCCCGAGGGCTCTGATTGTTCCACAGAAAGTAGTTCCATACTACATGTGGTAGAACTCACATGTTGACGCTGATTGTTGTTGTTGTCGCAAAGCTTTTATTTACGATAAGGAGCATGCAAATAAGCGCCAGCAGCTTTTTACTTTGACATGACAAAAGATTCTAGATCATAACCAACATCTCCACAACAATTCTTCCCGGTTGTCGTTTGTAGCGACATCAGTCGTGAAATCAGCTGAATAATCGTGGATGATAGTCTGGAGCTAACTGAACCCTCGTGGATGCTGCTCTGGGGCTAACACAATCATCGTGGACGTTAGTCTGGACCTAACTGAATCTTGTGGATGTTAGTCTGGAGTTAACTGAATCATTGTGGACGTTAGTCTGGACCTAACTGAATCTTGTGGATGTTAGTCTGGAGTTAACTGAATCTTGTGGATGTTAGTCTGGAGTTAACTGAATCTTGTGGATGTTAGTCTGGAGTTAACGGAATCATCGTGGACGTTAGTCTGGAGTTAACTGAATTATCATGAACATTAGTCTGGAGTTAACTGAATCATCGTGGACGTTAGTCTGGAGTTAAACTGAATCATCATGGACGTTAGTCTGGAGTTAACTGAATTATCATGAACGTTAGTCTGGAGTTAAACTGAATCATCGTGGACGTTAGTCTGGAGTTAAACTGAATTATCATGAACGTTAGTCTGGAGTTAACTGAATCATCGTGGACGTTAGTCTGGAGTTAACTGAATTATCATGAACGTTAGTCTGGAGTTAAACTGAATCATCGTGGACGTTAGTCTGGAATTAAACTGAATTATCATGAACGTTAGTCTGGAGTTAAACTGAATTATCATGGACGTTAGTCTGGAGTTAAACTGAATTATCATGAACGTTAGTCTGGAGTTAAGGGAATCATCGTGGATGTTAGTCTGGAGTTAAACTGAATTATCATGGACGTTAGTCTGGAGTTAAACTGAATTATCATGAACGTTAGTCTGGAGTTAACTGAATTATCATGAACGTTAGTCTGGAGTTAAACTGAATTATCATGGACGTTAGTCTGGAGTTAAACTGAATTATCATGAACGTTAGTCTGGAGTTAAGGGAATCATCGTGGATGTTAGTCTGGAGTTAACTGAATCATCGTGGACGTTAGTCTGGAGTTACGCAAAAAGCCACTTTAATGTCCAGATTTTTTGTCCACGCTGAAGAGCCCGCTTTGCGCTTTATTCACCTCAGAATAATTATCGGAACAAAGGCCCATTTGCAGTTAAGGTCACCTCAGCGCTGAGTCATAACGAATAATTGATCAAGTCATCGAAGCCACCTGAAACAAACCACGGGTCTCACACATGTGCGATGATTATCAATATCGCAGCGGTTTTCTTGCCCGCAAAGTCAATTATATCTACCCTCTGACTCCGCTGTACAGCCACGCTGCTGCACACCACCCCCACCCACCTCTCTCCGGCCTCCTGATAGGCGGCGAGCGACAAGGTGTTTGGAAACTGACAAGCCGCCTTTGAAAGGGTGACGCACCGCGAGACGAGCCAACTGTCACTCAAGCGCGTGCTGCGCTCCACGCATGCGTCGAGTATAATTTTTTTTTTTCGCTCTCCACCCGCCCAGCACCCGATGGTTTTCGCCACGCGGTGCGATCTTTTCCTTCTTTTCCTTCCCTCCCTTCCCGTCCTTTATTCGCAGTGACATCACAACTCCACCGGAGGAGACCTGAAGTGACTTGGCGACCGGCGTGTCAGTTACAGCTGCAGCTGCCTCAAGTGCCGCCCGCGACTCTGGAGGCATTTCTAGACCCGCGGCCATCCACACAGCCACTCTTTCTGCTTTGCTACCGAACCAGCAGCCAAAAAGGTGAGTTATGCCCGCCGTTTGTTCAGTTTAGTAATTTGGCAGAAAATTTGCGAGGACTGTCTGTCTTTGTGTATCGTTTTTTTTTTTCCTTGGGGAGGATTACCAAGGGACCGAGAAGGCGGAACAACATGTCATTCAGCTCCAGAACAAATCTTTTTAAGGGATAGAGAGTATATTTACAGTGAAAGTAGTCGTGCAGTTCACTTAAACTCGTAAAGACATTTTTATACAGAATTAAAAAAAAATTAATTAGACAAAACAGGACGACATATTTGATCGGCAGTATTTTCCCTTTATTGATTATATATTTTTTACACTGTGTGTTGTAAGAAATATAAAAGCAATCATTTTATAAAATTAAACTATGCCGTAGCTTTTGCTTAGGAACCCTTAGGTATTAATTTGTTTGTTTTGAACTTTTGGTCAGTGGTGTAGGGTTTACACGTGGTTGTACACGTCTTTCTTGAACCTTCTATATCTTTCAACACAGTTTTGAAATTTCGTTCAAAATATGCTCAGCAGTGACTTAATTCGCAGAATCGAATGTAAGAATTTGCTTATGTTTGAGCAAAAAAAAAATCTTTCCAGGGTGGGCATTCATTTTTTAAAAATAAATATAGTTATTTGGTTTCCGCCTAGCTGCCTGTCAATACACGCTGAATATTATACCATAGCTACACTCTTATCCTAAAATAATAGACATATTTGGCTGAAAGTATTTTTGCTTAGAAGAGCGAGTGAAGGAATGAATAAATCAATGAATAAATAAATGAACAAATGAAATCCCGTCCCTTGGTGTATCTGTCTGCTTAAGTGAATGTTCTTTGTGCAAATGTGATTGACAGACTCGCGATATTCCTATAAGGGTCTTACAAAGGAAGTTAAAATCATCATCATCATCATCATCATCATCATCATCATCATCATCATCATCATCATCATCATCATCATCATCATCATCATCATCATCATCATCATCATCATCATCATCCATCATCATCATCATCGTAAAATCCGTAACATCGAGGGTGGTGGGGCGTTACTGTTGACTTACTCGCAGTCTCCCTCAAAGCTACCCGATGCTGGGCTCTTCTAGTGGATTCGCCAAGCGTTCGTCCTTTTCGCTCGTCGATGCTGCCAAGTGTCCAACCTATTCACTCAGTCTGTCCTCTAGCCTGTTACTCCCAGTTCTGCATCCTTGCGGAGCTTTCGTGGCAAACCTGTTACCTTGTGAGGTGTTGGGACGATCTGAGCTGGTGGTCCTTGTCATGGCCGCCAGACTATGTCAGTGGGATGGCCCGTTCGATTGGCTACTGACAGGTCTTGTGTGACGCAACAAACTTCCTCCCGGAATGTACCCAACTGTGAAATCGGTATCTGACTCTAAAGATGGTTGGGGGAGGTAAGGCAGCGAAGGAGAGGAGATGGGCACCGCCCTCACAAAAAGGTGGCCCCGAAAAAAGTGAGGTCTCGCACCTCACTTTTCAACGACTGAAAGATCAAGCTAAGGGGCCAGTTGCACAACACATTTCTAATTTAAACACTTTTAGGTCTTAAATCTATTTAGATAATCAGTTTAAAGTGTAAACCACAATTTTAGAATTTTTAAAACTAAAACTGCTTTAAGTAAGATAAAGTTGCTTAAGTCTGACTTTCCGTCCTGCCAGTACAACTGTTTGTATGCTCTTGTGCAATGGATCTAAATGGCAGAGAAGAGAATTTGCTTCTTTAGAACAGTTTTAAGGCTTAGAAACATGTTGTGCAACCAGCGCAAGACCTTTTGTTTAGGTCTTATTTGAGACTTGCAAGGAGCCAATGGTCAGCTTTATTTAACTGGGGACGTCTTCAGTGCTAACCAAGTCGTTTTGAGAAGTGACAGAATTTTCCCCGAAGACCCTGTCTAACTGAAATAATGTGTCTGAAATTATCTGTCTAGCTGAAATAATGCCTGAAATTATCTATCTAAAATACAGTAGTGTGTAGACTGGAGTAAGTACACGTTTAAACCAATCCCAGCTGAAGAAGCGAGAATACACTGTCATCTATATTATAAATAAACACGTGTTAACTCCTATAATGCATTATAAATAAACAGGATTATTTAAAATATACAGCTAAACATATGTACCATAGTAATAACATGTTTTGCTTAGACTGCTGATATAGTAAACCTCAGCTAATAATTAGAACTGTAACCAAGCTGCTTGCTCTAAGTACTGTGTACTGCTATATTGTTTGAACTGTATTTTTACTCCACTGAACACTGAACCAATTTTTATAATTACACAAATTAACCGTCACATTTTTTCTTTCCATGTCCCTTATCGTAGGTTAGTCAGCACTTTTTTTCAATCTGTGCACTTTTCACATTTCAGGTATTTTCTAGGGCAGCTTTAGGTAGCATTTTCCCCTTGCTTGAGATTGCTGTACCAAACTACCTATATACTTATATATTTTCATTTATTAACATTTGATATTAAGTTTGTAATTTCGCTAATCGTTGTCGAAGGAAGTAGAACTTTCCCACACAAGAATCGTTGCAAAGTTATTTTATACTTCAGGTTATTCGTACTACAATATTTTTTAACTTCATGTCGATCAAGTCGCTTTATTTTAAATCTCACTTTAAATTATATGTTGCAGATAAATTTTAATGTGGAAATATTGTTGCACTGTACTGCGTATTAATAAACCATTTTTTGTAATAGCTGTAATATTCTGTAAGACCTGTAATATTTTGTAGTAGCTGTGACATTCTATAGGAGCCCCAATATTCTCTTTTGCTGTTGTATATCAACTACTTTACTACACAGCCGCCACAGAATTTTTCTTTACACTGTCTTGATTGATGATATTCGTACCAGCATGAACTCGATGTAAAATTAGACGAGATTTTTTTTTCGAAACACGTGATAGTACAAGTCATTTTTCCGTACAAAATATTAGGATACTGATGGTTGTAGACATGTTTACTTGACACGAGTAGACTTTTATAAACATGATGGCAGAGATAGAAAACGCTTTGGTGAATGTGTTTAGCTTCAAGTCGACATGTTGTCTTCGTTTATCTTACTTTCAACGTTTTCGAAAATTCGAAGACTACAGGAAATTTAATTTTGCTCGCTCCCGACACAAAGTAGTCCTCCAATACAGTAGTTATGTCCACACCCCTCCATGACCTGGAAGCACTGTTCATTCTTTTCTATTCTACTTAATTAATATTCCCCTGGGATAACATATTTTCATATTTTCAAATCCTAAAAGGTATTTCATCTGTCATCCATAAATCTTGTGTGCACGTTAACTGATTTCCTCCTTACTTTTTTACTTTTCACTGCACAGATGAAAGCATACTTTGAAGTAATGATAAAACAGTCATTCCCCCTCATGTCGCCTATTAATTTAGCTGACGATAAAAATCTCATAATTAGTCCTTTTTATGAGGCAAAAATTAAGTTTTTGAGTTGTTGTGTGCGTTTTATATACACAATATAATATTTAAAATTTTATTTTGACACCGTTTATCTTATTTAAGTATTCTATTTTTAATTTAATTTAATTAATTTCTTGTTCTAAGTTTAAAATACTCTTCTCAGTAGCTCTAGAATTATTCACTTGTCGGTGCATTTTGCAAGTAATTAATGCGCTTCGTACATCGTAGAGATGGATTCTTGTATTTAGTTCTATTGCATGTTTGTAATAGAAGTTTTAGCTGTGCGGTTTCAGATGTGAAAAATGTATACTCAGTAAGAAGCCAAAGGCTTGACTGTATACATGTTTATATCCGAATAAGTGCACATAATGTATGAAAATGTGCATGTTGTGCTGCTGACACTGAGTCAATTGGTGGTTCGGGTTGATGCCCTCAGAAGATGCTCGATATCTGTTTGTGGTCCTGCATAACAGACAAACTGCAAGAAGGGGGTGTGGGTGGCTGAGGAAAGATAATTGTGAACACACAAACATGTCAGTTTAGAAGCATACAATTGTAGGAATTCCAGACCGAACGCTTTCACTTCAGTGAAGATAAGTTTCAAACAGAGACCTGGATGTTGATCTCTGTGATTGTTACAGGTGCTTAATGGTCATCGTAGATTTTTCTTCAGCTTGTTTTAATGAGAAAAATAAATTTATAAGGTGCTTGGTGTTTTTAAAACAACAATAACAACAACAACAACAACAACAACAAAATCTCCTCGCGTCATTAAGAGCATTTAATCATAGCAAGTCCTAGCAATGTTGAAGTACCTGATATTTCTCTGTGCCATGCAGATTACCATTCGCTATGAGTGTTTGAAGTTTCGAGGAGTCGGGGAGGGTTTAATTCCCTCGCGCACGCAAGCACAGAACAAAAATAGATGAATATTAGTCCCTTCTTGTAGTTCTTTGTCAATGCTGCTTGTCCTGAGATTTTGCCAGCATGATGCGTATGCCAGGAATGAAAATGTACGTGTTTTTGTGTGAGTTTTGATCTCAAGAAGCACACTTGTTTTCCTCCAGCATAACTAACTTTGTCTTTTCTGCGGTGACAAAGCGTCGCCAGAATCAGTGGCACAGCACTAAGGACAACAAGTGATAAAGTGATTGTTGCTACTAAACCGAAAAATGACAGGGTAAAGGTTCAGGTTTCGTCTTGGATTTCTAAATGCATTTGTTTGACGGGGGACGGCCGTGGGTAGAGTGTCGCTGGAGAACCGGGTTTCTTCTGCTTCCTTCAGAATTTAGTCTTCAACAGGGTAAATCACAAATACGAAAAAGCACGTGTTTTTTCATGTTACATAATTTCATTTTTTAGTAGACTCCTAACTCAGGGTAACGTGGTCGAGCAAGTTCCCTCGTTGGCGAGAAAGACAATACAAAATCCATTTCCGTTTGCGAATGACCAGTGCTTGACCGGCGTATTGCTGGTTCGCTTTGGCTGCGCATATCTACATCTTCTTTCGAGATGTTTCGATTAATTTGAAAAACGCACCCGTAATTAACTTGTGCCTACGGTTTACCACCAATCGCTCGACGCACGATACTAGGAACGAAGAGAGCCTAAAGAGAGATAGAGAAAGGGATAGACAACCATCAATCCAAGCAACACCCCGAGTCTGAAACAATTTCTTTATAAAATCAACCACAAACAGCTAGTCAGTCGTTGAATTAGAAAGCGTATCTCTTTTGTGATCACCCAATCAGTCAAATAAGTCTAGTGTTTGCGAACGTTTGATGGGTGTCTCCACTTTGCCAGTACACATCCTTGTGTGAGAGGCTGCAACTGGAATGCTATTACTGAGCAAAGATCGTCACTTGGACAACACGTTTGCAAGGGGATTTCGGGGATCAAATAATTCATTTTGTGCTGATAATGGTTTTAAAGAGACTAAGACGTTTTATTTCTGAATGTAACTTTCACTAGCATCACGGACTGTCCTCCCGCCATCGTGTAACAGCTTTCCTCGGGATCGCCATTTTGTTTCTGGAACAGCTGAGCGCCGAGAAAGATATCGACAGCTGATTGGTTGATAATGGCGAGAAAGGAAAGATCACTCTTAAGTGTTTATATTTATAGGAGTTGGGATTGGGATAGTGTGTTCACTGTCTTTATCTCCCTCTTGCCCTATGCACGGTCGAAGGTAGGATTAAACTGACTGAGTCAATTCTTTTGGTTAGAATAGCGATCCGTATTTTTTTTAATCTAATTTTTTTCTCATCGTACCTTTTTTGTCAAGTGTTAGCTATAGGTAATGAACGAGCCAGTGAACATCAGAATCTTTAAATCTTTCTGTCCATCCAAGCTCTCCATTCTGTCTCACCTCATACTGTCTGCGTCATTTCCGGCCAGTGCTGAGGGGTGACGCACATCGTTACATGTCCTGTGAGCTGTCGGCACCCAGACACGTCACATCTCCTACTTGAGGCGCTGGCGTCTTCTCCCGGGGTCACTCTGTGGTCTTTCCGTGAGGGCAGCACTGTCAGGGTTAGAGGTCATAATAACAAGCGCGTGCTTTTGACGTCACTTTGGTGTTTGTTCACATCGTAGTTGTTTTTGTAGTATGCAGCTTCTGTCCTTGCTCCTTTACTTTTTCTCTTTGTTTGTTTGTTTGTTTCTTTCTTTCTTTCTTTCTTACTTTCTTTCTTTCTTTCTTTGAAATGGCGTTCTAGCGATACACCCATTATCTAAAGGCGCTTAATGACATCATTAGAACACCTTCACAATGTTAGTTTTGGAGAAAAGGAAGTAATGACAATGACAATGACCAACTTTATTTGTCCCAGTGGGTAATTTGAATATGGGAATGTGCTCTAGTTCGACAATGAAAATAAATAAATAAATAAATAAAAAATTGAAAAATGAAGAAAAAAAGTAAAAAGAGAAGGAAGTGGGCAAGTAGCATATATCATATATATATAGATAAAAAAATTACAACAAGGAAATCAAGTATGCACCTACAACATCTCACTCACACACACACACACACACACACACACACACACACACACACACACACACACACATACACACACACACAAGGCCTGGTGATGTCTTTGATAACAGAGTAATTGCAAATTTCAAAATACAATTTTCGAAAAGTATTTTGTTCTCACTTGTGTACCGAAGGGGACATGATCACACTTATCTTGCCAGCCGAAGTCGATGTGTTCGCATCAGTAAATAGTAATCTAGTTAGTGTAAGTTAACATGGTAAAACCCCCAGCAGCAGTCAACATGTTAAACTCATGCACACAATGCAGTATTCTGGCTTAACACTGGCTCTTGAAACCCGTTTTCATCTGCAAGCACACTGCGACACCCTCGTGCCTGCAGGGCGGGTGGGGTGAGGTCTGGCTGACTAAAGAGCTGTTACTCGATTGAGTCTCGCCCCTCAGAGGGCAAGTGTGAGAGTTGGGTGGGTGAGCGGCCATCAGGCAGGGCCTGGGTGACAGGTCGTGCAGAGTGCTGAGCTCATCTGACGGATTAGAAGGTCTTAGTGTGCACTTCACTTCATGCACGAGCTTGGAGGTGTGCTTCAAGTGCCAGCGGTGTTGGCCCCTCCACAGAGGAATTCTGCAGATTGCCTCCCGTTCCTCCGTAAGGAAGTGAACTGAGGGAGTTAAGTAGAGTTGTGCAAATGTGTGTGTGTGTGTGTGCGCGCGCGTGCGATCGTCTGTATGTGTGTGCGTGCCTCTGTTCGCATGTCTATGCACGCGTGCATTTATTTGTACACGTGTGTGTGTGTGCGTGAGTGAAAGAAATACTGTGTATAAGCCAGAGTTTGAGAGCTTCAAAATAGGTGATTCTGATGAAAGAGCGATGTCTTGTCCTTCCGCAGATTTATAAACAATTTAAATTCGTTCCTAGGAATGTGCTCATTGCTCTTGGCTACACACAGGATGATAGTTCTGTGAATGAATCTGTCCGCGAGTCTCTCCATTCATTTGTCTCTCTCTCTCTCTCTCACTCCTCGTCTCACGCTTAGAATAAATGGCTGGGACTGACAGGTCTCCACCATGACAAAGTGGTTGCACGCACGCACTCAAGAAAATTCACTCAAAGTGCAAAGCTGCAGGTAAACCTGCGAGTGTATTAGGCCAGTCAGGCTGGGCGACCTGTACCGTCCTAGCTTTCGCACTCCACAACACTTACTGTAAGTGAACTGCTAATGTATAATTCCCAGCTAGGCCAGGTGAACCATGCTGTCCTAGCTTCCGTGCCTCCACTTGCGGCTCTGGGTTACGACACTATGCAACTTAAAGGCTAACTTGAGTAAGAAATACTTTTGAAATGAGTTGCGAGCACCCACGAAAACTATACGACTGTTTGAAAGTTATGAAACACACAGACAGTCGTCGACCAGTAATACCTTTAAATTTCTGATTTACAAAATGTGACTGGCATGTAACTGCCACAATATTCTGCAGCAGCCACAATAATAATAATAATAATAATAATAATAATAATAATAATAATAATAATAATAATAATAAAATGAAGATTTTTTATAACACATATTCACACATAGAGAGCTTGCGACTACATAGCAGTTTCCAACTGTATCAGACTGTTAACCCTCGTTACGCCATGTTAGCAAACGTTTCCCCCAGATAGAGGCTAAAGGTTGAAAATCAAGAAAAAGGGGCATTTTGCTAATTTTCATTTTATTATTATCAGTTATAGTTGAATCCTGGGGTTCCAAACCTATTTCAAACTTTATTTTGACCAGAGAGCTTGAGAGTGGCGAAACTGTGGTGTGCGAAATATTTACATGAAGTCGACTGGTTGACCACCCGGCTCTTGGCTTGATCATCATGTACAGCTTATCTCTTCCATATTAGATTTTTTTTTCTTTTTTAAGGTGTTTACAGTACCACATCTAAAATTAGGGTTAAATATTTGGTCATGTGCCATATGTAGGTCAATGTTAAGAAAAATATTGTACAAATATAAACAAAAAATAAAGTTAAAAGAATGAAATACCTTTGAGGAGAATAAAACATTGAAAAATAATCTTTATTATTTGTTACAGCTACTCATTAGTAGCCAGTAATATATCTCTTCAATCTAACTTGAAATGAAGAAAGTGAGTGATGATTGATGATGATGACGAGAAAAACTCATGACCACATATTGACAATAACGAAAACACATTTGAACCATTCAGTTCTAAAAAGTGTTTAACTTTAAACAGGAAATTGTGTATATATATATATATATTTCTGGTGTTAAAATAAGCATTCTGATATTACAATACTGCACACATATTTTATGCATTTTTTAGGTTGAAAACGTTTTCGTTATTGTCTTCTGGTCTTTGCGTGTCCTCTGCGGCTTCCGAGAAATTCTCACAAATTTCTCTTTTAATTTGTTACATCGATATCTAAACCGTGATGGAGAAAGTTTATCCATTCATCAATAAGTGTGTACATCCAACATAGCAAATTCATTAGCATCAGTTTTCTTTACTGATCTTTAGAGCGGAGGAAAGGGACCAGCACTCTAGCATATCCTGTCCTCCTTCCTTTCCCTTTCTTTTACCCCTTACCCCAACTAGCCCCTTCCCTGAACAACAGGCGAAAGTCCGTCAGACGAGGGCTTAAACCGAGCAAAACGCAGATTAGGTTTGAGCCGCCAGTGGTCAAGTCAAAGCTCTGTGTACACCGCTTGGTCAAGCTACAATACAGGAGTGTGTGCGAGACCGCCCAGCTCCGTGCCTTGGCGGGCTTCGAACCCAGGCTCTAAAAAGGCCGGCATCTCGTTCGTCTCAGGTGTCAGCCAGGTAGCCAAATATTAATTCATGTTTCCTCAGCGCCGTCCGTCGCCAGCGTGGACAGGGGCACAGGCACGCGCGGCTAACATGCTGAGCAAAAAAAAAAGGGGAGTGGGGGAAGGGGCTGGTGAGGACGACGAGGCGTGCCGGACAGGTAAGGAGAGAGGAGGGAGTGATGGAGGGGAGGGAGTCAACGGCTGACTTGAGCTGACAGCCTACAAGAGCGAGACTGTCGACTCCTCTCGCGCCAACAGCGACGTGAAGAGATTGTCCACACCACAGTGTCAAGTGTCACAAGGCCTTTATTGTGTCAGACGGAGTGGATAAATTTGTCTTCGGTGGCGGGACAAGATACAAAAGGAAGTAGCAGTCATCGGAATCAAAACATCAATGTTTTGTGACAGTAGGATATAGAAGCACACACACACACACACTCACCACAGACAACAACACCCCCCCCCCCAACGGATGGGACGAAGGTGTTGATAATCATTCCTCCAACATTAAGGTATTGGAACAGGTGGTGAAAAGAAAGTATTGAATCGTCTTTGATTTTTCGTGCTCATACAGTCTGTGGCTGTGAGTAGTGTTCAGCATGAAACGTTTCGTCCGTTTTTCATAATGGCAGCCATTTCCTTATTCCCTTCTCTTCTTGAAATTCTCCCTTGTGACAAAACTGAATTTAGTTTTTATTCCACTTTCTTTCTTTGTTCCCATTTATTTTATTGTTGAATCCTTAACCCTCGACCTCTTGTTGTACTGACTGTGTAAAGTCATACTCACGAAAAGGTCATTACGTCACATCCGCCTGCGCACGCGTGGCCCGAGCTAGGAAGCTGTCGTCTGCTCCAAGGCCGGCGTTCCTACAGCTGTGTGCACAGGCACTAACACCGTACTAACAACGTACTAATGTCTCGGCAAGGCCGCGGAGGCTGCGAGAAGTGAGGCGGCAGCAAGCGTGAACAAACAGATTCATCTGTTTGACAGACAGCTCGCGGCCGGCGCGTTGCTAACCTTCGAAAAGTCCGGGCAGCCATTACACCTTGGGTTCCACTATAGCTCAAGGGTGCCTGCAAATTTTACACGGTAATCCCCGGCAACAGGGATTGTGTCCCGAGGGTCGGGGAATGTAGTGGGGCCTGCCACTCAACACGTCGCAAAACCTTCGTCTTAAAGGACAGGGGCCAGTTGCACGACACGTTTCTAATTTTAAACAGTGTTAGGCCTTAACTCTATTTAGATAATTAGTTTAAAGCGCACACCATAATTTTAGAATTTTTAAAACTAAAACTGCTTTAACTAAGATAAAGTTTTTAAAGTCTGACTTTCCATCCTGTCAGTACAATTGTTTGTATGTTTTTCTGCAATGCATCAAAATGGCTAAGAAGAGATTTTGCTTTTTTAGAACAGTTTTAAGGTTTAGAAACGTGTTGTGCAACTGGCCCCAGGAGTCTAGGGGTTGGGACAGGGAGGGGGAAGACAGGTAGTGGTGGAGGGATTACACCTTTTTTTTCTCCTTGGTCTCACGGAGCTGGGTTTGTCCGCTTGGTGTGTACTTTGAACATTCTTTCCGACCCGACCAAGCAAGGAGAACAGCAAGCAGACAAGTGTGCAGGAATATTTCCCCTGGACACTTCGGGGCCCAGCTAATAGTGGGCTCTTCGTCTTTACCCATCCCCACTTCCACATCTCTGAGGAGGGGAGGCAGCCATTCTTCTCTCTGTATTATGCAAATGCACGGCTGCATGGTGCATAATATGGGATAGGTCATCACGTGCCGTGCACATCTTTCACTTCCTATTTCCACAACTCAGAAATCACAAATCACAGCTCACAACTGTTGGATTCAGAAGCTGGCGGACTTCTATCACTTGCTGGTCGTTGAGTTTCCTGTACTCATGGTCCACCTTCATTTTCTTTTTCCAGTCCTATGGAATGAACTGTCACCCCATACTGGCTGGAAACCTAATTAATTTTTTCCCTTCAAAACATCTCTTTAAATGTATCTTCTTATCTTCCCATGGTGTGTGTGTGTGTGTGTGTGTGTGTGTGTGTGTGTGTGTGTGTGTGCTCGCGCATGTTTTTGAGCTCATTTACGTGTGCGTCATGAATTGATGAAACAAGAATGGCTGCTTTCTGAAAACTGTGAAATTTCCATGTTGGTCACTCTATTTCATGTCGGCCACTGCTGCGACCTTTCTATCAGAAGTCAGTCTATTTGAGACAGTCAGCCATAGGTACGAGCGTCGTGTAATTTGTTGGACATTCCATTTCATCAGCCACAACTGCGAGCTTTTCATCAATCGTTGGTCATCATGTTTCTTTTTAGTTAGCTATAACGGTAAGCTTTTCACTAATTATTGGTCCGTCTTCTTCACCTCGTAACTTACAGCGGGGGGGGGGGGCGGATGCAGGGGGGGGGAGTGAGGGAGGATTGGCGGAGAAGACTATCATCTGTGTCAGTAGGCGGGCCGCTCTCGTGTCAGGCCTTGTTTCTCGCGTCTTCACGCGCGGGCAAGATTTCGCGAGACCAGGGCAAACTCAGGTCGGCGGAGTGGCGCGCTGACGTTAAGATGGCCAATGATAAAAGCAAATTTGCTGACCCATTGTTTCGCCCTCGCCTGCTGCCGTCTCGCTAAGACTTGGCTAAATGCTTCTGGGATGAACAGGTCGCTGCTACATAATGCAGGTGTCAAACGCTTAAAAAAAATAGTGGGGGGAATCTAACAGCTTCTTGAACTACACCTTTGTCCTTTAAAAAAGAGAGAGAGAGAAAAAAAACCCACTGAAAGATAAACCGTCTTCGTGTCTGTAAATGAACGCTCAATCTTTTTGTTTCTCCAAGCACTTAGAAACATGCTGTGTAGAATAATCTTGATAGTGTTTTGTTAATTCTGCATTCATGCACGTGTGATGCATATGTGCACATTTCTAGACTCAAAGTGATATATATATATATATGTGTGTGAGAGTAAGTGTGAGTGTGAGTGTGAGAGATAGAGTGTTCTGCAGTTTCGAAGTCAGGAACTATGCACCAAGAATGGACACTGAAACAAGACATACACACACCTGCACGCAAACATACAAAACATTTGCACACCGTCATGCCTGCACGCTTAAACACGGAAACACGCACGCACGCGCACACACTAAAAAAAACAAAACAAAAAAAAACACGCACACGCGATATAGTTCTATGTAAAAAAAGATTATCACACACACACACACACACACACACACACACACACACACACACACAAAATATAGTTCTATACAAATTAAGATCCTCTCTCTCTCTCACACACACATAATAGTTATATATAAAACAAGATCCACACGCACACACACACACACACACACACACACACACACACACACACACACAACGTAGTTCTATACAAATTAAGATCCTCTCTCTCTCTCTCTCACACACACACACACACACACACACACACAATAGTTATATATAAAACAAGATCCACACACACACACACACGCGCGTACTTCAGAGCGATCAAGACCAAGCATCTAGGGCCGAGACATGCAGTTCTAACCTGCTGCCCGTCTGACCATTTGAACCGCGCAGCAAACGGTACCCTGCACGTGCTTCCAGTAATTGGCGCCGGCACGCGCCGCCCGTTCGTGAGCAACTGATCAGGTGCGAGGTGTTACGCACGTGCAGGTTCTTCTCGCGTCAACTGTGCACGCCTCGCCACTCTGGAGGGCAGCACGCGGACTGGTGGCAGCTCGGCCTTGCGACATCAAAGACAAGGCAGGGGTGGAGCACTTTATAAGTGCTTCATAATATTCCAACAATAATAATCGTAGTTAACGGAATTCTGTGCTTACGGTATCCTGACAATGTTACCAAATATTTAGTATTGTCAGGTATTTGACAATGTGCGGATGATCCAGGAAGTCTCAGAAAGGTCCACAAGAGCGAAACATTCCCTTGAAAGTCTAAAAGAGCTTAAAATTTTTTTTTTTTAGATGTCAAGACTTTAAAAAAGGGAGAGTAAAAACCCTAACATCATGAATGTTCTTGGATATTTTTACTTTGTTGAGGCTACATCCAGTGGGGGACCTGGGTTCATATTGATATTTTGGCATATCAGTGCACAGAGCTTGGGCGACTCTCTGTCACCTCTGTAGGCTTGTATTTAATTTCTGACTTTTTTACACTTCAATGGTGTTGACAGAGAAAAGTACGAATCCCATTTCTAGTCAATTTGAATAGGATTTTTAATTAACGCTAATAAAAAAAATCGCGGCTTAACTTATCTCCTGCTCAGGAAACATTAAACATGTACTAATGAGTAATGACTAACCACTTCCCATACATCCTCATGCGATATTCCAGTCTCATTTCAATGCACAGAACCGTCGACAACCGATGAATATGGAAGCTGTTCGTGTGTTAACATGCATACCCCAGTGTTATCCCCTTTATGACTACCAAACAGCTGATAAAAAGCGAATGGGGCAGGAGACGTGACAGTGTTATCTGGAGCATAGTCGCATGTTTAACGGGTTTGTGTGTGTGTGTGTGTGTGTGTGTGTGTGTGTGTGTGCGCGTGCGTGTGTGTGTGTGTGTGTGTGTGTGTGGTGGGGGTAATATTTCAGTTTGTGCTGTTTGCACGCCTGGACTAATCCATGTCTGTAATGCCCTGTAATGTCTGTAATGCCCATTTCTTATCGAGAGACTCGATGTCGGGTGAGTTCCAAACATGTCTGCCACTGGGGTACAGCCTGATGGACGGACAGATCTGTCCGCTCGCCACAGGTTTGGTGATCCGCAAGCTAGGAGGGTTAGGACATTCTTGTGAACGAAATCCTATACGTCCTCGGCGAGAAGAAGAGCAGAAAGAGAAAAGGCGGAGCGGGAAGACGAGGAAAAGAAAAGAAAATTAAAAAAAAAACCCAGAAAAACAAGAAGAACAGAAAAAAGGAAAAATAACACGAACAAGATGTACAGTCTATGAACTAGAAAGACTGCTATGGTGATGTACGGTCTGTACTATGTGTAGCGATGCACAGTCTATGTATACACTATAATTATAAGACGGCTGTATTTATGCGAAGTAAGTCGTCTTGGTCGTGGGTTATCACGACGCTGATGGTCTCTGCCACTAGCTTTTCTCACCTGACGACAACGTCGATGACAGATGTTTGTACAGCTGAACATGCCTTGTGGTGGGCGGGGTGGAAGGTCCATGGAGCGAACAAGATTTAAACATAGATGGCGCCTGGAGTAGTTGTGTCTACCAAGATACCAGGACGCTTTCTGGCCACCAGAGCTTCCGAGAAAAAGGCAATTTTTTTTACTAGCAGGATCCTTTTCGGGCTTTCTCTTAATCCTGTCATATCCTGGGTCAGTCCTGTGACTCCGTCTTGAGTGCTTAATGGCCTGGCTGTAAACTTGTCAACTGAAGCCTAATCTTGTATAAAAGCGATCACAAAGTTGACTTCTTTCTCCAAAGCAGACGAAGGAGAATACCCGCCTCTCTAGGCATCCAGCAACACACAAACGTTCAAACAGACCCGAAAAAACAATAGCTGAGAGGGGAAAACCTCCCGAGACACGAGCTAGGCTTTCCCCGGGTACCCTGAGAAGCGAGTGGAAGAGTTTAGGGGTGGGCCAGCATACCCCAGTGTATTCATGTCAGTTTCTACGATTTAAAACCAAAAGCATGGAGCAAAAACAGACCAAACTCGCGCCTGGGAAGTGATGGGCCGAGAGTCCCCCGTTTTGCCTTTTCTGTCAAAACAAGCGACTGCGGTGGACAAAAAGTTTTTTTTTTTTTGGTTGGTGGGAGGCCTGTTGCTTTCGATCAGATCGTTCTGCGCCGAGATTTGGTTAACTGCTGGATGTGGTTGCATTAGTGATTTGTGATTTAATTCGCTGTGTGGCTCTCTGTTGCTTTCGCTACGTGCCGACCGTCGGCGGGGAGAAGTGGTGCGGTTGCTACAACTCACCCTTGAGTGGCAGGGGTGGGGGGGGGGAGAGGACTGAACATTGTGCACGCGTGGGATCGACTAGGAAAACGGTGGAGCGAGAGAGAGAGAGATTTTTATTTTGAAGAAACTAGTGGATACCCATACCTTTGAAAGAGGTATATAAAACACAACATCAAACATTAAGAGATCAGGGGCCAGTTGCACAACACATCTAATTTTAAACACTTTTAGGCCTTAACTCTATTTAGATAATTAGTTTAAAGTGCACACCACAATTTTAGAATTTTAAAAACTAAAACTGCTTTAAGTAAGATAAAGTTGTTTAAGTCTGACTTTCCGTCCTGTCAGTACAAATTTTTGTATTTTTTTCTGCAATGCTTCAAAATGGCTTAGAAGAGATTTTGCTTCTTTAGAACAGTTTTAAGGTTTAGAAACGTGTTGTGCAACTGGCCCCAGGAAAAGTTACTATCAGCTGCATGATTACTATTTCTCTGACGTGGCATTGCACGCAAAAATGCTCATTTTTCAGTCTCTTAAGATAAAGATTAAACCCAGACTTTTAAAGCGAATGAGTGAGAGATATGGAGAGACTTTCAAACATTAATACCTTATACAGTTGGATTATGGCCTCCTTAGAAGCGGTACATAGTAGCAGAACAAAAACCGTTTGTAACGGCAGCATCTTATTTACGACAGTACGAGAGGGTGAGACTGAAACAGAGTGGGTTGAGGTGATGGGTGACTGTGTGTTTAGAGACTGACTGTGGGATAGAAATGATGGCTTGCTTATCAGTATAGACACAGTTACTCATTTCACTTACCCAAACGGCTACCCGTCTTGCTCACGAAAGCTGCTTCCAACTGACACGAGGTCTTCCATACTCATTAGCCAATTATCGTATACCTCATATAAACTGTAAACCAAGTACATCATTCGTACATAACCTTTGAGGACCATTCAGCGCATATAGATTAATTAAATGATACTGTTATCATTTTTGGAAGTAGTGCGAAGGCCTTTACATATAATTCAAATCCCCACCCCTCTCTCTCTCGCCACATTTTAAAGTTTAATATGCACTGTCATTAAGATTACATCATGGCTTTAGGAAGGTACTTTGTAATTTTAAAAAGATATGCACTAATATTATTTCATAAACTCAGGGCCTCAAAAGAAAAGCATTCCCCTATGAAAGGTCCAAATCACAGAGATACAGTTCATTCTAAGGAAAAGCTCACACCTTCCCTCCCCCGAAAGAAAAACAAAAACAAAACAAATTCTCTTTCTAAATAATTTCCAAACCTTGCAAAAATAAGTTTCCTTTATGTGAAGTTCTATGCCTTCAAAGTATTCTCGTGTGAAGAGAGTATCTACAGCGCTGGGGGTGACCACAAACCACCTCGGATGTTCTTTCTCTCCGCAACTCCGTACAGACAAATAAAGCTTAGAACGAACGACGGGACATTCTTCATGCAACAACGTTTAAAAAGATTGTTTCGATAATTTATATCATGTTATAAACTATATTTAATTATGAATGAGTGTCGATAAACGCTGTAGTCACCGCCAGCCACACGTTCTGTGTCATCGCGTCGCTTTGACCATCAGCGTCAGGCACAACAAAGCGGATCCCAGCCCCATACTTCCAGCCGACCTTCTGCAACCGTCCTCTTGCCACCAACTCACGCACACAGAGAGGAGGACACCAGCCCGGTGTACAACAATACGAGGAGGCACGCAACTGGCCATGCCTGGCGCCACCTAACGAGGGGTGTATATTTTCCCCTTCTTCCCCCCCACACCCCCGAGAACCTTCAGTCCCGGGTAGCAGCTGATCTCTGTAGAGTAGGCGACGCCCTCGGCTGTCCGAACGTCGAGTCCGCGGTACCCGCCACCCGTGTTGCACTCGCTGGCACCTCTGGCAGCGGCTTGTCAAAACAGGCATCTACACGCTTCAGGCGGTAAAGTCAACCGCGTACCCGAAACACGAGCTGCGTGTGGGTGGTTGGTTGAAGAGAGTGTGAGAGAGAGAAAGAGGGAAACGGCAGGACAAGAGACTGGAAGGGGTGAGCAGGGGGTGGTTGGGAATGAAGGGGTGGTTTGGTTGCTGCGACGCGACAAGAGAAGTGCAGGAGGGGTTGAAGGTGGTGGGAATGGGGAGATCTGCTTTCAGCGCCATCTTTGTTTGCTAAGACACCGTGTCCAGCCCCTTGTTCCACCCCAACCCCTCATCTCCTCCGTCTTTGGGTTGTTACCCGGTCAAACACTGTTACCTCTTCAACTTCATGGGTTTTGTCACACGGTTTCGGAGACTTCCTGCTTTCGTTGGGCATCTCTCGGGTACAGAGACTGGAAGATGAGGAGGATAAAATCGTTTTTCATGAAGGAGGGATACACTACAGGGAAAGGTGATGGGAAGGGGGATAGCCTTCAGTCCAAAGGGGGTCGGGTTTCTGTGGACCTGTTGAGGGCTTGGTGAGGGCTTGATGAGGGCTTGCCCAAGCTGCTGGCTTCTGACGATGCAGGTATGAGTCCGTGGGGTAATACATCATTGTTGGAGGTCGCCATGGCTTGTCACAGCCCTCTGATCCCAACACGAGCCTTGCCAGCAGTGTGCGACTAGAATGCCAGAGATGAAGAATAATTGTAACACAAGCCCGAGCCTGTCTTAAAAACGGTCTGAAAACTCATCCATACGGCCTTTTTTTTTGTCTGAAGAAACTGAAATGAGCAGAAAAGTATTATCCACTTCTCTTTCGCTCGCTCTCAAAGGTACGCACACACCCACGCACGCATGTACGTATACCGATGCGTGTATACACATGCAAATACTAACACGGACACACGCAGTTGATGATTTATCTGCACTGAGTGAGAAACGGTTCAAAAGCTGGTTCTGCAGTCAATTGATTGTTGATGCCAACGAGGAAATCTTGACCGACCACCGTTATTCTCGCCATCACCACAACTACCACTACCACCACATGTAGAGCCAGCTGCTGAAGTGCGCATGAAGGTTGGTGCAGGTGGCTGGGGGTGTTGCATCTAACCGTGTCTTCATCAAGCCACCAAAGGGCCTATGGGCAGTTTTAGATGGACAGTTTTACATATGGGCAGCTTTATACGAACATCTTTACGTATGGACAGCTTTAGGTATGGCCAGAAGACGTTACAGAGCTGATGTAGAATTTACCTCACTACCAAGCGGGGAAGTGTGCTACACATGTGATGATGATGATGAGGAGGAGGAGGTGGAGGAGGAGGTGGAGGAGGAGGAATGACGGAACCTAAATATGATTTTCGCGATTCAAATCACGTTCGTAAGTGTAGCGGATACATTTTAAATCGATCATCCGGCATGTTTGATTCTCTTTTTGTCTTCCCTCTCATTGTCTTCCTCGCTTTTACATCTTTGGTTTCTGTTTGTACACCCTAAGAAAAAACTTGCAGCAGAGAGAACAAAATTCCACTTTGTTGATCTGAACTTTCAACATTGCGAACCCGACTAGTACATGTATATGCCACACACACAAAAGGAAGCATGACTCTAAGAGGTACAGCGACTGGTGCCATGGCCGCGCTAATTGTGGAAGCAAACCTGCACACTGTTGCCTCAGCTTTGCGCGGCGAAACATGCGGCGTGTTGAAGCACCTGCGCGAGGCATGCTGGGCCAGGAACAGGGAGCGCGTGCCCACCTCTGCCCACCCGTCCACCGCCGACAGGTTTTAGGCGCAGAGACTGTGGCGCCGCGTGCACCCGCCGCACGTCCGCACCGCCACCTGTCAGCACCGTCTCTTATTATGCAAGGAGAGAGAAAAACCTTCGCCACCTGGTGTCGTAATGGTATTTGCGCAGCGTTTGCTGCCTTAGCTGCTCCTTCAGGTGTGTTTCTTTGGCAGGAGATCTCTTCAGCCTGTTAGTGCCATGCCGGTGGTGGTGGCGGCTGGGGGAAGGGAGGGGGAATCTGAAGGAAGGAAAGTGCATGCACTGATCAAGTTTACCTTGCAGCTGAAGGGGGCGGGGGTTTAGTTCGGAAGGCGGATGGAGAGAGATTGTTCCCAGGGAAAGTCTCGGATAACCCTGGCAGTCAACTGACGACAGACATCGGTGACGGTCGAGAAGGCGACAGCTCTCCTAACAGCTACCTCAAGTGTTTTCTGGGGCTTGTCATGCTGCTAGGCTCAAGCACCACGGATGATTGTATGAGAGGAGGGAGGAGGGGGAAAAAGTATGGGGTGGGGAGGTAGAGGAGGGAGGAAATGCAGGTATTAGGGGAGGTAATAAGGAGGACAAGGAATGTCGCCGTCGTGGACTGTGGGGAATGTGAAGTGCACTTTTGATCTGTCAACTCTCCACATTCTTCTGCAAAAAAGAAGACACAATTATTTCAGTGTCATCTTGAAATCTGTATGGTGCGCGTGCGGGAGTGCGCCCGTGTTTGTGTGCTTGCTTGCTTGTTTCCCAGTTTGCCTGCGAGTGTTCATATGTCAGTGTGTGTGTTTAGTGCGTGCATGCATGCGTTAGTGTGTGTGTGTGTGTGTGTGTTTAGAGGGGGGGGGAATCTCCTTCGTTCTTTTCTGTACTAACCTTTGCTAGGTGTCCTTTTGGGAAAGCCGTCCTTCCTTTTTCTATCAGCTGTCCAATAAAAGACCATTAAGGTTAGCGTTTCCCGCCCAAAGCAGCACCAATGTCCTAGCAATCGCCATAATCTTTTCTGGACTTGAATAGTCATATCTGTGCAGTTAGTGTAAGAAATTCTTCATTGGTGAGATGGGATTACGGAGGCATTGATTTCTAATATAGAGACACAGCAAATGTGGTTTATTATTTTTTTTTCAATGATATGAAGTGAGCTTGTATCCCTGGGATCACACTCAGACACCACCCCCACCCCGGTGTTTGAACCTATGAAAGATGAGGAGAGTGTTAGGTGACCGCACAGGTATGTATCATCCACCCATATGCAGTACTATATTATACTGTAGTACTATATTGTACTGCATTGTACTGTAACATTTATAAGGTCTGCATCACATTTATCCAGCGACGTGGATGTCTGTTTACTTCAGCACTTGTTTTTGCCCCCAAAGATGCCAAAGTTTGCAAAATTTGAAGCTAACACAACTTTACTCTGAAGAAGTAGATGATAAAATGTTCTGAAAGCGGATACCGAGTGGTTCGAAAGCGGACACTCACAGTAGCCGGCTCAATACCAATGCAGCGCAATGAACCCCTCCCCCCACTTAACCATTTCTTAAAAAAAATGATACCAGGGTTAGAGGTTTGGGAAAGGAAAGGCAGCAATGGACAACACTGGCCCCACCCTCACGAAAAAATGGCCCCGAGATAAGAGAGGGGTCGAACACCTTACTGCCTAATGATCGAAATATAGGGAATGTCCTTCCTTTCGCTACAAAAAATACTTTTGTTGATTTATTGTCACTACAAACAGTAAATGATGCATTAAAATAGAAGTACCACAAAACAATAAGTTGTACACTCTTAATTAAAGAGAGAGCGCACTTCCTGTGGATAGTATAGCTGCACACATTTTATAAATGCAAACACTTTTGTGGATGGTATAGCAGCATAGACTTCTAAGCTACATAACAAAACAAAAAAAAAATTCTAGCATAGTGTTCCACTACATTGTCTGTAACTTTAGTGAAGCACAGCTCTATAAATACGAACCTAACACTTCAAACATCTAAAAAAACAATATCACACTTCTATTGGTACAGAGCTAAGGACACATTTTTTTTAATGGGTGCCAACCATGCTTTTTTAACAGTTTATTTCATATTACACCATTGATACTACTGTTTTATACATTACAATTACTGTGATTAAAGAACATACATACATACATACATAAAAATATTAGTCAGTTCAATAAGGACACTTTACAAACACTGAACTGTGTATCACACACTGCAGCAAGAATAGCGATGTGATGTAGCAAGGGACCAGTGATGATGTGATGACTGGAGAAGTAGCATTGATTATCACTCCTCGAGAGAGAGAGAGAGCGCCCGTGCATGCATGTGCGTGCGTGTATGAGTGTTTGTGTGTGTGCGTGCGCGCGCATTCGGGTGACCAAAGCAGGATGCTTTTTTCTTATTAAAGGATTGCCAGGCGGCTGAGCTGCAGAAAATACAGGCTGAAAATCTCGATACCTCGTGACAGGCCTCACAGGCCTCGCGTGTCGTGACGTACACGGCTCCTCGGCTCGAGCTTTGCCGGGCGATTCAGCATGGCGACCGGGTGGCTAAGCGCATCAAAAGTCCCGCGACTCCGATCATCCGGGTCTGCAGCACTGGCAGCGCGTGTTGGCGCGCACACACACACACACCGGGACAACTCGCCCACACGCGGGGGGGGGAGGGGGAGGGCAAACCTTCTTCCACCACCGAAGCGTTCGATCTCACTGTTAAGCAGACGAGCTCCTCCCAGCCCTGGGCGGTGGAGCAATCAGCTTGCAGGACTTACGGAGGTGCGCCACCCCTGCTTTGGCACCGCCTGCAGCCATGTTGTTGCCGTTTTGCCGCAGCTTTTGTCCCCGCTGCACCCCATCGCTTCAATAGCTCAATTTTTTTCCCCTTACTTTGTGGGGTTTTTTTTCCTCCTCTCTTCGTGCACAAAACGCCTTCTCTGTCATCTCGCCGCCGAAAAAAAAGACTCACGATTGTCTGTTTTGCCCAGAGGCCAGGTTTTCCACTAAATAACATCAAATACACAAAGCCCGTTTTTCAGGTACGTTCCACAAGCGCTGGAAGGCTACATGTTGGTAATTAGTGGCGGCTAATCTCGGACAGAACTGGGCCAGAGCTTGGACACTTGTTACGCATCGGTCAAGTCTCGCACTGCCGAGGGCTACTTTTAATGAGGATTGTCCGAGTCACTTCGAAACCTGATCTTGTTCGCACAATCAAAGATACAGAATCCTGAACTAATTGACAGCATCGTGTAACAACAATGATGCCGGGAGATTTGACTCTTTAAAAAAAAAAAAAAAAACCCTGAGTCCTGAGGCTGAGATTTTCCGTTAAGACTTCGTGCCGTGCCTCTGTCAGCTTTGTTTGTCACTGTCTGCGATAGTTGTGCCCCATGACCCGAGTCTCTGAGTTACGGTAGTTGCTCTCCAAAAGTCCGGTTTTTCAGCAGATGCTTTTATTTTGAATATTTATTTACTGACCCCCTCCCTTCATGACAGTTTGCTGACAAACGAGACAAACTTACAACGTCTTCCTGTCCACCAGTATAACAGCATCCCAACGAAACTGGCGGTGTACAGGCAATCAACTGACAACTTGTTGGTGTGTAAGTCAGAAAAGTTTGCTCCTGTGTGACCAAGGGAGACCATATATTTGCAAATCAGCAAGAAATTTCAGATAGGTGGCGCTGCCTCTTGAGGAACATTTGTTCTTACGCACGACTCATCGGTTCTCCGTCCTCCCTTCTTTATCTTTTACCTTGGATACCTTATACCTTTCCTTTCTTTTGCTATACCTTTTTCTTTCCTTTGTTACCTTATATCTTTCACGTCGTACATGAATGAGAGACATAACTGGCACAAAGAAATTTCAAAATTCTAACCATACACATGTCACAACCTCGTGACCTGCGACTCTCTCTCTCTCTCTTCCAATCACACGCACGGGTCACACAAATACCTGTTCTTACGCTCAAAAAGAATAAAACGACTTGCCAGTACAGATCTAGAAAAAGAAAATAAAAAAAAAACAAACAAATATAACACAAATATAAAAAAAAATTCCTAACTCCGTTCTAACAACTATTCACACTGTTTCCTTTCTCATTCCTTTTTCCTCCAACGATTCTTCTCTCCAACGTTTCTTTCTCTCCAACCATTCTTCTTCCGTCTCCGTTATTTTCTCAAGATTATCTCTAGTGTTCTCTTATTTTACTCCTCTGACGATTCTCCTTCTTAAACGATTTTTCTTCTTCAAACAGCTCTTTCTCTTAAACGTTTCTCTATCTCTAGTCTTCTCTTATTTTACTCCTCTAACGATTCTCCTTCAGCCTTTCCTCCATCTTCCCAAGATTCTCTCCACACGTCACAGATCTTTTTTCATCATCCATACGCATTCAGACAAACTGACGTCATTCACGCTCTTTCATTCTTCCACGCGGGATGAGGCCTTCGACCTCCCCTAGATGTGTGAAAACACAAACACACAACTCAAAGCATGAGTCGCTAAACTATGTTTATATATATATATATATATTTAGCATCATTTCAAACCAACAAAAAATTATCTATATATTGGAAACACATTTTTATGTATGGCTATCTATTTACATACATTTATACATTATTCATGATATTATTTCTCTATAAATTGTGAAATAATTGTTTTATTGCGCAGAGGAATTGATATACATATATATATATACACACACGTTCCTATAACCTGCGCTTTCCATATCCTATAACCTGGCAATCTTATAACCTGATCAACAACCATCTTCCAAAATTTGTTCCTAACGATAGGAGAAAGGTCATAGAACAAAAGTAGGATCATTTTTTTTTAAAAGAAAAAGAGTTGAAAACTAGAATAATTATTGCTTTCATACAGCCTCTTGCGTACACCCGCGAACACAGCAGCGTCCGTGGTGAAGACTTTGACAAACAGGGCTAGGGCGGTCACTATGACACCGATACCGTTGACATCGGAAAGAAGAAAGACGGGAGCCGAAAAAGTGTCAGCTTTGAAGTCAAGTACTCCAATCATAAACTCCTGTTATGCTCTGTGGACAGAACAGTTTAGTGCAGGGCCAAGTGTTTGTGCAACAGCCGCCAGCCAGACATGGCCGAGCGCACGCCGAGCAGGCGACAGCAGTTTGTTTGGACGCGCGCTCTCGTGCGGCGACATCAGGGCTGCGGATGATGACGTCGGCCTCATGACGTCATCCGGACACCTGCACTGGGAAATCGTCATCTTTGTCGTGTTTGGAGATCTAACGACTCCGCACCTCCCCCCCCCCCACACGTCTTTCTCGCCATCTCTAGCCATCTCTCGGAATCTCTCCTCCTGTCTCGCTTACTCTCACGCCATCACTTCGTTTCTCCTGTCATCTCCCGCCTACTCTCGTGATCTTACGTCTTTATATACCGTCTCTCGCCATTTCTCTCGTTGTCTCTTCTCAATTCTCGCGAAATCACTTCATTTCTCACCTTATCTCGCCCTCTCCTGCGTACTCTCGCGATATGACGTCGGTATTGTCTACCTCTAGTCCTCGCTCACCGATTCTCGCTCTCTTTTCAAATTCTCGCGATATAACTTTATTTCTCGCTTTCTCCCGCCCTCTTCCGCCTTCTCTTGCTACATCACGTCTTTATTTACCATCTCTCGACCTTTCCCGTGAACTTTTGCAATATGACGTCATTATTAGCTATTTCTCACCTTCTCTCACATTCTCCCGCATACTCTTGCCATATGACATCATAACTAGCTAATTCGTTCTCTCTAGACACTTTTCGCTCTCTCTTACAAATACTCGAGATGTCACTTTATTTCTCACCTTCTCTTGTTGTTTACCGCGTACTATCGCGATATGACGTTACTAGCTAATTGTCGCCTTCTCTCGTTAACTCTCGTCCTTCTTCCGCCTACTCTCGCATTATCACACTATCTCGCCCTTTCTCATCGAATCTCGTCCACTCTTCCAAATTCTCGTGATAGTACACTTCATTTCTCACATTCTCTCGTCGCTTCCATGTAGACTCGCGATATGAAGTCATTTTTAGCTATATCTCGCCTTTTCTCGCCATCTCTCGTTCTTCATATACACTCTCTCGCCTTCTCTCTCCCACTCTCGTCCTCTCTTCCAAATTCTCGGGATATCACTTTATTTCTTCCCTTTTCTCGCCCTTTCTCGTGCACTCTAGCGACACGACGTCATTATGAGCTATCTCTCGCTCTTTCTTCTAAATTCTCGCGATATTACTTCATTTTTCACCTTCTGTCGTCGCTTACCACGTGCTTTCGCGATATGACGTCATAACTAGCTATCTGTAGCCTTTTCTCGCCTTCTCTCGTCCTTCATCCGCCTACTCTGGCGTTATCACGTCTGTGTATACACTCTGTCGCCCTTTCTCGCCCACTCTCGTCCTCTCTTCCAAATTCTCGCAAAATCACTCTCACTCTCGTGCTTCTCTCTTCTCCTTCTTACCTCGACAGTGGTATCTTGTTCCTCTTGAGGTTTCCTGTTGTTTCTCTGTATACCGTAAATGACGGACTATAAGCTGCGACTTTCCTCACAATTTTAAACCCTGCGGCTTAAACAGCGATGAGCTTTGTTTGCGGATTTTTCCTGATTTTCAGAATTCAACTAATTTTTCGATGAGCTCCATGTTAAAGTGTTAACTGTTCACATTTTTAAATCAAAGCCGCATACAATTGAAGCATTCAGATCAGCTGCTGAACCTCACACCCTCGTCATGCCGAAAACAAGACAAAATATCTATGATGCAGTTTTTTGTTGTATATATTTGCGGCTTATAAACCAGTGCGGCTTATTAGCGAAAAAAAATTAAGACTTAAAAAAAAATCTAGTGGTGCGACTTAGAAACAGGTGCGCTCAACAGACCGCAGTTTACGGTACTTGCTTGTTGGTATTTTGATACGTATGTGTGATCTATTTATTTTGAGTCTAATATTTGTATGTGATTGTATTATTTTACTGTTTTTATTTCTCTCCAGCGCATTGAGCCTTATCTGAAGCGAGGAAATGCGATTTAAAAGTTTAAATACTGTAAAAATCTACTGACTATTCCTTTTTTCATGCTTACACCACTGCTTACTCTCATCAACGTTCCTACAAAGTACACTTTCTCTCTATATACTATCCTTCACCACCAAAGACTTCGAACCCCTGGTGTCACGTGTAGCTGAGGTTCTTCTATCCTTCACCACCAAAGACTTCGAACCCCTGGTGTCACGTGTAGCTGAGGTTCTTCTATCCTTCACCACCAAAGACTTCGAACCCCTGGTGTCACGTGTAGCTGAGGTTCTTCTATCCTTCACCACCAAAGACTTCGAACCCCTGGTGTCACGTGTAGCTGAGGTTCTTCTGTCTTGAAAAATGACTTAGTGCAGAGGTCGAAGTTAAAAACCCCAAAGAAGATAAAGCTAATGAGGATGAGGTTTCCTACAACTACAATTATCCCACTTTACACGCAGAATCTAAAACAGAATATTAATTAATGATTTTCATTAGCACCTAGGCGTCGCTAGTGACAGCATGCGAAAATGACCTCTGAAAATATAAAAAAAACCGCCATGAACTTTGAACTACGAGGACAGCGGGATAGCCACGCGCTGTCGCCGAAGTTAAGGCAGGAAAGGAAGGCAATGATAGACATGCACACACGAATGGACTAATTGTCGAGAGAAAACTGATTTACTTTGACTTCAATGAATGTTTCTTGACTCACCTCACATCTACACTCACACGCCACAAACACACGTGTACTCGTCTCAAAGTCTTTCACTGGTGTCTCTTTCTTCGCATGTTCATTTTTGATCCTTTCTCTCATTATTATTATTATTTTTAGTTTGGAAGACACGGACGCCACCTGCATTTTCCTTTGGGATTTTACCGGGACGTGTGTGCATGACCATCAATAAGCAATACCTGTGTCGTGATGATTAAATGGATTAGTACCAACTGCACTGCAACACTACTGGTGTCATGGCAGTAATCTCACGATGTTTTGGCAACACACACACACACACACACACACACACACACACACACACACACACACACACACACACACACACACACACACACACACAAAAGAAGGCACGTGCGCCGGCGCGGAGACATCAACTTACGGAAGACAGCTTTTTGATAATGAACTTTTGATGTGTTTGCGTCTGCGTGCAATAACTGGTTTCCATTAGCAGCTAAAGACTAGTTTCAAGATTAAAGTAAAGGGTGAAGTTGAGTGGATTAATTAATTAATTAATTAATTAATTAGTAATCATAAAAAATAAGCTTCAACTCTCAGACTTGAGCCTCAAAGTTCATGAAGACTACAGAATTTGTGTAGCTTGTGTGTGTGTGTGTGTGTGTGTGTGTGTGACTGTGCGGGTAAATATGTGTGCGTGTATTCATGTGTATGCATGTGAGCGCGCCTGCGCTTTCAAAGCAAATGAAATCATAGTCACTGCTATGAATAAGGAAGCATACTAAGCACACTTTTGTATTGAATGACGATTATTTTTATTCACATGCACCCACAAGCACCCACAGAACAATGGAAAGAATGTGCAAATGGTTCAATGTTCTCTCCGAAAATAACCAAGGTGTTCATCAAATCAACAGGAAACGAGTTACGGTAACTACGGTAAAGAAACAGGTTTATAATGCTGGAAGACTGAAACATTTCGTGATGTATAAAATAGAAAGACTGTAATATGTTGAGGTGTGTATAATACTAGAATGCTAAAACAAGCTGCAGTATATATATAAATGCAAAATACTGAAAGGCTAAAACAAGTTGCGGTATGTTTACTGCCAGCAGTCTGGTATGCTTACTGCCAGCAGTCTAGCATATGTAATGCCAGCAGTCTAGTATATGTAATGCCAGCAGTCTGGTATGTGTTATGCCAGCAGTGTGGTATGTTTAATGCCAGCAGTCTAGTATGTGTAATGTCAGCAGTCTGGTATGTGTAATACCAGCAGTGTGGTATGTTTAATGCCAGCAGTGTGGTATGTGTAATGTCAGCAGTGTGGTATGTTTAATGCCAGCAGTCTGGTATGTGTAATACCAGCAGTGTGGTATGTTTAATGCCAGCAGTGTGGTATGTTTAATGCCAGCAGTCTAGTATGTGTAATGCCAGCAGTCTGGTATGTGCAATACCAGCAGTGTGGTATGTTTAATGCCAGCAGTGTGGCATGTGTAATGTCAGCAGTGTGGTATGTTTAATGCCAGCAGTGTGGTGTGTTTAATCCCAGCAGTCTGGTATGTGTAATGGCAGCAGTGTGGTATGTTTACTGCCAGCAGTCTGGAATGTGTAATGCCAGCAGTCTGGAATGTGTAATGCCAGCAGTAAGGTGTATTTAATGGCATGCACTACTCAGGTGCGAGGTGACTGAAATCCGACCAGCAGGAGTCTCCTCTCCTCTCATTCACTGACGTCAAACGGCTTTCTCTTTCCTAAACTCATCTTTATTTTGTTAAAGAGGGAGCTATCTCTTTCGAGCACACAATGATGGTTCAAGCAAGAACATTCTGCGTATCGAATGTCGGGTGGGTGGTTGGGTGTTTTGTTGCTTTTCTTTAGAATCTCGCCCCCTCCACCCGCCCACCGATCACCGCTACCTTTGAGGTGAGGGGAATTACCCTTGTTGTCTTTATCGTCTGTCTTCTGTCCTCTCCTTTCGCGGCAGTTGCACTGGGTTGGCGCGGGGCTGGTGCCAAGCTCTTGAGTGGAGTCTCGCTCGCCAAGTCTTGTATTTGCGAACATCGTGTTAATCCAGGTTTAACCAGACCTTAACCTGTCCCGTCGCTCAATGCGTGCTGTTTATCGCCATTTAGAGCTTTTCTTTTGATAATGTAAGTACAATAGAGCCTTAACAAGTCCGGGGAACCTTACACGCCTTCAAAGGGCGGCCCCGAGACCCTGTACGACGCGTGGAAAAAAGAGGGACGGCTTAGGACGCGGCCAGGAGGTGGATCTTGGAGAAGAGAGGTCAGCACCCGGGGTACCCGCTAATCGGCCAGAGCGTTTTCCATCCGCACCCGACCTTGTGTGCTTTGGTCCTGAGAGCAGGGTACTGTCTGTGTTAGCTCTGTCTCAAGCCGCATTCTCATAATAGACCAAGGATTTGGAGGAGGGGCCTGGCGTGTGCGTACAGGACCGAGAAAGAGTTTCGGGTACTTAGCGGCAGAAATAGTTGTCTCCAAAGGAACCGCTTTCACCGTCTCAGAAACCCGATGTGTACACCTCGCAATGCTAGTCTCCACCTTGTAATACTAGTCTCACCTTGTTATGCTAGTCTTTCCTGTTTGTCGGTGGACTTGCTCAAGACTTTATGTTTCGTCTTCTTCCATACAACTCTGGCTTCGTGTCTGTTGTGTTATGTTTTTGTGTTTGTGACGAAGTACAGTTGAGAATAATAAAGTATATTTTACCTTCGTTAGAGAAATAATCATCTAAGTAATAAAGGATGCTCATCGATTCATTGATAACTCACTCCTTTCTAACTTTCCTCATCCATATCCAAAGATAGAAAGAACAACTACCATTAGATACGTAGTTTTTCCAATTAAAAGAATACAACATCTGATAACACCTTATTTAAACCTGTGAAGGACAAATAACCGGACAATTAAATCGTAGAATGGCGTATTAATTAAAGACTGACTTGAGTACAAAATTACCCGCGATGTCACAAGGCAGGCTCAGTGATTGGGCAATGCCTCATCACCATACACTCTCATCTCTTGGATATGCTGCAGTCTGCAATGATCTTGTTATTAAGAATAAAGTTAAGTTGATTATGCTTTTGTAAAATAAAATTGAAAGAAAATAATGACATATTTCGTGTTCAATGATTAATTTTCCAGCGATGTTGAGCATAATTTCTTGGGTGACTCAGGTTAGCCTCGTCGACAGCCTCCATTATGCGCCAGTGCTTGAAATATTAACTTTAAATTCTAAACAAAAAAAAATAAATTTTGAAACTGCAGATATTTGAAAATACTTTTCTTCGCTTTCCATGAAGAAGAATACCACAAATGTACTGCACTAGTCTCCCAACCAGTATTTCTCTGTTTCCGTCTACACTCTCTGTCGCACTTCCCCTTCTCCACCCCCAACTACCACTCACCACCCGAGCTCTCTCTTTCGGTGTTCCGTTGCGACTCCGGCTGCAGTTTTGTTACAGTTAAAGTTTATTTAAAAGGCGCTTGTCACCAATACAGGGAGGATCTGGCATCCCAGGTTCGCATTTCATTCGGCTATGTTATTCTTTTTCTGCATGTGGCACCTGTCTACATTATCGGCTGTGATATAGCCATAGCTGGTGTGCTATAGTTTTAGTTGCTATGCTATAACTCTAGTTATTGTAATTTAGCTATAGTTGTTAGCCTTGTGTCAAACATCAACTCCATCTCTCTGTTCTTTCATCTGCCTTTTCTTTTTTTCTAGCTTTTTCCTCACTATCTACCCTGTAAGTCTGGCTCCCTTGTCTGTGTACGTGATGGCATGTTCCCCCGGTCTGCTTATGAGTACGCCTGCACATTATCCTCGCCCTGACCCCCCCACCCATACTCTCGCCACACCCTCCACATCCTCCTCCTCCACCTCTCGATCATCCGCCTCCTGTGTCCAGAGCCCATAACTCGTCTTCGACATCTGCTCCGCTGCGAGTCGGCATACCTCTCAACCACCCGTACCCCAGCCACCCCGAAACAGACGGCATGCCCCCCTCTCCTACCCCCAACAAGGCGAGGGAGTGGAAATAAGAGAAAAACGAAGTTTGTCCTGAAGCTCAAGCCTCCGTCGCGTCTTGAACGGCGGACGATGGGGGCTAGAGTTGCGTGCACTTGGTGCACGAGGAACGTAAGGCGCGACAATGTTTGTCAGTCTCCCACCCCCATTACCTCCCTTTTTGTATTTTTTTTTCTCGTGCACCCTGCGCGCGGTACAGCTGAGCACAGAAAGGGGCCGACAGAGTGTCGAGCATGTAATGTAAAACCCAATTATGCGTGCTATAATTCGGGCCTAAAGCCGAAGCCGCTCCGGTCTTTATTCATGGGCCTAAAGGGGCAGACAACTGCTGACATACAGGTCTGAATCGTAAGCCACCAGTAAAGACAGGTCTCAAATAATCGTCCCGCCAGCTACCTGAGATAGGACGTAAGAAAAAAAAATAATAGAAGAAAGTTGACGAGAGAGAAAGAAGGATGAAAAGAGCAAGAGGAGAGAAAGAGAGAAAAAAGGGAAGTTATTTACGTCAAAGAGTTGCTCCGTGCTACAGAAACAGTTACTCGCATTAAAGAGGACAGTTAGGTCCGCACTGTGTCGCACGGTTGACCGACGATTGGAACTGAGGAGTTAATTTAAGGCCCTCGCTAAAAGCACTGCAGTCGTAGTTCGTAAAGGGATCTCACTGCAAATGTACAGCCAAGACCAAGGTGAAATTTGATGTTTCAATCTTTCTTTTTTTTTTGAAAAACAAGATGTAGTTCGGGTTCCATTCCACTATTGTGGTCCGAGAGAGCGTTGGCGGCGCCTCCCTCACTTCCATTCAGAAATCGACATTATCGAGTTAAGGTCCGTAACTACAAGAGCTTCCAATTAAAACTGAAGGAATGAAAAAATAATAATAAAAGAAAGAGAAAGAGATTTTTGTAAAAATCCATTTTGGAGATTCACCTGCTTCTGGGACATCTTGTGTATTCTAAAAAGAAAGAAAGAAGACTTAGAGTCTCCGCTGCCCCCCTGCCAGCCACCTTCCCCCCCCCCCCTCCGTGCCTGGGAAAGAGCGAGGGCGGCCAATTAGACGGGAGGGCCGTCAAACAGCGGTAGCGCCGGCTTTCTTTTTCGCATGTTGTCGTTGTTAGCGCTCGTGGCGTCCTCATCGCATTGAGCCCCGCGCGTTGGAGGTTTGGTGGCAGGTAGCGGACCGCCACAGTCTTTTGTGTTCGCGTCGCTACCACCACCACCACTACCACTACCACCACTACCACCGCGTGTGATGTCGCCGTGAACGTCGCCAGTCGTGCAGTGAGCGCTGGTCACAACTGTTGTTCGCTATAAACTGCCGCGTGCTTCGCGACCCAACCCAGTGCACGAGTACCTGAAAATACATCTGTACCTTAGACCCAGTGTAGCTTTAGTTCGGCCCCTCTACCTCGGGTGGGAGACTCAGCAGCTGACGGGGTTCGTCATCATGGTAGGTCCTTGCTAGAGGGTTGTGATGTCTGAGTGGTACATGATACATCTCTAGTTTTCAGACCAGATTTTGCTAGTCTGGCGCTTTTTATTTTTATTATTTTCCTTTCCAGCATCCCTTGTAGGATAATTTTGACACGACTGTTATGGCGAATCATATACCCGAACCATATCACCTTTCTTATTTTTGGCTGCGGCAAGGAGTGATTCCTAGAGACCAGACGAGGGTGTAAGTCTTTTACTCACTCCATAATCAGTTCGGGAGTCTTCGGAAGCATTTAAAAAAAATGCAGCCTTCGTAGTTGTACAGCAGGACGATGACCAAACTCTCGTAGAAATTTAGTGTGAACAGGGGAGGTGGTTCTGCTGACTTTGGTCCCTCCTGCTCCTATACCAAATCTGATCCTTACATCTGTTTGAGATATTTGTGGCGGACAAAAATACTGTTGATTCTGACATTGCTACACGGTGTCCTTACCACAGAAAACATTCAGGACTGCAGCAACAGTTCTTAGAGTACTAACAGTTGTTTAATTACTTTCCACCCCAGATTGATGTTACGGAAATATTCACCGGAGTGAAATCACTGCTGTTTAAGCTCCTCCATACAAATTCCTTGCTGGTGTTGTTAAGGAGAGACATTCATCGCGGGTAAAAGAATGACTCGACCCAACCAGTGGTCACACGTGTTGTTGACATGACGGCTCCAGAAAAATATTAGTAGGTTAGAAGCTGCGGCCCAGACATGGTCTTCATACCATACGATCACTCAAGCTATGCATATTGATGACTATACCTGGTTTAGGATTCTAGTAAAATCTTCGTTTAACTTGGCGTCTAGGGTTAAGCAGTCAGCTAAAAAAAAAACAAAAAAAACAAACAAAAACAAAACAAAACAAACAAACAAACAAACAAACAAACAAAACGAAACCACCCGCAAACGGAAGAAATCACAATCCAATAAATAAATATATAAATAAATAAAAATCGTATTGAATAAATTTACAATTAGCATTCAAGTGTAAAGATCACCAATCACATCAGTATTTATAGTTCTAAACCAACAGCCGAATATACCTGTCCTGTCCGATCTTCTCTTTGCTTTAGCACACCTAAAGATACAGACTTTATTCCGAAAGGACCAGTATTTCTTTTTTTAATATCATCTCCTGACTTCATATCAAATCACACTGCTTGGTCATGGGTCACACTACAAGTGTCGACAATCGCAGTGGGCGGGGCTTACACTTTAGTCAGGCTCACACCAACTACATCTTTATTTCTCTCTCTTTTTCTCCGTTCACCCCTCTCTCTCCCTTTTTCTGTGATCACTCTTCCTGCCAGCTATTCAAAGATTTCTTTTGTTTCAACAACAGTTCTAGTTTGTATTTTTAAAGATATTTGCTACGTGACCCTGTTACTGAAGTTCGGAGGCCAGGGTTTTACATTTTGTTTTGGTTTATGAAGACACAGGACATGACTTATTATTATCATTACTGCAGTGCATTTCTATGGATTAAAAATTAACTAGCATTATTCTTGCAGGGTGTCGATACAGTTCCTTAATTAGCACACATATGTATCTCTCTCCCTACTCCTAAACCCTTGACTATTTCGCAAGGAAGATAACAAGCGAAATATAATTACCACCGATCTTTTCATTCGGGTGAGCGAGCCTATACTCCTGCTCTAATACTGCATTGAAACAAAGAAAGAGAACAGAAAGAAAGAGGATAAAATAGAAAACCCATCTCATTACTTCTTATTATCATACATTGGTAAAGACAGGCTTTCTCTGCCAGTGTGTATTTATTTTTGTTTCAATAGAAAGAGCACTTTGTAAAAGTCAAAAAGTAAATTGTACACAGAGAACTAAGAGAAAACGAAACACAAGAAGAAGTCTGTTACAGTGAGCATCAAATTGCTTGAAAAAACCACACATTTTCCTCCTGTCATAGCTGTCAACACACACACACACACACACACACACACACACACACACACACACACACACACAGAGAGAGAGAGAAATAGAGAAAGCGACAAAGAGAAAGAAGGAGCGATAGACGGACAAAAGAATGATAGACAGACAGTTGACCAGGACAACAAGTGTCAAAGATAAATTTACAAACCTGACAGTTCGGCGCCTACAAGCCACGTGTAGGCTGGGTGGACAAAAAAGGACTTGGTTTAGCCTCGGGTGTCAAATTATGTGAGAAATCTGCACGTGAGGTAGGTTAACAAAGGCAAGCGGAGGCTCACACACCCGAGAGATTTTTGGCCGCCATAGCTACAGGTTCTCTTTAGTGCTGGCCGCAGAGTGGCAAGAAAAATATCAAAGTTTTTCTGGGTGTCCAGTTCTTGGTATTCACACTGACATGAAGATGAATTTTAACATTTATTAGCTCTTTCTGCCAAATGCCTTTTGTAAAAAAAAAAAAATGGTGGGGGGCTTAAAGCACGTGTCCAAATTCTTTAATATCATATTAAAAAATATCCTCTGAATTTCTCCCCTTTTCCTCTCCTCGTTCTCGTGTGCCTTTTGGTGCGTGTGCACGTGCTTACACGCGTATATTGATGCTCTTTGAAGATTATGAATTAAAAAAGGCGGTTTGTAAAAAGCAGTTTTCGTTTAAATCTCCCCTACCCCCTCCCCTATCTCTTTTGCCTGCTTTACATCTGAATGTTTGATAAGACCCATTATATTTTTTAGAAAGCTTACTAAAGTATTAAAAGCGAAACTAAACAAGCTTCCACAGGGTTTCTATTAGAAAATTATGCATGATGTATCTAAGCAGGTGACATTATACTTTATCTCATAGATGACCTGAATGTTTGTTTAAGGTGAGATTGGCGAAACAATACATGTGCCTTAAAAATATAGTTTGTATGTGAGATTATGTCTAGACGTGTTTAAAGGATCAATTAATAAAACGTGTACTGACATGCTAAAATAAATAAATAGTACGTAATAAATATATTATTAAACGAATTACTAACTACTATGGCATATTATTACCCGGACGAAGAGAGTGAGTGAGTGAGAGAGAGAGAGAGAGAGAGAGAGAGAGAGACTACAGTGATATATGATACCATTTACGAATGCAAAAAATAATTTAGTTCATAAACAACGGAAAATAGTGCGAAAACTTCATAAAAGCGGATTGTCTGACTTCTGAAACAAGTAGCGTTCAGAAAGTTTTCAGTCTTTTTTTCACATTTCTTGGTGTTCACATCAAACTTTATTCAAAACGCAGTCTTTACTGTTTTATGAAAATTCGACCGACAGGAAGCAATATTTTAGTTGTACAAGATCTCATGACCCTGCTAACTATGACAACCTTTGACAAGGCCAGCATTCAGCTTGTCCTGTGTCCACTATATTCATCTAACTTAGTCTCACATAGCCTCTTATTACTCGGCAGAATTAAAAAATCTTTAACAGAAATATTTCTGAGTCCTGAGAAGAGCAGCTCGACTCTGGGAATCAATGTGAAATATCAGCTGCTGATGACTTTGGTGTCTGCTTTAAGTTGCTTTTGACAAGTGAATTAAGCGCCCGAAGAAATGTATCTAAGTTCATAAATGACTTTGAAACCACCAACAGTTTGTTCGTTTAAAGATTATTTTATTAGTAAGGGAGCAAACTTTCTGAAAGACCTTCGTGTCATATTCAGTTTTAATTGGATAATTTAAACCTCCAGTGCAAGCTTGATTAACTGTCAGTGCGTTCAGAAAATAAATCAGCAGAGAGACGGAAGTCATCAATAAAATTGAATCGAAAGTGTGGCTTATGATTCGATCTCATTGTCAGCAGCAGCGGACGAACCCACGTGCACTTTATTAGTCCTTCCTGACATAGCTATCAAGAATTTTAAAATTCTGGTTACCAAGAAATTTAAAACGAGATACTGAGTCATTTTTCACCCACGAAAAAGAACAATGGAGCAGGAAATCATTTCGCGTGAGTTCGAGATCCACTATTGCAGTCTGCGCTCCACTCACCTTGAACTTTCAATGCAGTTCAGGTCAGCATGCAACTTGAGACGTTTGTCACCACATTGTCAAGACAACTCCTGTTTCACTTAAGCCCACCAGTTCATCCGCCAAAATGAGCTTTGCTCAATCGAAAGCGGATCAGAGCGTTAAAGCTTAAAACTTCTACCAGGTCTCCCACCTTCCCTTAAAAAAAAAAATTGCCCATCGCAGAAAAGCCTTTGGGCAAATGGACACACCGTGTCGAGTCCACTGTCCAACAACGCCATTAGAAAGAATGAAACCTTACACCATGAGACCGGCTTAACAAGCGACAAAAGCCCCAAACGAGACTTTTCCGCTGTTGGGCGACTAAGGCGACTAAGGCGACAACCCCGATAATCGAAGGCCGTCATTCGCCTGACATGCGCACTGCAACCCGAGGCCCAGTCCACGTCACGTGCAATTGACGAGGGTCCGCGTTAATATCATCTGGCGGTCGGGGGCTACTGACATGCTGCGGACAGTCTTAGACGCGGCAAATCCACAGCCTGCAAGCCGCGTCCAGCAACAGCCCGGCATGTCCACAGCACAGGCGACACTAGTCTGTTGCCAGCGAAGTCATCGAGAAGTTGTGGTGGCTAAAGGGACTTCTTTTTCTGTAGTTGCTAGCTATTTGCTGCTAGTCCACCCCACCCCTCTTTATTCTCCACCACCACTTCCACACACACACACCAACTTTTTCTTCTCTCACTTTTTTTTTTTAAATGTGTCGTTGATGTCCTGAGGACTAGACTGCAAGGGCAAACCCCAACCCGTTATCGCCGTGTATGTGTGTGTTTGAGGTCTGTCCCCCCCCCTCCTTCCTCTCTGCGTGGTAGAGTCCTAGGAAGGTGCCGGGGGTTGGCCGCCTGGCCACTCAAATACTGTCACCAACTCGTCACTCGCTCACAACTGTCCCCTCTGCCTTCTTCGTCGCACGCGGGAGCCCGGCCACCGCCAGTGCGTGCTGTGGTGTTTTCATTACGGGCATCGTTCAGTGAGCTACTTGCAGGGAGGCAGAGAGTGTCTTGTTTCATAACTTAAGGGATTCATACCGCAGGCTGTGAGACCTACCCACCGGCTGTATGATGCATCGGATACACACGTCCACGGACTTCCTGTAGGCTTCGGTCAAAGATGAAGTGGTATGGTACTCCTTTTGCTTTTAAATGCTAAGTCCTTTAAGAAACGTTGATATAATTTGTATAATCTCTTCCGGAGATTTCAAACATAGCCAAATCAGCTGCTTGTTTGCGACTTGCAAAAGAAACCAATTAACAACATGATTTCTGTACGAAGGCTGGACGGTAATTGGTAATTCGAAGAATGTAAGGAGTATTAAATTAACGATGAGTGATAATACGCTATTAAATGACAATTAATATAAACTTTATGAAATAAGTTATATTTATTAAGCGTACGTTTTTTCTGAGAGTGTAGGCAAATATTTGACTACTGGAATATATAGTGTAAAAACTATGACCGTGTTTTTGATAACGAGGATAAAAATATTCTTGATGTTTATACATACACACTATACTCTATGCACCATGCATTATTCTAACTTTTGTGTTCGGCTAGGTAATGGACTATACGTGATAGCCACTAAAGAAAGGGTGGGATTCTCATTAATTGTTGGGTTACTAGCTTAATTACTGGTGCACAATCTATCATAGAACAGTACATTTGCTATCAACAACTGTCGTTTCTTGTTTCACATACTTGCTACTCACTCACTCACTCACTCACTCACTCACTCACTCACTCACTCACTCACTCACTCACTCACTCACTCACTCACTCACTCACTCACTCACTCACTATGTTTGTGAACGTGCTCCGAGTTATCTCGCTGTCTTTAGGCAACAGACTTTATTTGCTCATGCACGACACAAACTTTTTTCTGTTTGTTTGCCTGGACAACTCTTTGAAAATGTGAAAAGAGGTGCGTATGACAGCTGCTCCTGCCTGTCTACCCGCCGTAGTGACTTATTCACACTTAGCAACTTCTCTTTTTCACTTGTCACAGGCTCTTGGCGGATGAATGTACATGTCAATAGGAAATAATAATAATAACAGCAAGCAACAATAACAACGGTTTCTCCTTGTACACATGAGTATTAGTTTTGTTTTACTCTCTGTATAGAAAGTAGACATAAAGTGAATGTTATATTTTAAATTTAATGCCGCCGTAGGCCTTTTTGATTAAACACATACTCCTCATCAAATGACTCTGGTATGACAGTCATGTACACAGGTGCAAACAGTCACATACTGGAAAAGTGCACTCGGTTACTAAGGCTCTTGAAGGTTGTTTGTACTCGTGGTAATTATCTTTAAACATATTCGTAATTGTTTCACAAATGACAACTATTTTACACTAAACTCTATTGTATTTTTTAGGATCAATGCAATAAATTTGTTACCGTAGATATGTGTAACATCTTTTTGTACAGGACAGAGATGCAGAACTTCACCGGCTTCGGCCTCCAGTTCCAGCCACCCCCACCCCCGTTCAGTTTAATGCATCCCGGTCACGGTCCTCCACTGGCAACACCTTTCTTCCTGGGCCAGTACCCAGGTAAGATCCGCGCATAGAACTAGTCTGAAAAAAAAAATTTCGAGACTACGCGGTTCAGTATTAAAAGTATTTACCCGTGAATTTGTGAATTTGTTGATGCTTCTGCAGAATTTATTTATTGTTGCTACTGCATATCTTTCATTGTAACGTTAACATAAATCAGCTTATTTTGTCGTTTGAAGTTATTTAAACAACCAAATTTTTTCTATTTAAAAAAAAATGTAGATTTACGAAAATATCTAATGGGTATTTCTGAAAAGGCGAGGGAAAGAGAAGAATAATAATCGCTCGAATTAGTAGAAGAAAAAAATGTTTACTTGGCGATGAGTGTTGAAGAACAGCGTTGATAGTTTCTTCGTTGTGCGTGTTGCAGACATTCTCCTCGAAGCCAGATATGGCGCCCACCGGAAGCAACGTCGCAGCCGGACGGCGTTCACCAATCAGCAGCTGGCGTCCCTGGAAAAGACGTTCGCCAAAACACACTACCCGGATGTGGTCATGCGTGAGAGGCTAGCCATGATGACGAACCTTCCGGAGGCTAGAATACAGGCAAGTCTTTCTTGCTTAATCTGACCACCCCCCTTACCCCCTCAACCGATTTCCGTTTGATTGCCGATGATACAAATTACGTGTCGATGGTTTCACTTTAGAGCGTCTGCCTGGAGGTGGTAGCCATAACAACATACGCCCGTGCTCGAGGATAAAAGTCTGAAGAACAGGACTGGCCAATCTCAGAATAAATTGCTGTCATTGTGGTGTTGCATTTTTAAATGAGTGATTCGTTTGGACTTTGTACAACCACGCCGAGCAATTTGTAAAGTTTATTTGCGGTTTTGCAACTGGCGGTATTAAAGATTGTTCACAGGGCAAACAGCTGTCACCAAAAGAGTTGTGGTTTTTGAAAACTATACAGGAGCTTACTCCCACCCACAGGCAATGACCAACGGCAACTAACAAGGCACAAAAAAATTCCAGTTAGATGATAGAGAAGGTTTAAAGAGAGACGGTAGATTTGTTAGAAGGAAGACAAGAGACCGAAGAAGACAAAGTATGATTAGAACATGTGTAAATTGAGCCATCAATTCAATTTATTCATTCGGACGCTAACACTTTTAATGGTTTATTCCAGGTTTGGTTCAAGAACCGACGAGCCAAATTCCGCAAAAAGCAGCGTGCCATAAAATCCAAGACGAAAGACTCCTCCGCGTCTGACAAAACAGGAGGCAGCAGCAGCAGCGAGGCGACCAAGAAAAATGGCGTCTCAGGCAAGCCAGCTTCCTCCTCCGAGAAGGTCTCGGTGTGTGATTCCGACAAGAAAAGCGACAGTTCTCAAACGGTTCAGAATGAACACGACATATCTGAGGATAAAGTGCACAGGCTCGCCAACCCTGCAACTCCCGACAGCCACAGCTCCGACAGCGACGCAGAGGAAGACAACTCCCTGGCGGTAGATGTGGAAACACTGGACACTGGAGCGGAAGGGAGTGGTGAGCATGCGCAGCGTCACTACAGAAGTGACGACACCATGCGAACAGGGAACAGGAGGGAGCAACGGATTGAGGACGACGAACGTCGATCCAATCATGGACATGACAATGAGAGTAAGTGGACTCAATACATTGTCTCTATAGTTACAGAATGTACGGAATCTCACAGCTGTGTAGTTGTGTGACTTTGGATGGCCACGAACTAGTCGATTGTTTAAGAGACAGAGAAAGAGAGAGAGAGAGAGAGAGGTAAATAGATAGATGATAGAGAGAGAACCTTCCCTTGCAGATCAGAAGCCCTTCTTGGGTAGGTAAAGGTGTGTGTTTTGGGGACAGGAAGGGATGTGATTTTAGTCGCATGACTGGACGAACCCTAAGCCCCAAGCTTTACGAGCCCTGAACCCCCGAGCTTTCTGCTCCACAATGCAGTGCACAGACCACGAATCTGAAGAACCTTCTCTGAAGTCAGTCAGCGAGTTTACGGCTACGTCGAATATTCATGGTTGAAAAACAGCTTAAAAAAATGAACAAACCAAAACTGCATTTGATATGCACGGTAAATATATTCCAGCCTGTCCTATAAGCACATGGAAATCAAGAAAATGTTGGACACAAGCTTTGCACACTAGACATCAAGCTCCACCGTCTTAATTTGAAGAAGCTCGTCACTCCGTGTGGTCTGGGTTTTGTGTTGTCGACTTCTTGAAGACCTCACTACTGTCCTCACTCCTCTGCTTCCGACTGTTACTAATGTCCATGTTTATCTACTTCTATGTAAGTCACTACTGCCTGTGCTTGTCTACGTCCGACTGTGTACGTCACTAATATCATTGCCTGTCTACTTCCAACAATCTACATCCCTGCTGTCTTTTCTCGTCTATTTCTCGCTTCGTTTGCCCCTCAAGATGGCAGTGAGACTTTCACATGCCCGTATTCCAGGTGACGAGATTCACTTGCGCAGCCCCAAGCTTGCACACAGGGAGCCAACAGGGAGCTCAGCTGGGAGCACACGTGACGTCAGAAGCAGCTCCCCGCTCTCTCCTGTCGGCCTGGTGTCTAGAGACTTCGGTCAGTCTACCTACCCGGCCTTGAAAGGTAAAGGACAGACAGTAGCGAGGTCGCAGTAGTAATTCAACAGCAGACTGGCGGAGGAACATGGGCCAAGGCTGTATACAGCAGCTAGCTTTGAAAGGCTTTATTTACAAAATTTCTCGGAGTTAGCAGGCTTGATCTGAGTGTGTGTGTGTGTGTGTGTGTGTGTGTGTGTGTGTGTGTGTGTGTGTGTGTGTGTGTGAGAGAGAGAGAGAGTGTGTGTGTGAACAGGCCGAGGCGAGATCAGAGTCATTAGAAAAAAATTTTAGGAACGAAAACTATGGGAGTCATTCTCCACCCAACCTTTTTTAAATACAACCTAGAACAAGAATAAAAAGTACCCCCTCCTCCTCCTCCTATTCCTAGTCGGTACCTTTCCTTCTTTCCCTTTCTCTGGCGTTCGCTGTTCATTTGCGGACTTGATATTTAACTACAACTGTTTCTTTTACCAAAGACCTCAAAGATTACTTTAGTCCAGTCCTCGATGACTGATAATCAGCTCCTTCATCAGTTGCTTAATTATTAGAGAATGTGTCATCAGGTGATGCCGAACGAACATCATCAATAAAGAGGTTTAAAAAAAAAATGGACTAACTGATGTGTTTCGATTGGCAGGTTTGGAGACGAGTTCCCAGCAAGGAAACCGGATGATGGGCGGGCCCCTGGCATGCCACCACTACCCTCACGCTTCCCCCTTTCCTCAACTGGGTCTTTTCTCGCTGCAGCAGCACGCTCTCGCCTCCGCCTTTCTCCACAAGCACCTGGGCCTCCCGCACGTGCCACTCTTCCAGCCGCCGCCTCCTGCCGCCTCCTCGTTGCCCGCCCACCTGGCCGCTTGGCCCGCCTACTACAGCGCCCCGCCTCCAGCCCCGCCCATCCCTGACGTCATCATGACCCCGGCCTCCTCGTCGGCTGCTGCGGGCGCTTCCCGCACCGAGGCGCTGCGCATTCCGCCCCCTGCTCACCTCTCCATGTCCACTTCCGCCTCTAGCGGAAGCACCAAAGACGCCATCATGTCTTCCAGCATCGAAAGTTTGCGGTTCCGAGCACGACAGCATGCGGCCTCGCTGGGAATCTTTGAAAACCTTTGATGACGGCGCGCGCGCGACAGGTAGCTGGACGTGAAGCCAGCGCGTGCTGCAGTCACCTGTGTGTTTGTCACGAGCTGCAGAGACTGGGCGTGCCCTGTGCACCGCGCGCTGTCGTCATGACGACGCTTGTGCGTAGAGACAGGCTCGTTTTCGCTGGCATGTTAATGAAGGAGGGTTTTCATTCCGACCGAGCGGGCGGGAAGGAGGGGGTACAGACCGTGTGCACAGTACACCTGTAACAGGATCGGTGTAGGCAGAACGTTAAACTCTGATGACAAATATCACGTGATGACTCCCACCTACCCCCGACCCTCTTATTCTTCTCAACCCTTGACGAGTCAGCCGCGTTGCTTGAAACGTGTAGTCTTTTTTTCAAACCAGGGCTGCCAATGACAAAAAACAAAACAAAACAAAAAACAAACAAAAACAGCAACAACAACAACAACAAAAACAAAAAAAAAACAAAAACAGAAAGCCTAAACATATATCCATCATAACAATCTGTGTGGTGTAGAAATCTCTGTCCAACATACAAGACGACTGTAAATCATAATTTATGTTGATCTGCTGGCAGGCCAGCCATTGTGGAATAGCAATGCCACGCATAAATGTATCATAGACAGTCGACCTGAAACTCAAGGAATAAGGGGTGTGGGTGTGGGGGAAATGATCGAACACCCACCCTTTCTCCGCCACTCCCCGAACCATCCTTCCCCCCCCCCCGCCGTGTTGACTTGCATTCATCCCCATGCATGTCTTGGACCTCTGGCTTCCTAATTCCTGGGAAACTGTGTTGTTGTTTCCACATCTGTGGATGCTGGGTCGCGACCTACACCATGGCCGCTGTAGGTACCGTCTGACCGACTTGGTACACCGTGTGATGTGACTGGAGGACAGCAGTGGTGATGGGAACGAAACATTTCATGTTTTGCACTGTAGTGTAAATACTGTTTCACGAAGAGTGCATTGCAGTGGCCTGATGTTGGACACATCGCCATATTGCGTTCTGAGCTACTGTATTATGTAAGCAAAATGTCAGATGTTCTAGTTACCCGTGAATGAGATTTGGCGAGTTTTGGTATTGGCTTGTGTCACTGAGATGATGCACGTGTGTCTAACCTGTCGCATGCTGTGTAAAAGAGACATTGCATATTGTCGAGCTGTGAAGGATGTATTTCACGAGGCACAGTTTACCGTGACACTCGTTTCCAACCCTATACCCACCTTAAGTTTGCTAGCCTTATGTTCAATCGGATATGCAGAGAGTATCACCTGAGCAACGGCAGAATCTCACTGATAAGCCCCTCCTGTGTGTTTGGTGGGCCGTGTCCGTGTGCTTGTTTCTCTGTCATGCGCGTTAATGATAACGTCCTCGCATTCCTTTGTTATCGAAGTTAGTCTGCTCTTGTCTGTCCATCTCCGTCCGCTGCTCCAAGTTCTGTTTCATTATTGTTGTTTACTCACCAGAAACTCGTTGGATGTTATTATTTGTCTGTATTCAATATTAAATATAGATCTGGCACTCAATGTTTTTTGTTTCAACATTGTTGCTTACTCTCTTTTTTTAAGAAGTTGCTTGAACGAAGCATAGATTTGCTTCCGCTCTCGATAGATGTAAAGGTGAAAGATTCCATAGTTAAGTAGCCATGGGCCAATGAAAGCGAATGCAGCTTGTTTAGTGATAACAAAGTTATCAGCTTTATCAGAATTTAAGAGACGAGGTGGCCGAGTGGTTAAGGCGATGGACTGCTAATCCATTGGGATACTCCCGCGTGGGTTCGAATCCCATCCTCGTCGAATTGTTTTGAAAAGAAAAATCTCATCTTGATCGAGAACAATAGCTTTTCTAGCAACATGGTAAGTGCGGCAGTACTTATCCGTGTTGATTGTCAAGAGCATTCCTAAAAAAAGTAATAATAATAATAATAAGAGTTCTCTTCCTTTTTTCCTCGTTTAAAAGGTTTAAAATAAAGGAACCCCTAAACACAAGATCTGTCACACCGAATAAAACGATCTCAAAGGCTTAAATAAAAAAGAGGTACGTGTTTATTTAGCAAAGCATATATTAAGTTTTGCAATCTCTGAAATCTTGCACAATGTTTAGAATTTTTTTTTCCATGTTGGCAGGTATAAATGCAATACTCTTTAGCTGTTTACCAAAGCCTGCTTGCTTTTATGAAGTGAGAGTAAAGAGATTATTATTTTACAAAAATATCGATTATGTACATTTTCCACTCTCAAAATTTCTTTGTAATATGCAGGTTTTGTTTTTTTAAATTTACTTTTCTCACTGTTTGTATGTCTAGCAGGTACAGGTCAGAGGTTGTGACGAGCACGGTAAACGCTTCTGTGTCGGCATTGCGTACCAAAGGGTTGAATTTAAAACTAAATAAAACTAAATGTAATCGGTGTTGATATTAATTATCTTCTAAAAATGTTCACTTTGAAATGATTTTGTGCCGACATTTATTCTGTTAGATGCCTGCTTGTGTTTTCTTATTTCACATAAAAGCGCATATTATGCATATCACATATGCACAGAAACACAGACACGCGCACACAGGTACATGAGAGAAAGTGTGTGTGTGAGAGAGAGAGAGAGAGAAAGTCAAGGAGAGTGCCTGTTGATGTTTGCTACTGAAAAATTAAGAAAGAGTAAACCAAATATTCAAGACAATAAGTCTTTGATTTTCAGAATTATTTTAATGTCTTTCTGGATAAAAGACAAATGATCCTGAAACTGACAACACATGAAAATAACAAACAATAAATAAATATGAGAGAAAAGAAGCGATGATCATGCTCGGGCAGGCTGAAATGTGGGACAGGGGAAAAAATTTACAAACATGGCTGTTTGATACGGGTACATGGTGAAGGATCTCACAGACAGGCAGGCGTGTGTTGTGGGACAGTGACAAGATTTCACAGAGACACGTGACAGGGTAAACAAGTGTGTGGCCACGAGATGTCAGACAGTGACACGATTTTACAGACACGTGCGCGAAAAATGATTTTACAGAGGCATTACGTGGTATGTGAGTCAGGGGAATATTTAAATCAGAGAGGGTAGACCAATAAAGCTATAAGCAAATCTGTGAACAGAGAAGTGGAGCTATATCAGAAAAATCAGAGTCAGACTGACAACACACTATGAGCAACTATCAGGAATGCAGAATAAGACAAACTGTCACGTTTGAGTACAAACTGTCGCGTGTGAATACCACGTGGAACGTGTGAGTACAAATTGGCATGTGTGATTACGAACTTTAACCAATCAATTAACATTATGTGAACTCTAAATAAGTTCGCACAACTGGCTACGAAAACATTACCAGTCGTGTTAATGTTTTTCCGAAATCGAATATATACCGAGAATATTTTAATATTTTGTTTCCTTTTTTTCTTCTATACATACCACTGACATAAGATCGGATACTAAAGCAGATTTTTTCAAGATAAACAAGTGAAAACGTCAGAAAGATGGTCTTCTAACCTGTTTCAAAAGAGTGTGTTTAAATAAATTTTATTTTGTAACAATGAATTATTTTGTTTTATTTGGAATGCAATGAAACAAAGATAGCGCCTGTGTTATAAGGGAAAAAACTCCAGCTAACCGATGACACCAGGTAAAATATTATCTCCCATATCTCGCCAGTTCTTCCGTGTCCAGACGCAAGGCAAAACTAAGATGGAGGTTTGTTTTAGGAAACACTAAGGAAAAGTAACTCTTGCCTGCAAATTAAAGTTCTTTGTAAAAAGATGGACAACTCTATTACTCACAAAATCCTTCAGTGCAATGACCATGAGGCAGTTTATAGCCATTATCAAAACTTAACAAACTGTTAATTTTTACTGAAATGTAATCTGAAATGAAAACTAAGAGATTCGGTAAAATGACTGGTACGACATGTTTAAGCTGCCACCAAGACCGAGAAGATTCACACTTGACAAAAGTAAAAAATAAAATATTTTTACCGTATAAAACTTTAAGCATTTTATTGCAATAATCTATCTCAAAACGCACACGTTTCAATGGGTTCACATTTTTTTTCTACTGAAGCAGCTATGCTATTATAAGCTAAATTCAGAAAACTGTGACTTTTTAAGACTTCTTTTTCTTTATTAAAACAGTTGACTTGTTTTGATTATCAGCGCGGTTTGAACACGATCCCTTCGTAGGAAAAAGGAAGCGCACACGTTAGAGCCGAATGTTAAATACCTTGTGACGGTCACACTACTGTCAAGTCATTAAGAACATAATCACACTTTCAAACAATGTGATGATATAAAATAAAACGACTTCGATCTTAATTTTCGACCGGTCAACTACGATCTAACTCACATAAAAGGGACGTTCACCTCTTGCAGGCTGCAACTAAAATTAAGTATCAGACAAATTTTGTAAAAGTGGTTGTTAGAAAAAGTCAGGTGACTACCAGAATGCCGGTTGGTTGTGCAAAAACATATTCAGCACGATAGCAAGTACATATTAATTGACATCAAATAAAGACATTTGGCTTTACAAAAGAGCACGTGACAAATATGATTGACTGTACAAGTTGAAAACAAACTCGGTTGTACAAGTGCACTTGAAGGAAAAGAGCTTGGGAAAACAAATTGTGAAGAAGTTCCTTGCTGGTGTTCATTCTGAAAGTCGTGATGAACGGGATGAAAACATACTGAATACACTATACGATGAATGGAAAAGTGCAAAATCTATATACAAACCACTGCGCATACGTTTTTCAGTTTGTTTGATAAGCTTTTCAATTATTATCACACGGACAGGAGCATCGGCGATCATTTCACATGAATGTGAGCCAGTAGAACTGATAAATATTATAGTTATAAATCAGTATATGTAGCCAAGGCATACAGTTAAACAATACTGCAGGCCATTAAAATAAGTAGCCATTAAAATATCTGGATGGCTATGGACGAGGTGAATGCTGTTTTAGTTCGAAACAAAAGCAGGTGTTACATGTTACAATGTTTCCCGAGGTCTTCTTCAACATTACAACAGAACGACATCGTTGTTAATAATAATAATAATAATAATAATAATAATAATAATAATAATAATTCCTTCGCAGTAAAAACTACAGGCGGAACATAACGATGAAGAACCTCAAGGCAAGGAAACGATGGCTTAACAGTCTCATGTGTCGAGCTCTTGCCCCAGTGGCATGTAACGACCAATTCACACTACCGATCTTTCAGACTCACCCACTCCCACGTCCATTTAAAACAATTCCCCCTTCCATACCTCAGCCGGAAATCACGTGTCTGCCCAATGTACCAGCCCCTCTTGCTCATCCATGATCCACACACAGTGTACCAATGAGTTACCTTCAGGAACTGAATTATGATCACTTCTGGCTCAGAAGGAAAATAAACCTTTAGCGCAATCTTTGAATCGCATTGTGTCGAAACGGTACTATTTCAGAACTACTTTATAGATTTCTTATGCGTTTCGTGACTCCAGTGATTAACAGCCTACATAACCTCTATGACAGTTAAAGGGCGGTAAGTCATCGAACATGCGAGGAAGGCAGGAATTGGAAATTACCTCCCCTGCATTACGATGTTTCTTTTAAAAGAAATATCGGATTAAAAAAAATTAACTAGTTTGCTAACATGCAAATTAATTGTCTAGCTAAAATTATCAAAATATTTAAAGCGTTAACACAACTGTTGTGCTAGTAGAAAAAAATAGAAGAAAAAATAGTACAGTTTTTTTTAACAGTCATTCTTCACTGAGCAGCAGACATCATGCCGTCCCGCAGCTCAACCGAGGAATTTTCTCTTGAAAATAAATAAATAAATGATGTGCAAACAGTGGGGATGTAGGTTTTAGTCTTCCTTGCGTCTGCAGCTGAAGCACGGCAGGTGTCTGACCGCAGTGAGGCTAAAGAAGAAGATAAACATGGAGGAGACCGTAGCATATCCGCATGGGTGTAGGGGGTGGGTGGGAGGTTGTGCTGCACAGACAAGTACTGTACATATCGGCGGAAGTGTGTTGGTGCGCAGGCGCAGATGATATGCTGGGTGTAGCAGGCAGGTGAGGGCCGCGGCGCGCGCTCACGTGGCCAGGTCCTCGATCTTGCAACGCCTCTTAACGAACTCCTGGGCGTCGGCATCCCACGACCGCTTCTTGAGGATTGCCAGCGCACCGTACTCTGAAACAGGGCGTCACACAATGACACATCGAGCCATACTCTCATACAGGATGTCACGCACTAAAACAGCGCACCAGTGCTCACATACAGGAGCTGACACCTTCGGGGAACGGGGGCTACAGCGGTAGAGGCCAAAATGTTTGGCGTTCTCTTCCTCACGACATCCTCCCTCTCTCTCTCTCTCGCTCACACACACACACACACACACACACACACACACACACACACACACACACACACCTCCCCCATCGCGCCTGCACGTGTGTGACGCGCTCACCAGCGACTTTCGGGTGGATGAGTGGAAGCGAGGTGACGTGAAGAGCATCGAACCCCGAGACCTCTTCGCCATTGATACCCGGAACGTCCGAGAGCGCCAGGAAGGCCTCCCCACCAAAGTCGTTCTGGAAGACGAGGTCATGGTCCATGACCGTGAACATCAATGTGGCGCCATGGTGCTGGCACTGGTTCGGCAACACGTTGCTGCGAAGAGGGGGAGATAATGCTCTAAATAATGTTAAGAGAAGGCGGTTACAACACTTTGTGCTAAGTGTATTTTTTTAAATTTATTTTTTTATTTTAACTATGTCGAGATCAGAGCTTGACATTTTTTCTAGTTTCTGTTTGTGCATAAATAAACAGATAAGTAACACCAACGCCGGCAATAGAGGGTGGCGAGCAGAGTCGACGGCCCAAGCTCCCACACATAGGGTCTGGTGGTATGGTACCCCGGGAGATAGAGATACTCCGTAGTTTTCACAATCTTTAAAATTTCAGGAACTCAAATCTCCTTCCCTTTCAGCGGAGTAAAAGTAAATTCCGACTGCGAATTACTTTTTCTCCATTACTCGGAAGCCGTTCAACTATTTACAGTATTAGAACACTGTCGTTTATTACCGCACAGTGTTATGCCGGCTTAGAGAGGCCCCACAATTCTATTTGCCCACATCCCACTAGCACCGGCGCTGATCCCGCACGTACACACGCACGCGCGAACGCCAACATACTGCACGTCCTGTCTCTTGACTACACTCGTACGCATGCACACACAGCCTCACAATTCAAAGGACTCGTCGAAGGTCGGGTTCAAGGTCTTCTTGATGATCTTGGTGCTCTGCACGGACTTGTTGGGAAACACATGCTCTGGGCACAGCGCCACCAGCACATACGGGTCACTAAAACCTGCGACAAATAAAGTCATAAAAAAGCTGGAGCCGGCTTGACCACAGGCGTCTCAACCTTAAAACCTTAATTGCGTAGACAAATTGCTTTTAAGTTTTAAAGCAATTTCACTAGCATTTGAGCAGCATTTAAAGAATGTTTTTTCTAAATTTAAATTTTGTTAAGGCGTGTCGTGCACATTTTTTTTTACAAGTAACTATTCGAACAAAAATCATTTTGCGCGTAAAAATGTTCTGCTTCATTGTCCCCCAAACTCCTGAACTTTATGCACAATCGCAGACTGTCTCAACATTGCGTGTCTTTAAAATCCTTACAAGCACATTACTGAATACGATTGTCACGGATCGACCCGTGAAATTAATGAATGACAGAAATGGAGTTAGCTCCCTTGTTTGTTTTGTACAGTAGGGTTAGTGGCTCTTGGGGGATACGTTTGCTATGGTTCAAAAGCGTGACGTAAAAGAGGGTATGACGTGGGGTGTCGTCTGCAAGAACGCAGAAGTTTCGGGAGAGAGAACAAAAGATGGTTTGAGTGGAATGTACCGGTGTGTGTGTGTGTGTGTGTGTGTGTGTGTGTGTAATGTACCGGTGTGTGTGTGTGTGTGTGTGTGTGTGTGTGTGTGATTTTTCGAGAAAAGTAAAGGAGGTCGGCATTTGTAGTATTGTTTGGAGTATATAGGCTTAGTGTTTCGCCAGTTGCTGTGTTTCTACTGATTTATTCAGAAAATTGGAATATTGCTGTGTGTTTGAAAAGATTCGTCAGTTGCTGTGTTTCTGCCAGTGGATTGGGAGTAATTGCTGTGCTTTTGGAGATTCGTAGTGGTGTGTATTTCTAGATAGTTTCAAGGAGAATTACAGGCAAGGTAACATCTGTGGGTGCGTGAGTGGTGATCAGACGTTGACAGTGTGATGTGGTCAGGTACGTTTTGAGAAACTGTTGATGAACATTGGAAGAAAATTAAGCTGATATAGAGAAGAGACGGTGAGCGACGTTTGAGTGGAAGGTTGAAAGAAGACATTTACGTTGTTGAAAGGATATTTAGAATATTACAAGGGTTTATATAATCATTAATTTAGCTGCGATATATGTTGATGTAACTTTTATTTTATTTATTCGTTGAGTGTGGGAAAATATTTGGATTTTTTTTAAATTATAGAGATATAGGAACCCACGTGCAGGTCTTTGTACTTTGTTGTGAAAGAACACGTGAAGAACGCTGTGAGGTCAGTGTGTGTTGTATGTGATCCGTCCACACGTCTCGTGCGTTTGTGAAAATGCACAATTTTCTTCTAATGATATCTGAGATCTAGTATTAAATTATGTTAACTATAGTCTAGCATAGAACACTAGTCTTACAGCGAATAGCTATATGCGTGGGCTACTATCAAATGTAAGTATCCAAAAAAGTTACCGTTTGCATCCAAAGGAATGAGATCTTTGGCGCTCAGAACTGCAAAAAACCGATATGTGTATGAGTTAGGGTAAAGTAGACAGACAGACAGACAGACAGACAGACAGACAGACAGACAAATGTCAGCTGATAAAAATCAGGAGTAAAACAACAAACGTAACATTTGAAGAACTGCACCCATTATCCCACATATTTGTTACAGTTCACAAACACTAACCCTAACCCTAACAAATATTATATAGCCATGAAACAAGTCAAATGCAACCGAAACTACTCACAAATACCAGCACTCGGTCCTTTCCAGGTACTTCATCTAGTGACAAGGGATATACAGTGTAATTCCTGTTGTCCGACATATACTGCAATCTGCTTGAGTAGCTTCCCCTGGATTGCTCTCCATTTTTTTAATTTAATCTAAGGGACGAAAGAAAAACGCACGCACGCACAGAAGGAATAAAAGAAACGGATCATGAGACAGTGAAGGAGATTGTCTCACCTTCAACCAGTAGTGTGTGAGATTCGTACTTGTACACAACCCGTACATTCAGCAGGCCATACTCCGTGGTGCTTGTCATTTGCTGAATACAGAAGACAATCGACGTTTTGTACAGTCTTAACATTATACCCCGCCACTCACAAAAAACAAAAAGAAAACAAGCTAAAAAAAATAATGTCTGCACGTGCTTCCTTAAAAATTAGCAGCCAGTTGCACAACACGTTTATAAACCTTAAAACTGTTCTAAAGAAGCAAAATCTCTTCTTAGCCATATTGATGAATTGCAGAAAAACATACAAAAAATTGTACTGACAGGACGGAAAGTCAGACTTAAACAACTTTATCTTACTTAAAGCAGTTTTAGTTTTAAAACTCTAAAATTGTGGTGTGTACTTTAAACTAATTATCTAAATAGAGTTAAGGCCTAAAAGTGTTTAAAATTAGAAATGTGGTGTGCAACTGGCCCTGGACCTAAAAAGCAGAAATGCAGCGCTAATTGACCGCTGTACGGAATCCCTTTTACCTATCAAAAGTATCAAAGGAAAGTTTCAGTATGTGTTAGTGATAGTCAGACATTATTTCGTCTTTACTTTTGCTCCGAAATCAAACTGGCGCCTTCTGTTTCTGATTATGGGACCACCCGGGCTTTACTGGTGTCTGCGTGGATAATATTAATTTACTTCTATAAGATGATTTTTATGAGCAGATTCCCTTGTCTTGAAACATCTCAATTTACTATTATATTTCTTCAGTCTGCTTTAGGGTATGAAGATAAAGATGTCTGTTGCTGCAAATCTGCTGTCATACATCCACAACAAGAATCGTTAATCTCTTTGTTTAGGTTTCAGTCTATAGCTTTTGGTCTGCTTAGCTCAATGGTCAAAGAAGCAGATTACTTCTCCAAAATACAAAATCCGTTGCCGTGTATGTTCGCTGCTAAGCCCACCAGTATGTCAAGGTGTTAAGCGCATTCATTTGTGACACTGTCACGCGCACCAAAGAGTTATTATGTCACGCTCACCAAGCCCGGAAGAGTGGTCCTGCGTGAAGAGAAATTTTATCGCGTGAAATGCAAAAAGACAAAGAGACAGATCCCGTTTCTCAACGGCTGAAATTTTAGAATTTCAAAACGCGATTTTGACGAGAGCCTGCAACGACGTGAAAAAGTGTTTTGTGGCCTGCAAGAGGAGGCCAAGAAGTTTGCGAGAGGAGGGCAACAAGGTTACAAAAGGAGGACAAAAAGAGGAAACAGCAAGGAAAGGAGCACCTGTATTTCTGTTTTCTCAACGAAGAAAGCTTCAATGAGCGACATCGTGTCCATTTTGTGGAGGTTCAGCTGCTTCCTGAGGATCTAAAGCGAAATTAAAATCAGTAAGACGTTAAAACTGTAAATCGTGCGGTCAGTCCCGAACCGGCCACCTTCTATTCTAACCACTAACTACCTAGCCACAGATCCTTGCGCAATGTCATATCACTGTAGTGTGAAATAGTATTACAGTAGTATCCTACCACTAGTGTGAAACTGCGTTATAGTAGTATCCAATCAATAATGTTAAAAAGTGTTGTAGTAGTAATGACACGGGTTTAATTGCGCGCGCACACACACACACACACTCGCTCGCACGCACTCACTAACGCACACGCATACACTTTTTTCTTGTCCTGTTGACATTGTTGTTATTATCAGTTTTATAAGCTTATTTTTAAGAGAGACTGGGAAGTGCGTGACTTGAGGGCGAGGTTGACAGAAAATGTTGAGAGAGGAGGTCAAACCTCGAACTCGTCTATGACCATGTCGTCCATCTCCAGCCCCTTGCCGTTCGCGTGAAAGAAGTCCACGAGGAGGCCCAGAGCCTCGAACATGCGCTGGTAGCAGCCTGGAGGCCTCTGGAACATTCCAGAAACATAAATGACAGCCCTCAAAAACGAACAAACGAACGATAATATAAAAGAATAAGAGAAAAAATAAGACACAAAAAAGATACTTAGCAACAAATAAACACAAATTAAAAGTATAAAAAAATTAAATAAACAAAGAGTAAAAAAAGAAGAAAAAAGGGCAAAAAGAACGAGAAAATTAAAAAAAAATCCAAAAGGAAGAAAAATAAGAAAACAAAGAAACAATGAAAGTAAGAAACAAATAAAAAAATAGAACAAAGAAATAGCAAAAGAAAGGAAGGATAAAAGAAACAAAGAAAAAAGGCAAAACAAAATATAAAAAAAGGATGAAATGTAGAAAAAAGGGAGAGGAGTGAGAAAGAGAGAGAGTGACAGTGACAGAAACAGAGACAGAGAGTCGCAGAAGGACAAGCATTGGGTGTCACAAAGTGGTTTTGATTTGCATACCAGAGGCACGTGACTAGGCAGGAACTGCTACGATTAAGAGAACAAACACTATTTGTTACGCATTTGATTTCTCGTGGATGAGGTCAGGGTGAAAACGCTTCATGCGTGTTGTGCGTTTATTCGGGTTTCGAATTAAAATTAATTTGAGGTTGTTGCTTATTATCATCCAAGCTGCGCTATACAAGAACAGCAACATCTCAGCACAAACAAACTTGGTTTCACAGTCTTGGATAACAATTTCCATCTCTTGTCTCGCAAAGCAAAAAATAACAAATTGTTTTTTTTCCCCCAGATGTGTGTCCAGCGGCTTATCTCAGTTGTCAGCATGAAGAGGTCGTGTTGCTGGGCGGAATTTCAAGTTGGCCTCCCCACAGAGTTCGTGTGGAGAGATTTTTTTTTGCCCATGCCATGGTAGTGCATTTCGCAACTAGAATCAACGAGTTTAATAACCCTGTGTCGTGTCGAAAGAACATCGCAGTTAGACATTTTTGCAGCGATGCAACAAAATTCAAAGGTCAAAGGTTATCTTTCACTCGTTCGACCTCGAAAGAAGGTTATCGAAACTGAGTGTGGCTTACTAGCCGGGCATCTTGAAACAGCTGCAGTCTTAGTGCAGGAGTTGCGGTGAATCACTAAAGACTTGCCAGACCCCAGGAAAAAAAATGTATTCACGTTGACATTATTAAATTAATGGTCCGGAAGGCCAAAGGGAGAAATAAAATTGAGGGTTATAATTCAGCTCAAAAGATATTCGTCGGTGTGGCCCGATTCTGGCTTTCGGCGCAAGTAGACTCCCCAAGTCATCTTTCAGTTAGTGAAGCCAAACGCTCCTTAAAAACACGATGAGCTGAACACTGCTCACCATTTCTTCAGTGTCCATGACTTCACGAAACTCTTCCAGGACCTCTTGCCAGATGGAAGCAAGGATGCGATGGAAGTTGGTCTTGAGCAGGTTATTGTTCAGAGTCAACAGGTTGCTGTCCAGGTACTCCAAGAGGTCGCCGATGGCCTGCAAAACGGACAGAAAAGTTGCAGGTTATTTCTGTCTTCAGTGAGTTGAAAGTAAGAAAAAAAGTAAATTTTTACAAAAAAGGGAATCTACAAGGTTTTTGTGAATGATAAAATTCTGTTTTTTCTTTTTTGTAAACAGATGTTTTCGTCTACAGCAGATGTTCACATTTCGCTTAAGAATCCGAAGCGAAGCGTGGGCGGCTTGATGAAAGAAAACCACCTAAGCAAGTAGCTTAGACACCGTTCGACCCCCAAAAAAGAAATATCAAGGATCTAGAAAAGACTTTGCTCCAGGAAGCAAACTTCATTTGTCAATGGTTTCAAATGCAAACCTACTTTTCTTTTTTTAAAGAAAAAATGGGTCAATAAATCACTACGCGCAAAGTTTTCGAAGTGAATGACAAATAAATTGACTTCGTATACGAGTGCTCATGCAAAACTCCGTTGTTTCGATTCTCCAGCACTGGGTGGACATTCGACCAAGAAAAAGACTTACAAAACACTGAGCAAAAAATATACCCGAAGCTCCACAATACAAACCTCGTCTGCAGGAAGAGATTCAGGTGCCCAGTTTAGGTGAAACACATCTTTCTTGATATCAGGGCGCATCTGAAATAAAATCCACACACTGTTCGAGGAGCCGTATAACAGTCTGTAGCACACAGCTCACGAGGCTGAGGAAAACTGGAACTGAATGATAAGCTCATCAAACATCGCTGGAGAGCCGTACCCCTATTAAATGACTGGGGTAAGTTATCGTACATGTATCCTAATTACCAAAGCAGAAGCATCGAAGCTCTGCTCGTTGGCATGTCTTCCACCATCAACCTTTTCACCTGAGCACCGGAAGAAAACAACCCCGTGAACTGTTGTTGGAACTTGGATGCACTTCATGAACACACAATCCCAGCTTTCCCATCGGATGCACCTCGGACGACGCAAGCCTGAGAGTCAGGTCACGTGGGTTGACTAAAGCGCATGCGCGACACTTGTTATTCCCGCGATCGTCCGTTACAAACATGTCAGGTATCATAGTTATTTGCTGTATTGTTTGATTAAGCTTAAATTTTATAAGGACTAGTGTGGAAGAACGAGAGAGCGTGAATGACGTCAGTTGATCCGAAGACGTGCATGAATGATGTAAAAATGAAGGAAATGACGTGAGGGAGAGCGTGAGCGGGGGTCGGTAGTCAGGAGAAGGAAGAGCTTGAGGAAGAGAAAACAGAGCGTAGGGTAGGGATTTAGGAAGAAGAATTAGTGGAGTAGGGCCAGTAGGAATTATTTAGAGCGAATTTGTTGAGTAGGGCTTTAGGCATTCTTATATATATATACATATATTCAGAAATGGAAGGCGCCAATGGTAGGAATTTTGTTATTTTAAAATAATCTAGGTGTACGAATCGGTTAATAACTGACTTTTTCATTTGTGTATTTTCCTTGTTTTCTTCTTTCTATTTATAGTTAGTAAAGCAGATAGATTCGTTAGACAAGTCATTCTTTTCTTTTAATTTGTGTGAAAGAGCATGCATTTGTCAGGCTCCGTGTATGTGTTGAAAGGATTGAATGACTGATACACTGCGCGGTGGTCGTGACAAAAAAAAATACTCACCTTGTCGGCCACCCTGTCCACCACCTGTCGGATCTTGCGGATCATCTCCTCGTCGGCGGACTTGAGGACGGCGTGGAGGGAGGTGTTGGAGGCCTGCGCTGCGGCGGAGCTGGCCAGCTCCATGGCCTGCTGGATCTCGCTGATGTCCAGGATGGTGGGCAAATGTTTCAAGGATCGCCTTACCTGCTCGATGTTGTTAATGGTGATGCACAGCTGCGAATGAACGAGCAACAACTCTTTTTAGCGGGTTAAAACTGAACAACAAACTGAAAAACGTAAAGATCTCAATGTAGGCAAATATTCAACAAGCACAACAAAATTGTGTCAATCTCGTTTAAGTTTATAGAAATGTACATATCATGGGCAATATAAAATGCATTTAATCCATTTTGTATCAGTTTTTGTACATCTGTCGTGTAAACAGTCATTACAAACACCATCTATCACCGCTGTCGTGGCTGACAACTACAAGAGAAGTGTTTTTTTTTTCGCAAAGGAAACACAAGAAGCTTTGAAAGAAAATGTCGGTTAATCAGGTGCACAAGAATTTTTTCGGAAGAAATAGAGCTCAAGAGGAGGAAATACAACTGGGGGAGGGGTAGTCTTCTTTCGATCAACGGACTAGACTGACCTCAACATAAAAATGCAAAAAGAAACGCTTCACGCAGCTGTCTGCCCTTCTGCACCTCTGTCTCTCCCCTTCCCTACCACTTTGTAAGGCGATTTGTGGGAAGAGGATAAGTGGGCAGGTGATCTGTAAGAAGATGGCCTGTGGGAAGGCGATCTGCACGACTTAATCAACAAATAAGGTCACTCTGTAACGATTCTTCCCAGGTCTCCAGCAACTTTCTGCCCGAGCCTTTTCTATAAAGCGGATGAGTACCCTGCCTTCATTGAATCACACGAATCATGGTTTTGCTGCTTAGTGCCCGGGATTCTGGTGCTGCTACTAGGGCATGCTTTGTTGAGCATTCCCGACACTCTCGGTAATGTTATATACTTAAAAAAAAAAAAAAGGGTTGACGGTGTCATGGTCTCAGACATCCCCCATGCCTCAGAACTCCGCCTCTATAATGTGCACGTGACATATTTAAATATAATTTTAATAGGACCATGCCGTGTGCTCCGAAATCCGCCTGGCACATGGTTCCGACCCTGAACTGCGCATGCGTCATATTAAAATCACACGTGCTGTTTGCGTAAACTACATTCGCAATGTGCGGCAATGACAGAGTATTTAGATACAATATAACTTTATTTATCTACAAGGGCAATTCCAGATAGTGCTCGTACTAGCAATATATAGAGATAATAATACATGTAGGTGTTGAAATAATCTCTCTCTCTCTCTCTCTCACACACACACACACACACACACATTCCCAGCAACAGTAGATACAGTTGGTGACCTTAGGTATTGACTTTGACAAAGCTGTCTTACCACCCCCCCAAAAAAAAATCAGTGTCCGATGAAATTATATTTAAATATGACACATGAGCATTATAGAGCCGGATTTCTGAGACAGGGGGATTTGTGAGCACATGACACCGGCATGGGAGCCGCTGGTAAACACGTGACCCGGTTCTGCATGTTCATTGGCTGTTCCTGACAGTGCCATAAAAAACTATTAAATGATATAATGAAGGCGTGTAGCGCGTTCCCTAAAGGCATTGCACGTGCCTTAAACGATGAGGTGTAGGAGCAAAATTCCCTCTGCTGACCTAAGGCTATTGCACCCGATATACGGGCACATATTTGAACTGTGGGGTGGGGGGGGGAGGGCACATTTTCTGGATAAATAGGGCTACAGCTCGAGTTCGTCTCCAGTGGCAGAGTCGCACCGGTCTGGTAAATTTCATTTAGTCACAACCTCTTCTCCCCGGGGGCAAGACAAATTTTGAGGGCGCTCCCTGGAAATTCCCTGAAAGTGTTGTGAGTGTTCCGGCAGCACGGTGGTCTAGGGCTCACTTATTACTGCCCCAGTGACAACCATAAAGTCCTGGAGGTGGTTTCGGAACAACGACTCTGAATATTATTTCGTCTTCACAGAACTGGCATTCCATACGTACTACCCATCAACCGGCCTTTAAACACACCAACCACCCACTGGACTGTCAACTTAAGTGAGGTTTTAATATAAAATATCAAAGGTATATAACTCAAAATTTAATAATTAAGAAATTATATAACTAGGTCAAGGCTCCATAGATGGGTAGTTGATTGACAACAGCCTGGATCACACGTGACAGCTCGAGAAGATCAGAATACTCGACACGGAAAAGGACAGAAGGCGTGAGATACATTTTAGTGAGTTCCGCCATCTGTAAATTATTGTTCACGTGATCACATAGACATAATTATCTGCGAAGCTTATGGTCGCACGAGTTACCTCCTCCGTCACGTCAAACTGGCCTTCGTCGTCATAGTAACCGTGGTCCATCAGCTTGGCGTGCACGAGGTCGGCGTAGAGCTTGGCACAGTTACACAGATCCTGTTACAGCAACGACAACAGTCAGTCAGATACTGTCAGAGCAAAGACAATAGCCAGTCAGATACTGTCAGAGCAAAGACAATAGCCAGTCAGATACTGTCAGAGCAAAGACAATAGCTAGTCAGATACTGTCAGAGTAAAGACAATAGCTAGTCAGATACTGTCAGAGCAAAGACAACAGCCAGGGAGATACTGTCAGAGCAAAGACAATAGCTAGTCAGATACTGTCAGAGCAAAGACAATAGCTAGTCAGATACTGTCAGAGCAAAGACAACAGCCAGGGAGATACTGTCAGAGCAAAGACAATAGCTAGTCAGATACTGTCAGAGCAAAGACAATAGCCAGGGAGATACTGTCAGAGCAAAGACAATAGCCAGTCAGATACTGTCAGAGCAAAGACAATAGCCAGTCAGATACTGTCAGAGCAAAGACAATTGCTAGTCAGATACTGTCAGAGCAAAGACAATAGCTAGTCATATACTGTCAGAGCAAAGACAACAGCCAGGGAGATACTGTCAGAGCAAAGACAATAGCTAGTCAGATACTGTCAGAGCAAAGACAATAGCCAGGGAGATACTGTCGGAGCAAAGACAATAGCCAGTCAGATACTGTCAGAGCAAAGACAATAGCCAGTCAGATACTGTCAGAGCAAAGACAATAGCTAGTCAGATACTGTCAGAGCAAAGACAATAGCCAGTCAGATACTGTCAGAGCAAAGAGAATAGCCAGTCAGATACTGTCAGAGCAAAGACAACAGTCAGATACTGTCAGAGCAAAGACAAAAGCCAGTCAGATACTGTCAGAGCAAAGACAATAGCCAGTCAGATACTGTCAGAGCAAAGACAACAGCCAGTCAGATACTGTCAGAGCAAAGACAATAGCCAGTCAGATAGTGTCAGAGCAAAGACAATAGCCAGTCAGATACTGTCAGAGCAAAGACAATAGCCAGTCAGATACTGTCAGAGAAAAGACAATAGCCAGGGAGATACTGCCAGAGCAAAGACACTAGCCAGGGAGATACTGTCAGAGCAAAGACAACAGCCAGGGAGATACTGTCAGAGCAAAGACACTAGCCAGGGAGATACTGTCAGAGCAAAGACAACAGTCAGATACTGTCAGAGAAAAGACAACAGTCATATTCTGTTAGAGCAAAAACAACAGCCAGTCAAATACTGTCAAAGTATAGACAACAGTCAGATACTGTTAGAACGAAGACAACTGTTAGTCAGATACTGTTAGAGCAAAGGCAACTGACAAATCTTTGGATATTACACCAGCCAGTAAGATACTGTCAGACCAAAGACAACTGACAGTCAGATACTGTCAGAGCAAAGACATTAGCCAGGGAGATACTGTCAGAGGAAAGACAACAGACAGCCAGATACTGTTAGAGCAAAGACAACAGGCAGCCAAATACTATCAAAGCATAGACAACAGTCAGATACTGTTAGAACGAAGACAACTGTTAGTCAGATACTGTTACAGCAAAGGCAACTGACAGCTCACTGGATATTACACTAGGCAGCAAAATACTGTCAGAGCAAAGACAACAGTAAGCTCTCTGGATATTACACTAAGTGTTAAGATACTATTAGAGCAAAGACAACTGAACAATCTGGACATTACGTCAGCCAGTAAGATACTGATAGAGCAATGACGACAGACAGCTCTCTGGACATTACCCCAGCCACTAAGATACTGTTAGATGAGGCAGAGGAATGACTGGCTTAAAATTTAACAGTAGCGAGATAAAGAGAAAAATACAGAGGGCAGAGGCAAGGAACATAAAACCAATTGTTCAATTTTCGTAGGGGCTGTAAACGTAAGTGGTTCAACGTGTGTATGACAAGGCAGGTGGAAGGCGAAGCCCAGCCCTTTCCTTCCGCAACCATTACCTCTCCTGATCAAATAGGTACCAGTACTGATGGACGGATACAAGGCAGAAAGAGGGAGTTTTCTAGCCACAAGTCCCAGAAAGCCTTAAATCAGTAGTCGTCTGTTCCGCAGGTGAATGTACTAACCACCAGGCTATGAAGAAAAGTGTGAAGGAAAAAAAACAACAGGAAGATTGAAAAGAAGATTAAAAGGAAACGAGAGAGAGAGAGAGAGACAAAGAAGACGTAAAATGTCAGATGACTGCAAACAAAAGCAGTTTGTTTAAACTTTTTCATATTTAATAGATATTGTCCTGACAACACACACACACACACACACACACACACACACACACACACACACACACACACACACACACACACACAAACACAAACACAGAGCAAACTGTGAAGGACTAGGCATACTAAGTACTCCCAGTGTCGTTTGGTAAAACATCTACTTACAATAACTAATAGCGAATTGGGTGAGACTAACCTCCACGATCTTGTATACAAATGGGTAAGAACCCTCCTTGTCCGGCCAAGCCAGCTGCTTCCAGAACTCCGTAATCTGAAAGTGGGGAAGAAAGAAGACCCTGACATATATTAATGATGGTAAAAAACTGTTTGTTTCCAGCCAACCAAAAAAAGTAAAAAAAAAAAAAAAAAAAACAACAACTAAAAATCTAGAAAACAAGAGAAGATAAGGAGAGGGTGAGAGAACGTGAAAAAACCATATTTTGCACGAGTAATTGTGTTTGTTCTGCAATTTGTAATCTGATTCTTTGTTTTATTTATTCGTTTTTTTATTTCATGGAAGCGCGCAAATTTTGCGACCCTTGACTTGGATTCTCCCAAATGCATACCTCTGAAGAAATCTTAAACATCTGATTGTGATTATGTCTCATGAAAATTCCTATTTTACACCTATCCTGACACTACACATGAATTCGGAGAGCAGATAACAGCCCAATAAACGACAAAAGCTACAAAACAATAACAACGATGACGACGACGACGACGATGATGAACTCATTTGCTCCACGACCATTACTCGATCCTTACACTAATCAACATAACTGTCAATAGTTATTATTATAGTCAACTGACTAGTCCACCTGCTCGCCTTTCTGTTCAGATTTATGACATTCTTCATCCTTATTGTTTCTCCCCTGATTCCTCTTCGTGTCATCTGCGTTTGTCTTTTATTACTTGTCTCCATAGTTGTTTCTCCTTCCGTCCGTCGTATTCTATGTCTTCTACTTGTCTTAAGCAAGCTCTTTCCTCAGTGTAATTATGGTCGATAGAAATACAATATTTTTATTATTATTATTATTTTTATTAATAATATTATAATTATTATAATTATTATTATTTTAGCGTTTGCGTCAACGTATGGTGCAGAGGGGAGATTGTTTCAACAGTGGACAGGTAGAAACGGTCTCTAGAGAGGCGCGTTTGTACACGTTTGAGCATGTCTGTACCAATAGGCCTGCGAGCGTGCGTGCGTGCATGTGTGCGTGTGCTTGGATGTATGACAGCATGTGACGGTCTCTTGGCTTCACAATTTTTTTTGTCTTCCTTCCTTGTCATCCTCCACCACAGGAAGCGGACATTTTCATGGTTATTATTTTTGTCAGTTTTCGTTTCGAAACATTTTACAACCTCTCGTCAAACACCCCCCCCCCAAAAAAAAAAAACAACAACAAAAAACAAAAACAAAAAACAAAAAACAAAGAGACGAGAAATCACTCGGTGGCATTAAGCAACCCCAGAAACAAGTATACCTCCATTATTGACTAGACCCAACCTAAAATCCCTCCCCCAGCCCTCGCATCCTCCCCACCCCTCTTCCTCCCCCACCACACCCGAAGTCAGACAAGACAGAAATACAAGTGAACATAACAAGGATGTGTCAGGTGACGTATCGACTGGGCCACGTATTGAGCGGTTAGGCCGTGGTGGAGATCAATACCTGTGTGAAACAGCAGCAGACGTCGACGGCCGAAGTGCTGTACTTGACAGCCGCGTCCGCCTGCGCCACCTGCAACACCCGCCACAACATCTGAGGGCGCTGCTGATGCCTACCTCGCTACCACACAACCACAGCAACGGAGGTCGCAGCGTTCAGGTTTCAGCGCACAAGGGGTTAAAAGTGCAATGTGTGATCACGTGAGAGTTCGTGAGTTGGCTGCAGTGAGTGAGAGAATGTGTGTGTGTGTGTGTGTGTGTGTGTTGACCTGTCTGACTTTCTGCAAGTCCGTCCGTCGTCGTGTTTGTAACTGTCCTCTGTTCGTATGGCTATATCCAGATTTTCGAGTGTAGAAAGAAAAGATTTTTTTCTTGAAGCTTACAAAAAATAAAATTGAGTCGAGATCTGAATCGTTTTCGGTACACTAGCGGTACCTCCATGTCATATATCTACCTACACACATTCACACACACAATCGCACACGTGGACGCACTCACATCCAAACAGGTGTGGACGAATTTTTTTTTCTGTGAATTCCTGTTACATCTCTGACAGCACAGAAAGTTAATATTCCACTAACACATCATGAGAGTGTAACATCTGCGCATGTCCACAGGCTGGACACTGAGACAACGATGCTGGATAACATTTCTGCTGCCTGACAACCAATGTCTTCATTTCTCGAAATCAATCGACTGAGCTCTTACGAGGGCATCTTAAATTGCCAGACTCCAGTCGCGGATTTGTGTAAATGTCATTTCACACACTGGCCCAAACTGTGAGATTGAAAAGAAATCCCACACTTGGCTAAAATACAATGTCCGATAGCGTTTCCTTGTGGAAGGGTTGACAGACGATCAAAATATTTCATTACTCAGAATCAAAACAACCAGTCTGTGAAATGGGTTCCTGCAAATCGTCGTCTTTAAGACGGAAATTTGATAGAATGTTATTTCTCAAGATAATTTGAAGACCTGTAATTTCCTTCTTCCAGAATTCGCTGTTTTGGCAACAGGGACAATTTTGCAGACATTTCCTGGGTTTTTTAAAGTACATGCTATTGGAGAAGGACGAAAAGTATTTTTTTTTTTTTTTGCCAAAATTTGTTCAACGCGTGTACTGGTTATGAGGCGCACAACGATAATTGCAACATTGTGTGTGTGGACAAAAATCTCCCCAGTTTCATATAAACACGTTGCCCCGAGCTGAAAACAACTTTTATATCATTTCCTAAGAAGAACATTAAAAAAAAAAATTCAGTAAATCGAAGGTTGGAGTTTGCATCCAGCAATCATTTCGTCGTTACATTAAGCACCTGATTGTAAAGTTAGAAAAAAAAGTCAATGAGTCAACGAGCTCGGAAGTATTGACCTACCGAAATGATGACGATGCTCTTCCAGCTTTAGAACGCAGGGGGGGTCGCTGAGTGTGCTTACAGTGTTCTAGAGTGACCTCACTACAATTAGTGATTAACCTGACCTTTTCCAGTTCCACGGCCTTCCTGATCCTCCGCTCCGCCCGGTGCTGGGCGATGTGCAGCCAACGACTGACGGCGAAGCGGAACCACTCGTAGTAACGGGTGACTGTCAGGGTGGGTCCGTCACTGAAACCACAAGACAGCAAGAGAGTCAGTCCCCCAGTGGGGTGGGTGGCTCACCGAGTGAAGTGTGGATCCTCACAGTGACACGTGGATCAAACACTTCGTTCGGTGGCTGTCAAGCTGTAAGTCCTGGTAATCTTTTAGAGATTTCAGACTATTCTCTGCTTCCGACAATGGCTGAGCTCCCCCCAAAAATATATTAAAGCTTTTTTCTTCCTTGCTAATCCATTTCTTCCGTAGGCTTCGGTGCCGATTTTAATAATACGATAAAAAGGAAATGAGCATGATAAAACCTTATTTTCATGAAATAAAAAAGAACTCTATGGAGGCCAGCATGATAATAACATGATTTGGTATGTACAAAGCTCGCAACTGGCAAAAAGTAGGTGAAACGAGAGAGAGAGAGGGGTAGGTAGGGAGGGAGGGAGGGAGGGAGAGAGAGTGGTGCATCCAGGGGTGTGGGGAGTACTGTATGACAACTTTCATTAAGTCTTAATCGGTCCCACTTATACTAACCGACGGACATTAATACTCGAGAAATACTACTCCTCTCCGGCTCACCATCTTCACAGCCTCACCCAGTCTGTCTTCTTCTCTTTTCCTCATCTTCCCTCACCACAACCACTACATTTCCGGCCTGTGCACACCATCCCCGCTATTGTCAGTTCTTGCTGCCCTTTTGACCTCCCACGGGCACACGCAGGTGTTGCTGTGAACATCAGGTGCTTCCATCACAACATGATGTCTCATACAGGTGCCGTCCCTAATCTACGGTACAGCGTACCACGTGAACATTGCCTCTTCACACCCCCACCCCACCCCACCGATAACAGTCTTTATCTCTTCACCCTTTGTCAGTCTTTGCACCCTTCTCACACTGCACTATCGGAATCGTCGATCTGACTGCGACACTATCACCAGAGAGTGTGATGATGCCAGTGTGCAAATCGTTTAAGGGTGGTGCTGCCAAGTCGACTGATGAATGTGTCGCAGACGGGTACTTTTTCTGGTGACGTATTGTGGCGACTGTTGGCAGCTCTGGGGCGACCTCTGGTGCGTTTGGGTGGACAAAGCTGACAATGTGTCGGGAGATGTGTGTAAATGAAGCCGAGCAGGGTCAGGGAGTAAAGAAGCGCAAACCAGGACATTTCCATTAACAACAGCATTTGCAGAGGAATTAGAAGAGGACAGTAGGAGGAAGAAGAAGGAAGCGGTAAAGAGGAGGATATAACTCGCTGCAAAAAAAAAAAAAAAAAAAAAAAACAGTGATGAAAACTCAATTACGATTCTATCAATTATTAATTTATTAATTTATGATTCTATTTATTAGTTAACGAATCTATTATTATCCAGCATCTAGTGTTGCTGTGACATGACTTTATTAACAAATATTTACTGTGTTCCGATTGGATCACTACCAATTTCCGGTTCGGGTTAATCAACAGATTTTTTTGTAAACGTATCGAAGGAGATACACACTCACAAAACTGTCAACACAGCTTGACAATGCACTCATTTCCGTGCTTAAAGTGAGGAGGACATAATTTAAAGTCGTGTACATACAGAAATCATAGTTTTGCTCTTGTAGGATTTTGTTAAGTGCGTTCTCAATGCTCTCTTTCCCCCTCCCCCTCCACCCATATTTACTCATCGTGTACAAGAAATTGAAAAAAAGAACTCTCGCACGCAAGCTTAGTGCGCATACAAAGTGAGGCTTCTTCCCAACTGGATGCCCGTGTATTACAGGATAAGCCACGAGGTGCTTCACTGGGGTCACGTGACGTACCCTGGGGAGAGGTGTTTGCTGTAGCTGGCGAACTCCTGTAGGCACATGTACAGTTCGAACAGGCTGGTGCTGATGGTGGTGGTGGAGGCTCCTAGCTCGGACGGCTCGTGGTCACAGTGATGCTGATGCATGATTTTCGCTATATCCTGGTTCAGTTCTTCTCCCAGCTGGTTATGCAACATGGGACACAAGTAATTATCGAGATCCAACACTTATCTTCGGAGACTAAACACAATGGAAAGGAAGCTATTTACATAATTGTAAGAGTAAAACGAAGTGTATAATCTTCAGCTTATTACTGGGGTTCAAAACACCCACCAGAATCTTAAAGCCGTGTTGCGATCATACCTAAGTACGTACAGACATACACACATACGCACACGCCCTCAGACTATCTCTCTCTCTCTCTCTCACGCACACACATAGGAATAAAAACACACGTGCATTTTACCGTTTACCCGTTACTAAAAAAAACAAGAGGGAGAGAGAGAGAGTGAATAAATATGAAAGAAGAGAACGATAGAAAGAGAAAGAAAGAATTTAAGAAATAAAAAGCATAGAATGAAATACAAAAGCACACACACAAACAGTTGGATAAAGATGAAATGCGTCCCAAACTGCTTCACATTATAAGAACTAGAGCTTAGTACAGAAAGGTGCCAGAGAACAGAAGTCAAAACAGAGACGAGCTGATGAAGGTTTGTTAGAAAAGATTCTGGAGGACATTTTATTTAAGAAGTGAAACACACGGTGCTGAGAATTCGGTGCTTTGTCAATCTTTTGATGGAAAATGCAGACATGAAATAAGCCTGAAGTTTGCAAAGTACCTTTCCATGCAAACATACAAGAAAAGTTGTTTTCTACCCGATCTACCGTAGTATTAATAAAGGTGTTCTACCACTAACATAACCAGGAAACGCGTTTTCATTGGCTAAGTTAAAATAACCAGTAAAGCAGCTCAAGAAATGTCATTAAAATAATTTAAAGAAAAGAACAAGTTACTAATGGTCTATTAAACAACGATCTTATCAGTGGGAACAATGAGATGAAATTACCAGTAAAGTAATCAAAAATATGAAAATAATGAAAAAAGTAGTTAGTAGCAAAAAGGAAAAAAAAATGGCTTGTAAAGGTGTCTAACGAGACCGTTCCAAACAAAAGTTGAGAAATCAATGTTTACAAAAGTGTAATTACTAAACGAGAGTGAAAAATAAACCGATTTTAAACCACAGAAAACGGTGCAGTTAGTGCATATTTGCATGTAAGTCTTACGATAATTGAAATGAAAAGACTGGACATAGATTCTGAACTGCAGAAGAATTAATGATGATTCAGGAAGAATGCATTGCAGCAGCATCTTCTGTCCACACAAATCAGCAGACAACCTTTCAATATAAATGATATTTTTTAAGGGACTGTACGAATCCACTATCGCAATAAGCGAAGTGTAAATATATCTAACCAAAACCTTTCGGTTTCGTTTCATATATATTTTATTATTTTGTATTGTTTCTACATTTTCCCTTTATCGTTCTTTCTTTTTTCATTCAGTCTAAGGCAACATGGGAACAAAATGTATCAGTAAGAATTAGGGAAAATATTTAAACTTTTCGCTTTCAGGCATGTTCGTAAACTCTTACCCTGCGGATGTAGTACATTGTGAAGAGTATGGAGAGAAGGGAGACCACATTTAAATGACAGCTTACTGTTAACCCCCAATTAAAGCACACAAGACTGTGTTAACCCTCTTAATACCATCATCCTTCCAAAGACCACTTGATTAAAGTCTGGAAGTTTCATTGGCCGTGATGCTGAAGTCTGCTCACAAACCCTTCTACAAAACTTGTCCTACAATTTCTGACACAAGTGGGCAACTATACTTTATCACGTGAACAGAATCGGTAGCTGTGTTGGTAGCTATGGTAACAACATAAGAATTATGGTCCTGTACGACAGACCTGACAACCTAGCGTTGGCACACAGTATTCGCACCTGCGATGAAGCTGCAATGTTTACAGGTAACAGGGGAGAGGAGGAATGAGAGAAAGCACGGAGAAGCTATGAGAAACAACAAACCTCTTCCTCCAATGTCTTTGGAACCTCAGCTGACAGCTGGGGGGAAACAGGACCATGTCACATAGGTACAGATACAGAGGCACATGTGTCACACTAACATTAGCGACTAGCACATGACAAGAAGGCTACGAGCACGTGTCAACTACACAGTGAGTGTCTGTAACAACAGGGTTCTGTCTAAACAAGTGTTTGTCTCAAAAAGTATATGTCACAAGATGGGGCTTGATTCAAGAAGTGTCCATGTGACAAGAGGTTTGTTTCCTCAAAAAGGTGTATGTCTCAGTAGGTATCAATGGGTGTTTGTCTCGAATGGTGCCTATCTCAAGAAGTCTCGAGTAAGTATCGCAAGAAGTTTCTGTTTCAAGCAGTGTCTCAAGAAAAGTTTGTCTTAGGTGCTGTCTCAAGAAGTGTCTCTCTCTCAATTAGTGTCTCAAGAAAAGTTGGCCTCAGATACTGTCTGTCTCGGGTAGTGTCTCAAAAAGTGTCTGTCTCAAGTAGTTTTTCAAGAAAAGTCTGTCTCAAGTAGTGTCTGAAGAAAAGTTTGCCTCGGGTAGTGTCTGTTTCAAGTAGTGTGTGAAGAAGTTTCTGTCTCAAGTAGTTTCTCAAGAGACATCTGTCTCAAGTAGTGTGTGAAGAAGTTTCTGTCTCAAGTAGTGTCTCAAGAGACATCTGTCTCAAGTAGTGTGTCAAGAAGTTTCTGTCCCTAGTATTTTCTCAAGAAAAGTCTGTCTTAGACAGTGTCTCAAGAAATGTCTGTCTCAATTAGTGTGTCAAAAAAAGTCTGCCTCAAATATTGTCTGTCTCAGGTAGCGTCTCAAGAAAAGGTTGCCTGAGGTAGTGTCTGGCTCAAGTAGTGTTTCAATAGACATCTGTCTTAAATAGTGTGTCAATAAGTTTCTGTCTCAAGTAGTGTCTCAAGAAGTTTCTGTCTCAAGTAGTGAGTCACTAAGTTTCTGTGTCAAATAGTGTCTCAAGAAACATCTGTCTTAAGTAGTGTGTCAATAAGTTTCTGTCTCAAGTAGTGTCTCAAGATAGGTCTGCACGTACTATCAGTATCTTTTGTGATCGAAGGACTGCTGTCACACAGATTGTCACGAAACCACATGTTTTTTTTTTACTTTTGTCTGGTCCTCCACCCCAACACTTGTAACTCATGCTAAAGGCCAAAGTTGTCTTATCCTTCATCTAGCGCCTTCGTAGTTTTGATGAATCAGCTGATAACAATCAGCAAACATCAACTAGTATCTACTAGACCTTCATAAGGTGCTTTAGTCTTCTAACCATCATGTACCCACGGGTGAAACATTTCTAGCCGGCTCTCTCTTCCCCACCAACTTATTTAACACTAAGTAACTATTTCTAAATTTGTGAGTATTCTTTGTGTAATAATTTTATTTGTCAGCCAGAAATTAACCTAATTACCGTAATTGTTTTGCATGTTAATACAGCACAATATTTTGTTAAATGTTTTAAAATATTTCAGAATAACACTTTGGCAAACACTTCTCAATACTTCTTCCTCACTCTCTGATGATCGTTATGGCGCAAAAAAAAAACCTAGTCTGGAAAAAATGAAAATGAATAAAACTCTAGCAGACGGTCACGAACGAACTCAACTTATCTGCATTCAGAATGTTAAGATGTCCTAAAAATATTGTCGTCTCTTGGGAAAAGTACAGCTAATCTGTCCCGTCATGAAATGACATAAACAGCTCAGACACAAGCAGTTCAAGGACCACGATGACAGGATATTTTGAAAAAAAAAATTTTGCACTGCATCCCGAGTCACCATAGATTCCACGATGCTCGTGTTTCTGTTTTGCTAACCGATTGTCGCAAACAACTGACTGTTCAGAGCAGACGCACCAATTTTTTTTAAAGCCTGGAACGTTCGAGAAAGTCAAAGGGTGGAGTATGTTCGGGGTACCCTGCGAGTAAGTGCGGAGTAGGCTGACTGCTCGATAGAAGACAAGGGTAGTCGATATGACCCGACAGATATGTCTCCTGTTACTGCTCGTGCATCACAGTCTCAGACATGACAAACACGCACCGAGGGGGATGAACTTACCAGTTTTTCCAACTGTTTGTAAACTACTCCAAAGTAATGTACGTGAGTGTATCTGCAGAAAAAAACAAAAAAATTCCGTTCACGCTTTTGTGCAACTAGAAGCAAAATTCAGTAAAGATGTACGAGTTAAAAATATGTCGATAAAAAGGAGAAATGCGAAGAGAAAACATTTTTTTTTTGCCGCTTCTCTTATACAGGAGGCAGATATTGTAGTGAAGCAACTCACGAGCTCTTTGTAAGCTGAATGAACCACTTACTGTTCAAACAGCTTGTTGTAGAAGTGGTACGCGCGGTACACCTCCATGTTGACATGATTGATCAGATCAATCAAAGTTTGAAGGCAATCCTCTTCTTTCTGAAACAACGTTAATTCGGTTTACCGCAACACTAACCCTCTGACGGTTTCCAGCAAAAAAAAAAAAAATAAATAAAAAAATAAAGAAAAGAAGAAGAAGAAGAAGAAGAAGAAAAGGTCGATACGATATACTCGCTCAAAGCCGACAGACGCACCCATAAGTCCAGCAGCAACTCAAGCATGCCAAAGGTAATCATGCCGTTAATTTTCGTCCATCCATCAGCTCCCCCTCCCCCCTCTCATCCCAAGCTGCCATACCACAGAGTATGATCTTCTTTCCTCTATCTGCTTCCTTCCATCTGAAAAGAAGTCATTAACGATAACTTCGATCGTCAGCTTCTCGCCCGCCACCATTCTCTGACGTCATGCGGCTCTGCATCCTCCTTCCCCTCGTCCGGAATCTTCGAGAAGGCTACACACTTCTTTCATTTCTCCGCCTGCCGCAAGTTAGTCCATTCTTGTACAGCTTCAGCGAAACCCTAAAAGATTTCCTTGTAATAAGTGGCGGGAAGTCTGGTACTCTCCCGCACGTGCGCTCTCTCTCTTTCTTTGCTCAGCCTTCCTGTAATATGAAGAGTTGAGTGCACTACAACAACTACAACTCTGCTCTGGTACTGGCCCGAGCGGCTTCTGATGCCATTTTTTTTCAACGATCTGCCTTTACAGTACCAAAAGTACAAACAATGACAAATAGAAAGAAGTCGAACCGTTTTAACTTATTCTTGCCAATTCTTTTGTCTTTTTTCTCTACATCCCTCTCCTCATCTCTCAATAATTTCTTGTTCGCTGATCTTTAACATTTGTTGGTATACCATATACCTGATCGAGTGTTGGTTTAAGCTGGTCTAATGATGGTCCAAATTGGAATCCAGTTCTGATTTAAGCTGGAATGTAGTGATTGTTTTATTTGGAGTGCTGATTTAATCAGTAGCCTCAATCTACCGCTAGGTTGAATTGAATTCCAGAGCTGATTATAACCGGAATTGATGCCTTTAACTGAGGGGTTAACTGGAGTCTTGTGCTGGGATAAACTGGAATCTTGTGTTGGCTGAGAATAAAGACTTGTTGGTCTTAAATAAATATCCTATGGAAATTTTAACTGATCACCAATCCTGGTTTAAACTCTACCCACGTGTCGTTTTTTTAACTGATTAGCGGCGATTGTAACAGAGATGTCAGTGATGGTGATATCGTGGGTTTGGTACTGTCTTCTGAAGACAGAAAATTTCAAGGTATCAGCACCCTAAATAACGGGAGTACCTCAAAGACTTCTGTCTGCTCAGTAGATGTCACACAGAGACAATATCTGGTTCTAAAGGTCATCGGCAGCCACTGGCAAACACATCACTGCGCAGGCCACAAATGACCACCCATTTTGAGGATCACCTATATTTTCAGACTTACAGGAAAACGCAGTCTGTGGGTTTCGATGGCTCAGTGAATTATCTGCTGGTCTGGCGGGCCGGCGGTTACACTAGATAGAGAACAGGGTGACGTCATTAGCAGTCCATGGCCGGCGACTTCCTGCTGAGGATGCTGAGCAGGATGCCGAGCATTCGCTTCCAGGACAGTTTAGAAAAAAAATAGGGAGACTAACAGGAAACTGGGGCTGTAGAAGGATCTCCCCGAATTATTTACGATGATGGCTTCTTTTGATGGTGTTGTCGAAACAGCCTCTTCGTCAAGGTCTAGGTGTGTTGTAGCTGTAGCTATTTTCATCGTGTATAGCAGCTGTTTACATCGTGTATAATAGCTGTTTACATCGTGTGTAGTAACTGTTTACATTGTGTGTAGTAGCTGTTTACATTGTGTGTCGAGTCGAGTGGCTATTACACAGGCGCCCAAACCTAAAGGCGTTTTGGTTCGAACCCCGTGTGGAGCAAAAAAACTTATCCACAACCCCCAGTCGCTGATTCCGTAGAGGGTTGGGAAAAATATGGCAGCTGTTTTATAAAAAAATGTTGTCCTCGGGAAAAGTGAGGTCTCTAATTCCTCATTCCCAGCGACTCCAAGGTTATGGAGTTCTTATATTAGGTAGCAAGGAGTACCTAGGAGTACTTGCCATTTATTTCTATCGAATACACTCAGATTACCACACAGACTTTCCAAAGCTTGGAGATGGTTTCTTTCCTGTAAACAAATCATGTGGACAACTATGAAACACGACTTTCGAAGACGTTTTCCAGGGATGAAGAACCATTCTGATACAGTTTAGTTTTGGGACAACATGGCCATATGCAGGCCATTGTGTGAGTTGGAACCCAGTTTGCTGTTTCAAAACCTCAGACCGATCGTCCTTTGACATACAGCATTGTAGACCTTATGAGGCAAAACAGTCCGTTTGATCCACCTCTAACATGGGGTCGCCCTTACTCCTCGTACTCGGGGAATGGGAAAGGGCAGGTGTCGACCTCCTCGGGGATGGGGATGAGCTAGTGCTGGCGCCTCCCCCCCCCACCATCGACTCGTCACACACTCAACGACATCGAGGCTGACAGCCCCCTTGCAAGAAAGGTCGAAGGCTCCGACTGAGTTGTATCCTCTTTTGCGACATGTCTTGTCATCATTACTTTTTCATATTCTTACTGACATAACTGCTTCACATCAAAGTCGGTCGAAAAAAATCAATCTGCTAATACAATGATGTTTCTAAAAATTAAAATATGATTTTCATTGTGTGTAAAAGAAATATTTGAACCATTTCTCTATATTGTATAAGTATAGCTATATTACATAATATCGTGATGAGATAATTGTATAAATATAGCTATATTACATAATATCGTGGTGAGATAATTGTATAAGTATAGCTATATTACATAATATCGTGGTGAGATAATTGTATAAGTATAGCTATATTACATAATATCGTGATGAGATAATTGTATAAGTATAGCTATATTACATAATATCGTGATGAGATAATTGTATAAGTATAGCTATATTACATAATATCGTGATGAGATAATTGTATAAGTATAGCTATATTACATAATATCGTGATGAAATAATTGTATAAGTATAGCTATATTACATAATATCGCGATGAGATAATTGTTTAAGTATAGCTATATTACATAATATCGCGGTGAGATAATTGTATAAGTATAGCTATATTACATAATATCGTAGTGAGATAATTGTATAAGTATAGCTATATTACATAATATCGTGGTGAGATAATTGTATAAGTATAGCTATATTACATAATATCGTGATGTGATAATTGTATAAGTATAGCTATATTACATAATATCGTGGTGAGATAATTGTATAAGTATAGCTATATTACATAATATCGTGATGAGATAATTGTATAAGTATAGCTATATTACATAATATCGTGGTGAGATAATTGTATAAGTATAGCTATATTACATAATATCGTGATGAGATAATTGTATAAGTATAGCTATATTACATAATATCGTGATGTGATAATTGTATAAGTATAGCTATATTACATAATATCGTGATGAGATAATTGTATAAGTATAGCTATATTACATAATATCGTGGTGAGATAATTGTATAAGTATAGCTATATTACATAATATCGTGATGAGATAATTGTATAAATATAGCTATATTACATAATATCGTGGTGAGATAATTGTATAAGTATAGCTATATTACATAATATCGTGGTGAGATAATTGTATAAGTATAGCTATATTACATAATATCGTGATGAGATAATTGTATAAGTATAGCTATATTACATAATATCGTGATGAGATAATTGTATAAGTATAGCTATATTACATAATATCGTGATGAGATAATTGTATAAGTATAGCTATATTACATAATATCGTGATGAAATAATTGTATAAGTATAGCTATATTACATAATATCGCGATGAGATAATTGTTTAAGTATAGCTATATTACATAATATCGCGGTGAGATAATTGTATAAGTATAGCTATATTACATAATATCGTAGTGAGATAATTGTATAAGTATAGCTATATTACATAATATCGTGGTGAGATAATTGTATAAGTATAGCTATATTACATAATATCGTGATGAGATAATTGTATAAGTATAGCTATATTACATAATATCGTGGTGAGATAATTGTATAAGTATAGCTATATTACATAATATCGTGATGAGATAATTGTATAAGTATAGCTATATTACATAATATCGTGATGAGATAATTGTATAAGTATAGCTATATTACATAATATCGTGATGAGATAATTGTATAAGTATATCTATATTACATAATATCGTGGTGAGATAATTGTATAAGTATAGCTATATTACATAATATCGTGATGTGATAATTGTATAAGTATAGCTATATTACATAATATCGTGGTGAGATAATTGTATAAGTATAGCTATATTACATAATATCGTGATGAGATAATTGTATAAGTATAGCTATATTACATAATATCGTGATGAGATAATTGTATAAGTATAGCTATATTACATAATATCGTGATGAGATAATTGTATAAGTATATCTATATTACATAATATCGTGATGAGATAATTGTATAGGTATAGCTATATTACATAATATCGTGATGAGATATGTACAAATTCCCTTCCATTTCGAGAAACATAGCTCATTCACTGAGATATGCACAAATGTCCTGCCATTTCGACAAATGTCTCATTCATTGTTCAAACCCCATTTTGCCGAGGGCTAATGAGGTCGATGTGAGAGAGAGAACAGATGTGGAGAGATTTCAGACGTTATTCCGCTGCTATGATGGGATCAGCTGAGCTTTGGGGGTGGGGGGGAGGGGCTGTCAGGAAGAGGAAATTGCACATTTTAGCTCGGCATTAAGAAGGCCGGCAATCAGCTGTCCGATAAACTGTATTCCTACGCCTTGAAAATAGGCACACAGATTCCTGACCTTAAAGGTCAATCAGTCTTTTCTACAGACGTTACCTGCCCACAAAGTCGTTAGAAGCGCTTGAAGCAACGTTTACGGCTCTGTGTGGATAAGCACACAAGTTAAACACTTAGAAGTTGTTCAATCACAGGGCTCTAAAGTTTCAGTCAGTTTCGTGTTTATCCTTCTGCTGATTGCGAAAGCCATATCTTTTTTTTTCGTGGTATCAAATGTAAAACTACATCTTAAAACGAAGTTGTATTCTGAAACCATCGTAGCACATACAAGAATGTGTGATTTATATCAAAATTAAGGCAAAAGCAAGACACAACTTGCTGAAAAATATGCTTTTAGGCAATCCAGAGTAGATATTCTCATTACATACCTTCTGCAAAGATCGACAAGAACCGTTGATCCGCTCATACCATTCTTGATTCCCCTTCTGAAATCAAAGTGAAAGAAAAAACCCGAAATCCTGACTCAGTGGTCTTTACTTTCTAAATATTCTTCACATTTTTCACAGAGAGGTTAAAATGGTATCATTAGAGCGACACGCATGCTCAAAGCCAGAACGAAGCCATTCTCAAACTCTATGAAAACTTAAAAAAATTGTGTTCAATGAAGAACAATTACATTACCATTAATCATTGAACAAGTTAGTCTAAAATTTAAAAATGAAGCTCAAATAGGAAATTAGCAAAAGAAAGTAAATTACATGCTAATTAAACATAGCTAATGGCAATAGATCCGTGCATTGCCTTTAGTTTGCGAAACAAAATTTCTCATTCAAATCTTTGCCAGAAAATTGGAGAATATTTCCACAGTGAGATGTCTTGTGACAAAAGAATTTCTTAAAAGAATCATCCAGTAGCGAAGCTGACCTCACATCACTCAGATGTCCCCCGTTTGTGTAATTAGATTTCGTCAATTTAATTTCCGCTTTGTTTAGTGTAAGACCTTCCCCTTGGACAGTTTCCCGACATCTTGATTCGTCCTTCTTTTCCAGTTTATTGGAAGCTGTTGGAACATTACCGGCCATTTCAGGAGGGTTCAGTCAGCCGTTGGCTGTCTTCGCTTACGACTGAGTAACCGCAAATAATTGGGAGGGCGGTCAACAGAAATGGCAGACTGTACATCCCATAAAAGGATCCCGCAGCCTGTCTGCCAGGTCGACTGGGCTGAAAAGGCAGTGGATTCAGGAAGAGATAGAAAGACTGCATTCGGAATGTTTAATGGAGGAGGCGCCATAACTACGTGGTTAGAAGCTTCAAGTTCGGAGCGGGAAGGTCGAAACCTTTTCTGGGGCCAGTTGCGCAACACATTTCTAATTTTAAGCACTTTTAAGCCTTAAATCTATTTAGATAATTAATCAGTTTAAAGTGCACACCATAATTTTAGAATTTTTAAAACTAAAACTGCTTTAAGTAAAATAAAGTTGTTTAAGTCTGACTTTCCGTCCTGTCAGTACAATTTTTTGTATGTTTTTCTGCAATGCATCAAAGTGGCAGAGAAGAGATTTTGCTTCTTTACAACAGTTTTAGGGTTTAGAAACATGTTGTGCAACTGGCCCCTGAAATGTGACTAGAAAACTCCCCTGTTTCAACTAGCAGATGGGTGGTTTAGCAGTCAAGGTAAAGGAAGTGGAACGACAGGGTTGGGGGTACTTTTTCCATAAACAGTACCCTAGACACAGTTAGCCATTTAGAGCTCATATCTCCTCTAAACACTCTTATTCTTGTCTGTGCACATAATTTTTTTATCACTGTGACATTGTTTAAAGATCATGGGAGTAGTTAAGCTTATTTTCTGAAAGTGTGGCATAAATCTTTTCAACAGTCCTGTCATTATAATAACAATGTCTCTAATGTTTTAGAAACACACTCTACTGTTATTTTGAAACGAATGAAGATCTGAACGTTTTCACAATGTCAGTGATCTGATGTTCTTAAAGATGTTTCATTGAATGACTCGAGAAGCTTGACGAGCAGATAACCGTCGATACAAAAAAAAAAAAATACAAAGGTTCAAAAGAGTTTAAAAGAAACAGCTTATTTTGTCGACCAATGTCACATTGTCATTAGATACATGATCCTATAGTACGGATGCCGTAGGGGCAATAAGTTTAAGTGGTTCACTGATTCTAGTGCTTGGCATGTGGAAAGCGGGGTCCAGTCCTCTTCTTCCGCCTCTCTCTCTCTATCCTGAAAAATCAAGTGACCAGTTCTGCTGGATATGCAGGGAGACATCTTCAAACAAAAAGACCAAGGTGTTTGAACTTGGACTTCTTGCTTCACAGTCAAAAATACTAACCATCTTGACTACGGGGTATTGGACAGTGAGAACATTGGACAGAAAGAGCACTGGACAGGGAGAACATTGGACAGAAAGACACTAGACAGTAACTTCCCATATTTTATGACATTCTCTAAGCAGGAGAGTTTGTGATTATCAAAACAAACAACAAGAAATGCATAAGCAGTTATTAAACACGGTCTAGAACTGAGCTTGCCTAGTGAGTCACATGACCTCGTCCTGGAAACTAGGTTTCCAGATCAGTATTTTCACATTTGCCTTCCTCTCCTGGGACCATCTCACTTTCTAAATATAAAACTCTATTCTTGAGAAAGGTGAGGCAACCAGAAATCACTTCCACGCACTACACAGTCTTAATCCAGTTTCATAAACCTATAATTAAAAACATCACGAACAGGTTTCATTAGAATTTAAACATAATGGGCTCCAAGCTACTCCCTTGATGACTGTACCCTCCCCCCCCAATATCGTTACTGAGGTTTCATCACCTGGCTTATTCCACTTCATTAGTCTTTGATGGTGCGTGAATATAAATAAGATAAAAGCCGACGTAAATTTAATGTCCACCACTCTTTCTTTTTTTTATCATCCGTTTCGCCGGGTAGCCAGACGAAAGTATTCAGGTATGAAGTTTTCCTTCAAGCATCTTTGCTAGCCTTTAGTAAACTATTCATGTGTGAAAGCCCAAAGACCAAAGTTTTGTGACAAATAAAAGTTCTTCTGGAGAATAACTGTCGACAACTGACATCAGACTGTGTCTCCATACTTGAGATTGAGCTAGAAATCGATGGAACGGCCCCAGAAAGCAATCAGACCATATTATAGGAAACACTAAGGATGTACCAGAAATGGCAGGGCCTGGAGACATCTCTGTCATTACAGACAAAGAGAAATAACAGGAGCATAACCTAGGAACCTTGCCAAAGGACTGCCTGTCAGAAGGTAATTCATAGATAATGTGTTTATTTCCTCCAGCATCACACCTGTTGTTGACTTTCCACTTGTATGATAATAACAGGATTACACTTGATGTTATTTTTAATCCTGTTCTAAAATTAATGAAAGTCGGGATTTATGAGGTAAGGAATCCCATGAATCCCATTTGATTAGGTAACTTACAAAACATCATTAGTATGATTATATTTATGGTTCATAGAAGTCTAATCGTTGGAGATTTTTTTTGTTAAAAAAAAGAAGTTTAATTCGAAAATGTTATTCAAGAAATTCACATCATCATCATCATCATCATCATCATCATCATCATCATCATCATCATCATCATCATCATCATCATCTGCTGCTGTGACATTGCCCTGACAGCGGGTTAAGACTTCGTGGTCGGAGCTCGCGCTGGTCAACGAGGGTTAACACCAGCTTCCGCCTCAGCGACTGTAGACGGAGCGGGAAGTGAATGAAAGACTGCGGCAGGCCGCGAAGAGAAAGGAATGACAGGCTTTTTTTTTTATCTCGTCTGATAAAGCCGTCAAGATTACCTCGCCTGACCGAGTACCGTTTACAGCCGTTGTCAGAGCAAGGTAGGGGTGGGGTGGGGGTGGGGCGGGGTGGGGAGGGGAGGACAATGCAAGCGTTTGCTCGTTCACTTTTTCGTTCGTTGCACGACAGACTGGTTGGTTCCTTCATTAGTCCGCTTGCTCATTTAGTTCATAATGGAACAGTTACTGAATATTTCTTGTAAACAGGTGAAGAAAGGGGAGGAGCAGAAGAAGAAATGGGGGAAGGGGGAGGAGAAGAGGGAGTAAAAGAAGAGAATGTGTGTGTGTGTGTGTGTGTGTGTGTGTGTGTGTTGAAGAAAGAGACAGAGAGTGTGTGTCTATTTGAAAAAGAGAGTGTGTACGCGTGTGCTTGTGTGAGAGAGAGAGAGTGCTTGTGTGTGTGTGTGTGTTTACGTTTAAGAAAGAAAGAGTGTGTGTATGTGTGTGTGTGTGTGTGTGTGTGTGTGTGTGAGAGAGAGAGAGAAGATAGTGTTTGACTATGTGTTTGTGTGTGTGTGTTTGTGTGTATGTGTGTGAGAAAAATAGTGTTTGAACATGTGTTTGTGTGTGTGTGTGTGTGTGTGTGTGAGAGAGAGAGAGAGAAAAATAGTGTTTGAACATGAGTTTGTGTGTGTGTGTGTGAGAAAAATAGTGTTTGAACATGTGTTTGTGTGTGTGTGTGTGTGTGTGAGAAAAAGTGTTTGAAGATATGTTTGTGCGCGCGCGTGTGTGTGTGTGTGTGTGTGTGTGTGTGTGTGTGTGTGTGAAAAATAGTGTTTGAACATGTGTTTGTGTGTGTGCGTGCGCGCGCACACGTGCGTGTATGTCCTCTTTCAGTCAGTCGATAAATAATTCCATATTAAGTCGAATCCTAAAACACTGAACGCCGGAAAGCACGGACGAGAGAAGACAAAGAAGTAAAGAAACAGAAGCACATAAGAAAACTGGTACAGCCACCCACAGGCTACACGGCCACAAGGTGGCGCTCAGAAGGAATTTACTCAAGATTTCTTTTTTATTGGTAGACAAAGCATCCACACTGTCAAGGGTGGGGCTGACTTCACTGTTGTCGACATTCCTCACATTCGATACAAGCTTCGTGGCCACAGCCACTCATCTATCGAGAACTTCAGCAAATTGTCTAACAACAGCTGTGTTGACAATGACATTCACATTGACATTCACACCTACAGTCAAACCGACAGTCGCATTCACAACCACATTTAGTCAAATTCACAATCACATTCACAGCCACAACTACAAGTTTACAACCACATTTACAGCCACGGTCACAACAACATTATCGATAACATCCACAATCACATTTAAAATCACAGTCACAATTTACTTTCACATTCACTATCACAGAGACAACCAACAGCTTCGCACCTTGACTATCGCCAAGACTTCGGAGTGAAGTTCCTTGTGGAAAGGACAGCACTGGCGGAAGACTTTGGAGCTGTAGATGGTGGCCAAGACCCTGCAATCAAGACCAGAACACAGGATGTGTGCAAATGATTTCATGATGAGGATGTTTGAGTTGATCATGGTCTGAAAAACACAGATCCCTGTTCACAACACGTTCACTGTTTAGAAATAACACTACACTGTTCTCGAGGGCTTTGTATGCGGTTCTTTAGATCATTGTTGGCTATGTAACTGCAATGGCCACTTGTTTGTAGGTACTAGCATGCAAGAACATCCACACGCATGTGTACAAGGACACACCTATGTTTATACACACAAACACACAGAGACACATTTAAAATATTGAAACACCCACCCACCCATCCACACGCACTCGCACACACCCACCCATATATATATATATACATGCATGTAATGAGTTAGAGGTAGGTCTTGTATTGTTTCGTGTGTGAATGGTGTCTTGTGTTTGACGTCTTGTGTGCGTCATTTGTTCGTCGTCATTTTGGGAAAAGAATGACGTCAAAAGAAGAAGAAAGAAGACGGTTCCATGGCCAGATAGAAAAGAGAGAGCAGCGAGTTCTTCATCTTCCATAAATCAACTAGAAATCTCTTCACCTTCATTACCATCTACGGGGGCTCGTCGAGCGTGGTGTATGTGTGTAATATGCGTCGTGCGTATGCAAGGTAAGTGTATGTGCGTCCTATTACAATGCACGTGTATGTAAGCCCAGCTCTGCTCATTTCTTTGTGAAAAGTTGTCAATTCTTTCCGAGCGCCTAGTCTTTCTTTCGTCTTGATCTGTTTGTGTTTGTAGCATCATTCCACTCCTTTCACAAAACTCATTTTCTATGCTTACCTAGAACTCATTTCTAATTATTAACTGAGATCTATTTATTTTTGTCTTCTGAAAGTTAATCTTTCTGAAAGCATGCACCTTCGGACAGCTTTTGCTGAAGACACTGAAAACAGGCAGACAGAGTTAACGATCGATCAATGAATGGGAAGATGAAGATATATATATATATATATAGAGAGAGAGAAAGAGCAGAGACAGACATGAAGTAGCTACATGGATCGATGGATGAATCGAGAAAAATGATAAATAGAAATATGTACAGAAGTACTCAATTGTCATTAGTGGTAACGATGGTGGCAAACAATCCTAAACCCAAGATTTATATAAATAAGCAAATTACTAACTAGAAAGCGATAAAAACGAATTCGAAAACTTTAAACTTTGTCATAAATAAGTTAATACTACTGCTAATCTACCTCAGCCATATACATTTAAAATATCTTTGTAAAAAACTATAGGAAATATGGGGTTCCGTCACTCATCTACAGCCAGAACTGTAATCAAACAAAAGGTAGGGTAACTTGATAAATAAAGTACAAATCTAAACCTTTATACAGAAATGAAACGGATATACACAAAAGGCAAAGAAGATAACACACACACACACACACACACACACACACACACACACACACACACACACACACATACACACACACAAGGTAACAAGTGCAATGCCTTTTCTCCTGACAGGCTGTCAGCGCTCGGTCCACTCGTGGACCAGATCGATGGCAGCGGGCGCCGCCAATCATTACAGCGAAAGATAATCATTGCGATGTTGCCTCCCCCCCAACTCTCTCGCTCTCTTGCCTGCTTGCTCCCTCTATGAGTTTTATTCCCGTGTCACGTACCCTTAAAAAAAATCCTCAGCAAAATTTACTCAAAGACTTCGTAGTTTAGAGCCACCCGTCACACATTATTAATTAACATTAACAGTAAGATTCTCCGTTGTAAAATACAGAAATCAAATATAATCTACGACCTTTCGGTAGCCGAAAAGAATATTCCTGAAAAATATGGTCATGATACAATGAACTTGAAGTTGCTTACGTATTAATGTAACAGATATTGCCGCACTCTCTCTCTCTTCGTTATATTACATGAAAAAAATAATAGTTATATATGCTACAAATGAATACATATTGAAATGCTGGCAGACAGAAAGACGGACTGATGGTCACAAAATATAAAAAACCTAAATGAGGCAAATTAACACCTGTTTCATCTCGGGCTCCGCAAAGTGTAAAAACACGTGAGTCTGGGTGATAGAAGTTTCCGAGCTATTCCTCCACCAGTTACATGAAATAGCGGTAGGAAAGAACAAATCAGTCACCCGAAGCTACCCGTCTCCTCTCGCTGCAATTTGTTTGTCATTTAGGCTCTAGTGTCGTCACCCAGAACTCTATTTTTAGTCGTAATGAAGAAAGGGTAGGCGTGGGTTGGAGTGGACCCATCTGTCTTCTTTCCACACCAAACAAAGTACACAACATGAAACTTCGTTCTCTTCCCGCAAATTCTCAAAGACAGAGGCTTTAAAATGTCGGCACTATCGCCACACTTTGCGGGATTCTGCTCCCTTGACTAATGAGGCTACATTCGTAGAATGGCTTCGGATGACAAATTGGTTCTCATTATTGTTTTCTTTACAAGGCGTCGTGCGTTCCATCATGGCTTGAAAATAATTAAAACTATAACTATATTTATATTTGCTGTCGTTGCAATTATGAAAATGGGGAAGCTGAAGGCACTCACCAAGTCGTCCTCGAAAACACGCGTTTACAGTTACGGGCAAACAAAAGCGACAAAGATTGATGAACGGATATATGTGTATGTAGATATACAGACAGTTTGAGAGGACAGAAGAGACAATTAAGAGTGACACACACACACACACACACACACACACACACACGCACACCAGGAGATAAAGAGAGATGAAAATAAAGATGAGAAGAAGAAAAGAAGAAGAAAAAAGATGATGATGATGATGATGATGATGATGATGATGATGAAAGATAAGCGAGGGAGAGAGAGAAAGAGAGAGAGAGAGAGAGGGGGGGTAAGATTAAGACCAGAAATAGAAATTCAATGATGAAAGATAAGCGAGGAAAAGAAAGAACGAGAGAGAGAGAGAGTGTGTGGGTGGGTAAGATTAAGACCAGAAATAGAAATTCAATGAAGCAGGTAAGACCTTTGGGAGCAGCAAGGAATAAAAACGCATTAGAAAAGGTCGACCGGCCGTGCACACGATCAACAAATCAGCAATCCAGGTGTGAATGGTACAGCCCCACCATCCCTAGACTCAGTACAGAGCTTCGACGGAAGGTGTGCCAGCAAGGGGCACCATTCTTGTCACATTGCACCACTCCCACCACAGCCATCTTAGACACGTGGTCAGTCCCAGCTCTGTGTGACCGTCACTGTCCGCTCACACTCCACGAAACTCATTTCCGTTAACTACGTGGGATCAACGTAAAGCCTTTAACGAGATGCGTGGACAAGTCCGACACGAACCTCCCACTGCCCTCCACTCCCCCCCCCACCTTCGTCACCGAGCTCAGTTTCTCTTGCTGATGACCGAACAAATGTCACGGTTATTCTCTCAATGCGCCACAATGACGTCACAGCTGTCATCTTCTTTATTTCTCGGGGTCACGTGATTGTCACATCCTAAAGGTGGATCATTATTCTGTGTGTGACGAGGTCTTCCATCACGGCCCGGTCACCATTTTGAAGGATATTATGGCCTCTGTCACCTGTGTGACAACTGTGCCATCATTTCTCTCTCTGCTTGTTAGGGGGGTGGTGGCGGTCCGGTGGCGCAACGGTTAGCCCCTGTCACCAATACAGTGAAGGTTGGCTGTCCTGGGTTCAGTTCTCGTCTCGGGCACACTGTTCTTTCTCTCCATGTGGCATCTATTTACAGGGCTGGCTGCCTTGCCGTGATATAGCCTTAGTTGCTGGCTCGGCGTAAAACACCAATAAAAAAAAAATAAAAAAAGGGGGGTGGGTGGGATGTCCGTGGAGAAAGAAGATGAGGATTATGTCCCACTGTGTCTGGAAACTTTTGTGTTTGCGCACCTGCAGCACGAAGGACGGTTTGCAAGGGGGCTGACAGAACAAGTCATGAATGGTAGTACTTACCAGACCGCAATTTATTTTTCTTAATGACGGGCTTGTAAGACGAAATATACTTTCCCAAAATCTGAGTTAACCTTATACAGCTCTCGAGATACAAGCCTTCGAAATATCACTATGCACGATAAAGGGTCAATAAAAAACCTTTGATGAAGAATGTGCATGGATAGGCTTACCTTTCACGTCTGCAACTAATGAGACACATCGGATCATACGCTGATTAGACGTAGGCGAGGAGATTCCTGACATCACCTTTTGAGGGTTTCTTTTATGCTCAGTTATATGCAGCGGTGTGAGAATGGAAGGCTGCTATTCACTCTTATTTTGCAAACTTTTTTGTATTGTGTTCTTGAACTATATTAATCAATTTTGAAAGAAAAGTCTCTGCGATAGGGCTGACAAGTACTTTTGAATCAATACGTCGGCAGACTATCTGATCTTTTTGATGGGATGAAAAATGAAGATTGTGGCTTTAAATCGACTTGGAGAAGTAGAAAACTTTCTGCAGAAACGATGTAAGGAAAAGGACGTGCTTAATGAACACAAGCGACAACTAAGTGGTGTCTAACGAGAGAGGCACGGACGAGTAAAAGAAAAAAAATTAAAGGAAACACACACAAAAAAATCTCATAAATCAGAGGTCTGAAGTATCCGCGTAAACGTACCAGTACCGGTATCGAACCTCAACCAATCACTCTGAAGGACAGTATGCGGCCTTCATAATGAGTGATTTCATCCTACTGAGGACTAATTACGAGCTCTCTCAGAGACTACGCGAGGCTACCCATAATAAGTGCTTAGCAGTCCCAATGACCCCCACTTCCAAACAAAAGTGTCAGACCTAAGAACATTGGCTTCCCTAAAGTGCAAAGTTATTAACCATGTACACCATTGACAACAGCGCGCGTACAGTAGTCAACGTCGATCGCCATGCGGCCCGACTGCGGTTACCGAGCGGTAAACCCGTTAAAGACCAACCTGAATGGTTTGCGATGTTTGCCTATATAGGCGATATGAAACTAACCTGTAAATGTTAGCCTCCAAAACCCATCCGTTAATTAATTATTCGCTACGATTCGTACTTACGATAAACAAGGGTCGCTAACAGTGTACTACGTCACACTAGTGCACCATTCACAACACTGGCAGCAGTCAACAGCAAACAGTGTACTACGTCACACTAGTGCACCATTCACAACACTGGCAGTAGTCAACACCAAACAGTGTACTACGTCACACTAGTGCACCATTCACAACACTGGCAGCAGTCAACACCAAACAGTGTACTACGTCACACTAGTGCACCATTCACAACATTGACAGCCGTCAACACCAAACAGAGAGAGAGAGAGAGAATGAGTGACAGCTCGGGATATTCGGACGCTGAAAGTCTGTATTTCTCGTGGTTTTGAAAAATTGCTACCTGAGCACGAGAGGTACAGACTTTATCGTCCGAATAATCCCAACTGTTGCTTACTCTCTCTCTCTCTGTTTGGTGTTGACGTCTGCCAATGTTGTGAATGGTGCACTACTGTGACGTAGTACACTGTTAACGGCTCTCGTTGATCGCAGGTGCAAATCGCGTACTTTGTTAGGGAATAATTAATTAACGGATGGGTTTTGGAGGCTGAAATTTACAGGTTAGTTTTATATCGCCCATATATACCGATATCTGCAAAAAAACGAAAACCAGGTTGGTCTTTAAGTGATGCTCGTCCAGGTCGCCCAAGGCACGAGCCGAGCGTGGCTCATGCTGTGGCTCACCCAGCCCACCCGGCTAGCTGCCGATTGTCAAGTACATGTTGCGGGTACCTTTGGTACAGGGATGACATTTTGTCATCGAGCCAGATTGTCCTTCAGTTGTCGCGAAGAACATGTTGACTGTAAAGAAACAGATCATTCAGAGACTACCTCGTTAACAACACACGAAACATGACGCAAAACCGTTATCGCTGTCAGGTGGTTCGACTCTAACAAATGTCAGTTCCAGAAATACAGATATTCTCCAGTCACGGAGTACACTTTGGTGCATATCACACACATTAAAGTCTAGAACTTCGACTTTCCTTATTCAAAGTTTAATCAAATGAAAAGCAAAAACTAAATTCCAAAAGGATTCAATGAATGTTGAAGAAGAATGAGCCTCCCCTCTCCCTCCCGAAATTGATAAATTTAAGGAGGGAAGGCCCTGATGCGGGGGAACTACTGATGACAGTCAATCATCCAGGAGTCCATTTGTTACAAACAGGAAGCAAACATCTCCTCTAATCAGCCTCCCAGCCTCCACACACCTCCTCCGACCCCGAGCCATAGTTTTCACTGACTTTGCTTCTTTGAATGTATGGCGACTGATCAAACGGAAAACGTCTTTAGTTCTAATGATTTTTGCTCGGATTCTTTTATTATTTGCTGTGCATACTTAAACAACAGATCACACTACAGATTGTTTTGGTGTCAGGAATATTTAATTTTTTTGAACATGTCATTATTTGCCTAGTCTGGGTGAGGGATGTGAATTATTCATGGCCATTGTTAACAACACGCAAGCACGTAGCAACAAACAAGTCTGGAAGAAGTTATAAAAGTTCATTAAACTTATAAAAAAAGGTAGAACAGGCTGAACAGTGAAACCAAGAATCAAATATCTTCTATCGAAAACAAAAAAGGAGATTCCACGAAAAATATTTAAGTGTTTATCTGGGGAAGATATATACAGAAAGTGATATCTAACTCGATATTTTGAAACGTATTGTGATCCATCCACAGACACATGCAAACATAGAAAGATACAGTTAAGAGCGAAATACATTCTCAAATAAAGAGATTCAGGGAAAACAAAGTAAAAGGAGAAATGAGAAAGAAGAATAGGACACGTGTTGGAAAACACAAAGAATGAAATAAAAATGTTTACGAGATATTTCCCTGAAACACGAATCTAAGAGCAGAGAATGAAAGATGGCAGGACACATGAAGCCAGGCAAGTTTGCAGAAAGCACATGACGAGTCTTGTTTCGAGAGCTACAAGGATTTTTTTTCTCCCTCTTTCATCAAGTTTTTATAAACTGCTGCTGCCCTGTCCCCCGCCTCCTCTCACCTTAACATGCCCTCCAGGCGCGCAAAGGCTGTAGAGTTGGTGGTCGGGAAGATTTCTCGGATCTTCCTCGTGAGACTGAGACTGTACTCCGTGAAGTTCTGAAAGGACTCGGCCAGGCTCTCCTCCTGTACAAACAGGGGTCAGGGATAGACAGGCTTTGGGACTTTCGTCGCATGGGGGGGGGAGAGGGTAGGAGAGGTGTCACAAGAACTTGCCCCCTCCCCTACACACTTTCTCCCACTTTTCTTACATACTCGCTTCCAGAAATGTATAAGTGATAAAAGTATCTCACAAACTTAACAAAACATCAGTTTCATAAATATTATAACAAACTTCAAGAAGCAGTTGCTGGGGGCAGACTAATTTTGACAACGGTAAATAATGTTTATGGTTTAGATAAAAACCTACACAGTGGCGAAATTCTTGCAAGAAAAAAAACAGTCCGCTCTACATAAAATCATTGAAAATTAAAGTTCTTAAAATCAGATTATATCCCGGTTGCCTGCTTCATAGCAACAACAAAGATGTATTCCGTTCACTGACTGCTTTAAGAAAATAAAACTATGTTTTCCAGGAAATGTTTTGTCACGAATTTTTTTAATTTTATGACCAAAGCCGATTCTCTGCCAGTACTTTATTGTTCAATGTTTTATGTCGGTAGATTAGTCTGTTTAGTAGGTTGGCTAAGGAACTGAAAGTGGGACTATTTCTAGAAATCCTTACTACTTAAATAATTTGAAGCGTGCACCCAAAAGTTAAACTTGCGGTAGATAAGGACCGGGAGCTAAGAGGCATCCTCTAGGCGCAGAGAGACAACAGAGAACGAAGATTGCAAGGAAGCCTGAAAATCGCAGACTTGTTCCTCTCTAAAATTACTTTCTTGTTCCGAGTTAAGGCCTGTGGGGCAAGACGCACCTCCTCTCTGGACAAACACTCGGGGTCCCACAGGCGCTGCAAGTCTGTCAGGAGCCCAAGAAGAAGGTCGTAGTTCAGTGGATGCTCCATGTGTTTGCGGCTGTACGCCAACCATCGGCTAAACAGAAGGAGAATGAGTTGTGTTTTCTGGCTTGAAGTGCATGACAGAACAAAACAATAATTCCGAAATAAAAAAAACTGTATCATATCCCACTCCCGACACAACGACAAAACAAAACATCCTCTTATTTGAAACACTCGTGACATAATGCACTCTGAAACAATCTAACCATCAATAAGAAAATACTCTGGTTTTAAAGACCCATTATGTAATACACTTAAGAACAACTTTGAAAACTAACGTATATAATAATAATAATATTGAAGATTTATATTGGATGGTGGTTACATTAAGTGGCTTCGTTGTTGGGAGAAGTGCATCTACCTGGTAGGAATTTTGCATTATGCTCTTGTGTGTGTGTGTGTGTGTGTGTGTGTGTGTGTGTGTGTGTGTGTGTGTGTGTGTGTGTGTGTGATGAGATGGGGTAGACTGATGTATCATCCAAAAACACACGTTTTAAGACGAGATTTAAACAAGGACCCTTCTATTATCGCTGAACTGGAGTAAGGCTCTTTATATCTTTGCTATTAAATCTTTAATCACCAGCATCTTCATTGTCAAACGTTATGTTTCTTTTTTTTCAAACACCAGACCCTCCACCATACCCCCCCACAACTTACCAACCACCACCAACACCCATACTTCTCCTGGTTGTCTCCTTGCCCCTCTTCCTACAACATCCCCGTGGAAAAGCTGGTGTACGAAAATTAGCGAGAGACTTAAAATGTCCAGTAGTCACCGCTGTGGCAACGAGACTTAGTCGAGTGGTTGTTCTCACCAGACAGCCTGCTGCACTTCAGTGATGTCGCCCTGAATGGCATGTTGGTGAAGGATGGTTCGCGCCTCCTGGGGCAGTTCTCCGTTCCACTTATAAGACAGGTCCTGGGGAACGCACAACCTACACTATTAGAAGTATGCTGCGGTGAAAAGAAAGTTAGACATACAGGCTACACCAGGTACAATCCCGTACGATACAGACAACAGAAAGACGAAGCAAACATTTCTTTACACAGAAACAGTTTCAGACACGCACAGAAAAACCAGCAACTAATTTTGCGAAAAAAGGCTTCTATATTTTTTCGGTTTTTCTCTTCGTCAAACAAACAGAAAATGCAATTAAGAGCCTACTTATATGGTGGAATATTTGGCCAATATTTTAGTGACGATGCCTAATATTGTTAAATATTCGACAATGTGTGTCCAACTTAAGAAAAAAAAAGGACACGCTCGTGCTTATGTCTGGGAACAGGGTGCCGCAGGCCAAGAGTTAGACGATTCCCCGCACGTGACAGGTTCAGGACTTACGTTGAACTTCTGCAGCTCGTGCTCCACGAAGATGCACGTGAGGTCCTCGTGCTGCCGCACGTCCGTCCAGTTGTCGTCCTCGGCGATGCCACGGTCCTCGCGGGTGGCCAGGCACAGGCGCAGGTGGATCTCACCCTGGATGTTGGATCGTGAGGTTCGACCCTCCAGCTTGTGCCACTTGTCTATGCCGGTGGAAGGAATGTCCTGCTCGGGCAAATATACACAGAGGAGTAGGAATGTTGCTTGTCAGAGCGAAATAAAAGAATTGGTCTTGGTGTATGTAGGAACTGTCTCAAGAATGCCCCAGTGAGGAGAGATTTCTAGGCAACTGGTTTGCTGTGCAAAATTTTCAAATGACTACATAGAGACTGCATACAGTGGTCACTGGATGTTCGTGAGTAATGAGTAATGAGTAATGACCATCGGATTCCTGTGGTTTGGGTTGGCTGGTCAGAGGTTTAAGGTGTTTGGGTGTGGTGAAAATATGTATCAGTGCTTCTATGTGGAAAAATATATGAGATATTTTACACCACTCAGAGGAGCACAAGGGTTTTACTGTCTTTTCATTTGTAAACGCCATAAGGGGGAAGGTTAATCAATGTTATTATTATTATTAGACAGCAACCATTGTTTCCAAATCACTACAACCGGCATTAACAAACATCTGGACCTCTCACGCGAATTTTGTTTTTTGTGGACTTGACGTCCGAGAACATTTGCCAGGATCGGGTTTCTGCAAACTAAAGGTTTTTGAACTGACCATAACACTAAACAGCAAAAGAATATTTTCGAAAAAATCCCCGAATAATTTCGCAAGGCGCCAAAGGTCAGCGTGGAAACAAAACGACTCGTCTACAACAGCCTGACAGCCAGACTTTGATGCCAGATATCGCAGCCAGTTTCTGCTGCTAGCTAACACATTTCGTTGGTGCAGATTTGCATGCAGACCCTCACGATCTGAGAATAATGAAGCACAATCTGGAAGGGGGTTAAAAAAAAGCCTGGACCAAACTGCTACTAAATAAAAATCACCCTCTGGTGTCCTGGCAGCCAGGCCACTCTTCATTCACGCAAGGGCTTAAGAAACGATCTGCAGCACACTCTGCAGATGAAAGCTGAAACAGAACTGCGATTGCGCAGTTTCAGGGGGGTCAACATTACAAAAATAAAGAAAAAAGAAAATCATTATTCTGCAATAACGTCAATATCAACATCTGTTTAAAGAGGGGAGGTAAATCTCACCTTGGAGTTCCCAGATCTTGAAAGAGAATAAATAATGAAGAAAGGCGAAAATCACGTGGTTACAGACAGACAGACAGACAGACAGACAGACAGACAGACAGACAGACAGACAGACAGATGAAAAAAACATGCTATTGCACGCAGGCACACAACCAAGCACGCGGGTCTTCGTTCACCTGCCCACGCAAGTTAGAGCAAGTAGATACTTATACCCCAGTGTCCACAAATGCAGGTTTTTTTTTTCTTTCCCTCCCTACTGCCTCTCTCGTCATCAAAGTTGTCTACCAATAAATCGGTCTTAGCTGGACACATTTTGCAGAACATGTGACTGTGCATGGCCAATATACCACAACCAGGTGCAAAGTTTGCCATAGTCACATACTCGACAAACATGTGTCCGGCCCTTTAAGACCCGATGAGCCGCTCACATCCAGACAAATGTTGACGCAGCCCAGGAAGTCGTCCACGCTGGCGCCGCTCTTCTTGGAACGCGCCGACTGCGCCACCTGCTTGAAGTAACGACCAAGTCCCTTGAAGCTCGACACCTCGTTCAGCTTCTTGGCCGCCTCCACCACCGAGGACTCGTCATCGTGGTCCCTTCATTGGACGCAAGGAAAACAAAGCTCAGTGTCTTGTCTCGAGAGAATGAGATCCGTCAAGGAAGGACCTCAGAGCGATGTAGATAATATAGGTAAACATTAATTTTTGTTTTTATTATATTTGGCGAGAATCAGGAAAGAGAACAAAACCAGCCTAGTGTTATTATGCGAGAAAGAAATGAGGGACTGGACAAAGATGGTGTAAAAATAAATGGAAGAAACAGGCTTTGTTCTAAGTAAACATATTGCTATCGATCTTTGTCCATAAAAAGACTTCTTCTTTCGCGAACAATATGAAGTCTGACCGAAATAGGATACTGGGTTGTTTTCAAGATATCTGGCGCATTTGAGGAATCACCATGGGATTAAAAAAGCCGAACATTAAGAGATTTTAACTCAAGGAGCATAATCAGCGAAATCGGAGCAAGAAAATCTCTGAAATAACAATCGTCAGTCACCCGATAGGTGAGATTGCATTTGCAGACACAAGCGCAACATAACACTCCGGCGCACACACACACACACACACACACACACACACACACACACACACACACACACACACACACACACACACACACACACACACACACACACATTGAAATTCTGATGTTTGCAAAAAAAAAAAAAACCAGTGACTTTTAGACGTTCGATTTAATTGTTGGGAAAATTATTCAAGTCCGATGGGAGTTCAACTCACCAGATGTCCAAGTGAAGCGTGTCGGAATTAACATCATCCAGATCACTGCAACAGATCAAATTAATCGTGAAATCCCTTAGTAAGGAGAAGTAGTGCAATTCATAAAAAAGATACTAAGAAAGTAAAGGTATAAACTTTTTCTTGATGATTGAGCAAACACTGAAAACAGTCAATACCATCTGACAAATTCTCGCGACATCACGTCGTCACTAATAATCTCTCGGAAACTCTCACCCTCTCTTCTTAATTCTCGCGATATCACGTGGCTAAAATTCTCCGACTCTAGCCCTCTCTCGCCAAATATCTCCCTGTCTACCCAAATCTCGCCCTTTCTCACCCTCTGTTCCTAATTCTTGCGATATCATATCGTTACTAGCCAGCTCTCACCCTCGCTCTCGCACTCTCTCACCAACTCTCGCTCGCTCTCTCTATCTCTCGGCCTCTCTTGCTGACTCTCGCCCTCTTTCGCCATTTCTCGCCCTAATTCTCGCGATATCACGTCGCATGTAAGAAATTTCTCGCCCTCTCTCGCATGTTCTCACCAGCTCTCGCCCTCTTTTGCTGATTCCCGCCTTTCTTTCCCAATTCTCGCAATATCACGCGCACTATCGCCATTTCTCGCCCTCTGATGAGGGCTTGAGATCTCTAACAGCTCGAAGTCCTCTCGCCATCTCTATCCCTTTCTCGCTCTCATCAACTCTCGCCCTTTGCCACCGATTCTCACCCTCTCTTTCTAATTCTCGCGATCTCACGTCGTTACTAGCCATCTCTCGCCTTCTTCAGAGGGGGTTAGGGAGGTCTCTAACAGCTCATTCCAGAAGGAACTGAACAGGTTAAAGAACGACCTCCACATTTTAAACAGACCTTTCCATAGTATATATGTAAGACCTAAACACAGTCTTTCATAAAGCTGCATCCCCAAGAGAGGTAAAAACAATCCTCCAAGATTACAAGAAGCAAGAAAAAATGATTTGCGTAAAATCTAAAGCATAGGCAAAGAATAAATGCCTTTCAGTAAGTACGAGATGACACAACTTATTAAATCAAAACTGTTTTATTAAAACCCTGCGAGCGGTCAGGTGCAGTCGCATCCTGCCAATTCTGAAAACATTATTAATGACAAATATTTCAGTTATGTTTGGTTGAAAATTAAGGTCAGTATTTACGTGTGCCCAAGTGCATCCCGAATTTGTTCATTCTTGGAAACATTCGCATCCACTGGATGCCGCAATGATCGTTTTTGTGTGATCTGTATCCGAGGATTTATGGTAAAGCTGGTTTTAGAAAATGATCTTAACCAAAAATAGACAAACTTCTTCTTCAGCATTCTGCTGAAGTAAAGTTTAGATGGACTGAATAAAATGAAGGTAAACACATTAAATTCTCAAACAAAAGGACCACCTTCTCTCGACAATGTAAGTGCACATTTGGTGTCTTACATCTGCACCCAAAAGACTTTTTATTTCCAGTTTCATAATAAATGGGAAATGCCAAAGAATTATCAAATATAAAATGTCGGGTTTTTGCTAGGAAGAAAGGAGTACATTTCATCTTCTGGAATACTCTCCAACATGGTCGGCTTTTAAATGTTTTTGTTGTACGGTTTTGTCTGTTGCTATTGATTCTAATTTACTGAAAAAAATGTCTCAAACCAAGGAACATGCAAAAATTTGAAACAAATCAAATGTAATATTCACAAACAAATACCATAATAAACCGACTTCGACGGCCTCATCAAGTTTGTCTAATTTCTGAAAAAGATGCAGCTCTGCGATCTTGCTTGATAAAGACATCTTTGTAAAAGACTTTGACTAACACTATGACTGAATGAAATCTTTTTGAAATATTTCTTATTTATATGAGAAGAAGGTGTTTAACACTTGTAGTACTTTCCGAAAGCAACTGGTTAATTCTTTTTCAGACATCAAAACGATACAATAATTTACAAGAAGTCCACCTGCTCACTATCGCCCAAAATAGGTTTAGAGTGCGGGTCCTGTCAGATGCCATTTCTATCCATGTGCTCCACCCCACCAACGACAGGTACCGGTCAAGGGACATCTGACTGACTAAAGAAGTTCGCATGTAAGAAATGATAGATTGGAAATATGGTAAGCATCTCAAAAAGACGGTTTCATAGAACATTTTAAACTCGTCAACACAACAAACTCACTCAGTAATAAATCATGCACAGAGTTAGCGACAACAGATCTTTTACTAGACCCAATAAATTCGAAGGAAGCTTAGTTCCTTGAAAAGAATCCATGTAGATTTCTTCAAATGTATACAAAAGTTCCTGTTCTGTTTTTTTCGTATTTTTGAGAATAGAAAAAAAGGAACCAGTGCAACAAAAATCTATACTTTGAAGATAATTGGTAAAGGAAATTTTTTTCCCCTAAGATAGATCGAACATTTCCTCAGAAGAGATGTTATTTGCATTATTTTTTCCTGCATGTTGAAGAGCACTTTTTTCAATCAAGAATACGATAATCTTTATAAAGATTCGGTGCATGTTCTTAAAATAGAGGACCAGAGCCCCTGGATGGGTGATTTTGTCCTTCTTCTTCTATCTGGTCAACTTTCTTCACATTACCTCCTCTTTCTTTTCCTTATTCTTCTCCTCATACTCCACTCTCTTTCTTCACACTGAGTAGTTGAGTATACACACAAACCCGTATACAAACTAATTAATATTCTACTCAACGCCAGCGACATGTGTACCAAAATACACATGCGCAAATAAAGCAAGCACGCACGCACGCACGCACGCACGCACACACATGTACAAACACATAAAAGCTTGGGAAATAATGGTTAGTTTTACACAAATTTACATGATATATTTACACATGGATTAATCCTCCAATCGTCAATCCCATACGATATCTAATAGTTATTTGGAGGCAAGAACTTAATCATGAAGCTGCTGACAAGCTAGGAGAACCAGACAATGCGATGATTTTGTTTAAAAAATGTATTATGAAGTTTTAATCCTTGCAGAAAAAACCTGCTGATTGACCTCAGTTCTTACTACTAGCATCACCAAAAGCCACAACTAAAACCCGAGTTTCACACATACACCAGTTAGGCGTTGGCCAATCAGAAAGCCTATGTTTGCAACGGCAATGGCAAGATTTTGACCCGTTTCAGAAACCCAGGGGAGAGATTTGCGACGGTCAAAGACGTCTTTCTCGTAAATGAAAGTTTTCACACAGGTTTCATTAATAGGTATTTCTTTTAATAAAGAAGTTAACATTTAAAAAATTACACTTGGGTTACCCGTAGACTCCAAAGTTAAGAAAACTAGCACATACATTGGTCTTCGGCATGTTCTCGAAATACATCCGGTGACATACGAATTTTGCCAGTGTTGTACACCGACTCCAGGTATGCAGGTGAATATCGTAACACGAGTGTCTTGGTGATGATAGAAGTGACTTATTATACGGACTTGTTGTCTGCCAAAGGTGTTGTCCGCGTTTTGGCTTCGCTCAAAATAACTTTATTCATCTATGAACTGACGTAAGGAGCCGGATTCTTGTTCATAGTCCCCCATGATGTCTAGACTAGATGTAGATGAGAGCTGCTTCCTCTTCTTATGGTAGCACGAGTGGAGGCAAGGACTGCTCAGAAGCACAGCCACCGCTGCTAGCGGCCAATTAAGGGAAGAGTGTCAGATGGGCGGGAAAGGACGGGTAAGCCTGTCGGACAGGATGTGAGAGACGACTGGGAGTGATTTCCACAATGCGGCAAAACAGCTGAGACAAGGTCTTGCAAGCCTAATATCAGGAGATGAAGAGGTAAAGAGGCAACCACTCCGCGCTCAGATAACCCTGGGTTGAGATCAAGGAGCTATTAACTCTCAGGGATTATATTTTATACTTTTGTTTCGTGGACACAGAAAGTAAACGTAGAAATGTTGTACTGCTGATATTTATATTTTTTAAAAGTTAGCTGGTTAATTATGTTTCGTTACCAGGTGAAACTGAACAGCTAAGGAATTGGAAAACTAACAAACTGAATGCGATTGTGTATTGATTTCGTCCTTGTTTTTTGATGACACAAACACCGATGCTCTCTATTTATCAAAGCTTTTATTTCGTCACAAATTTTTTTTAAAAAGTTTGACATTCTCTTAATGGAAACCAATTTCAAAGAATATAAAATCACATCACATAATCACAACGAATTTCCGCCCAAGGTTTCAGGAGCGGAAGTTGCCCTGATAATTCTGGTCAAGCTAATTTGTATTTTTATGCTAGCTGACAAGATAAATCCAGCTAAATTGAACATGACACCATTTACAAACATCATTCTGCTTCCATTGGAAGATCTCCAGTAGCCTTATTTATTCCATAAATGTTATATTCTCTTCTTTTTACAATTTCTCTTAATTTAACAATAAATAAATAAATGTACTAAGGGAACTTTATTATTCTCTCATTCGCGTGTTTTATCTTGAAAGACCTAAATGGCAAAAAACCCCACCTTCTATAAAAAATTCCTTATGTATTCTTGCGTTTCTAATAAATCAGCAACAGTTTTCCGGCTACTTATTTCATTTGTTCTAGTATTTTTATTAGTAAATGTTTTTGCCAGAAAGGGAAAAGAGACAGCTAAGCAGACAGGTAGGCGATCATGCGAAAAAATATAGAAACATAAAAAGTAGACAGATATAGAGCGAGAGACAAAAACAGAGAAAGAGACAGAAGTGGGCAGAATAAGAGGGACATATATAAAGATGCAGAAAAAGACAAAGAGACAGTAACAGAGAAACAGACAAAAATAAATAAAAGTAGAAAGAAATAGAGAAAGAGAGAAAAAAATACAAACGGAAAAGAGAGAAGTGGACAGAAATAGAAACAGAAATAGACAGAGAAACAGAAATAGAAAAAAACAAAGATAAAAGAAGCCAGAAATGGATAAACAGTGGCAGGCGAACGGACTAATTAGTTTCCCAAGTTAGTGCTGAATGTCTGTAGTCAGTATTTCATGAAAACTCAGTGCCGACCCTCATGAAGGATATTTCCAATCCTGGGGGGGATCTGCCAGGGGAATACGAGACTACGATTCTATAAAAACCACCGTGGACATCTGTGACTCACCGACCTGTCAAGGGTGCATGGTCCTTAAACGCCATGATTAGACCCGGACTTTGCTTCGCAAGAGGAGGAAGAGGAGGATCTGCAAGCTTCTCAGAAGGCAGCAACTGATGGGCGGAGATGTCAGTCTTATTTCCAGAAGATTTAACTGACTGTCCCTCCCAAGATTTCTGAGGTGCATCACCACCTCCCTTTCACAATTCCCCCCCCCCAGCACCTATTATCAAGCCACCACGTTCCCCAGGCCCGTTTTGGTCAATGTAATTTCATTGATAGTTCCAGTCTTTCAGGAACTCGCAGTGCGAGGCGTCTTCTGACATACTGTACAAATCCGATGTTTTAATCTGAACCTTGCTAATTTTTTTTAAAGCTGATTTTTAAATGCAAGGAAAGGGAGAGCAGTTAAACCCTTCGCCTGTGTCACCAGAGAGTGATGTCGAGGTGCAGGCAATGGAATTACCACCAATAACTTTTTAAAAACGTATGGAAGGTGTCATACATTCAAATACCCACGTTATTTTTGTCCTTCGAACGAAAGGGCAAATGTACAGATAAAGTTTCACAAAAGAAGTGGTTCTCGAGTTTTAATTTGGACAAAGGAGGGCTTCCACAATGACACACCAGCCATCCGCATTTTGAACGGCATCTATCTTACCAGCTGCTTTGTCCTCAAATTTTTTTCCCCTTTTACGAGATCTGAGTAAAACATTGGTCTACATAACAGGCAGGTCAAATCATACCTTACCAAGATGTTTTGTATATATATATATATACGATGTTATTCGCTTAGATAATTTTTTAAAGATATAAAATTCTTTGCTAGAGTTTCTGCAGCTAGAAGGTTTCTCATTATATGTATTCACCTTCATTCTGTCTGCTGTCAGCTGTGCACGAGATTCCTAGTTGTCTAGTGTCAGGCTTCATTTCTTTAACTAGTACTGGCATGACAGAGTGTTTCTCCACGTTTATTGAGCACGCGGCACGTTAAGAGCATACATTTTCCGTTGGCCTCAGCCGGAGAAAGGTAGCCGCCATGAAGGAGGTCCATGCTTTATGTCGGTGGTGAGGGTAGTGAGGGGAGGAAAAGTTCGGATGGTGAGGCGGGAGGTAAGGAAGAAGCTCAGGAGAAAGTTTTTCTAAACTTGAGAAACAGGAGCCTAGATCACGTGAGCTGAGGAAGTCACTTCATCTAGTCACGTGGCACAGACGACACAAGAACTCTGCATTTGAGCGAGAAAGTTAAATGTAAACAAAAAGGATGAATGATTGAAGGAAACAAAAAAGTAGACAAAGAAGAAAAAAAACCAAAAGAATGAAGAATAAAAACATCAGCCAAAATATAAATATCATGAGGGAGCTTCAAGAAAGGCAACCACTTACAACCGAAAACGCTCCTTCCACACTGGGTTGAGGGTGTTGGGTTTGACCTTAGTAGTGCGGATAAGCCGGGCTGGAAGCTGACCCCGGATGACCTGGCTGGTGCGGTCCTTCTTCCGGTGCAAAGAAAATCGCTTGGCGCCGTGCTTGTCTTTCTCCGCCTTCTCTCGCTCCTTCTCCTTCGTTCGTTGCGGCTCCTCGTCCGAGGAAAACACACCTCCGGAGTCGTTGTCCTGCGAGGACCGCCCCGGCATGATTCCCAGCATGCAGTAGGGGTCGCTGTAACCTGCAGGAAATCAACACAAATCAAGGAGTTAGGATAAGACGATGCTAGTTTATTGCAGCGCTCATGATCTCATTCGCAAAAACCCATGACATCAGCCCGATGGTGGATTTAACATTTTGAAAAGCGAATACGATGAGGCCATTCATTTCATGTCATTCTAAAGTGTTGAACTCCGAACTTTGAACACCCTGAAGATAATGAACCGCGAAGAACGAGTTTTAGTTCTGGGTAAACGCTTCTAATTTACACATAAGCATGAAAAGAAATGCATTAGTAAATAATTGCTTGCGAGCCTCCCCTTTGGGAGAGTGCACCGGAAAAGCACTTCTGACTATTTAAACAACACATTTTACCCGTCCTCGCAAACATTTCAAGTATATGCAGACTGAACTCCGTCCCTTCCCGCGGATATTTACAGCATACATCAGGAGATAAAATACAAACCCCGGGATGCCGGGAACAATTTCAGCGAAAAAAGGTCAAAGACATTGAATCAGTCCATTTAGGATTCCATTTGCACAGACTGGCTGACATAAAAACAGAAGCAGGATAGACAAAAATGCTTATTAAAGGGGTTCACATAGTTCAATCATTTATTCATTCGTTTCTTGACTGGTATCGGTCGTTGGTGGGTCGGGGGCACGGACACATGAATAGACGTGGTAGCTGACAAGGCCCGCCACTCAATCCTGTCTTAGGCGATGGTGAGCAGGTCCTGCACGGGATGACCAGTCCACTCGTTCAGGTTCGTTAGTCAATATTCCTCTGGCCACCGCGGCATCGACCTCCCTCCAAGGTACAGTGAAGGACAGTCTTCGACAAGGTGTGCTGCCGGGTCACGTGGCCAGATCAGACCAGTTTACGTCGTTGACTGTTGCAAACAGGCCTTCCTGGTGTCCTGCGCGTGTGGGGACCGAACTTTGTACTAAGTCATTGGTTTTATGTTCTCTATTAAACGAGACCCGCAGCAGCCTCCTCAGGCACTCGATCTCGATTTTCCTGTTGGTATCGGAGAGCAGAGACCACGTTTCATATCCGTTAATCAGGATCGGTACTTCAAGGGACCTGTACAGATTGTACTTTGTAGTAAACCTGATGCTATGGCAGCCAGAGCCTGGCCAGCTTAGCCAATGTCCCTGTTGTTGCCGCGATCCTGATGAGAATATCTGTCGTGGATCTGCCTTCTTTTGAGAGGATGACTACAGAGTACTTCAAGCTGTTTACTTCTTCGATCGGTACTCCGTTCATGATGATGCCTGCTTTGATGATGGCATTGACCATAACTTTTCTCTTGCAAGAGCCGGTCTCCTTTCCATATGCTTTCAGAATGTCAATCTGTTGGTAGCTCTTGTTAGTGCCTGCTATGAGATCTGTTTCATTTGCAAAGGATATGTTTCAAATCGGCCTTACGCCGATGGAAATGTGATGATCGTTGAGGGTTTTACGAATTATGTTCTCCAAAAAGATGTTGAACAGCACAGGGGAATCCCCGACTGGAGCCTTCTCTCGTGTGAAATAAAGCTGTCACATGGTTATCCAGCAGCACTGCGCTCGTTGAGCTCGTATACAGCTTTTTAAGGACTGGGACGATATAACTGAAGGCCAGAGCGACAGACAAGTGTGATAAGCCTTGCTTATCATCAGTGTAGTGATGATCAAAAGGTCCAGGTTCAAGGCACACAGGTTTCTCTCTAAATGTAGCTGACAGGGCTGGTGACGGGATCTTTATCCAGTCGTGTTCCTTCCCTCCATTGCCCAAAGTGCAAAATCATTCTAAGAAAAACACTTTCCTACTAAGAAGGCCAGCCAGAGGAATCCGTGGATGACAAAATAGAAAGAAGGGTAGAAGACAGACATGAACACAACTACTAACACGTCAACAGAGGTAGACTTAAAAATTGCTTCTCGGACAACGAAATATTATCCTTGGATGTCTTCAGCTTAATACTGCGAGTAAAATTCATGAACTTGCTCTCGTTGTATGCCAGTTACCAATAAATTACAGGATTGAAACTGATGGTTCAAACTTCTGTCGCATGACATCTCTTGTGATGAAAGGAGAAAAAAATCGACTTGGCTGTGAATAAGCTCCTGACACAGCAGCGAATGTGCAGGTCGGTCCAATAGGCAAAACAGAAAATTACAAATGTCATGCTCTTTTTAGGCCTATGAAAGTAAATTCACAAGCGAGAGCTTCCTGAAACCATTGTTGTCCTGCTGAAATCAGGATCAGCCAAAGCACAAATCAATACACATCATCGCCGAGTCTAGTCAATACCCGCTCGAGAATCTGGGACAAGACCGTTACAGCAGGAAAGATGTCCAATCATCTTGTTTTTGGTTGAATTAGGTCATAAAGTGACAGAGACTACGGTTGTTGAATAATTTGTTGTAACCTATGGACTAACAGCATCTTAACTTCACGAACTTCTATTTTGAAGCTGAAATTTGAAAAGGTTGCTGAAAGTAAAGCATAAGAACCTATACTCTGAACTTTGAGATTTGAACTTATCCTGTTGCTTTAACCTCTGATATGATGTAACATTTTGAGAAGCTAGCGGAGCAAAACACAATTTTAGAACATTTTAAACTAAAATTGTGTTAAAAACTGTTTTAGCCGGACTTCCGCTACCATCAGCGGAAACAAGGAAACTCAGCCACAGGATAATTTTTAAACAGGGTGGAAGCAAAATTATTGAATGGATTGTCTACTCGTTGAATTGAACAATATTTTAACAAATAAAGGTGATGTGGTGACACAGTGAGTACAGTGGGATATAAATGCCGTGGAGTGTAAACAACCATGCGACTGGACATTCCAACTCGACCACGACAACGAGACGACTCGGCCACTGCCTAGACGGTAGGAATTCTTTTGCAAAAATATCCTGGTAATACGCACGGGTGTATCAAGTTCTGTAATATAGTTCGAAGCAGATGAACTATTCAATACATGTTGATGATCATTTAAAGCGTCTCAAACAAAATTTGTTTTATTGTGTTCCATGCTTTTGGGTTTCCTATTTAATTGGCAGTTTAAATGCCTACACGTTTTAGGACTTATGAGAAAGAGTGTGAGTGCCAGCGTATGTAGATATTTTATGTTCTCTTATAACCAGTGTTGATGTTCTATGTAAAGTGATGTACTCATGACACAGGCGGCAGGCACAACGATTTCCTGAAAAGAATTAATAAAAATGCTTTGTATTCGTATTGTACCCTTGGCTCCAAAAACATCGTTTACGTAAATGTGCGTTGTAAAGAAGATGAGACGACGATGACGACGACGACGACGACGACGATGATGATGCCTCTCTTAGTGTGACTGTGTGCCAGTGTAAATGATTACAAACGGAGAGCTAGAATTGGTTGTAATCATTTCGCGATATTATTAGCCTGTGTTGTTTTCTGTAATGTTCTAATGTTACCCTTGGCAGACACAACAATTTCTTGAAAAGGATTAATTTGTATTTTGTGTTGTACTTTCCTAAAAGTTTCATAGAAGAATGCAACGATGCCAGACACACTATAGATACTTTCAATATCACAATGGCTAATGCTTCCACTGAATAGTGTTTACATAAGGGACCCATACAATATTCTTTACTCCATTACCCATGAAAAACAAAGTTACTTGTGAACGCTGTCACGAATAACACATTGCACGGACCACAATTCTATTATTAAGCCACATATCCTTCCTGAAAGATTAAGACTGTAACTTTACCATGGACTTCTTGGCAGTGCGGAGACACTGACAAATGTGTTTATACATAATACTGTCCGAAATGAGGCAGACAAGCTGTTGTTTGGCAGACGTGAAGGGAACAAAACACTTATCAATGCAGCACAGCCAGCGAGTGTCTCCCACGCCCACGAAAACAGGTCTGATAAATACTTTTCGGAAATGTTCACAATGATCATGGATGGGGTAAAAAATGGGCATGGAAGAAACAGGAATCTCCTGCTTGGCTGTTTAGAGTAATAACTCACTTATTACTTAGTTTCGTCTTGTGATCGCTTATTCATTGAACATCATAAGAAGTGGTACTCCCCTTTTTGCCATCTTGGTAACGAACTAGTAGGGTGCATCTGTAAGTAATAACACTTCACAATAAAAAGGTTCAGTGGTTAGAGGCCATTTTATCGAAGTACCTCCCATTTTCGGTTCAATACCCACGTGGTGCAAGGTTTTATTCCTCTGTTGACTAAGCTGTTTAATGGGTACCAGTTCCATTTATCCGTCGGTTGTTGTTATTTATTTAAAGGCTATTTTGTTTTCGAAAGCAGTGCTTGGATTCTTTCACTTTTGTTCTCTGTTCTTCCTTAACCTTCTAATGGTCGGGTTTCCCACTCAACATCTGGGACAACTGCAAGCCCATGTCATCGAGCCAGTACTCCAGCAACTCGACTATTTCCCTTTACTTGTGACAATACAGGCGTTTTAAATATTTTAATTTTAAATATTTTATGTCGTTGCAAAAAAAAAAAAACACTACTTATGAGACTGAGCTGTCTTGACAATAATAGGTGGAAATGACATTTTCCCCTTGAGTTTTTGCCATCAAGAAAGGCTGCAAGAAAAGTAAAATATTGGAAATAAACTTCGGTAGAACTGACACTGATTTTGTGAGCAGCAGTAAACAGAACACAATGTAACAGTTGTGATAAGTGTGAACTTGTAAACCTTTGTAGTATATCAACTTTGGCTCAGTTTATAACTTTAAATAGCTTTAAAGCAATATTGCTTTCGTGTCCTCACTCGGAGAAGCTTCTTTAAGACATTTCGTGCCTTGTAAGCCTTGTAAGCCTTTCAGAGAATGTCAAGACAAGAGTTTAGGGTCGGAAGTGTGTTGGCAATGATGCAGCAGATCAGATAGAAAGGTCACACGTACCAGCCTAGAATTCAAGCAGATAACCCAATGCCTGGACCTCGAAACATCTTATTGTGAGAGAGAAAACCAATACAACAAATAAAAACTGGGGCACAAGACAGCAACGAGTCACGAACGCCAGGTTGGGAAATACAAATGAGTGTCAAACTGCAAATCGATGTTACATCTAACATTAAAAAATCTTCCTGGTTTCCTTATGCAAAGGATGACCCTAGCACCTCTAGTACAATAAAATCGAATCCTGTCCTACCGAACAAGCGACTGCAATTGCTGGAGTTGTGTTCTTTTTATTCTCTGATCTTTTATTTTTGTATTTTATATTGTTTAAATTTTATTTACGTTTTTTTTATTAAAAAATATTTCTTGTTTTCCGTTTGATTTCTTTCTGATATATTTTTAAAATTTGATTTATGTTTTCTTTAACTTTGTGGTGTTCTGTTTCTTTTCTGTCATGGTTTCCTTTTCCTTTTTTTCTTTCGTTATTTCTTTCCTTTCTTATGTAGATGACATCGTGTATATTTTCTTGAACACTTCCATGTCAGAAAGATCGGGAACCATTTTCGTAGAGTATTATCCATCAAGCGCTTAGTGGTTGTCATCAGCTAGCTGGTGAGTAGCCAATTCAGAAACAGGGAAAACCAACGGAGGCGGCACCTAACCCCCTTTTTTTGTCTCCCTTGAGAGAGCAAATTGTCTCCCTGCTAAAAAGGGTTGGACTTGTTTGCGGTCTGCGAGTGGCACAAACACTCTATTCTGGCTTAGCATGCAAGGCCCTCTGCTTTAATGTAGCTCATTAAACAGGCGCAATCTCATGTTTCTCACTTTGAGTTTTTTTTTAAAGATCTGTTATCTTTCCATCTCGGTTTTGTTCATCACGATCCACGTGTTTCCAGGCAGCAGTTATTGCCTAAAGAACTAGTTTCTAATTTCGGATAATGCGTGTCTGTGAGGTGTGCTGCTGATTACACAGCTCTGGTCATCGAGTGCTTGTTCACCCCGCCCTCGCCCCACTGACAAGATCACCTCGTATCCTACTCCTCCTCTTGTCTCACTGCATTCCATAGTGTTGTTATACTTATTCATCTGTGTGTGTGTGTGTGTGTGTGTGTGTGTGTGTGTGTGTGTGTGTGTGTGTGTGACTAAAAGAAAAGAGAGGTTTACCTATTTTTGTTACACCAATAGCTTTATTTAAAATTGTGTAGATGCACCTGTGTTATTGTTAATATTATTCTCATCGATATCATCCTCTCCATCATGATCTTTATCATCATTATCATTGTCACTGCCACACTCCACTGTAAAGAACTTTGTAAAAAAAAAGAAAAAAACAAGGGTTACTGTCGCATTTACAGAAAGAAAGCAAAAAATTAAAAAAAAATATATATCGTAACAAAAGACGTCGAACTGGTCGAACTTCAGAAATCTATAACTGAATATGTGCGCGTGTTTTCCCAAAAAAGGACATTCGAAGAAAATGTAGGTGTGGGCAGGCTATATCTAGAAGGAGAGATAATTGGAAATGAAAAATTTACTGAGATAATTGAAGAAGTCAAGTGGCAAAGATGGAAGCTGAATAAATAAGGTTCAATAGTATTGTTATATTTCTGACTTTTTATTTACTTTTTATGTCCGCTCTTTATGTTCTATGTCTGCTGGGATGCTGAGGTCACCAGAGTGCGTGCATCTAAAACTCCGACAACTCATCACAATGTTGCATTTGGCTGCAACTCTGAAAAATTGGATCCAAAGGTTGAGTAGGAACTGAACAGGCATGCTGACTCTAATGAACTCTAAAATGTAAAGCGAAGACAAGAGGTGTTGATTAGGGTTTAAGCTATCTGTGTGACTTAACAGCAATTTTGACGAAAATAATAAGATTAAAAAATCTTACTCGTCTTAATCGACTTTTTCCGAGTTCTGATGCAGATTAATTCACGCCCAGTCTTGCAGGTAAAACTATGTAAAAAGAATCTTAAACCATTGTTAATAAATAGAAAAAGAAGGGAATCTTGGTGCTAGGTCTGTGAATTGGCACCTAACTACATTACAGAGAGAAAGAGAGAGAGAGAGAAGACACAGAACACTGAAAAATTAGTGTGGTCACCGGTCACCCCATTATTTCAACTTCGACAAACGCATATCAAATTAAAAAAAACATACACTGCGAATAATAAAGCAACTGATTTCAGAACTATAAAGATTTGTATTCTTGTGAATTTTATATAGTAATTTATTCTATAATTTTCTCTCTTAAGATCACAAGAAACCTCCCCTCCCAGTGTTATTGATCTTAGTTTGAATTTTGTGAAAGGAAAGATAACCAGGATTTATGAGATTGAATAGCGAACGCAGAGACTTCAGATCTTTCAATGCGGTGGGAAGCAAAGAGTAAAGACCTATATCAACCAACCGATCCATTGAAGAATAAATGAATAGTCAAGTCCCTGGAATAATTAGCTGGCACAGCCCCTGCAGTTTTTCAGCGAAGAAGGAGACAGAAAACCATGAATAGAGACAACTTCCGGATGGCGAGATGGGAGATAACAATCGCCACATCGACCCGGACATTGTCCTCTCCCTCGATCAGAAACCACGTGTTGCTTCAGATCATGCAGGGAGAGAGAGAGAGGAGGAGAGAGGAGGGAGGTAGAACATCTCATTCTGAATGTTAAGCGCCAGCCATGGTGGTGTCCACACAAGAGGATCAGCGACATACTCAGAAGGCAAGGAGACGAGGGTCTGCCGCCCTGGAGATTTCCGCATCGACTGGAGGAAACACCCAGCCTCCATAGCCTCACGAGATCTCGTCCAGCGTTACCAAGGTGATCACCATCCTTCCCACGATTGTGTGCAACAAAATATTACTGCACCTGAAAGGCGACGCCATATGGTTTCCAATCGATGCTCTGATTGTTGGAATATCTGCTCATGCAACTGTTAAAACCTGCGACCCTGAAAAAGATGAGACGCTTAGGTCATTGGTCTCCATCAGGCAAAGACAGTCTGATGTACCAGCAGGGCTCAGACATACACAAGCACGCTTCACTGGCCCTTCAGAATGGGTTTTCTCAACAATAATACAATTCATAGCAAATACGACCTTTTAGACTTGTATAATGTTCTTCTCGGGACAGTATCTATGAATCGGACCACGGACTTGTGTTACTGGACTGCTTGCAGACGATTGTTTTCTGTGAAGTCATAGAACGAGGCTGGTTACGAAATAGCTTCCGGTTTAGTCACGTTTCAGTTTGACTACTAGAACGAGGCTGGTTATGAAATAGCTTCCGGTTTATTCACATTCATTGTTAAGGCTCGCCGAGACTAACAGCGGAGAACTTCGCAAGAGGCTCAGCGTTGGTCTCGGCAGACAGACAGCAATCCACCTACACACGTCCCTGATCGGACGGAGATTTATATCCGAGATATACAAATCTTTACAGTGTACAGTTATCACGGAGGTAGTTGTTATGAACCGCAAAAAAAGCAGGAGGAAGAAATGTTATTTAATCAAGAACCTGTATTGTTCTGTCTGAACCTGAAAGGTCGATACTATGGGGACACTAGCGGTGGAATTGGTGTGCTCTGGCTGATGTTTGCATACAACAAGCACAGCGTGGGCACGTGCAAACTGCTAAGCTCTCTGAAAATTCATTCATGATGACAGTGCAATAGGACAACAAAAACCACAGACTACGTCTATCAAAGACTCTTCTTTGCTCTTTGTGTAGACTACATGTATTTCCTCCATGTGTAAACAAGCGTTTTCATGGCATTGATAGCAATTGATGATATGACCGAAGTCACTTGAATTAGGTGTGGCGTCACTGTGTTCGCCAAGTGCAAGTTCCATTTGCTCACCACAGCTTTATGTTCCCTTTATAAAGTGCCTATGATGAATACACCCCGTAGAAACTTGTGTGACGACAGAAGGTGTTAGCACAGGACATAAGGGTCAGCCATCGTCTGTTGATTCCGACAGCAATTTTGTTATCAGCTTAATGCGTCAGGGCTTAGTACGCAAGGGTCGATAATATTTGCTCGCTACCGACATGGTTTTTCCTGCACAATGCTCTCGTCAAAATGGACGCCAATTTAGGTTGACAGCCAAATTTTCCGCGCTAAGGATCCACAGAAGATGAACGGCAAATATTGCATGATGGGAACATCACAAGTCGCCCCCGAGTTCCTGTCGGCATAAGAATCAACCATAATCTGCCAGCAAGGCTCATGAATCTGGCTGAAATCGTCAACAGGCTTAAGACTCCTGGCCAGAATGACTCAGAGGGTGACATTCCGTAAATGGCCTTCCACCCGCAGATATTCCGAGGAGTGCTCTCCCCAGTTCTACGTCATCCCTGATCGATTATAAGAAGTAGAGGAGAGTAGAGGGTTGGAAGGGGGGCAAAACAAAATCGTTATGCGGGTGCTTGGCAGTCAGGTGAAGGTTGTAACTTTACCCGCATGCTACAGGGACCAAGCTGACGTTCGTCATGTCTCCTTTACTACAAGCGAGACTTGTCGAACCATCTGATAGCTGGGTTTGGTCTCGCCAGGTGGTCAGTCGGTGCGTCAACAACTCCACTAATCCTTTCTTGTGGTGCACTGAGAACACATTTCCTACCGTGCGACTGAAACTGGCTTTATGCAAAATGAGTAACGGTACTTAGAGACCATAAGCTGTGTTTTCCGGATGTCATGCTCAATATGAGAGAGAGAATCCAAAAATAAAGGCAATTTTATTATGCGATAACCAGAACAAAGAGAAGCTAGCGAAGTGTAACAGGTGTACATTGATTGTTGGAAAGTTCAACCAGCACTGCTGGTAATTCGAGTGCCAGCCACGAGGGCTGAGCACTGGACCCTTTGTTGCAAGACTGCAGCACCAAAGAACAAAGTACTGTGATGGACTTTCTTTGGGCAGAGGGAGTGAAACCTGTGGAAATCCACCTTCTGATGTTGGCTCATCATGGGGATAGCACCATGAATCAAGGACATGCTTATGATTGTTCTAAAGGTTTAAAGAAGGAAAAACATGTGAAGCTGACGAAGGCTGTTCTGGTTGCCCATCAAAATCGCGCATACAAGAATATATCGATGGGGCCAGTGCCTTGTGTGAAGAAGCCTTCAGTTAGTTGAACAGTTGGATACCCACTCTGGATCTGGATTTTCCACAATGTATGCTTAGTATATTTTTAGTCCACTAGGAGGCGCTGTGCAGTGGCTGATTCATCTTGGATGAAGAGATAAGGAGGCGATGCTCACCTGATTTCAGAAACAACCGAAGAATTTTGTCTCTGCAGGACAACAGAAGCTAGTTGAGACAAATGATTTGTCTTGAATAGATACCATGAGGAAAAGGGATATTTTTCAACTGTTCACACTCACTTCTATTAAAATCATAAACTGTATTTTGCCTTTACTTGATGATTATCCTTCTTGTCCACTAGCGGTCTGTGCAGCCACGGTTTTCGTGTTGGCCGTCGTGTCTGAAGATTATCGCTATACGTGTGTTTAATCTAACCTTTCTCCGCCTCACCTTGACTATAAGATCATCATCATCATCATCATCATCATCATCATCATCATCATCATCATCATCATCATCATCATCATCATCATCATCATCATCATCATCATCATCATCATCATCATCATCATCATCATCATCACTACTACCACCACTAACAGCAGCACAAGAAGGAGGGGCAGTAGGAGTGAGTCTCAGAGACGGGTGAGCCGGTGTAAATGTCCGAGGGACAGAAAAAAAACCAGTCACCTACCATCGGCATCCTTCGCTTCCAGTCCTGCAGCTTCAATAACCGTCACGTTTAGGACGACGATGGGAGGCTGCAACAAGTCCGAGAAACTGAGTTGCCATTGGCTGGGAACGAACAGGACGTTGCGCCAAGACTCATTGTAACACAATATACAGGGGAAAAAAATTACGCTTCAAAAACATTTTTGTTGTTTTATCTTCAAAGGAATAAAAATGCCAAGGGTTCGCTATCTGCAGTACATTCTTACACATGAAACTTTGAAAACACCTTGTGAATTTGTCAAATAAGCCTCAAGCTGTATTTAATTCGGCTTTATTTTGTTAAAACACTCGATTTTGGACAATCTAATAGAGGAATGAAAAATATGAAATGTGAATGAACGCTTTTGTGTCTAAAATATAATAATGCCTGAAATCCCAATACGTAAACTTTGAACAGCATCAACTATTTAAAAACTGTTAGTTTAGGAACGTGAGAAAAATATGAAAACAAAGCAAAGCCCCAAGAAATAAATGAAAAAACGAGTCAAGAGCAACATCTAAACAGACCTAGGGTCTACCACAGAAACAAACTCGGACTTTTTTTTAACACAAAAACATTTAAACTCTTCTTCGCGGAAGAAGACATAATTCGTTTAGTCTAAGACCTAACGGCTTACTTCTTGCCTTCATCTCGGCTACGGAGAAGGAGTCGGCCATGACACATGCTTCCCATTCAGACGCGCAAAGTCAATAAAACCTACAGTTTATTTGCTCTTACTTCACACACCTTTACCCTATAATTGTGCGCTCGTCTAAAGAGCCTTCATGTCTGGCACTATTTGATGACCACTCTTTGGTCTGGTTCACTGAACAATTTCTAAAGGGTTGGCATCACGCCCGGCTATTAAGCTATAAAACTCACATGGCCGCCACCACCTGCCTCTGCTGTCTGTCGCTGTATCGGCAACAAACCAGGTATAGATTTTCTTTAGTCTCTATGGGCCGACCAAATACCTTCTTTAAGGTCATTGTGGCCCATTGTGGCCCACCATGAAGTAATAACCGTTTTTAATGAATTATGAAGCCACATGATGCTTCCTACCTGTTCTTTTAAAACCGACATAACTACTTTATGTTTATGGCTATGGCCCATTATGCCTTTTTATGACCTAGGTTTATTATGAAGTATATACTTTTTCTCTAGGATTTAGCCTACTATGCAGCCAACCTACTTAGTGAGGCGGTCCGGTGTGCAACGGTTAGCGCCTGTCACCAATACAGTGAAGGTTGGCTGTTCTGGGTTCAGTTCTCGTCTCGGGCACGCTGTTCTTTCTCTGCATATGGCATCTGTTTACAGGGCTGGCTGCCTTGCCGTGATATAACCTTAGTTGCTGACTCAGCGTAAAACACCAATTAAATAAAATAACCTACTTAGTTTTTTAATGACAGTAGCCCATGAAAAAGTAAGACTACCTTTTCTAAATGAATCCGACCCACTGTTTCGTAAAAAAATAAATCTTTTAAACTGGCGTGGTACACTAGAAAAAGCTGCCTTTTCTTTATGAATTTTGGTATTTATGAAAGTATCTCTCTACGTGAAAATGACAGAAGAATACCTTCTCTTCCGTGGCTTTGGCCAAAAGTCTAGCGTGGTCCTCTGGGGTCACACGAAAGGCCTCTTTGGCATACTGGAAGAGGTCCTGCTGATAGGGGGAGTGGCTGCCACTGGTGGTTCCAATCTTGTGCTTGACTGTGTACAACACCTCGATATACAGCATCTCGAACTGTGGACACAGTACCGAGAATAAAGGTGCAGACAGGAGAGTTAGGGACCAACACAGCTTGTGACGTATGCGTCCCCCTTGTCCTCCTCCCCACAAAAAACCTTCTAGTTTGTCTTTGCTATGTTTCTCTTACCAAAGTATGAAAGACAGCAAAATAGAAAGAAAGAAAAAACGCTGTAAATGTGCATCTCAGTTTCTGGAACAATATATAGTCTTGATATTGTTTTTATAATATGTATTAAAACCATACATGAATGTACTCCATGAACACATGAACCAGAGCCTACAAATACAACTTTCGTTTCAAAAATCTAATAGATAATTTTTAATCGTATTTTCTACTATCTTGATTCAAGTGTTTAGTTTACAAGTTCACAAAACAATTTTTTTTCAATTGCGTGACTCTCTCGATGTTAATGCAGATTTGGGATTCCGACTCCAAGAGAATGAACTGTCTGGTATTTGCTAATGTGCACAGCTTGGACTGTTTGCTGACATTAGCTCCCATCATAATGCAATCGTTTTCTGTTTGTCAGAAACTGGAACATGTTAGCACATCGACAGTAAATCCTGCCGACTCACAGTCCTCACCGACGCCGTTTTTATGAAAAAAAGAATTCCTCTCTAGTTGACACTCAAACATTTCTTTCTTTTTTGAAGGATCAGATTTGAAAGCAAAAACAAAAACAAAAAATAAATAAATAAAAAACAACAACAAAAAGCAAAAAGGCCCTCGAAGTGACAGCAAATCTTTTAAAGAAAACCGAGTGAGCTGTGTAAAAAAAAAAAGGGCGTTGGGGGTGGGCTGGGGTGGTGAGGGGTGGTGAAATGTGGTGAGGGGTGATGAGGGGTGGTGAGGGTAGGAAGACATGAGAAACAAGTCTGACAGTCTGACACAATTCTCATGAGACTTGAGCGTTGGAACCAGTGTGTCGGGGACAGCTTGAGTTTTTTTTTTTTTTTTTAGTTCAGGACAATCTTTTCTCAAACAAGACTGTCAGATGAGATTACACAGACTGTAGAGTAAGATATTACGACTGTAACATTGTGAAATAAGATATTACGATTGTGATATTGTGAAGAAAAGGAATTAGTAAAATTGAAGTGAGACAGACCGAGTAATCAGCTTTACTTTAAAAAAAGTAAAAAAAAAAAGAGGAAAATTGTTTTGTTGCCGTAGACATTCACAGTGTGCCAGAAGCATCTGAACAGATTTAAACACTTGCATTCGCACAAGCAAACACGCACAGAGTGTATGCCAGTGATAGATATATAGATGAGTAGGTCACAGGTACTAAGGATAACGGAAAGACAAGTGATAGACAGGTATACAAACAGGAAAAACATATTCACATATCAACAAAAGAAATGAACGGTCGGGCAGACAGACAGACCAATAAACAAGACGGATTCATAGAAATAGACAAGGAACATCTTGTTGGTGTCTTCATAGTACTTCATATTCCTGTTTGTATTCATCTTCTAGCCAGCACCTGCTACTGTTTGCAACTGAAACAAACTAGCCTTGGATGTTATCACGAAAACTACTTGAGCTTTGTCGAAGCATGCCAAAAAACACCAGAAGTCGTTCGTATTCACACGGTCGACCAATGCACAAAAGGACCCCCATCATCTGGTCTTATCTTGAAAGGTTGTTTCCCATCTGGCGCTGCAGACGGCTTCCAGATCTTGAGAGACTGCCCAAGGACAAGAACCCAGCGCCTAATAACCACTAGTTCTGGCAGGTCCTAGTGATGTCCACGTTGTTCTTTGCAAGGAAACCACAACACACGCTGCTGAAGGGCAGCGAGACAGTTCACTTCTGCTACAATTATCCCGTTATTGACTTTATCTCGAGTTAGTTCCCCATGAGATGTCGCTAGCATGACTACAGACGGCAGATGAGGCAGTAACTGGCTTGACATACTTTACATAAATATTTTTTTCCTTGTTCCGTTTTGATAAAGAACATGTACGTATGGCAGTACAATGTACCCGTGTAATTACATAAATTTACATAAAACTTGCATTTATAAAAAAGATGGCATTGACAATAACACAAATTGTCATCCTCAGAAAGAGTTGTTGCTGCTGCAAAATAAAATGTTATCACGTCCTCTTCTTCATGTTAAAGGTGTTGCTGTTGTTGTTGGAAGTTGATGCCGCATCCTTTTCCATAGTTTTTTTTTTGTCATCGCCGGTACTAAGACCTGTGTACTTCCATTACTGTAAACATATTCATTAAGATCCCCGGATGGGTTTACTATTAAAAATGATGTTGCTGGTTCTTCTGCTGTTCACTCGTAAAGTTCTCCATTTTCTGTTTATTGTCTCTACGTTTTGTTTATGGCTGTTCCAGTTTTTTTTAACTACTAGTGAGACATACAGAACGGATCTTCTTTTTTCAATGCAGCTATTTTGTAATGACCAGCCATCATCACCATAACTCTGAACTCGCCCGCGAAGACGTGTTCTCCACTATAACTATTTTTGAAAATATCTGTTGTTGCTTTTCCTCTTCATTCTGCACACATCTTTTGTTTTCCTCTTCATCATATCTTTCTTTATGTTAGTGCTACTCCAAAATCGAGTTGTCTGGAAGAATTTATCTTCTCTGTTAGCTGCATAACAACCTTTGATCTCTTAAGTTTTTAATGAAAGCTTATTTTTTTCGTACAAATGGTATTACCAGTTCTTAACCACCCTACAAAGTTTTTTTGTATTATTTCTATTGCCGGTACTACTACCAACATGACATCTACCACCGCTTCCAACACCATCACAATCATCAAAGATTTGTATCTACTTGTGACATGAAATATTGTTATCGTTATGATGTACTGACCTCTTTCTTTGAAAGTTTGTGGACCTTCGGCTTGGCTGCGAACTGGATCTCGAGGGGCGGGGGTTTGTCTGCATCCTTTTCTCCCTGCAAGAATGAAACAAGCGGCACATCAGCAAAATGTGATAGCTGCCCCCGCCTTACAGTCTCCCGGGACATCTCTGTTTGTTGTCGAACACAAATTAAGGCCGACCTCATCGCATCTGTGTAACATCCTGAGCACTGCAAGATCAAGGTGCGAAGCAGCGCCGCCAGGGATATAACTGCGTGTTTGTCGAAGCTATCACACAGAGGGGGGATAACTCTTTGTCTTCTGTAAGAGGGAATACTAGGAGACCAACATTGGTAATGAAACAAAAGTGTGGAGTTAATTGCTAGAAATCGCACAGAGAACAACACTCCCATAAGAGAGATGTAGTGGGGCCGATGAACAGAAATGCGAGACGGGGATCGTCCCGGGATGGTCCCCATTGCAGGATAGTGTGCAGTCTCCATTATTATGATGCCAGAGTTTGGCATGGACAAGATATTTATTTTTCTGTCCCCATCTCACAGACGCACATACGCATGTGCACACACCCATGTACACAATTCGTGCAGACATACCCTACAGACATAGCAACACAGAGACAAACATACATACACACAGACACACGTCTACATCCATATCTTTCCTTAAGGACACAGACACACACATTAATTCGAACAAATTGTTACAGACATAGCAACACTCAGAAGCACACACACACACACACACACACACACACACACACACACACACACACACACACACACATGAACAACCAAAGAGACGAGGTGGCGAAAAGCAACGAGAAATATGTTTTCAACATGTTTAAGCGGATATCAATGTAATACTTAATGCTACGCCTTGCAGCATTGATGTCAACTGTTATCAAATCATCTTCCCCATAAGAATTTTTCAAATGTCACAATGCTCTGGCCTTTCAATAAACTTGTTTTGGTTTTTAACCATGAATAATAGATTTTCCCTCGAGTGTTTTATATTTGTTGCTGTCTGGCTTCAAACGGTCGTAAAATGGCAGTGAATGGATTACAACTCTCAGGACCATTACAGCACACGAGGAAATAGTAACATTCATGTCATTGTAATGGAAGGTGAAATAATTAAATATGAGATTACTAGGCTGTCGGAAAATGTACTCAGGGTTTATTATATACCTCCGGCCGTAGTCCAATGAAAAGTTTGATTCCAAAATATTATTATTATCATTATTATTTACTCTTAATTTCCTTAAGCTTCAATTTGTCAATGGAATTAATTTTTTTCAGGCGTGAAATGGAAGAAATGAGAAAAGTGAGCTTATTTCCTACTGAATAATTTACATTTTACTCTGGCTCACAAGGAATCTAACCTTAATCATAAACTTTCTTATTTGTATTGATTTTTATTACTTTGAGTGAAATTATCATCTCTTTTGCATTTATTATTGAATTTCAGCAAACACAAATACTTTTTGGGAATTTGCTACTAGTAATAACCGAGCATTGAACACTAATCCCGCGGTTTCCAATAAAAGTGCTTTGATGGCTTGACTCTCAGAAAAGTGTATCTGGGATTTTCATAGAAGAACATTGCCCAGCCACTGTGATAGCTGTCACTTGACTGCCTCTATTATTTGTGTCCTTACATTGTGCGCTTCCTTATAGCAAATAACAACAGTAAAGCTTCACAGCAAAAAGTCCTGGCAGCTCCAAAGAATAGACACAGCAGTTTCTACAACCAAGGTTCACATCCTTTAAGATGCAGTGAAAGAATCTGGTTCAACCACCTCTGCAAAATGTTGGCAATAAATTGCACAGAAAACAAACAAGCAAAACTAGAATAACTTGCCTCGTAAACACACAAGAGATTCTTTTAATGTGTGAAGAATGTCAGCTGTTGTAATAACAGTTGTCATTGAATTATTAACTTTATTTACTGTTTTGCTATCAAGCCTGCACGTTCAGGCTGAGGGAGATAGCGAGACAACAAGACCAAAAGGCGACCTTTGTCCCTTGATGACCTGTTTTTCTGTTGGAACAAAATACTCAAGATGGAGGCTGTGGTCACTGTGATATCGCCGACAGCGCCGGGGGATCCAACTATAAATGTCAACAGAATGAACCAACTCGCCCATTGGCGTGTCATCGCTTTGATGACAATGGACGTCTGGCCATAATATGTTTCCATGACTATGCCCTTGTCCGGCTTGAGAACACTTGATTAGATATTGCAAATGATCAGAGTGAGTCTGTAAAAGCAACCTTTACGATCTGGAACCTTTCTGCTCTGAGGAATGTACTTTACAAACTGTCTTTATGTGTACAGCGCATTGATCAAAGGGAGAAAATGTACAGCGAGGCAAAGAGAGGAAAGAAATATATCAAGACGAAGAAGAAAACGAAAGAAAGAAGAAAGAAAGAAGAAGTAGTAGAAGAAAAAGAAGGACTACTAAAACTGTTGATCAATATGAAAGCAAAATACGAAGATAAAAATGTGCGCCTGGTTGAGAAACAACTGAGATTAAAAAGAAACAAAAATGGCAAGTAGAACAAAAAACAGGAACTGATCGTCAGAGAGAAAAACGCGGAACAGAAGCTTGAAATTAAACTGCAATTTGAAAAAAAAAATGATGGTGATTGATGAGCTTAACACTTAATCCAATATCAAGTCAAAGAGGTGTTGACTGATCCGCATCATGACAGATGTCAACATGGATGTTAAGAGCTGAAGGCTGACTTGTGAGCCTGTCTGCTGAGTCGGCTGGAGGTGAGTTGTGAGCCTGAGTACAGAGTCGGCTGGAAGTGAGTAGTGAGCCTGTGTACTGAGTCGGCTGGAGGTGAGTTGTGAGCCTGTGTACTGAGTCGGCTGGAGGTGAGTTGTGAGCCTGTGTACTGAGTCGGCTGGAGGTGAGTGAGTAGTGAGCCTGTGTACTGAGTCGGCTGGAGGTGAGTGAGTAGTGAGCCTGTGTACTGATTCGGCTGGAGGTGAGTGAGTAGTGAGCCTGTGTACTGAGTCGGGTCTTTCCAGATTAGGTCACGTGTAGTCGCTTGTCACGTAGACAACGTAAAATGAAGACGTTCAGAGAGGAGAAGGTAATATTTCTTTAATGCACGAAAATAAACACATACAGCCATACAGGAAGGAGAAATAAACTTTTGAACACACAAAATGATGAGCTACAAACAGCAGAACAAAGACTTATATGCTGTAACAGCACAGCATTTCTTGCAAGCCGTAAGATAATTATAATTTAAGTCTTTCAGGTTGGATCTCGGTTTCATTTCAAGATATTACCTAGAAAATTTGTTTTGAATAAATTATGTTTTCTATCAGCCTTTGGCCTTCTACTGCACTTTTAGAAGCCTAAGATGGTGCAGAAACTTTATTTTAATAATGTGACTGAGTTACTGTTTGCCAAACTCGGAGTTAACATTCCATTTCCTCTCTCGTGTTTCAAGCCTACAGAAACCTCCTTTCACAGAAGATGAGATGGCTTAGAAAATCTATGATATGATAAGCAAAACACTTCCTAAGATCAGTTTTGGGTACTTTAGCTGCAGCATGAATACTTTTGGTGGAATCAACGTTTCTCAGAAAGCATATTGCTCGGGTATTACCAGGGTTTACCATAAATTACAAAGATAAAAGATTTCGATTTTATTGGACAACAGTCTTAACGCTGTGTTGGACGTTCGACACTTTGTACAATTAGTTTTGAGCGATTCGGCTTTTCTAGTTCCAGGCCTCTGTCTGTTTAAATGCCAGAGGCTAAAATCCTCACGGTCCCTAGGGACTTGAAAATTCATGTGTGATTTTCTCTCGCCTTCTTTTTATGACCACAGCTAAAAGTCGAAAGCCAGTAGTTACTTTCTGCTAAAGGAAAAAAACTCCTGAAAAATTCCATTTTGAAACATGGTATTTCCTCGTAGTACCACTGATATTCTGAGCGCCAAAAAGCTAAACCAGAAAAAACTGACCACCGACCATCTACTTCTGATAGAATCACACCGAGCTACATGCCTGCTGTCAGCTTGTACAGGCGGATTTTATGGCAAACATATATTTCTCGAAATTCAGTAGTCCTATGACATACTTCCTTTTCTTTCTTTTTTCATTCAGTTCTTGCTTCTCTCTTTCTCGCTGATACCCAGCCGCTACTGATGCATTGCTTTCTGTCATCAGAAATGGAGATACATAGACGACTGACATTTACTTAAAAGACATCAACACATATCTTCTTGCTGGGCACGACCCATTAAACTGCACCTGTGTCACATAAATTCCATGATAGTGCTGTGATTACTAACTTTAAGTTTTCAAAAAAGGAAAGATCAAAGGTTAGTTAAGGACCGTAAACTCCGCAACTTCCTGCCACACGCGCGACTTTTACGGTTTTCTTGGAAACACTCGTCTGACCGAATGGGATTTTCTTGTTGTAGTCTTTGTTTCCCCAAGTTCCTGCGCAGCTGCTTTGAGGTATAACTTGCAGCCGAACGGTAATGGTAGTCAAAACTTTAATGATGCCCTTTTTTTAGCTTTAATCACCATATCATTTACTGCACTATTAGTGCATAATTTTGTGGAGACCCCAAGTCCACGATATCGATATGCATTCACCACTTCAAGTTTGTCCTCCTCGTTTCCCCCTCATTGCCAGGTCACCAACTTTTCGGACAACAAATCTTTGCTTTATAAGTTTAACCTTACAAAAATTAGTTACTTTTTGCCCACTGAGTTAATCTTTTATTTAGAATGCATGTGAAGACTTTGTATTATTATTATTAATCGAGATAGCTCTGTAGTTACCTGGTTGGTTGAAATCATCCTTTCTGTAAAGTGGGATAATAATAGATGTAGTTACTTTCATGGGCTATGATCCCTGATCATAAATAAAAGTGAAAAGTTTGAGAAGGAAAGGAGTAATAACAATAGATGCTGCTTTTATCATTTTATTGACAATACCATCTGGGCCTGCTGCTTTGCCACTTTTTTACTAATTGCTTCTTTGACCTCCTCTTCTGTGATCTGCTTGTCCATGAGGTGGACATCAGGTTCCATTTCATTACTGATACTTTCACAGAGGTTATCTTGACTATCCATAGACATCACCCCTTCATTTAATATAGTTTGGAAGCGCTTCACCGAGTCCTCTTCACTTATTTGCCTCACGACAAACTGTTTTTTTCTGTTTCTCCTAATTACCCCCCCCCCAGAACTCCTTTGGTGATTGACTGCATTTTATAAATTTGTAGCTTTACTGTTAACAGATTTCTGTAAGCTTTTCTTCCTCTACTGTAGGCTATTCTATCTTCCCGTGTTTTCTTCTTTCTAAACTTTCTCAGACACTTTCTTACACTTTCTTGATATTTGTTTCCCCAAGTTCCTGAGCAGGTGCTTTGAAGCACATATCCTGGGGCCGATAGCTGCAAAATGGTCGCTTATTTTGCATCCAAGAGAAGAATAGCTTCCTTTAATTACACGAAATAGCGAGGCCTTTGACTCTTACAGATGGAGACATTCAAAGCTCTGTCTGACGAGGACATCTTCGCATTACGGCCTCTAGATATTGGTAATATTCTACGGCCTATGTTTGAATACGATACGATGTCATAGACGGTGTGTGTGTGTGTGTGTGTGTGTGTGTGTGTGTGTGTGTGTGTGTGAACGACGAATATTACGACTTACTGATATAATCGCGCATTTGTAATCTTTTAAAACCTTACAACAACAATCATAATTATTATTATGATCAACAATAATTCAACTAGTTAATATGATCTGGTGCTAGAGTTTGCTTAGTAGTTCATATTTAATACTTCGATTTGGGGTATTTGTCTGCTAAACACAGGAAAAGAAGAGACCAGAGCAGTTAGTAAGCTGAAATAAAACATTTGTGGATGCATTTCTGATTTTTAAAAAAAAATGTACCTAATCAACTGTAAACGTACTTGGAATATTATTATATCGATCACCGGCAGCCTGTGTAATGTGATATATGGTGAGCATAGTGTTGAGATGTCGTGAAGGCATTAGTGAAAAGGCCAGAGCACTGATGAAGTAAAGGCTTTCCTCACGACTAGATTGTCATTCCCGCTGATGAATCCACTGGATGAACTTGCCGCTGCGCGTGCATTGGCTGTCATGGAAACAGCACTCAGGCGCACGTCCATGCACCTGCATGAACAGCCAGGAGGATAAGTCTACTTCTAATGAGTTACAGTGGCTAAAAATTGAAAAGTAAGATGAAAACGGGTCCAGCAAGTATCTTTAATCCCAACATCGTGAGAAAACATCTTTGGTCTAAATACGCCACTTGTTGATGAATTTATCACCGACAGGTCTTCCAGGTAAAAAGGCAATGTGCCTCAAATGTCAAAAAAAAATGTCACAACGGCTGTATAAACTATGAATTATTTCATTTTTAATGTACTGATCAGGGTAGCGATCAGTAAGATGCAAATATAGTAGAAAATCCAATGTTATTTTGAAGCCTCCACGAGGGTAACAGGATCAAAAGAGCTGCTGCCATCGACTTTAAAAGAATGGACGAATGAAAGAGAGAACGCATGCACATAAGAATAAACGTACAAACGAGGGAAGGAAAAAAATAAAGGACCGACCGACCGATAGACAGACAGACGGACAGACATGCAAAGAAAAATACAGACTGATCAGATTTCGCACCCAGTCATGAGGCAACATGTCAGTAAAGATCTTTCTTTAGCTCCAACTCTTTAGGAGATCAGACGATCATACAAGCGACTGTTTGTGAGGTTTAATGATGGCTGAAAGTTGTAAGCCGAGAACCAGGAAGACACAACGTGGTATTTATCCTGAGGAAAATTATGCGGGCGCTAACACGCATTGACGCATGCGCACACGTGTCATTCTATATTCCGATGCCATCACAGAGGTCAACGAAATTGATTGTCCGAGAAACAAGATAACTGTCGGTCGACAACGTCGATATATTACATCATAAAAGGCAACCACGGGTCAAGAGCAATTAGACTGAGCTACGAGAAGAGGCAGCCCGGTACTTTCTTGACCTGGAAATGATGCATAGGTCACAGCCTTCCCTCGAGTAAAAAAAAAAAGCCAAAATCGAAATACACTCCGATCAGTCACCATCGCGACTGCAGACCAACCAACATCCAAAACTGGACATAAGAAAAAAAGGCTTCATTCAAGTGCTCCATGCCTGTGGCCGTCCTAATCAGAAATGACCTTTCTGATCACAAATGGTCGGATCTTTCTGGATGTCCTAAAAACAAACTCGCCGGTCCTCATCAACCCCCTCATCGCCGTTTACAATAATGAGCTCGAAGGCGCCATCCATCTTCATGACTTTGTTGCTAAGAAGGATGAGCTTGTGTGGTGCTTAATTTTCCCGCTCTGACGAGAAATCGATGAATACCAGATAGATAGGCAGCACGGTTTTGTAGAGAAGACTACAGGCTAGATAATACAAGGAAGGGGGGAAAAGCGGAGGAGTATCAGGAAGAGGACGATGACAAAGAGAAGAAATGCATCGGATTAGTTCGTGAAGATTTCTAGTTTGTTCGCATAAACATTATCTTGATCTGTTTTTTTCCAAAGCTATAAATTTTACGAAAGAACTAAAAAACCAGGTTGACTGGCAAATAGCTTGAAGGAAGATTTCTGGGAGAAGGAAAAAGTATCAAAAAATAAAACAAGTGCAAAATAGTGATGTCGTATTTCTCAAAGAACGTGGAATGAGGTGACAGGACATAGGGACACTGATACCAACAAAATGAGAAAACGGAAAACAAAGAACCGTAGATGCAGAGACAGATAAAAATGCTGACAACGAGAGGAGACTGACAGGTGAGACCCAGGAGGTGTTCCGAAGTCCCAGTGTATCGGGACTCAGCATGTTCATCAAGGTGTCAATGTTCTGAATGTTTGCCCCCTAACCACACACAGCTTTGTCCATTTATAAAGGGCCTTTACAATAAACATTTAAACGAAACAACTCTATAGACGAAGCTCTGAAGTAAATTAGTTCTAATAGCATGCACTCACTTCTCTCACTCTCAGTTTCCAAAGGCCTCACCTCATTGAGAACTGCTACAGTCAATGCTTCGGTGGCACGGAACTAAACACTTAAAAGGGTGATGGATGGTCTGCTTCTTGCCAATTTTCACTGGCAAAGACTGAAGGATCACAATCTTTGTGTGCTATAGAAGTAACCTAGCACCAGACACCTGCCTACTGTCTCAATGTCTAGGATTAAACGTTTACCAGAAACATGAGCACCGTCTCTCTCTATCCCCCCTCCCTCTCATGAACTTCTCGGCCACGTGCTTACTGAGTGACATTCCTGTGTTGTAGTGTTACTTTATTTAAACTACTTTTATTTGGCTGTTGTCGTTACTCTGAGTCACATAGGTAGCATTCACAAAACATTCACTTGGTTTAAAAGTGTTTTTAAAAGACTTTTTTGGTATCCTCTCTCCCCTCTCAGAAATAAAAATAAACAACAAAAACAAAACAAAACAAAAACAAAAAACAAAACAAACAAAAACAAAAAACAAAACAAAACAGAAAAAACAAAACAAAACAAAAATATCCCAAACCCCCCAAAAACAAAAAACAAAATAAACCCCAAATAAACCCGAAAACAAAGCAAAACAAAACAAAAACAAACAAGTAAACAAAAAGCAAAACAAACCTTTTAATGCTCAGTGTAACGAAAATAAGCCTTACAAAGTTTCGGGGGAAAAATCGTTGTCAAATTAGCTTAGTCTTATCATGCAGTCTTGGAAATCATGTGTCCGGACGACCTTTCCTCATAGAACTTTCTATCCTTGTCTTGTAATAGAGTTTCACTTTCTTTGAACCATTCTCTCCTGCTATGCCCCGTTTGATCGTCATATGAGGAGATGTGTTTCATCTAGTCCTGGCGTCTAAAATAATCTTGTCTGATGCTTCTTTACATGGACATGGTCCCTTCAAGTTTTCCTTTTCCCAACACTATTTTCTGCATGACCAATGCGTGAAACTACATTTTCGCTCATTCTCCACACTCTTCATTTAAGAGTTTAGCTTTTATCCGCGTAGCCAGGAAAATTCCAGTTAAACTCCTACGTAACTCTTCCTCTTTGACAGTTCAACAAAAATACTCGGCCACGAGAGGGAAAATCTCCCTAAACCAATCAACATTATCGTTAGCGGCGGCTCAAGTTTAAAATTACAGAAAAGTACAGAAACAGCGGAGGTGGAGACAAAAGTGCTCCTTTTTTCCTTCTCCATCGGTGGTTCGTTGGTTTGTTTGTCAATTGGTTCATTTGTCCCTTGGTTTGTTAGTTCGTTTGTTCGTTGGTTCGTTAGTTTCTTGGTTTGTTTGTTCGTTGATTCGTTGGTTTGTTAGTTCGTTTGCTTGTTGGTTAGTTTGTTCGTTGGTTCGTTGTTTCGTTGGTTAAGCACATCTTACGCGCTTTTCATTCAAGAGCTTTGTTTCCCATGTAGTTGGGAACATTCCTGTAAACTTCATAACTGTGTGTTCATGCGGGCGTTGGTTAATTCGTTCGCTCATTAATGAGGGAAACAATAGCTGCATTTGATCTTCGTATCTTTCAAAGTAGACGAAACATTCTTTAAGCATGTATATGGAGAAACCAGGATCTAACCAATGAAAAGGGATGGTCAGACATGGTGTCACAAAAGTATGGGATTTTGTCAAGGGAAGAAAAGAAACCATCCACCCTTGACCTAGAATTTAGCTCCAGTCTTGTTATTATCTGTGGGGCAACACCAATGCTGTTACAGTCTGTGGATGCACGAACAGAGCTTTGCATGGCGACACAGGCTTTAGTCAGTCCACAAGAACCCTCTGAAGCTCCAGCGAAGAAGCATACTTGAACATTGGACCTGGCACTCCTGGGAAGAAGCATTTGGGCTGGCACATCTTGGAAGAAGCATACTTAAACATTGGACCTGGCACTCCTGGGAAGAAACATACTAATGCAAAGTCATTTCTCACACCCAACAGCAAAACCCGTCAACTCTGTTGCCAGCGTGCACCCCTCCTTCACTCCCTCCATAACTTAACACGTTCAGCTTTATTGCAAGTGTCCTGCCCCACCATCACTTCTCCCACAGCAGAAGCTGCAGCTAAACGCTGTTCTTTGTGGTGATCCTTTCGTGATCTGCCAGAGTCCCTATGCTGCTAATATTTGCCCAGGGATACAGACTGTCCGAAACTTGATTATCAGTATGTGGCCGCCACTGTTCATGCATTTCATTCATGCTTAACACACCTTGGGCTTTTGGTATTCGAGAAACTCAGATCCCTCGGCATTCCGAGGATTGCATGGCTTCGATGATCACCCACGGGCTCACCGAAAATGACCGCATCCCTCCGTGATGATTCCTTTTGCGACTCCTCATAAATGGAAAACAAAACCTTTGAAGTGTCAGTACCTCAGACAAACAACGAAAGGAGGAACGGGATATAATTTCCAACACAGCTAAAGTACACAAGTTTTCTACAATACAAATTAACTGGTTCAGACAGAAAGGGTGAAAAAGTTTCATAAGTGGCGAAAACACTTCAGAAATGCTCCTCTCGCTTTAAAGACCTGAATCGGAGAGAGTGAAAAATGTGTAACTACGACTCCAATCACATATTTGACAATGTGAGCTTGGTTAATAAATTCCTGTAAAGATGAAATGAAGGTGTATTACGCGCAGAAATACATCATTTACACACGATACATGTTTGTGTCTTCGTTCGTGCACACTCGTCCTAAGGCCACCAAAAAGACCATAACAATGAAGAAACACAGAAGGTAGCAGTAGGTAACTGTACATTTAAATCGTTATCATTGTACAGTTACAGAGAAAAGTGCATCTCTACCAAACGGAACGCACTTTTTGAAACTCAAACTCAAAATCACATGCGCTGTTAAAAAAAAAATAAGAAGAAAAATTTGCTTCTTCACCATGTTTCCCCCAAGACCCGTTAAATTGAATCATTCACCTCTGTGAAAGGTTTCGCCCATCAATAATGCATGCACAACCAATCGCTAGAGATTGACAAGGCGCAAGGTGAAGGTGTTTTCTTGCATAAAACACTGAAAAATCAGACCAGGAGAACAGTCGGAGCAGTGGTGGTGTTCCTTTAACCCTGTTGAAAGTTTCCAACGATTAGGGAGGACGTAGCTTATCACCGATCCACTTGCCTCATCAAAATTAAAAAAAAAAATCTAATCTGCTTCTGGAGCATCATGATCAGGAAACTAATCGTGACTGTCCAAAGGATTCGTCAGCCAAACTTTAATTTGAACAAACGAATATAAAACTAAGGATAGAAAGAAAAAGGAAGCATGGTAATCACGGAAAACAACAATTTAGCGAGGAATTAAAATAAACTACAGACAACACAAGTAAGCTTGTGAAAGGGCAGACTACATAGTATATAGTCAGCTATGAGAATAATGAAACTCAAAACAATGATGGCATCGATGAAAGATAATACGACACAAACCTGCACCTGCACTGCGCACCAGAGAAAAAAAAAGACTGGAGAGAATTTCACGCAGGCCCCAACCGAAGAAAATAAAATTAAATTAAAAAAGAGGTAAAATTTAAAATTCAAATATACTGATTCCCTAAAACCTGAGCGAATGTTTCTGTTCGACAGAAATTAACTTAAGAACATCGCAGCTGTTATCCGTTTTTTGTTTTAAAGGGGACATAACCTCATCATTCGCGACAACACAAAACTCATCGAGCTGACTAGACAATGGCTAATTAATATTTACACAAACATCTCACATTTCTTTGAGGTCTCAAGTGACATCCTTAGCTAGAAATCTTTTCAAGCCACGTGTAACTTTCTAGTCAATATTGTGTAGAATATTGTGTAGAATATTGTGTAGAATTGGCTACACATGGTTAGTACGATCTTTCGGCAGTAGTGTGTTCGGTTAACTTGCTAGCTAATTTAATTTATATTCCAACTAAGGTTAGTCGTTAATAATATTCTCAACCAGTTTTGGATAACTTAGAACAAGAGAGGCGCCTTTGGGGAATGAAATATTATGAAAAATCACACATCTCTCAAGAGACAGACACTTTCCATCAAATGGACATGATCGTAAAAAGCGTATATTTTAGCACTTCCTACTATAATATAATATTATACATGTTATACATATTATGTAGACTTTATCCCAGCGCTATAACAAACAATCCAGCCCAGTGATGGGTTAATTATACATCAGAGGACACAAACCTATCAGCTATTGTCGGCTCACAACAAAATTACCTCCATTTTGTGAAGACCTTGCAATAGTAATTTCATCTGTTACGAACAATCCAAACGGAAATGTAATTATTTTTTTATTTTGCACCCAAAAAATAAAACAACGAACAAACAACCCCCCCACCCCCCACAGAAACCTACAATAACAAAAACAAAAGACCACAACAGCAAAATGATGTGGTTGACATATTTTTGTAATAAGAGAATCTTTGCAAGGTCTCGCCTGGACTTTCTAGAGAATGTTGGATGAAAAGAAATAGGAGGGGTGTGTGTGGATGGGGGTGGGAGAATTTGGTGTTTTACGCCGAGCCAGCAGCTAAGGCTATATTACAGGCAGGCAGCCAGCCCCAGAATAGCAGGGGTGCTTTAGTCTATCACATTACATTTCATCGAAAGGTCATTGCATTGATGCCTCTGGCCGTTCCGCCCAAGGATCATTTCCAGCCGCACTTCTGCACAGTGTGGTCTGAAAAATGTGTCAGGGGAGATTACAAAACAGCTTCCCTCCCCTTGGCATTCTTTAGCTCGCCCTTCCATCTTTTCCTCACTTTTCATCTTTCCAGGGTTTGTATTAAAGCTGCAGTTAGGCAAAAACTCTTTTCAACGGTGGTCTTCCAATAAAGCAAAACACGTCAAAGAAATGTTAACAACTGTGCAGGTAATTTTCTTTTTCATGAATTACACGACGCAATGAAAGATGATCAACAACCCTGTAGTTTGGTCGAGGAAATAATCAACAACGATTTTCGGATCAATTTTCTTCACTTGCAAGAAAATGAAACTGGGTAATTTTTGAGCACCAAAATTGTTTCCATTTTTGGATCAATGCGCACTTATGGCCACAATGTCCTTTTCATTCCTTTAACTGACAAAAACTATTAAATTCTGTAGGTTTTTTTTCTTAGCAGTTTTACCTGTAGAACCCTGTCCTCTGCATGTTAATAAATACTTGTGCTGAAATGATGGACCTAAAAAAGCAGCGTTAGTCTAATGTTGCAGAAAATATTGCATTTAGACAAAATGTTAGACGAAACGGTCTAACATGCTTTTAGTACTGTTATGTCCTAGAAAGTGGACAGAATCTCTACCAACTGCTACTAGTAAATTACTTGAATGGTCATCACAAGAAATAAACAGCCATATAAATATAGATCAACAAAATAGATAGTAACAGGCAGACGGAAATTTCAACAATGTCAGCGAATTTAGTATTCTCGATTTTCGTGCCCGCCGCTTATCGCTCGTGTGCGCAAATTTAAGTTTTTTTTGACTCGTCTTAATTAGCATTTGAATGAATTAGTATGTAGTGAGATTTCTGTGATAAGTTTTAAGGGATTATTTCCTGTTTTTGGTATTTCTGGCTCATCAATGTTTGTCACGATGGTAGTGGCTCGCTGATCGGCTAATTGTTATTAAGGGGTTAAGAAGTCCTCAAAGTTAGGGTGAGCTCTTAAGGTGAGAGGGACACAAGAAAACATGTAAATGCACGCGCTTGCTCCTGTGGTCTTTCATAGTACTTCATCTGTGTAGTGTATACATGTACACAAACATGCATAAATATAAATCTTCCCTCACTCGCCCATTCACTCTGGCAAGCACGTATGCACGCACGCCAGAATATTTGCACTTATACACACAATCTCACTTACACATGGACACGGACACGGACAGACACACACGCTCTCTCTCTTACACACACACACACACACACACACACACACGCACGCACACACTCAATCTCTCTTGCTCCTCTGGTGTTTCATAGTACTTCATCTGTGTAAGCACGCACGCGAGACTATTTGCGAACTTGCAATGTACTGTACATAGGTACACAGTCTGCCTGCTCCGAAACACATGAATGGAGAATTAAAGGAAGTTATATAACGCTTTTTTATAGTAAAAATCTGCCTGGGTGTATCTCTCTCACCGTCTACAACTGCACAGCGGCAAACCTGCACAAATGCATGCACTCATACACACAATCTCACTTAAACACGGACACGGACACGAACACACACACACACACACACACACACACACACACACACACACACTTAATCTCTCTTACACACACGCGCGCGCGCACGAATGCATGTCTTAAACATGCACAACCAGAGCTGCAGTAAGTGATGCTATTGCAGGAGAATTTCCGGAACAAGAAACTTTTTAACGCCTCTTTTTTTTCTTGAAACGGGAGAGGGACTGAATCCCTGTCTACACCCCTGGCACCCCGCGAGTTCCAGACGCCACAGTCCGTTAGCCCCGCACTTAAAGGGGCGCCGCGCAGCAAGCGGTCACACGACGCACGCGCATCGACTGCGACCACAACCACATCAGGCCGCGCACGCATTTGACGCCGTACACGCGCGGACGTCACGTGCGGCACCTCCGCTGACTTTCTGTGGATCCCCCCCCCACTCTCTTCACCTTGCCACGCGCATGCGCTCTGGTCAGGTCGCTCGAGGACAGCGTTTCCAGTCTCCAGCACGTGACTCCCGTGCCAAGTCCTTCTTTTCTTGGTTCTGCCGAGCTTTGTGTCTCTTTTCCTTCGATTTTTATTTTTACCTCCTCCTTGCAGATTACGGCTGTTCTTGTTCCCTAATGTTCAGCAGCACGTTATATTTTAAGATCTTACAATCCTAATCCTAAGATCCTAATCCGAAGATTAAGATTTTAATGGTACAGCAATGCAATGGTGTCTTTGACCTCAAAGGTTTACCCAGAGGCAAAATGAGTTTACAAAGAAATGGATTTCTTTTAGTAGAAGAGATTTATTCCCCTAGATTCCCCGGATGTATGTTTACCTTACCTGCCAGCTTCCTGCTTAATTTCAGGTTTGGCTCAGATTCGCATGTAATGCCTTCCTGCATCCATAAGTCGCCCGAAGGAGTCTCCTATGGTGACACGACGCACGAGAGAGTCGTACAGCGATGTGGAGGAAAGAGCACCATCATAGCTAATTGCTCCAGGGGGGCATCTGGTGCGCGAAAAGCGGTTAACTGATCGTTTGGTGAAGGAAACAAAGGCCACGATTGAGCCGAACATAGTGTGACCTGCCAAATCCTGGCTGTGCGCAAGTCAAGTGACTATTTGTTTATGTTTTGCTACCTGCAGATTAAATGGTATTTTATTGGAGTGAGTGGTGATCATTACACTTGCTCCAGTGATCATTTATCATTGTTGGATCATCATCATCATCATCATCATCATCATCCTCATCATCATCATCATCATCATCATCATCATCATCATCATCATCATCATCATCATCATCATCAGCAGCAGCAGCAGCAGCAGCAGCAGCAGCAAGATTATCACAGTCACTGAGACTGACAGACTGACTTAAAGGAAACAACGGATAGACAAATTTAAGCAAAACAGAAAAGTCAGCAATCTGTTTTCAAAAAAAAAAATAAACAAAAAAACAATTTAAACAAAACAGTAAAAAGAAGACAAGAATAGAACCAGAAAATGAGAGAAAAACGGAATCGTGAAAAAAACTGTTGGCAGAAAAAAAGTCAGGGGAAGACACATGCAAGAACTGAAGTAACTCTTACCTCGCTGGCTGCACGAAGTCGCTTGTTCTCCTGTCTCCAGGCCAACGCCGTGTAGTTCTCAAAGAAACTGCCATCGGACTCCTGAACCCTGCAAGCAGGGACAGAAGACCTGTTGCAGTACGATTTCAAAATTTTTAACATTTTCTTCCCGTGTTATCACCTCTACATCCACCAGGGTCAGGTCAGGTCAGGTCAAAGGCCCCCGCACACACACTTGACCGTTGGCTTGAGTCTGGCATCCACAACACAGAGATGTCACACCACTTCTGGGATGGGAGAGGGAGGTGGTAAAAGTTTGCTCTGGTAACACTTCAAACTTCGTACGAACTGCCAGCACTCGGCGCACGCATATCGACACACATTGTTTCATTTATTTGACATCTTGTCTCACAGCTGCGCCTTAAAATTTTGAAAGAACAAACGAAGGAAGAAAAAAAGAATGGCTGATGTTTCTGCTAATTTATTATCCTCGTGTATTAATTAAAGCATTGCAACGGAACCGATGGATCTATCAGAACAGCGAGGGTGGGGAAGATTAGGTTCACTGTCAAACACCAATACATCCTGTCTCCATCATCCTGTACGCCAGGTAAAACGTTTCCGGTACTGGCAGCATGATTCAGTTAGAACCACTGAGGCATGACTGTCCCCGACAACAACAACACCAACCACGACGCTAGACATCCAGCAGCGCACCAACACCTGCCCGTGCTTAACTGAAGTTTAACTGGCAAAGGTTTAAAATCCAGGTGAGTGGGATGTCTTCTGACCGCTAGTGGCGAGGGATTTCAGGCGCGTGCTTTCGCGTGTTCAGCACGTGCCAGTCTCCTGCCATGACCACCAAACAACCGCGACGTGTCTAACAGCGCATGCTTGCTACAGAATAGTCTCCTGCTAACACGGTGAGACAAACGCTTTGTTGTAACAACCTTCCATCATGAAAGAACTTCACTACATCTGCCGCGAAACTGAACGTGGAGAGTCTGTGAACGAGGAAAGAACAGGTACAGGTACAGGTACACCTGGAAACACCTCTCCGATGGGAATCCGCGGAAAGGTGCGACAGTCGTGCTCGCTGTCGTCTGCCTGTGGACCTCCCCTCCGTTAGCCAGCCACCAAAATTCCCTGGTACTCGAGGAGTAAACAGCACTGTACAGCAACTGTGAGCGGCAGTTGGAGTGTTACCGGTGGGTTGTTCCCAGCACTCGAAGAACAGACGGGAAGAACAACACAGTCAAACCGTGACTATCAGCCCTTTCGTGCGTGGTCTCCCCTTCACTGCATGATGGTTATCGACCCTTGCTCTCCCGCCTGCTCGCCCACCTCCCCTTCCCACCCCGTTTCCATTCTCCTCCCTCCTTCCTCCTCCTCCTCTCTCTCTCTCTCTCTTCGGTCTTGGCGTGGCGGTGGCTCGTCGACCGCACCATGCGTGCGCACGTTGTGGCGCCGTCTCTGCTGTGTGGCGCGCGGTGTGCGGTGTGCATGGCGGGTAGCGAGTGCAGCTTACGTCTGACCCGTAACTTCTTCCGCTCGCGATATGTGTTCTCGATAAATCGTTCCACTCGCGGAATAATAATCATAGTAAATGTTTATTTATAGAGCACATCATTCCACCAACAAAGGCGGACTCGAGGCGCTTACATACAGGAAGTCGCACGAGAATCAAGTCCGTCTTACAAATTAATTCACCATTATTCAAAACACAGCGTCTCTCTCACACAAGCGCGTGAAGGAATCAGGGACACCCGAAGAAAACTACCGCCGGTCAGCCCTCTAAACAAGTACTAAATTCAGAGACAGATTTGTCGAAGCCGAGGTACGAACCCAGGCCACCCGATTCTCACTGTCGTGGTGACAGACGCTTTAGCGACTGCGCTACTAACCGCCCAGATACCTTAGTTCCGCTAGAAGTAGGTGCAGTTCCACGTTCTGCTGGAGGTATTGTCAACTGAAGTGAGTTCTAAAAACACAAGGATCGTGAGTGTCTCTAAAAAGAGTCATCATGGTTGTACACCTGGTCAAACTACCCAGCTTTATTGCTTTCTTAAGAGCTCACCTTAGTTTTACCTGTGACCCAGAACCTTTTATTGCCACCCTCTCTCTTATCTCTCTCCTTCTAACACATCATACTACGACTTCTGCGACAATTAACGCTAATAATGACTTTAGAAGGTTTTCTGGTCCCTCATTCCTGTCTTTATGATCAGCAACATGTCATCACGTGACCCCGAAGAATGATTCTAAAACTCACGTTTCCATTCTTCTGTTCCTTACACTTCAAAGTAGGTTAAAAGTCGGCTATCCCCATACTTTCCTTCTCTCTTTTTTGTCTCTCTCTTTTGTTTGTCTTCTTTCTCTCTCTCAGTCTCTCTATAGTTACCTTACATGTGTGTGTGTGTGTGTGTGTGTGTGTGTGTGTGTGTGTGTGTGTGTGTGTGTGCAAGGAGCAGTCGAATGCAAAATATGTTTGATAGTAGTAAAGTGTACTTCGTTCTTTCAGGTTATTGTTCCTTTCACTAGACGGAGAGTTTCCTGACTTTTCGAAAGATTGATGGTTTCGATTCCGACAGGCACACATGCTGCTTGCATAAAAAATATAGGATTTGCGGGTTACGAACCAGCTGTTGTCATTAAGCTACAAGAGTGTTCATGAACATGACCTACAAAAAACTTCTGAAGTTTCCAAAAGAACCTACACATTTCACAAATATTCTCCCGCACTTCATTTCGTCACACTCTGTTTTTCTGAAGCCTCTCCTGGTCCATGTTTTGTTCACGTGACACTACCGTTCCGCCTCGGGCTAGTGTCACGATCTGAACCTTCGCGCGAGATAGCCTTTCTCAAAGTGCTCACACGCAGGACAGGTCATTTCTGTCAAGACAATGTTTCGCAGGCTATTTAAGCCACACATTTTTATTCAGCGCTCTTTGAGTCATTGTCGTTATCATCAATCGTCTCACCGTCATTAAATTCAATACGTTTATTGATCTAGCAAATAAGCGAACGGTCATCTTAGCGGATTATATTTAAGACATATATCGTCTATAAATTTAAGCCAATGATCGTCTCAGAGCGGATTACATTGTTCTTTTGAAAACTTGTATTGTCGTAGCACATGAGCAAATGATCGTATCAGCAAATTAAAAAATCGTTTTATTCAGTAATTTACAGTCCTAGCATATGAACGAATGGTCGTCTTACAGCGGATTATATCGTTATTTTCTAGACAAATACTGTCAGATATTAACACATGTGCGAATCCTCGTCTCAAAGTGCTCCTAATTTCTCTGTATATCAAGATAGCCATTCCATCCTGTCTGCACATACATGTCGGCGCATGCGTACTTTGAGACACGAATGGCACGAATCTCGCGCGAAAGTTTGACAGAATAGAGTGACGTCCCTTCGCCTAACTGGCTTGAAGGGATGGCTCTCTGTCGTTTTTGTCGTGTTTTTGTATCGTCCGTCGTATTTTGAGTTTCGGCAACCCTTATTATGATGAAGTCGCCATCGTTGCTCCTCTACAAGACTGCTGCATGTTGAGGACGTCCACTTGGAACAGCCTGCAGCTGTTGCGGGATGGTGTTCTCAGCAGGGCCATGAAAGAGGTGTTGCGATCCGACCCCATCCGCCCGGTCTTGATAGACAGCCTTTTCCCGGCACTGGACAGACGGCTGAAGAGCGTATTTCAGAAACTGGACATATGCGTGCAGACAACTGGCTTGGACAATGTGCTAGTAGCTAGTCGATGATGGCCTTTGATACTGTCTTGTTGGATTTGGACTTCAGGACTTGCGCGGTGGTGTGGGATTCATGTTTTCATCAGTGAACTTGAGCGTGTGCTGGCGTTCCAGTGAAACTTGTGCCTTCTGTTGGATGTAGCATTTTCTGTGGAGTGTATGACATGTTTGATATTTGTTCTATGGAGTGTATTCCGGTTTGTATGACATGTTTGATATTTGTTCTATGGAGTGTATTCCGGTTTGAATGACATGTTGGATATTTGTGCTGAGGACTGTGTTCTTGCTGTGTGTGGACGCTGCCCTGTGACGTGGAGGAGACGGGCCGCTACACACCCACATTTTGTCGTCATCTTATTTTGTCGTCATCTTATTTTTTGACGTCAGCGCCTTGAGCTGTCCACAGGCCAGGATTTGGCGCTATACAAGCCAACATTATTATTATTATTATTAAGTTCAGATCGTGGCACCGGCAGTCTTTGATGCTCAATTTTATTCCCGTCAGCCACTTGTGTTTCAAGTAAACTCACACCAACAAGCACGCATGAGGTATTTTTTTTTACCTTTATTCACCCAGACATCATTTCTCCATGGCTGAATACAAGATGAGAAACAAATCTTTTTTCTGCTGATGAAAGTGCAAATCAGTCTTTGAAACACTCTTCACGAAAATGCCCTGTAGATGAACTGTCGCAGTCAAGGATATCGAAAATGGGAAAGTTCTTGGCCAGAGGTAGAGAGCTCTTAAAGAAAACATAAAATATTACACAAGATATAATAAGGGGTTGTCATCGTGTAAGAAAACCAAGGGAAGACAACATTCGTCAGAACTGCACTTAGAACTGGACAAGATCGTCTTACGAGAAACTACTTTATGTCAACAAGTGAAGGAAGTCATAACAAGTTCTTTGCTTGCAGCCCAGCACCGATGTTAGTGAAAGCAGCAGTAAGGAATTTTACATTCGCCAACTGGCAGATACATTGATCCTATCGAGCGATGGTTGTGTTAATACGTGTGGCGGCAGAGGGATGGAGGAAAAAACCCACTTGTCATCTGAAGAGCTCACCTTTTATGGTCGTTGCTGTTGCGATTCATGTGATCGACTAGAAACGATCGTACGCCATGCATCACACTAGCTTAGCTGCAAGACCTGGGACTCTAGAGATACAGAGGAAAAGATCTTTAAAGTGGAAGGGACAGACAGACAGGCAGACAGACAGACAGACAATTATAGATAGGTTAGAAGGAGAAAACGATTAATAAGAACTCAACATCCATATTAAGAGATGTTTTACAAGAAATGTTCATTTCAACCAAAGACGCAATAAAACTTGATTTTTAACTGACTCTTTGAACAAACCGAGAAGACATATCCCAAACACACTTTTAAATCAAAAGTCAGTTACCCTCAAGCAAGAAAGTACGATTATGTCTCTCTCGCCCCCCTATCTCTTCTTACTCCAAACAAATCGTTTTAGCATTTAAACTGCAGTCCAGTCCATAAAAGCAAACCGATTTGTAAGCCAATCGTGTGTGTGTGTGTGTGTGTGTGTGTGTGTGTGTGTGTGTGTGTGTGTGAGAGAGAGAGAGAGAAATGCCCATGGATGTCTCAGCACAGTGCGCGCTCGTGCATTTTCGTGTGTGTGTGTGTGTGTGTGTGTGTGTGTGTGTGTGGGTGTGTGCATTCGCATCTGTATGTATGTATAATTTTATGTATTAATAACGCGCGTTACGCCCAAGTTCATCATCATCATCATCATCATCCGTCGAAGGATTATTACTATTATCATCTTCTAGGAATTGGTCGCAGGCGTTCTCAGTAACCTAGAACACGTGCTTCCCCTGCTCTTTCTGTCCTTACTGTCCTTTTAAAAAATATATTTTTAAGTTAATCTGTCGAGCCGCATTCGTTTCTCTTGTGATACGTGTCAGATTTCTCCTAAAAATAAGAACGGGTGAAAAGGACTGCGTGATATTTTACACACGTGTTTATTTTTTTAAGGTTCTTGCTTGCACGTGGATTGATATTTGCGTTGATGCTAAAATCCTTTCGTCAAACCATCTGACATTCATACCTCTTTGCACGTGCGAGCGGGTGTGTGTGTGTGTGTGTGTGTGTATTTGTTTGTGTGTGTGCGCGCACGCGCGCGTGTGTGTGTGTGTGCGTGCGTGTGTTAGAGGGAAAAATTTATTAGACAATGCAGTTCAAGTTCGTGTTGACTTTCAATGAGCTCTTCCGAGGTCAATAAATAAAGTTTGCAAATGTGAAAACTAAAGCAACACACAACCGCTGGTAAAGGCCATTAATCCCACGTGTCGTGGTGATTGTGTCGGACTCTTTAGCTGCAGATCCTGTTCGATCCTCACATCGTGACTCGTCGACTAACGAGGCAGCACGATGCTGCAGGCCCGGATGTTCCTACAAATCTCTGGTCGCGAACGCTGGTCAACCGGTCGGGTAAGTAAATGGTGGATAAAGTTCTATGATCTCCGCTTTAAAGCCTAAAGCTCTCCAGACTGAGAATAAAGCCGTGTATTTCTCTCGGCCAACCATGGCTGGATATCCCTCCAGCAAGTGTTTGGCTCCCCGTCTCTAGCGAGTGAAGCCATAATCTGTATAGTAGTCATGGCGATAATGAACACACACACACACACACACACACACACACACACACACACACACACACACACACACACACACACACACACACACACCACTTCGTTGTAGCGAGTAGTTACCACGCAAACGATTTCTTTATCTGCCGTGCGTTCACCAATACAGTGAGGACTGGATGCCCCGGGTTCAGATCTCGTCTCGGGCACGCTGCATGTGGCGTCTGTTTACAGCGTGACTATCCTGGCGTGATATGGATATAGATGTAGTTGCTGGCTTGGCGTAAAATGCGAATTCCACCACCACACCTAACTTTGTACTTGCCGCTGTATTTAGCAATATAAAACATTTTCTGGAGTTCGGGATTGCATGCAGGCCTATTTAAGTAAAAAAAAAATTGACTGAGGTAATCTTCTGTGGGTGGCTGTTTGACACATTTCTGGGTGAGATGCTCTCTCAATGTGACTGCCATAGTCACCTATGATAGCTGTGTATCTTTGTTAACTTTCTCTGTCACATAATCGTGCATACATGCAGTCACTAGAAAATAAATATACAAAGTTTAACTCAGAACTCCTGCGCACAAAGTACAAAATCTAACATTTTCTACAAAAACGTGGGATCTAGAAAGAAACGAGACTGAGCAAATTCTTTTGTAAAGGAAGAAAAAAAATTTCCCGGAGGCATACAGAGAACCCTTGTCTGTACGTAAGAACTGTGCAGAGGAGACCACTCGTCCTCAGATCTTGCCGCCAGCGGAAGTAATTCGGCACCCTCGTTATAGATGTCGCTGCAAACAGAACGCGTACTTTTCCTTCTTCCTCCGTATGACGTCACATCTACTTGATCTCTCGGAAGTCTCCTCGGGCTCTTTTTTTCACTGTCGACTTACAGCGAGATCATCAAGAACTGCGCCAACAGCTGCCACAACTCAGTTCAATGCGGGTTAGTCGTCTAGGACGGAGACAGACTCCAGACCTCGTTTCTGTTCTATACGACAACAGTTGTTAAGTCGGTGGACATTAGCAAGTGATGTAACATCAAAGTGACTAGGAGATGACAATTTATAATTGCCGGAATTTAAAAAAGGTTATCTTGCAGGTACGTGCGCGTGTATATGTATAAGAATGTCGGTTTATGTTTATGTTTATGTGTATTTACATCTTTGACACTGCCATTCCCCTCCCCTCATCTCCGATTTTCCCAAGATGTCAATTCCTGGAGAAATGTCTGCACCGGCCTTTTGATGCTCTTCAGAAGACTACTAGCTTCATCTCCAAAGATGGTTTGCAAGTGTGGCAAGGCGATAACAAACCGACATAATTATTTGTTATCAGACGTCGGGGAAAGGAAAGTAAATCACAAGAATGTGGTAACATGCAGGACTTTTCGTTTGCGCTAAATTATAAATGCGTAAGAAGGAAGTATAATAGTCTGCACACACACACACACACACACACACACACACACACACACACACACACACACACACACACACACACAATGTACAAGGAGTTGTACCGTCACCTTCTATTTCCTCTATGTCCCTGTCCCTTTTCCCCCCATCACTAGTAGTAAGTAGTCTCCCCTTTCACCGGGTAAATCAGAAGACAAGAGGCAGGACAAATGGCTGACAAGTGATGGGGGAGTTCACGGCTGTGCAGAAGAAGCCACTTTAGTCTCGTATTTTTTCTGGAAATACCTCTGAAACGCTGAATTATTTATCAGCCTAAATGTTGTGCCTCTACAAATTCGTGTTCAGAGAAATAAAAAAGAATTTAACACTTTTACATGGTAACTATGAAATCTATAAGGAAAAGCTTACTGAATATTGCTACAGAAGGAAACAATATTTTATGTTACACATATTCTTAGAATTTCACACTTGTTTACAAAGAAATAAAGTTTTGAAAGTGATCAGTATATTATAAATCCTCTATGTGTTAGACTATTATTACAATTATTATGGACAAAGTATGTTTTTATTTTATGCTTCTAAATACTACAACTCTCTTCTTTACTACATTCATGCCTGTTAAAACATATTTGTTTAAAAATACCAAACTTTTTTTTCTGTCAATGTACTGTTGTTGTGTAACAAAGCAATTTATATTACATAGTATTTAATTAGTCAAATGTATTCGTCATACTTAATTTCTTACTTTCATTTTTTTCTTTACGTGCGAGTTCTTTAGTCTGCTGATTATTGGTTAAGTGTTTTTGTATCATAGCATTCTTAGCTAGTGTTTTAATATAACTCCTTGTGTTATCCATTCTTTATTTATTGTTGGTCAGCGCAGATTACAACCTCGGTTGGGTGAGATTCCGCATCAAATGGCAGATTAATTGAACTAAAATAATAATTATTATTATCAAAATATAATAAATCTTAGTACAATAATAAATAATAATAAATGAGTAGTAATATTTAATTATTCATTTATTATGTTTACGTTATGTCGTACAGACGTTCGCTTGGTTTGATACAACTTTACCGGTGAGTGGCGCTGTGTGCACGTGCTGTCCTCTCCGAGTGACACGTGACCAGGTTTCGCGCTTCTCAAGATAAGTCTTCCGACTACTCACTACGGTCTGCGAGCCGGCACTGAATAAATATTTGATGCTGACTGCCACACAGCTAGGCGTCTGACAATCGCCTCTAAGAGAGATGAAGGAGTTAACCTTCAAGTTCACACTCTGACATCCGGGCACGAGAAGGGAGAGCGGAGCCGTGACTTATGTTCGTACCTCAGGGGTTAAAACCTCGCTGTGAGTAATCTAAATACTGTTGATTATTACCTCCGAAAAAATACCCGGATAGCTCAGTAAATAGAAACGGGGATAACCCATAGATAAACGAACATCTACATATGCGGAAACAAAAGTTGAAAAACAAAACAGTATTTTGAAATATACTTGCGTGTAAATGATATATTAATCACATGAGCGCGGATTAATAATTATCGTCAAAGATAAAAATATTCACGAAGCTGCCATTAACCTACGGGTCGCGACTCCTAGTCCACTTACAAATTACTATTACTAGATTTTATAGTCTCTGCCGGTCGAGAAGCACAGCTCAGTAGAACAGCCAAACATAACACTGGGTATTACAGCTAATTATTTTGATTATCTCACAGCGAAAGAGGAGGAGGAGAAATTGTCTTTTACACTGAGTCAGCAACTAAGAGTTTATCACGGCAAAGCAGTCAGCCCTGTAAACAGTGGAAACATGGGATGGTTTAAATGTAGGTATCAGGTAGTTCGCCCAATCAACAGGAACCCGTTATTTTCTGTTGTCTGATTGTCTTCTCTATGTACCTGTCTTCAAAAAGGATTTCGTTTTTTGACACGTCGCGGGCACGAATGTTCTAACACACACACACACACACACACACACACACACACACACACACACACACACACACACACACACACACACACACACACACTCATGTAGGTAGTCGATGTATAATATATCCTAGGCCGGAATGGAAAACATTCCAGTAACACGTATTTTTTTATACCTTCGTTCTTACACAATATACATATTACATACATAATGCATTTATAATATACATCGACAAGTTCATGCATTCGTATAAATAAAAAAATCTCCATCTATCCATCCACAGACGTAACTGCAGCATACGTACACACACGCACGCATACACATGCATACACTCACCAACGCACGCACGCGCAGCTTACACAACCATTGGTGCTGCCTCTGACTCTCCGCGAACTATATTTTGTCCGTAGACACCGCAGCTCCAGTGAGCTCATCAATGCCGCCGCTGTAATCTGGAAAGACTTCAGAGTCCTTTTGTCCGACATGACCCAAAACTCGGTAAGTAAAGTGTCTTTTGTAAGATTACCCGCAGAAACTCCAGCCTTCAGTTCTGATTTATTCATGCCATCGCGCTCAAACTAATCTGCGACCGAGTGCATAAGAAGGGAGGAGCCAGGACTTTGATTTACGAGGCTATAAAAAGCGACGCCTCTTTACTCACTGTCCCCCTACGCGTGTATACGCCACGAGAAAATAGTTCTATAAACAGACCAAACAAGAGAGGGAGGTCTGTAGCTAAGATAATAATAATAATAATAATAATAATAATAATAATAATAATAATAATAATAATAATAATAATAATAATAATAATACTGTTGGCTTGTATAGCGCCAAATCGTGGCCTGTGGACAGCTCAAGGCGCTGACGTCAAAAAATAAGATGACGACAAAATGTGGGTGTGTAGCGGCCCATCTCCTCTACGTCACAGGGCAGCGTCCACACACAGCAAGAACACAGTCCTCAGCACAAATATCCAACATGTCATACAAGCCGGAATACACTCCATAGAACAAATATCCAACATGTCATACAAACCGGAATACACTCCATACAACAAATATCCAACATGTCATACAAGCCGGAATACACTCCATACAACAAATATCAAACATGTCATACAAACCGGAATACACTCCATACAACAAATATCCAACATGTCATACAAACCGGAATACACTCCATACAACAAATATCCAACATGTCATACAAGCCGGAATACACTCCATACAACAAATATCAAACATGTCATACACTCCACAGAAAATGCAACATCCAACAGAAGGCACAAGTTTCACTGGGACGCCAGCACACGCTCAAGTTCACTGATGAAACTAAGAGAAGAGAAGAGAAGCTCTTAAGCTAAGAGAAGCTCTCTCGGTGATATTTCCCCTCAATCATTAGTTGACATACCTGAACTCATCAGGTGTGTTGCCAAGACATTATTGTTGTATGCTAGAGTATGGAATGTCTGTAGGATGAACAAATGTTGTTATCTATATGTCACGACCACCGCGAAGTGTATCATTCACTCTCTGCTTTCGACACACACACACACACACACACACACACACACACACACACACACACACACACACACACACACGGAGCCTGACAAATACGTGTTCTTCCACACAAATTAAAATAAAAGAATGGTTTGTCTGACGAATCTATCTACTTTACTAATCACAAATAAAATAAAAAAAGAAGAAAAATACAATTAAATGAGAAGTCCGTTTATAACCGTTTCTTACATCTAAATTATTTTAAAAGAATAAAATCCCTACCCTTCGAGTCCTTTCCTGGTGTTCCATATTGAATAATAATAATAATAATAATAATAGTGAAGATTTTTATAGCGCATATTCACACTCATAGAGAGCATGCTCTTAGCGCTTAAAATGAGGAAGAGACGTGGACTAAGTAGATACAGAACAAAGGGACGAAAGAAAACGACAGTACTGACGAAACAGAAAACAAAAGGCATCAAGTAACAGGAACAGAGAAATATAGTGATTCTGCGAGAAAGATGGGTAAAGTAGCAAGAGGGAAGAGGGCGGGGTTAAGAAGGAAGAGCATTGTGTGGACTGTGTTAGGAGAAATGCTCAAGGAAGAGGTGCGTTTTCAGTGCAGATTTGAAAGATTCAGTTGTAGGAAGGTGGCGGATATGGAATACCTAAATCCCTACTCAACCGATCGTTCTATTTAAATCCTAAATACCCTACTCAACAAATTCTTTTTACATTTTCTACTCTACGGTTCTTGTTTCTCGTCCTAATCCTCTACCTTTTTTTCCCTGACTACTAACTCCTCGCGCGCTCTCTCTCTCTCTCACGTCATTTTTTTCACTTTTTTTTAACATCACTCATACACGTCTTCCGAACAAATGACGTCATTCACGCTCTTTCGTTCTTGCACATTGATCCTGATAAAATTTAGCTTAAATCAAACGATACAGCAAATAACAATGATACCTGACTCTATACAATCTAACTTGTTTCCTATTGATGTTGTAACAAAGGTGATTTGTTCAGTCAACGCCGTACTTTCACAAACAAACAGTGATCGAAGATGTCTGCACAGCCGGACTACTTCCCCGCCAATGACTGTACATAACTGCGAGACAGCAAACACTGGTGGCTTTCTTGCAGTGCCCTCCTCTGTGATGGAGAGGTTTCGGAAAATAGAACAAAGACATTTGTTGGCCCTAAATCTAGTTTGCAATACGGAGCTTTTGCACACAGACGCCAAATTGACAGGAAGCTGTATGTCTGTTGCTTGATCTTTTTCTCTGTGCACCTGTCTTTAGAAAGGATTTTTTTTTCATCTGCCGCCGGAACGAATGTACAAGCACACATACACATGCATACAAACAAGCGTGAACACACACACACACACACACACACACACACACACACACACACACACACACACACACACACACATAGAGACTCATTACTCACGTCCATACACAAATACAGGAGCAGAGGCACGCGTGCAAACCCACAAACCGATCTCCCTTCGTTCTTTCTTTCTCTCTCTTTCTCTCTTTTCTCTTTCTTTTTCTCTTTCCTTCTTTTGGAGTGATGAAGTGAAAACCTGGGATGACATTAGGACTGGACAGTCAGCCAGCGAGAAAGAGAGAGAGGAGGTGGATTAAGGTGGAAAGCAGGGGAGGGGGCATACAAGAAGGGACTATCGGAGAGACATGCAAAAGACAAGAACGGTTCCCTAGGAGGTTGGAGAAATACATCAACCAACGTATTATTAACAAACTTCTACGAAATTCTAGAAAATATTACATTTACTGTTCATTTCTTTTTTCTACTGTTGGACCACAGTTTTGCTGTGGTCACTTGGCTTGCGGGTCTCGTTGACCATTAAAACTATCACAACGGAAGCACCAGCTCCTGGCAGGGTCACCCATGTCGGACAGGCTGATTGGTGGAGACCAGACAAAGATTAGCCCATTGGTCTTCCAAGTTACAGGAGGCTGGGCAAAGGACTAGCAATTCATATCTGTAAAAAGACACTGTTACGGAAACTGAGACCAGAGACAACCCCAGAAACAGTGGCGGCGAAGAGGCAGACCAGGTAGCTGGAGTTAGAGGCACAAATACTAGCAATTCATTTCTGTAAAAAGATACTGTTACGAAAGCGGAGACCAGAGACAACCTCACAAACAGTGGCGGTGAAGAGGCAGACCAGGTAGCTGGAGTTATGACGGGTGGACACCGAAGCCGCAAGGACATTACAAACCTGACAGTCGACATACTTTCACGAAAAATTCATTACTACGGTTTGCGGGAATCTAAAAATATTAACAGAAAAATTATTACAGGCTCTCCGAGAAATGCAGTTTGAGAGATACCAACTTGATCTTGGAATTACACTAGCACGTTGGACAGGCAAAGGAAAGAGAACTCATTATGCGAATGATAACACTATCTTGTAGTCTGGAAGAAACGACGACCAGCACTCTAAAGGGGTTGCAAGGATTATCCCCAAACAATACCGGAACTCACTACTATAATGGAAAGTAATTAGTTAATGCCTGCTGCATACCAAGCACAACATCAGCTTTATCAAGCTTTCTCTCCTGACCCACGGATGAGGCAGAAGAAAAGGACAAAGAAGAATTCTACAAAAGCCTACAAGGAGCAACGTAAATCCTTGCTAGCCATATGCAATATTAGTCCAGGGAGATTATAAAGACCGAACCAAGAGAAGGAACCATGAGAAAAGAAGGTATAGGGGATATAACAGACAATGGCACCAGGCTGTGTGGCTTTTATAACGAAAACGGTATTGTAACTGAAAGAACGATTTTTTCAACATAAGAAGATACACAAAGTGACATGGGAGTCACATTATGGCACGACAGAGAGTCAGCTCGATGACATTATCATTAATGGCCAATGGAGACTCACACTTCAAGACGTCAGAGTCAAAAGGGGGAAGACATGGAAAGTGAACCACAACTTGCTCACTGGCAAACTCGCTTTAAGGCTCATGGTGCTTTCCTATGGATAAACTCAAAGACTCAGAAATTTAGCGGAAATTTTTCATGACACTGAAAAACAGTGTTCTAACAGATTACACCAACCGCCAAAAGTCAACGTTAACCAGGCAATGAAAAAAGTAGGTAAAGAGGACATTGGTTACAGAAAACAGCAAAAGAGAGCTTGATATCCACAGAAACGTGGAAAACAATTCAACAGAGGAAAGAGATAAGACACCAGTCTCAGTACCAAAACAAAAGTTAGTGAAAGAATAGTCTCAGAAATACAAGAAGGTAAAACGAAGCTCTCTAAGAGTAACAGAAAGTTTGTAGAAGTCCTAGCTAGAAGGCAGAAGAAGCTGCAGGAGGATAAGATATATACGTGGTTTAAAAGATCACAAAAAGGCTAAAACGTAAACGAAATGTCAGTCAATTCTATCTTTAAAACTAAAGATGAAAACGTCATCACTGAAGAAAGTAAGAAAGTAGAGAAAAGAACGGAGAACTTCCAACAAATGCGTAACCGACCAAACCCTGCAAAAAGAGAAGAATACCTGGACATAAATATTGGCATCATCCCCGTGACAGAAATAAAGGAAGCCATCAAATAACTAAAAAAATGCCAAAGCCCCAGGGCATGATTGGCTTTGTCCTGAAATGTTAAATCTGGAGGTAGAAAAATCCTGAAGCTGCTCTGCAAGATCTTCAAGAAAATATGGGATAACAAACACCGGAAGAACGGAAGAAGGGTAGAATCGTCAAAATAGCAATAGGGGACTGCAATAATTGGCGAAGCATAACCCTGTTATCACAAACAAACAAAATCATTAGTTGAATCATTTTGAAAAGGCTCACCAATGTTCTTGATGACATCAGCAGGCAAGAACAAGCAAAGTTTAGAAAAGGAAGGACATTCAGTGATTAAACCTTTACTTTCAGGAGCACAGAATGGAACAATAGCCTCTACGTCGTGTTTGTAAACTATGAGAAAACATTTAACAAAATACACCGTGAGTCATTTTGGAAAAGAATATGCCCCACTACGAAACACCACAGAGAATAGCAAATGTAATAAAAGCACTATATACAGCTTTTATTGTCAGGTGGTTTGTAGCAACAGCAAAGTTAACAGACAGCTTGGTGTCAAACAAGGATGATTCCTGTTGCCATTTTTATTTCTACTTCCCAGAGACCAGATTAGGAAACAAATTACAAGAAAAGACAAGAAAAGAGGACGCTTACGTCGGTCTGGAAGACTTCGATTATTCTATTTATGCTATCCAACCGACATAAGGAAGCTAAGGAAAAGATCAACAATCTGGTAAAAACTGTAGACTTACGAATAAGTAAAAATAGGAAAAAATGAGACAACGCCAAGTCAACCAAATATATCACAACTGACAACAAAGAAGAAAGAAAAGCCATCGAATTTACATATCTTGGACAGTTTTGTAACAAAACAAATAAAAAAAAAGGCAGAGAAAAGGATGTGAAGAACAGACTCATAAAAGCGATGCTAAAAGAACTTTAGAGATCCAAAGTTCTAAAGAAGTATACAAACTTAAGAATATACAGAAGCAATATCTTACTGGGAATGAATGCTGGAATATAGCAGCAAATATCAGGCAGAAACTAGGGACCTTCCAAACCAAATTTCTGAGGAAAATCTTTGAGATATTCTGGCCAAGCATAATTACCAACAAAGAAACCCCCATAAAATCCTGTTGTACAAATATGACAACCATAATCCCAAAAAGATGGCGATGGCTAATGCATGTGTGAAGAACGAAATCAGAGGCACCACCCAAAATAGCCCTTCATGGGACAGCTGATGGCCTGAGGAAGCAGGGTGGCCAAAAGAAACATGGTGAAGAAAAGAGAGGGAGAGAGAGAGACGAGATCGAAAGACACGAAGATAACTTGGAACAATAAAACTTGACAGACAACAATGTGTGTCTTTAGTGGATGCATAATGTACCATCTAGGCACGAAGAGGACTGAGTAAGTATCCATTTCCGTCTGCAATGTTAGGTCTAGACAGCGCCAACCCACAGGTGTTGTAAGAGAGAGAGAGAGAGAGAATGTAAAAAGAGATGCAGAGAAGACAGTGGTGCAGGAGTTGGAAAGAAAAAAATCCATACAGAAGATCAAATATCAAGAGTAGAAAAAATTTCCGTTTCAAAGCAGCTTAATATTTGTCTTTCTATCCTTGCGTCCAAGGTGAATTGCTTCGCTAGACGAAACGAAATAACTTATTTGGTTACTAAAGAGTAATGTATACTAAAGAAAGAAAAATGCTACTGGTGAACATAAGTAAGAAATGGTAAAACCTTACAAAAAAAGAAAAAAATTGACAGATTGACAGACTGGTAGATGTGAATGAAAAATCTAGCCCCCCCCCGCCCCCCAAAAAAAGTTTCCTTAAACATAGCGAACTCTTTACTTGCTTAACGGTAACAGCTACAAATTTAAGATCTTACATTTTTAAGAGAGATTTTGTTCTCTTTTATATTGTTCGATAATGTTATAACACTGGAACAGTACTAACAAGAATAAAACAAATTTTACAGGTTATATTCGCAGAAGTTTGCGTTTTGTCTCATGAAAAACTTCTTTCACTCACATTTTCCGTGAAAACTTCATGCAATGTGTGTGTGTGTGCGTGTGCGTGCGTGCGTGCGTGTGTGTGTGTGTGTGTGCCTGTGTGTGTGCGTGTGACATTTGTGCCACAACTGTCAAAAAATAACCTTGCTTCACCTCCCTCAAATTATCGAAGTGATCGCTTGATCACCAGCACTTATCGGTCAATAGGGAAATATAAGGGGGTTAGCAGTCACGATAACCAACCGGTTTTCTTGCCATGCCTTGACTTTTTTTGCTGGCGATGGACTCAGCTCGATTATCGCCCCGGAGAAGGCAACTATAGTTGGAGGGCAGCTATCTAGAACCCGAGAGCTGTCTATAGCTCTCAAAATTTCAGCCACAAAAGGTTTTAAACTCATTGAGTGGAGGCATTTTTCCAGGAATCAAATAACTCACGATATCTAGAAAAGTTTGAGTGAGGTTCATTTCTCAGAAGAGTTTCACGATGTTACGTTTGTCAAAGAATCAGAATCACTTCTCAATTTATCCATCACCGAGATCATGATTACTTTTTAGTCGGCCCAGCTTTTTCATTCGGTGCGGCCTTCTCCATAATAATTTAACACCATTCAAAAAGAATAGCAATATGGTTTGAAAGATAAATGGCCAGCAACAATGGCGTGCAAGGTAAAAATTGCTAATGTATCCCACACAGCTATGACATGTTCTGAAACTTGATGCTAGTCTCAGTTTTTTTTTAAATTTGGACGGGGGCAGTTGTGCATACAAACATACTTACCTGCACGCATACATGCATACAAAGGAATGCATTCCTTGAATGGTAGGAACTGACCAGTGGCTATGTTAGTACTGGTCGTCGGGGGGGGGGACAGCTGGAAAGAGGCAGTGAATGAAAAACTCGCCATGTAGACCGCTATTGAGAAATGGAGAGTAGACCCCGCACAGAGCGACCAGTCCACACCTTCACGTCTGCCAACATCGTATTTTTATTTGTATTATTTTTAATGATATCATAGCTTTGTGTTTGGCTTGTGTGCTTGTTAGCGCGTGTCTGCGTTTGTTTGTGTCTTTCTGTGAGTGCACTCGTGCGCGCGAGTATGCATGTATGCATGTGCATGCGTGTGTGCGTGCATCTGTGGGTGTATGTATGTACGCGCATGTGTTCTTTACGAGCGAAGCTGGTGTTACACTCATTAGTTGAATAAACAATAGGTATGTGCCGACAATACCGGTAAACACTGAGCTGAATAACTGTATCGCCAGGTCCCACTTCATCTTGGCTTCGTTGCTAAATCACTAGCTTGTCTTGTTCGTCGCTAAAATTTCATTCCAGCTGCTTGAGTTTTTTTTTAAAGACCGCTTTTGTAAAAATCGATGTAATAAATTAAAGTTATTTGCTTTGCAAGTCTGGTTCGAGATCACCTGTCACGTGGCCTGGAGCTTGGCACGTGGACTGCAGCAGGTCTCTCAAGATCTTCGATGAGCGCCCAGGTTGACAGACAAGGAACACAGCATTCTGACAGTAGTCGGAAACCGGTTCTACCACCCACAACCCTCCCGGTCTTTTCCTTGGCAGCTAGTCTGTCCAATCTTGCGCAGACAGGGGTTTATCTTTTTCCACTTACACTGGAGGTTAGATGAGATGGGAGTGGACAAAGGCTGTGATGAAGGAGCCGCACAGCGCGCAGTTTCACGGTCTTTGGAAGTCTGATCGATTCTCTCCGCACACCTTTTATTTCCGCTCAAGCCAAGGAACCTACATAACAGGTCCTCATCATTGTAGGTCATACTAGCAAACTGCACTTTGCAAATGTATGTCATCACTGAAACATCGACTTGAAGCCCGAAGCCTGAAAATCTACTGGAATGTTGGTGCGCTTTGCCATGAAAAGGCTTCGTGGACACACACACACACACACACACACACACACACACACACACACACACACACACACACACACACACTTTCTCTTGATATATATATATATAAATAAACTACAATGCTTGTATATATATATATATTTGTATATATTTTTGCTTCACCAAAAGGTGTATATTTACATGAGTTTAAATGAATCAGGGCATCAGCTAGATTACAATGGATGCATTTATTATATGTAATTAAAACTGGAATGTCAGCTATGATTGTTAACACATCTATGTAAGTATTTTTTGTTTACCCTCTTCAGGTATGGGCCATGGCCTACACTGAATAAAGTCAAAGTCAAAGTATATATAACAATGTGGAGCAATGTGTAGGTGGTAAAACTATCATTAGACATTGCCATGCAGTCACTTGTCGCTTCTGACCACCCATGTAAATGCTGGATCAACCTTGCGTGAGCTGTAACAAATCTTTCTGAAGCCACCAGCAGCCATCTTACTTCTCGTAATGTCATGCGCACCAGGTGGGATCACGAACAGACTGACATCTACCTCCTCAGTTTTGAAATCATCGAATTAAAGTAATTCAGGAAAACAACAAGATTGCACTGTAGACCTTTCACGAAAATGCGAAGATACAGCGGCATCACCTGACGAGTACCAAGATGGAGATTTGTCGGTTCCAGGCAGCGCCCGGCAAGATCTGTCCATTAGTTTTAGATCAGTCTATCTCCATTTTTCTTTCTTTTTTTTTTTTGCGCAAATGTCAGCAGCTTGATCCCATTGGTGTCGGACTCGCTTTTGCGGAAAATTGAGATTTCTTAAAAAGGGCAGACAACTCGACACGTCTCTTTCTCTGAGTGTGAGAGAGAGAGAACAATGGAGAAATGTCTCTGTAGGCTGTCCCTTTCATTAGCTTTCCCATTCATTTGTCCTGCGGAAGACGACGCCAGCGAAAGTGGACATGGGAGGTGATTTACTAAATGTCAGCCCCATTGCGATCGTGTTTAGCTCGTGTCCGAGGTAAGAAAGCGGAACCTGGGGGAGTCATCACGACTCCATGTGCGTCTACATGGCTGGCCACGTGCACACACGTAACGGAACTATGGCTCCCATGGAGCTGACACGTCACACGGAGGTCACCAGAGGCTATGGCGACAAGAGAAGTTTCACTGCCTTCTCTTCGCATGTCAGACAGTTGTTGAGCAGCGCACTGCACACGGTTTCTTCACACGAAGTCATTTTTTAGCCTCTCATTTCCCCGTAATCCGACAGAAATGCAAAGCACTGAGGTCAGCTTTCGTATTAAAGGGAGGAGTACCGAGGGCCGTGGTCTTGTTGAGGTTTCATCAAATCCTCACAACTACAGCGGCCATGTCTTTTCTGAAAAACTCTTCACCTAATAGAAACGTTAGCATTTCCAGCCCTGCCAGTACTAGTCTAGTAACAAACGTACTACATTTCCAGTCCTGCCAGTACTAGTCTAGTAACAAACTACATTTCCATCCTTGCCAGTACTAGTCTAGTACCAAACTACATTTCCAGCCCTGCCAGTACTAGTCTAGTAACAAACTACATTTCCAGCCCTGCCAGTACTAGTCTAGTAACAAACTACATTTCCAGCCCTGCCAGTACTAGTCTAGTAACAAACTTACAACATTTCCATCCTTGCCAGTACTAGTCTAATAACAAACTTACAACATTTCCCTCCTTGCCAGTACTAGTCTAGTAAAAAAACTTACAAAATTTCCATCCTTGCCAGTACTAGTCCAGTAACAAACTTACTACATTTCCAGTACTGCTAGTTCTGGTCCAATAACAAACTTACTACATTTCTAGCCCTGCCATTACTAGTCTAGTAACAAACTTACTACATTTCCAGCCCTGCCAGTACTAGTCTAGTAACAAACTTACTACATTTCCAGCCCTGCCAGTACTAGTCTAGTAACAAACTTACTACATTTCCAGCCCTGCCAGTACTAGTCTATTAACAAACTTACTACATTTCTAGTCCTGCCAGTTCTTGTCCAATAACAAACTTACTACATTTCCATCCTTGCCAGTACTGGTCTAGTAACAAACTTACTACAGTTCCAGCTCTGCCAGTTCTCCGTTATTTTTATCCTGCTGTACTCTAGAAAAGGAAGCAACGCTCGTGAAGGCCTGGTAAGATATATTCCCAGTAAGGATAGAAGGTGGGGTATTAGTAAGTTTCCCAGACGCAAAGGCCATGAAGTCACAAAGGTCCTGAAAACTTTATAAGCTGCTTTTACTTCTCGTGAATGGTTTTCATCGTGTAATCTATAATGTATTTTGCGACAACATTGACATAGAATTTCCACAGAATGTTTTTGTTTTTCTCCGGTTTTCTTTGACAAAACGTGAGAGTCCTGCTGAATGTAGGTCCTGTTCCAGTTGGAGTATTCTTGGAATATTCCGCAGCTAAATGTACTGCCTCAAAGCCTAGTGGAAATGGTGGCAATGGAGGTTAGGGGATAAGTCTCTGGGGAATCATGTGCCCATCTCTGATGGGTGGACGAGCATCACACTGTAGTGGACTACCCTAACCAAACTATGAAGCATATCGATCTTCTTTTAAATTCTCACCATGAATGCTCGCAAAGAATTTTCTGTCAAGACCAGACATCTCGAGACAAAGCCTTTTCATCTGGATTTTTCTAATGCTGTCAGCGTTGTCTGTTAGGAAGAAGAAGAGACCAGAAAGGCACGTGGGACTTAAAGGGCTAAAGTTTCAAACACAACTTCCATGAAACATTTTAAATATAATGTTTAACTTTATCATTTAATGCACTCCCTTTGCTTATAAACAGAGAAAGTAAAAAAAAGTAATATAAGGGAGTCCATGTAATACAAATAAAGGTTGAGGAGAATGAATACTCTGCACGGATGAATATTGATTCTGTTTCCCCAAATGGCCATAAACAAGTTTTTTGTAATCCGTCCAAAGCTTCAGAGCAGAGAGATTAGAAGCAAATAATGCACAAGGAAAAAAATTGCATGTCGCTTTGTCAGCAGACCGGCATAGCACCAGTAGACCTTCCCCACTGGTTGTCTTTGTACTATCACAAGTTCTGTTTGCATCAAAGACAGTGCTAACACTTTTTAACAGATGTCAAAATTAGGATGAGGAGCAGCAATCTGACATCCGTGCTCCTTTTGCCTGTCCAGTAGTGTTCCTACCAACTACTAAGAATTAATATGCATGTGTGTGCGTGTGTGCACTTATTAAGGCAAAAGAAGAGAGAGAGGGGGGCAAGGGGAGAGAGAGAGACCGAAAGACAAACAGAAGGAGGGGAGAGAGATTTGCGTAAAACCCAGTCCCAGACATTTCGTTGACAAGACATTTACAGATCGATTTTGCATGGTAGAAAACCCTTTGCCAGTGGCGCCAGACTTCTTCGGAGTCTTTCCTCCTGTCGACTTAACCGTTTTCATGTGAGTGCGATCTTTATATAGTCTGAAAGCCTTCTATACAGAGACAGCAGACTTTTTAACCGGGTACATTACAGGCCAGCAACTACCATGAATCACAGTCAGCAATCGCTTTGTTCAATGCATTCGCCCAATCAAGGCCTCACATTCCTTGTTTATTGCTACCCATACCCCCGAAACGACATCTGAGCTCAGGTGAGAGTCTGAGTAAAGGGCAGGGGTCGGGGTGAACAGCAGAATTATTGGTGGTCGTCTGTGTAAAGACCAGGAATAGGGTTTGGCGGGGAGGGCTGTCAGGAACTGTCAGGACAAAGTTTCAAGCCATACAGGGAGAGAACAACCTCCAAAACAAATAAACAAAACAAAAACAAAAATGCTAATAAAAAAGCAAAATCTCCGACACATCCAGAATCAGTTAAATTTTATGAATTCATGATCAAACCTCAAAAGGAAATGGACACCATGCTCCATGCACACACATGCGGAAAACCCCAACGACAGCAGAGCAAATGAAATCGCCCAATTGTTTTCCTATCTCTGTTATCCTTACCTCTGTATCACAAGTGGCTAACAACAAATATCGATTGCCTTTTAAAATCGTTTTTCAGTAGATTCCATCACACTGTAGAATAGATGGTAATGAAAAGCTTTGACAAGTCGGCTAAAATGGACAGAATAGAAACAAGAGAGAAACGTCAGTATGAGAGGAATAAAGCTTTCATGAGGTCCCAGGAAGGTTACTGCAAACTGTAACAGGAAGAATGGGTTCAGAATACTACATTGCAGCATATTAATGTGGTCGTTTGCAGGTTTAGTCTTCAAGGGCGACAAGCTGCTAGGTTTAAAGGGAAGCGCTTTACTTCCCCTTAGCTATCAAGTCCTCCTTCCCTCGCAGCTTAAACTGTTGTAGACCCTGTTTTCTCTCGCCCTGTGATCTTTTTTGAGTTAAGTGCAATCCTGAAATTGGAAAGCCAACTTCTTTTTTATCAGTAGCCCCCATATTGATTGTGAAATCCAAGATTTATTGTTTGGCAAGATCAGAAGAGTTTTGAGTGTCACTTAAATATCGTGGAGAGGGAGTATCAGAGAACTGTGTTACTGTGTGTACCGTGTGTGTAGTGAGAATATCGAGCTTTTACCGAGCTGTTGAATGCGGCACGTGCTGATAAACTCGCTAGTTCGCTCTCCCTGGTATTGTGTCAACAGTGTCATCATATTGCTAGGTGCTGATGAACACAAACTCACTAGTACTCACCATTCACTATAGTAATACTATAGTATTTTGTGAACAGTGTAATCATCTTCCCCAGTTTAACTGTCGAACTGGATAAACGTCTCTATTGTGGTTTGAAAAGTGAATAACTGGCCTCATAATCCAGGCCTAGATAAAGTAATTTTTTGATCACCTTTAAGTCCATGTTTCCTTCCTCGAATTCTCGATCGCTAGACGCAGTCAGTGGTTTTTGTCGGAAACTGGTCAAGTCTTCTCTAGTTTTGTAAATCAGATATTACATAAATATCTCATATTACAAAAATACTTCTGAGGATAACGTTTGCCTGTCTTGCTTCCAAGCTACTGTCCTGGGGATTTTGGCCTCCTGGTGTTAGTCGGAGAGGTGACTTAGTACCGGTGACCTGGAGGTATACGTATTTGCTGTGAACCTACGTGTTTGTGGTAAATTACGACGATTTGTGTTTGGAGTAAGTGTCAATGTATCATCCACCCCAGTGCGGATTATCTTCCTTAGTCGACTGGGCAGAACTTTCATATAGGGTTTTTAGTAGGTCACGGCGGGCTATGCTATTTTGTGGGAGGGGAGAGCGGGTAGGATCGATATTTGAGAGGGGTGTGAGGTTGGGCGTTGGTTGGTGTTGTGTGTGATTTATGAAGTAGGGTTAGGGTTTGGGTTAGGGTTAGGTTTATGGGTGTGGGTTAGGGGTAGGGGTAGGGGTATGGTTTATAGTAGTGAATTGAGCAGAGGAGAAATGTTTAGGAATGGTCGAGTGACGTTATGGTGATTGACATGGAGTTGTGTGAAATTATTGGTTGGTTTTAGTCATGTGATATTTGGTGCGGGGGGGAAGTTTGTTGATTTGATTTCATGTTAGCAGACGATAGAAAATCGAGAGGATTGAAGATGGCGAGTGTGCAAAATTTGTGGTGCAATTGTGGATTTCAAGGAAAAGTTGAGAGGTGCAGAGTCTGGAAATTACAGCAGAAAGAAGTTTAGAATTTACGGAGAAGTGACAAGGTTGTTTGTGTTGAGTTTAGTGGAATACTTTGATTTGTTTTTTGAGTTTGTACGTGAATGTGGAGGAAGGATTCGAAGAAGATGGGGAAGGCGACGTCAGGAAAAGTTTTGTTCATTTCTGGATATTATTTCTCGGAATAATTGGAGGAAGGATTCGAAGAAGATGAAGCAGACGATATCAGGGGAGTTTAGCGAGGACAGAGAGAGCAGAAGATGAGTGACGTAATAGTGACGTCACTAATTTGCATAGCTCCGCCTACAGGTAAGCCATTTTTGTTATGGCGTCGCAAAACACCCTATAAGAAAGCTGTTCCCTCGACTGCTGTAAGCTTTGAGCAATGATGTTCGACTTTACATAGTACAGGGCTAAAGCTGTCTATGAGCTCTAATGAATTCAGTCTCATGGCTCACGAACAATATGAAGATAAAGATACATTAAAGACAGGCTGAGTGTGTTCAGCTGAAGTACTAAATTAGCTGCTGTCCATTATCTTAACCCTTCTGTTTTGATTTCTAGAGCTGAAAATATCCTTAGACAAAATAACACTTGCTAAGAGCATGCCGCAAATAAAAGCGGGGTGCATTTGTGAAACAATAACAAGTGATAACACTAATCAATCAGCATGGTGCATGGTGCATGGTGCAATATAATGTTTTGCTTCCATCCGTGCTTTGCATTTGTGTTAACAGAAGGTTACTACTACGAAAGCAGGCAATCACTGAATCTAGAGTGCAATTTACTAGCAACAGATAAACGATTCATTATACTTGTAATAAGCTTTAGTATAAGAAAACAAACACAATTACAGAATATTTAACATTGCTAATCGCAAATCGTTATCATTATCGGAACGCTAAGGATTCAAGCGAAGCAATCACGCGATCCCCTCTTCCATTTCTTTCTCCTCCTTTTCCTTTCCAATACTTTTTTTATTCCTCTAATTTCTTCCTATCTTTCCTGATTTCTTTCTTTGGTATCGTCATCAGTTCTTGTCATTTTAACTGGGAAACAAGTCATCTACGAAAGAACATTATCGATGAGTTTTGGCAGCAGGAAGCAAATGAAGGGCCTCACTTGTTTGTCAGCACACACGGCATAAGAGCAGCCTGTTAGTAGATATGCGAGGGTGCCGACAAAACTATCACAAGACTGAAGGGAAAAAAAGCAGAACATCCGATGATGACAGCGGCAGCAGCTTGCAAGACGACGACAACGACACAAACATCGACAACGACGACAATAACATAACTGACAACGACATTGGTGATGACAGCCAGATTGATGACGATAACGACGCTGATGGGAACAAAAATCTGACGACAACGACGCTGCCATCATCATCATCAACAATAAAACTTGAAGTCGCTGACTTACTCTCGGTTTTGCAAGGCGCCGGGGTGCAGGCAGAACTCCTCCTCCTCCTCAAGAGAGCGGGAGGTGATCTTGAGGGTCCTCAGCTGCTTGTGCATTGGACCGTGACTGTGCCGCTGGCCGTGGCTGTGGCGCTGCTTGTCCTGGTGACGCTTGGGTGACTTGGAGCGGCTGCGGTGGCGGGTGGGGGACTTGAGCTGCTGCATGCTTGCAGCCATCGCCGGGGAGGGAGGAGGAAATTGAAAGCTGAGGACACGTAAGACGTCGACCTTTCTTAAAGCGTCTCACTGGTTTACTGTACCTGTGACAGGGAACAAATGAAAATAAATTTAGTTTATTCACACTGCGCCTTTTTACACACCGATTTTTGATCGTGGATTTCAGGCTCTTAAAACGCAGGAATGAACACTTCGTTTTAAATTCCTCTTTATTTATTTATTTATTTGACAGCACTTTCTCCTGGGCTTATTTCTTAGGATCAGACATTGCACTGCGATAAGGTACAGTTACTACAAGCCAGTATCATTTGCATTCATTATTGTAATTAAAATGTAAGACCCACTTTATACAAGAAACTATAAATAAAATGTTTCATAAACACAACAGCATGTTAATAAGATTTTAGGTTTGTAAAGAAGGTATATTTCGTCGACTATGTTTAAATTGCTTTTACTAATCGGCCAGAAAAACATTCTCGCACTCTGATGAAAAGGGGAGACCACTAATCTTTTCACGCAGGTTAAACACGAGGTAATTACTTCCCTTTAACACATTTCATGGCCTAAGACATCAAGTGCTTTCTCCATCGCATTCCCAAAATTTAACTATAAAACAACATCATGGAACTTCTTTGATGCTTAGTCGTTGTCAGTGGGTTATTTTTACACCTCTTCAGATCCATTGTCTTTCATCACCTGCATCTTCTTTCTCGTGCAGAGTACGAACGCCGCACATACGCACAGAAACTCAATAATCCTTCATGGGCGCGCAAACGATGCACGGATTAGCCCTCACTCGTACATAAGCGCACACGCACGCACACACACACACACACACACACACACACACACACACACACACACACAAATCGTATGCTCGTGCACACACATAAGTGCTTCCTTGAAAGAAGTGAAGAGATATGAACAGAGAAAGAAACAAGTCGATGATCTATACTTATTACGATTTAAAACTTCATTCATCCACATGGGCAATTCTAGATAGTGCTCGTACTAGCAGTAATACATACATGATGTAAAAAAGGTAATACAAAGACATGTTGAAATAATTTCTCTCTCGCGCGCGCACGGGCACACACATTCCCAGCAGCAGTCGATACAGTTGGTGACCTTAGGTCAACTCAGGTTAGTACCAGTTCACGGCCAGTAGAATTGATCAGGCGGATGGCACGTGGAATGAATGAATTGTGGTGGCGATTGGTTTTGCACACAGGCATCGCATACCTACAGCCAGACCGCAAGAGTGAGAACTCACATGTCGACACATGATCAGAGAAAGAGAGGATGACAAGAGTGCGAACTCACATGCCAACACATGATCAGAAATAGAGAGGATGACAAGAGTGAGAACTCACATGCCAACACATGATCAGAAATAGAGAGGATGACAAGAGTGAGAACTCACATGCCAACACATGATCAGAAATAGAGAGGATGACAAGAGTGAGAACTCACATGCCAACACATGATCAGAAATAGAGAGGATACGGTTGCCTTCCTAAAGATTTGCTGATGACAGAAAGCTGCCAAGTCCCTCTGCCTGATTCGGTTGATCTTAGAACAGACATTAACAAGGGAATAAAGCGCGTGCGTTAGTCAGCGTTAGCCGTGGACATCCCAGGCCGCACGTGCAAAGCGAGAGTGTGAAAAAGGCGAGATTATTACTTTTTAAAGTGCATAAAATGTTCTAAAAGAGATGCTGTCCTTTTATAGCCCCATCAACCTGGGAAGATTTACACTTACTTTAAAACCACGAATCCACACTCCTGGCAGGCGAGGAAGGACTGGATATGAAAACTAAATCTTTCCACAAAGGTGTAGTAAATAAAATAACCATTTTTGTGTTTACTGTTACGAGAGAGCAACATATATATATTGCTATTATATTTGTAAATAGCTTTGCTTTATTATTGTATTGTAACTTATTTCTCTAGATCATATTTTTTGTAGAAATAGAGAAAGGGGATTTATTTTGTGGTAGTACTAAAATTCATGTAATTTTGTTATGTAGCTATAGCGTAGTTTTGTTATAAAGCTACAGTATAGTTTGTATCGAAACGGAGACGAAGGTGAACCAGAGCAAAAAACTTCGTCGTTTAACCCAGACAACTAGCCTAGAGACAAGACAACCTGCCCACAGACAGGACAATTTTTCCCAGAGACAGGACAATCTGCTCACAGACAGGACAACTAGTCTAGAGACAGAACAACATGCCCAGAGTCAGAACAACGAGCCTAGAGACAGAACAACCTGCCCAGAGTCAGAACAACGAGCCTAGAGACAGAACAACATGCCCAGAGTCAGAACAACGAGCCTAGAGACAGAACAACATGCTTAGAGACAGAACAGCATGCCCAGAGTCAGAACAACGAGCCTAGAGACAGAACAACCTGCCCAGAGTCAGAACAACGAGCCTAGAGACAGAACAACATGCCTAGAGACAGAACAGCATGCCCAGAGTCAGAACAACGAGCCTAGAGACAGAACAACATGCCCAGAGTCAGAACAACGAGCCTAGAGACAGAACAACATGCCCAGAGTCAGAACAACGAGCCTAGAGACAGAACAATATGCCCAGTGTCAGAACAACGAGCCTAGAGACAGAACAACATGCCTAGAGACAGAACAAACTGCCCAGAGACAGGACAATCTTCCCAGAGACAGGACATCTTGCCCAGAGACAGGACAACCTGCCAACAGACAGGACAATCTTTCCAGAGACAGGACTTCTTGCCCAGAGACAGGACCACTAGCCTAGAGATAGGACAACCTTCCCACAGACAGGACAATCTTTCCAGAGACAGGACATCTTGCCCAGAGACAAGACCACTAGCCTAGAGACAGGACAAGCTGCCCACAGACAGGACAATCTTTCCAGAGACAGGACATTCTGCCCAGAGACAGGACCACTAGCCTAGAGATAGGACAACCTTCCCACAGACAGGACAATCTTTCCAGAGACAGGACATCTTGCCCAGAGACAGGACCACTAGCCTATAGACAGGACAACTTGCCCACAGACAGGAAATCTTTCCAGAGACAGGACATCTTGCCCAGAGACAGGACCACTAGCTTAGAGACAGAAGAACCTGCCCACAGACAGGACAATCTTTCCAGAGACAGGACATTCTGACCAGAGACAGGACCACTAGCCTAGAAAGAGGATGACCTGCCCAGAAACAGGACAACAGCCACGAGACATCATACACATTGTGCTGTGACAAGGACGTCAACCTTGTGAGTCGACGCCTGCACTCAACAGCTGTGCCCGAGAGGCGACGTAGAGTTAGTCCGAGGGTTCACAGGGAGCTGTCACGTGATCTCACTTTACTTACGTCCTCATAGACAAAAACAATTTCTTAAAAGGAACTGCGCTAGTCGAATATTGACCAGGACATTTGTTGCAATCACAAAACTCCTTTTCACGAGAGGGAGTAAATTACAGTGTGAGAATGGCTTCGTGCTAACGCCCTATCCAGCGTGGTTGAAAACAACTCTGCTAATAATCACTGCCTAAGGTTATAACGAAGTGGATATTACTCTGCACAAATTTGCATAATCCGATCATATTCACCCCCCAGCGGCCGAAGCCACTGAAAGCTTCATCAGCGACTGAGGCAAGTTAGTCGGGATTCGCCTGAGCAATAGTCTGACAGAAGGTAAGATGCTATCAGACAAAGTGGGTTGTTTGTAACAGACCCGCTCAGACTTCCCACTGGCCTTCATTCTGCCACCACTTATGAGTCCTATGCGCCAAGTTTCTACGGCCGACAAACCAGGCAACAGAGACCTCGAGGCAAATTTGTCCACAGAGTGTGGATGGAATTTTCAGGGAACTCTTCTAAGGGAGGTCACACAGCGAATAATGTTGCCGACAGAGTTACTTACCCTTAATGATGCCTTTTGTTGTTTCTCGCAGCGATGGTGATTATGTACCACTAGGTTTTGCGGAAAAGCATCTTACCAAAAAAACGGAACAGTCTGGCTAAAATTGGGTGGATTTACATAAAGCACTTGTCGACCAACACATATGTGCGTGTACGCACGCATACAAACACAAAATACACTTCCCCATACCCCACGCTATAATTATGGTATGGAGCTTTACATCGTTATATTACTGTGTATTTCATTTTTTATGAGATTCGACGCATGCTTCTGATATGTGATAGGTCGATTGTAACAGCAGCGTGTCCCTCCGGTACAGGATTCTACCCTTTGTACCCGAGTGTGATTAAAGGGAGGCAATCTGTCTCCCAGTGCAGTCGTCATGCACGGCCACAACCTAGGCTTAGTTCATGAGCAAGACAGTCACGCGTATCAAGTTCAATGTTCTAATTTAGGATTTACTAAAACACATCAAGTCTTGTATGGCTGACAGTAGAATTCGTCAAATTTCGGCTGATCGACTCTACAACAGTCGTCAAAATTCAAGAAACTGGGTGGAAATGAACTGCTCGGTGTTCGATTTCATTTCGTTTTATTTCCTTACTTTTGTGCCTTGAAGCCAGGGACCATCTGACATGTAACTAGTAAACGCAGTGCAAATTCTTAGTCACATTCATATTAACTCACGGTGACCTCTCGGTATTGTTCTGAGGTTAATGAGCTTCACGCTGACCTCTTTGTATAATTTTTGTGTTAATGACTATCGCGGCGGTTAGCATTAGCATACCTAAGACGTCAGCTGCTGTCAACTAGAATGGCTGTACTCTGATTTGCTGACTGGTCCTTTACCGGAAAGTTAATGAGTTCGGTGAACTTCAGTGGGTCTTGCAGCGAGCAAACATGTCACAGAGTGCAGGAAACACCAGTGGGTCTTGTGATGTTCAAGTAACCCAAGTGTCAGCCACCTTACAGCATGTATACTACTGTGACACAGCTACTCCTGGGAATGGAAAAGACTGCAAAAAAGCATTTGACAGCTGGCAATCTTCAGAACCCAACATCTTCAGCATTTCTAGATTTTTGCAATGGTTATAGTCTAAGCCTCTAAGGTACAACGTTTGACAACACACAAAGAATTGGTTTCTCGACAAGAAACATTTGTAAACCCAGTCTGATTCCTTTAAAGTTTGAGCTGATGTTACACAGTTCTCACATAGCACCCACAGTGTCACAGGGATTAATGGTCGAGCCGTCCTTCGTCCGCGCGCAAGGACCAGGGAAACACTCCGGGGTTTGGGGCCACTGGGTGAAGGGGGGGGGGGAGGTCGAGTCGCGCGGTGCTCGCAGGGATTACAGGAACCTCCGGTATCTTCACGACTCGCTCAGTTCGTCTGATGTCTTACTTGAGCTTCTCTGTCATAGGTTTGGAGGTAAGCAGCTTACAGTGTCTTGGTGAGGAAGATGGTTCTAGTGTGTGAGAGTGTTCTTGCTGGACTGTACCTCCTGATCTACGTGTCATTGTTGGCGTGCCGGCTGCCATGACAACGAGAAGAACGCTTGGTCAAGTTCTAAAAACCACATTGGTATAGCGGCTGCACGACTGGTACAAGTCGCATGCACATAGTTGACGACAGTAAAAGTCAATCAGTGAACCTTCTTGGTGCGCATGCTCGTACAGACAGATAAATAAGGATACACAGGAAGTCAAGAATACATACTCTATATTCGTACATGCACACATACATAACTTTTAACATAAATGTCAATGTTCTCTTTATGGACAAACATGCAAATATTCACACACACACACACACACACACACACACACACACACACATTTGGAAATAAAAACACAGAGAACGACAGAGATAGAGGCAGAGAGATGGACTGAAAGACAAAACGACAAATAACAGTTTTGCATTGATTATTAAAGATGAAAGAAACAAACTGAAAAAAAGGAATGAATAAAAAGAGAGAAAGGAAGAAAGAAAGACTAACAGCCCACAAGAAAAATGAAAAAAAAACAGTGGCAAACATGCGCAGGCTCCCTGACATTAAACATAAAAAAACATCGTGGCCTTTGGATGAAAGTCTTTTGTGCGCATGTCTGTCTTGGGCCAAAGCCTGACCTTTGTAGACGGCTGGGGACAGAAGCGGGCAGCCTTTCAAGGGAGACAACACTTCCCCTCACTTCGTCATCATTATGCTGACCCCTGCTTTCATTCCAGCCTCTGTGATACAGTCGAGTTCCACACTGCACGCACCGAAGGCGTTTCCCCACTGAAATCATCATACTGTGCAGCCTGTATGCAAATGGTTGATCGGTCTGTCAATATGTTCAAATCCCTTGGACGCTTTCCCCCCCCCCCCAAAACAAAGCTCACGGGAGAAATGAGATCTTAATAACTCGCCATCTTCACGATCTCATCTTTGCGACGAACGCCTGCAAAGTAGAGCTCGATCTTTGTTTCAAGGAATATGATCAAATATTCAAAAGTTTGTATAATGAATTTTTTTTAAAGGATGAATGGGTAGCGGAGAGAGAGACGAGCAAGATCATGCGCTTTTTATGTATGTTTGTATGTTTGTGCGCGCGCTTGTGGGTGGGTGATGAGTGTCACTAAGTGGATTATTTCATGTGTTCCGTTAAAAATCGCAGCAACAGTTTACAGGCGCACGCATGCGCTGTCAGGGGGAAGGGCCCCCCCACACACACACACACATACGCACATGCACATGCATACCGGTTTTTGTGCAGATGACTGGACTCTAGAGGCATGCTTAAGTGAAAAGGAATATTGCGCCTCTAACAACAAGCAGACAAATTGATGGAAGAAGCTCGTCTTCGCTTGATTACAAGTCTCGTGTCCTCTGTTCACATCCTCGTAACCGTAGTTGTGTCTGACATCACGACTTTGTGCCGCTTCACCAGGTGCATTTATCAACCTTAACTTTTTATCGACGAGACCTCGGAATAATTTTGTGTACCTTAAGACAAAAATAGTTACTGCTACCAGTTCTGGCTCTACTTGTCTAATGGCTTTTCTCTCTCCTCTTCTCTTGCGTGCTCTCTCACACTCTTTCTCACACTTGCGCACACACACTCTCTCTCTCTCACGCACACTCTTCCTCTCTCTCACACACACACACACACACACTCTCTCGCACACACTCTCTCTCACGCACACTCTTTCTCTCTCTTACAACCTCTTTCTCTCTCTCTCACACACACACTCTTTTTTACACACACTCTCTCGCACACTCTCTCTCTCTCTCACGCACACTCTTTCTTTCTCTTACAACCTCTCTCTCTCTCTCTCACACACTCTCTCGCACACACACTCTCTCTCTCTCACGCACACTCTTTCTCTCTCTTACAACCTCTCTCTCTCTCACACACATTCTCTCTTTCTTACACACACTCTCTCGCACACACTCTCTCTCACGCACACTCTTTCTCTCTCTTACAACCTCTCTCTCACATACATTCTCTCTTTCTTACACACACTCTCTCGCACACACTCTCTCTCACGCACACTCTTTCTCTCTTACAAACCTCTCTCTCTCTCACACACACACACACTCTCTCTTTCTCTTTCTTACACACACTCTCTCGCACACACTCGCTCTCTCACGCACACTCTTTCTCTTTCTTACAACTTCCCTCTCTCTCTCTCACACACACACACTCTCTCTCTTACACACACTCACTCACACACATACATACACTCTTTCTATCTCACTCACTCACTCACTCACTCTTTCTCTTTCAAACACACACGCACACTTTTTTTTTCTCTCTCTCTCCCTAACCCTAACCCTAACCTCTCTCTCACACACTCTTTTTCTCTCTCACACACGCTCTCTCTCTCTCCCACACTCTCTCACACTCTCACACACACTCTCTCGCACACACACTCTCTTACTCATACACACACACTCTCTCTTTCTCTCTCTCTCTCACACACACACACACGCGCACACACTCTTTCTCTCTCTTCATTCTGTTGCGCTCTTTGTTGTACTGTTTCTCCTTCGCCTACACAGATCTGTCTTTCTTTATGTCTGCCCCGTTCTGTGTTTTTGACTCTTTGCCATTCACTTTATCTCCGTCTTTCTCTTCCTGTCTGTGTTTGCCTCTCTTTATTTTTACTTGCCTCTGTCTTTTAGACAAGGTTTATGTCTCTGCCTTGTTACTGTCACCGCCTGTGTCTCGTGTTCAGGGCGAGCTGTCCTGTTCTTCATCTTTATGCTCAGAGAAGCAGCGGTGTGCGCACGACACTTGGCTGATAAGCCACTTACTCTCCTTCCGCCGACGGAAATGTAGTCCCTTCCTGTTTGTTGCAATCTTCAGGAAGTATATGTTTTAAGCTGTGTAACTGGTCGCAAAAAAACAAACAAAAGAAGAGTTTGCAGTATGCTTTCCCAAAGGCACGCTCACGCGCGAATATTCCCCTGCGCGCGCAGGATCTCACGTGACTTTTAAGACGTGACTAGGAGAGCCTGACGTAGAGAGCGATCGATGAGAGAAGGAGAGAGAGAGAGAGAGGAGGGAAGGGAAGGAAAGTCTGTTTGATCAGTATCACGTGAAGATTTCGAAAATTCTAGAAAGTCAGTAGTATTTCATTGTTTTATTCTTCTTTCTTTGAATTTTCGGTCTTCCGTCTTTTCTTTTTTTTTCGTTCTTCCATTTCTTTTGTTCTGTTTTCTTTTCTTTTTATCTTCGATTTTTTTCTTTCTTCCTTCCAAATTTAAAGAATTAAAGCATAAGCAAGAGACTACAAAGACTGAACGAATCCAAAGCCCCAAAACTAGCTCAAAACTTTTTTGCGTTTAATTTTTTAACCCATCGAAAATGGAGGTAAACACCTGTGATCCTCACTACATTTGTTTGGATATACAAACATACATCTACATGTGTGTGTGTACGAACGGCAACAAATGACTAGAGAAACAGCTCGGAGTAAATGAAGCACGCGTGTGTCAATTATTAATTTGAGCACATGGGCATATCTCATTAATATCTGCCTAATCAGTGATTTTATCCACGTGCAGTGAGGTAAGGATTTCTGGTAAGATTAGTGGCCGAATCATTATCAAATAGTCCTTAAAAAGGAGATTATAAATTTATTTTGTGTTTCAGAAGCCTAAAAGTGAGAATTTATGTCAGAAGAGAGTGAAGAACTTGCAGATAGGACAGATAACCGGCATACTTGTAATATTTTAGTGAAAAAAGACAGGAGGAGGATCATCATCGTCGATGCTGTCGTTATGACACACCAAGGAATCACAATCGTAGTATTTGCTTGCAAAACTGTATTAATTTTAAATGGTAAATTTAGGTTGTGATGATAAAACACACACAGCATATTATGGGTAATGCCGTGCTGTTGCCCGTGAGAGACTTTCCGTGTCGCAGGTCTGAAGGGACCTCTTACAATCCCACAATCCTCCCCGCAGCTCTCTCGTGCAACAATTCTCAAAGGTGCACGCCTTTGCTCCTGTGTTAAATTCCAGACAGCACCTCAGCTGTAGCTGGCGCCTGCCTTAGACAATGAGAGCAAATGAAGGCATCAGGTCTCATTCTAATGACACAGACATGGCGGTGTGTCCCGCGGCAGGTAATCAGTCGCAAATCTCACGGTCATTTCAGACAAGAGACCATTTGCAGATTGCTTCTCTCGTCCGACAATGTAGGCAATAAGCTCTGAAAGGAAACAGCAGTCTTTAATGTGCTCGTGATTACCGTACCTCCCTCGTCTGAAGAGTCGATTTACAAAAATTACCCACACTGCACCGCGGCCAGATATTGCGCATTTGCATTTATCAGCTCTGCGCGTCGCGGCGATGGAAATGAAGGCTTGTGAGGAGCTCCACCGAAAAGAGCAAGAAGAAGAAAAAATGTTGCATATACAACCTTCTGCATTCCATTTTATATGAAAATCGACAGCGGTAATCCGACATTTTACAATAAAAAAACAGGTGCTGCAAAGATGTCGGCTTGTTTTTAATCATCGTGCATTAATGGATAAGAGACTGAGGGGATCAAAAGCTCAGTCTTGTGCGCAAAATGTTGATGGAGAGATAACCCGGAGACCCAGAGCCGAAAAACTTGTATTCATGAAAACACAATGAAGATGAACTGAGGACCAGACCACGTGATCACGTCATCAAACCGCCATCTTTTATGCTTCGTAAAGAAATAAAAAATTAATTTCGTTTCTGAGATCGAAAAGGAAAAAAAAAGTGTCCTGGCTTGTCCTCTTGTCCGCCAATCAAACTGTATTATGATGTTCATTAAAATGTCTACAGCGTTTTGGTTAGAAAGGATCAGAAGGAGATGTCGTGACGGTTACTTGTTAGCATTCTGCTCCATCCTTCTCAACAAAGCAGTTTCGAGTAAATCTCTGGTTTCAGCAACAAAAGACTATCATCAATCTTATCCAGCACCGGTTCTTGCTGCTTTTAAACTGAGGACAAACTCCAGTCTCCAAAAAAACGGATCAGAACCTTTCAGCTCCAAACAGCTATGCAGAAAATTAGAACTTTTCAGCTCCAAACAACTATGAAAAAAACTTTATAAAATATTTTTTCTCTGCTAAGAAATCCGTCTTGTCAAACGAATACAAACTAAAAAGATTTTTGGATTAAAGAAGAAAACTTTTGCTTTGCCTTTTAAGTTTATGAAAAGCGATTACACATTTTTATCTCACGAACAAGGTCTTTTTGCGCCTAAATCGTTAATGGAAATGAGATTTCTTTCTGTCTTTCTTTCTTTCTTTCTTTCTTTCTTTCTTTCTTTCTTTCTTTCTTTCTTTCTTTCTTTCTTTCTTTCTTTCTTTCTTTCTTTCTTTATCTTAAGATTTTGTTTGTATCGCACTCTAGCCAAATTTTTACCGTGCCCGTTTGTCCGTCTGTCCATCTGTCTGTCTGTCTGTCTGTCTGTCTGTTTAGCAATACATAATGGCCAAGGCGGCTGCTAGACAGGCAACAAGTATTGAATTCTTGTCGAGCCAGCATCACTGGGCTGTGTGACACTGTGACCCTCATGAGGTAAATTTTCTCTTTGTTACAGGACACTGGGCACCGAGAGGAGAATTCATCCACACAAGGCCCCATTCTACAAAAAATGCCTGGAAAATGTTAAAACAAACTAATAAATAAAGTCCTAACTGACGCTAGATTATGGAAAGGTTTGGTTTAGACAATAAGAATAAAATATTAAATGGGTCTCCGTGCAACGGGCATGATGACCATGACTTCGTGTGAAGTACAAACAAATCAGTAAGTACAGCCTGAGTATTCCTGAATGTGTTCAAAGTGTGTCTGTATGCGCGTGCATTCTGGCATGTGTATTTATGTGTGTGTGTGTGTGTGTGTGTGTGAGAGAGAGAGAGAGAGTGGCTGTATGTGTACGTAAGTATGTGTGTATGTGTTTATATGTATGAGATTGTTTGTACAAGCCTGTGTTTGTGGTTGTGCGTGTGTGTGTGTGTGTGAGAGAGAGAGAGAGTGACTGTATGTGTACGTAAGTATGTGTGTATGTGTTTATATGTATGAGATTGTTTGTACAAGCCTGTGTTTGTGGTTGTGCGTGTGTGTGTGTGTGTGTGTGTGTGTGTGTGTGTGTGTGTGTGTGAGAAAGAGAGAAAGTGGATGTATGGGTACGTAAGTATGTGTGTATGTGTTTATATGTATGACATTGTTTCTACAAGCCTGTGCCTGTGGTTGCGCGTGTCTTTGCAGGCGAGTGTGGATGCGTGCGTGTTTGTAACTGTCTGCGTGTGTCTGTGGTCATGCGGTCGGTGGCTCATCAATGCTTGGGGACTGACTGTCCGGGATTTAGATCTCGTCACTAACACGCTGTTCTTTCTCTCCATGTAGCAGCTGTTGTTTACATACCCGGCTGTTTTGCTGATATCACCTCAGTTGCTGGGTCTGCGTAGAACAACCATTCCTCCCCCCTCCCCCTTTTTTTGTCATCGCAACTAATGTTAGTTAAAGATGGTGTGCTGTTGACTGTGAGAGACTTTCCAGTTCTAAAGGACCTCGTCTTCCCGTTTCACTCCCATACGTAATTTTTGTTTATTTAATCGTTAAGACAAAAGCCACATACACACGAGTAATGCCTTTGACACACAATTATATACATGCACGCATGCGCACAGAAATTGGTGTTTTACGCCGAGCCAGCAACTAAGGCTATATCACGGCAAGGCAGCCAGCCCTGTAAACAGATGCCACATGCAGAGAAAGAACAGCGTGCCCGAGACGAGAACTGAACCCAGGACAGCCAATCTTCACTGTATTGGTGACAGGCGCTAACCGTTGCGCCACCGGACCGCCCCAAACGCACGCGGTGTCACATACAGACACACACATACACATGCACACACGTACAAACGTACACACACACACACACACACACAAACATGCACACACGTACAAACGTACACACACACAAACATGCACACACGTACAAAAGTACAAACGTATACACACACACACACACACACAGAAATGATGGGAGGGTCAAGAAACCTGCTGCACAGACCCCCGACAACTGTCACTAAACCAACAGGACTTGAGGTCAAAGTACGCTCAGCTCCTCTAAACCAACTCAAGTTTGTTGTCAGCAGATGTTTTTTTCCGTCTGCCTAGAAATATCAATACAGCTTCGACCCAACGCCCTCTGACTCTCTCAAAACCTCACTTGTGCGGCACGTGACCTGCTGCGAGCCCTTGTCGGGACCGTCTGTGACGTTTGCAACGCGTTGCAAGTTGTTGTCGCTGTCAGTGACGTTTGCAACCTCTGTTGATCGACTGTGAGTGTTTCATGCTGCAAAACAATTCAGTGCTCTGTCAAAACACCACATTTGTATATTTTCTTTTTTTTTTTGTTTTGGTGTGGCCTCCAAGCAAAACTATCGAAGCTTTCTTTCCTCCAGCGAAAGAGACTTATTCACTCCATTACTGTCCTCCACCTCCCTCTCATCACCTCCCATCCTCTGTGGCAGTCTGCTAGCTGCCTTTCTAGCACTGAATTGTTTGATGAAAGGCATTCAGGGTTCTAACACTCGACTGTTTTGCCAGAAGGTCACATAACGGACAATGCAGGAGGCAGCTGCGATTTCATACAATTCCTTGCAGATTCAAGTTTAAAAGATGAGATGATAATTCGACTGGAGGGTTTTATTATGGCTGAAGGATTTGGTTGAGGAAATAGTGCCTTACTTCGAGCCAGCAACAAAGGTTTTTTTCCACATAAAATAGCCGGCCATGTAAACAGGTCTCACAGGCAGAAAAAGAACAGCATGTTCCGGAGACGAGATCCGAACCCAGGGCATCAGTTAGTAATCAACATCGCTCAGGATGAAATTTCTGCATTGGCTTATTAGGGTATGAGGACACCTATGTGGACAAAATTTCAAATATGTGTTGATTTGCAAGAGGGATATGTACGCCTTATGCAACAAGTCAGAAATTTGTTGCTGAACGATGTTGATTACTTGCTTTAAATTCCAGCTTCTGGAAAATAAAGGGAGACCAGCCATTTCGAGGCAGATCAGCATGCAAACGACATGCACAATAAGAGTGCGAGGTGGGAGAGAACTTTTTTTCTTTTTAGAAAAAAGGCTAGCGAATTGTTTAGTTCGAAAAGACGGTTCGTCGATAAAAATTCATTTACGCCTCAAAGAGATTTTAAAATCAAATTACATCAGCGCACAGGCTGCGTGATGGGAAATGGCCTTTTCTGGAACTAAAAATCTGACTTGCATTAGCTAGGGAGGACAAAAATGGCATTCGTCCCGGTCACTGTTCAATTTGAGGCACCCAAGTTCACTACATTCTGAAAGCTCACTACATTCCGACTTCCTTGGCTTGCCCACAACCAGTCTATTATGTTTCACCAAAGATTCTCTCCATTTCTTTCCTTTCATGCGAGTGCCAAAAGTGGGGGGGGGGTGAATGACAGGTCATGTAGAATAGACAATTTTTTAAAAAAACAGGCTGAGAAACATGTTTTCATGTTCAGAACATATTCCGTGTTGTCAGCGAGAACATGGTAACACTTCTTCCTTTCTGGTGGAATATTTTAGTTGTCCCCAGCGAGAAATAATCTCCCTCCTCTCCACTAAAGTGCACAGTTTATTTAATATACAGAGCAACATGCATGAACGCTGCTGTCAGACTGGTTCAGGTAAAGACTTGCTTTGGATTTTTTATGTTTTAAATAAAATGCACGCAAAATGCGCGCCGCTTGAGATGAATAGACTGGTGCCTGTAATGTATCACACTGGCGGTGTGATATCACACCTGAAGGACGCCAGATATCGATTTCTCTTAATGGTGTGTACTCTCAGAGTGGAGATCACTGGTGCTAGATCATTCTTCGCCATTTTCTGGTAAAATCAATCGGAAACGAGTTTTTTTTAATATATTTTCTTCTTTTCTACACCGAGCACTTGTCTGTTTAATTGAATGTTTTGATAAAATGTAGCAAACAGTAGATTAACAGTGAGAAATCACTTCTACTTTTCTGCAATCTTATTTTGAAACAAACGAATAAACGTTTTGTCAACCTCAGAGTGTGAGACCACCATCCTCAATAAACCGTTTACTTTTGACTACTACTTTTTCTTTGTTATTTTCTCTGTACAAAACAAGAAAGCTAATCGATGCTTACTCTGGCGTGAAGAGATTAAAAAGTTGATACAGGGGCAAGAGAAAGTAGGTAGCATAATACTTTAGCACACAGACAGACAGACAGACTTTGACTTTATTTCCTCGTGCTATCATCACTGATGAAACAATGTCTTCCGATGTCTAACATCAAAGATTGAAAGACGATGGCCTCATCGTGTGTTCATGTAAAAACAATTTTCTCACGACTGGGCCACCAAGAAGGACTCCCTCATACACACTGACGACAGAAGATGAGCTGTAATGGAATTCCAACCGAAAACCAAACGAAGAAAATGATGAAGTGACGTGACAAGAGGACACCCCAACCCCCACCCGATAGAAATTAAACATGAAAGACATTGAATCAAACGAAACAAAGAGACATCAAACAAAGCAATGGTCTCTTTTGTCCACACCGTGCCTCTGTCCCTCACTCCATCCCTCAATCTGGGAGTTACCTGGAAACAGTCCGGACATGAGAGGCTGGCAATCATAAGCCTCGCGTGACTCACCGGTCCACCGATCGCCAGAGCAAATAATCGCGAACAGTGGGTCCGCCGCCAATTTGCACGGACAAATTTGCTGGTCTCTCTTTCCCTTCATCGTGATTGGTGGCATCGTCCTCTGCAGACCAGCAGAAGTGTCAAAGGAAATTGGCATTCAAGTATTAATTGTAACGAGCGACCTTTCTCTTTTTCTCTCACAGTTTTGGAGTACTGGGGGGGGGAGGGAGAGGAGGGCTACTAGACACTGATTTTCTAAGACAATGTCAGGCCTTTCACGAGCGACAGGCTCGGGCACATGTCGGCTGTCGTTGAAACGCAGTACATGGCCGTGTTGGTCGACTGGTTGCCCAATCCTGGTCACAAAAGTGGTCCCATTGTTTTAAGCGGGGGAGTTTGTCACACTATGTTCATGTCTCTTCTTGCAGTCATGTTTTAGTATCCCACGCAGTTATTTTCATGTTGTCACGAAATCGCGTTTCTGTCGTCCTGTGTAGTCTTATTATTTTCATGTCTCCATGCAGTCATTGTCATGTCTTGCAGACATTCATTGCCATGTCTTGCATACACCCATTGCCATGTCTTGTATACAGTCATTGTCATGTCTTACAGACATTCATTGCCATGTCTTGCATACAGTCATTGCCATGTCTTGGGGACAGTCATTGCCATGTCTTGCAGTCATTGTCAGGTCTCCATGCACCCAGATAACATGTGAACGTTGAAATAACGGGCTATTGTTGGTTTTTTTGGTTATGAATGGTTAGCGGTTATCCTACAACGTTAATACAACGGATAAATTTGGTCCGCATCGAACTAAGGCCCGACACACGTACGATCCGATCCGAAAGAGATGCACAGTTAGATTGTGGGATACCCGAAAACTTCCGAAGCGTATAAAGAATAAAAAATACAATGCTATTTATGAAAACAAATGGTCTGACACTAGCTTGCGGTCAGCGATGACGTTTTTGCCTTTAAAACGATCAAGGGAAATAACTCGACCAAGTGCTTTTGGCGCCAGTTTGACGACTGTGAATTCGTGTGGGTGCAGACAACAGGTACCGAAAAGTTAAAGATTTCAAATAATATAGTACTTTCATACATGTCACAAGCACATTAGTGTCCATATATTAGATAGTGAGAATCGGGTCAGAATGTCTTCCTACTGGACAAAACGGAAGAAAGTTGTACCCTGTGCAAAAGAAATAATAGCAGATGCTACGAATCCGCAAAACTATACACACCACCAGCTCAATTCATTTTCTACTATTGCTATTGGTGGAGATTCATTTTCACCAAAAGGTACTGTGGTTGTTATCAATGATGATGAGCTTTTCAGCTTGCGTTTCAGATTCGTATCTTATAGCAAGACAGCATGCCGAGGATGCCCAGTTCAAGCCTGGAGACTGATGCAGAAGATTTCTTTGATAAGACCCAATCAAGTAAAAGGAAAAAGAGGTATTATAAATTGTGCTTGCAATTATGTTGCACATTTAATATTTCATGTACAGAATTATATCAATTCCTTTCAATCATGCTAAATGAATGGCATAGGGAAATCTGAAGCAACTGGCAGTATTTACTTATTCATTCTCCTTTATAGTACTTTACCCACAACGACTGAAGGTGAGCTTAAAGTTCTTTACACATGTATACACAATGATGCACAAAAACAAGCTATAGGTAGTCATCATGTGTACCTGATGTTCTCGCTCAAGCAGAAGACACATCACCTACACCATACACAGAGGATGGAGGAAACCGGAGTCCCAGGGAAAAACAAAACTGTCAGCCCTGTGAACAGGTGCACATTCTGCAAGAGGTGTTTTGAAATAAAGTTTGACTTTAATTCCAAATTCATCCAAACTGTGTAAGTGTCACTTATTAAATACTCATTCTTTTTCTCTCTTTAGAGCTGCCGTAGATGAGGAGGATGAAGAGGAAGATGATGTCTGTCATAATTCTCAAGCCAGAATCTTCAAAGCCAAAGATCTGCCAAATCCTCCAACACCTCCACCAGCACCTACTTTGCTTAAGTCACGAATCCAACCACTGCAGATATCTGGCCCATCACAGGCTAACTCATCACCTTGGACAGCCAGACAGCCAGCTGATGCTACCACTAGATCAGCTGAGACAGGTATTATGTTCATGTAGCTTTAACTAAAGCTACCAAAATTTCACAATAGCAAGCCTATTTTCTCTTGTGGTTTTCAGCTTGTGACCAGCTTGTCTTATCTTTCCAGAAAATGTTTACACTTTTTTTTAGTAGTGAATTTTAATATACCACCACCCTCCAAAAAAAAGTAACTGTTGTCTTACATAAGCATAGTTTGAAATACTAAATGGCTTTTTTACCTTTTTTGTATATTTGCTTTCAAGTGTTTCTTTTTCTATTTCAGGGCTGAATCAGGTTGAAAGCTTTGTGAGACTGATGGCTGAGGTAAAACTGGAATTGAAAAGCATAAGGTTGGAGCTGCAGGAAGTAAAATTGATGGTGGCTACCCTACAAGAACAGAGAAAACAACCGGCTGATGACTTGCTTGATGACATTACTGCATTACCAATCACCAGTGCTGAAGATTTGCAAGCCTTAGAGGCCCACCTCCAGGACAAGAAACTGCAAATTTCCATGGTTAGTTGTTACAATCTACAATTTTAAATGGCTCTTCAGTGATGTTTAAAAATCCAGTGAACTGAATTCAGGAAACTTCTTAGTAAACTTCTCAGTTTAAAAGTGTATGACTGGGATGCTAGACAAACTGCTGCCTACCTAGGACAAACTGATTTCTCATTACTTAGGTTTGATTTATAAAGTGTGTCTGGGGCTCTATATGCATAACTGGATACAACAAATGTAGTGGTCTTAGTTTATGAGCTCTTTGAATTTTGTGGGCACTACAGTAGTAAAATGTCTGTTCTTATGCAGGATTTCAGCAAAACATTTTGTGTAGGAGGGTTATTCTTTCGTAAGATCTTGCGCTAAATTTTCATCTTTTTTACAGGTGCACAGGCTCTCTACTTTGGGGGGAAGAAACTACAAAGATGTCACAAGACGGATCTTGGCAAATATTTTGACAGATTCATTTGCCAAACAACTTAACTGGATAGGAAAAGGGGGAAAGACACCATTTTCAGCATTTACCAACTGTTTAACAGTTATATGCCGTAAGTTCAGATTAAGATTTCAGTTACTGTGTATTTACTTCTGAGTGTAAATTTATTTTACATTTCATTAGAGGTCATATTTCACTAATCATCTCAAAACCACTGTTCACTAATAAAAATAATTTGTTGTGTTTTCAGGTTTTGTACAATAACTGTTTTAAAGTGTTCCTGTGTTTTGACCCTGTCACTTTTAGCCATTTGAATTTGCAGAATGGACAGATACCTCATCATAACGGTTCAAATTTCTGCTTTATTTTCTGGAACATTGCAATCTCTGCTAATTTAAATAATTGTCTCCTAGTTTACTGAGTGATCAGTGGCTTGTAATCTACCCCCATTTCCTAGAAATTCAGCTTAGTTTGAAATCTTGAAAGAAATGAGTGAGCTTAATAAAAGGTATTTTATTATATCATGATATGCACATGTGGTTCAAATAGAATAGGATTCATCTATGATAATACATCTGCTACTTCATACATTCTTACCCCACTGTATGCCAGATCAACAAAATACATTAACATGCTATATCCACCATCAGTAACATGCTTCATACTTATATTGTTTATAAAGTTATACATACATTCAGTTACATATTCATCTCAAAACTTCTTTAGAAGACTAATTGACCTTGGTACAAAACTGTTTTGTTTCTAAATATACATGTATGAGGAGTGGGATAACTGAAGATATAAGAAGAAGTTGTGTTCTTGGGTGGAAGAAATGATCATACTAAAGTACTTCATGATGAATGTTACGAATTATTAATTACAAGTAAAATAACTTTTCAAATCACTCATGCTGTAGATCTGCTTTGGCATGCTTCAGGAGCTTTGCAACAAAGTGTTGGAACTGAATCAGCTAATGCATCTACCAACCACCTCATCTACCAGGAAATGAAACAGTGGCTTAAATTTGCCACTGAACAAGATGGGGGAAGACGAGAGCGGAATGCACGGAAGTCTGCAGTTTCTGCCCCACAAAATAATTGTCAGCATTTTGCATTACAATTTTAATAATACAAATTCTGTACTTTTTAGGGGTTGAGGTATATACCCCATTTAATAATCATCAGTAATTAACATTACAATATAAATAATACAAATTCTATACTTTTTAGGAGTTGAGGTTATATACTTTTTAAATGTTACATTTGGTTGAAATGCCAGTAGTAACTGCCTTTGATGATGCATAGCAAGTGAAATGCATCTGATAAAAAAAAATTGCTCAAATGTTTTGTAATACACTAGTACAATTTTGCAGCGTTACTTTGATATAAATGAACTATAAAGAAATGAATGAATCTAAAAACTCATGTATTAACTTATGGACAATAGTTTGTACTTTACAAATACCACAGAATGAGTTGCTTTTGAACTGTTAAGTTTCTGAATGACATTTAATACCTTTTAGATTTTTGTTTCACAATGTTATCAGTATACCTGGGCATTCATACGTATATTGAGACAGCTTGAAAAGCATTTTTTTGAGAAAGAAAGACTGTTGTGCTAGTTGGCATAATATGAAAATGTTTTGGAACAATTTAATACTTGCTAAAATGCCTTTTGGTTTTTCTGGATGTACACAGAGAAGTTAATAACGTGTACTGTATATGTTTATGGATAATAAAGTGATGCTAGTAGCAGAATGGATTTGTTTTTGTGATTTTGCAGGAGAGAATGTTAGTTGACAAGGAACGTTTATACAACGTTGTAATCGAACTCTAATAGAACGTTAGTAGAGGGTTAATGGTTGGTTAACTTTGGTTACTTGTAAGTTTAAATGCAACGTTAATACAACGGCTTTTCAAATGAGCAAAATTACTCACTTGTAACGTTCAATGCTAACTCTATGTCAACGTTTGACGGTTGATATTTCTAACGTTACCGTAACGTTCATACAACGTACTCATGTTATCTGGGCAGTCATTGTCATGTCTTGCATACAGTCATTATCGTGTCTTGGAGACATTCATTGCCATGTGTTGAATACAGTCATTGTCATGTCTTGCATACAGTCATTGTCATGTCTTGCAAGCTGTCATTGCCATGTCTTGCATACAGTCACTATACTGTCTTCTATACAGTCATTGTCATGTCTTGCATACAGTCATTGTCATGTCTTGGAGACATTCATTGTCATGTCTTGCATACATTCATTGTAATGTCTTGTATACAGTCATTGTCATGTCTTGGAGACATTCATTGTCATGTCTTGCATACATTCATTGTAATGTCTTGCATACAGTCATTGTCATGTCTTGGGGACAGTCATTGTCATGTCTTGCATACAGTCATTGTCATGTCTTGGGGACAGTCATTGTCAAGTCTTGCATACAGTCATTGTCATGTCTTGCATACAGTCATTGTCAAGTCTTGAATACAGTCATTGTCAAGTCTTGCATACAGTCATTGTCATGTCTTGAATACAGTCATTGTCAAGTCTTGCATAGAGTCATTGTCAAGTCTTGAATACAGTCATTGTCAAGTCTTGAATACAGTCATTGTCAAGTCTTGCATACAGTCATTGTCATGTCTTGCATACAGTCATTGTCATGTCTTAAATACAGTCATTGTCATGTCTTGCATACAGTCATTGTCATGTCTTGCATACAATCATTGTCAAGTCTTGCATACAGTCATTGTCATGTCTTAAATACAGTCATTGTCAAGTCTTGCATACAGTCATGTTCTCCCTCATGTCTCTCATGCAGTCATTGTCATTCATGTCTTGCATACAGTCATTGTCATGTCTTGCATACAGTCATTGTCATGTCTTGCATACAGTCATTATCATGTCTTGAATACAGTCATTGTCAAGTCTTGCATACAGTCATTGTCATGTCTTGCATACAGTCATTGTCAAGTCTTGAATACAGTCATTGTAAAGTCTTGCATACAGTCATTGTCATGTCTTGCATACAGTCATTGTCAAGTCTTGCATACAGTCATTGTCATGTCTTGCATACAGTCATTGTCAAGTCTTGAATACAGTCATTGTAAAGTCTTGCATACAGTCATTGTCAAGTCTTGCATACAGTCATTGTCATGTCTTGCATACAGTCATTGTCATGTCTTACATACAGTCATAATCATGTCTTACATACAGTCATTGTCAAGTCTTGCATACAGTCATTGTCATGTCTTAAATAAAGTCATTGTCAAGTCTTGCATACAGTCATGTTCTCCCTCATGTCTCTCATGCAGTCATTGTCATTCATGTCTTGCATACAGTCATTGTCATGTCTTGCATACAGTCATTGTCATGTCTTGCATACAGTCATTGTCATGTCTTGCATACAGTCATTGTCATGTCTTGCATACAGTCATTGTAAAGCCTTTCATACAGTCATTGTCATGTCTTGCATACAGTCATTGTCAAGTCTTGCATACAGTCATTGTAAAGTCTTGCATACAGTCATTGTCAAGTCTTTCATACAGTCATTGTCAAGTCTTGCATACAGTCATTGTCATGTCTTGCATACAGTCATTGTCAAGTCTTGAATACAGTCATTGTCAAGTCTTAAATACAGTCATTGTCAAGTCTTGAATACAGTCATTGACAAGTCTTGCACACAGTCATTGTCAAGTCTTGCATACAGTCGTTGTCAAGTCTTGAATACAGTCATTGTCATGTCTTGCATACAGTCATTGTCATGTCTTACATACAGTCATAATCATGTCTCTCATGCAGTCATTGTCATTCATGTCTTGCATACAGTCATTGTCAAGTCTTAAATACAGTCATTGTCAAGTCTTGCATACAGTCATTGTCAAGTCTTGCATACAGTCATTGTAAAGTCTTTCATACAGTCCTTGTCAAGTCTTAAATACAGTCATTGTCAAGTCTTGCATACAGTCATTGTCATGTCTTGCATACAGTCATTGTCATGTCTTGCATACAGTCATTGTCATGTCTGACATACAGTCATAATCATGTCTTGCATACAGTCATTGTCAAGTCTTGCATACAGTCAATTTCATGTCTTGCATACAGTCATTGTCAAGTCTTGAATACAGTCATTGTCAAGTCTTGCATACAGTCATTGTCATGTCTTGCATACAGTCATTGTCAAGTCTTGAATACAGTCATTGTCATGTCTTGAGTACAGTCATTGTCAAGTCTTGCATACAGTCATTGTCATGTCTTGCATACAGTCATTGTCAAGTCTTGCATACAGTCATGTTCTCCCTCATGTCTCTCATGCAGTCATTGTCATTCATGTCTTGCATACAGTCATTGTCATGTCTTGCACACAGTCATTGTCATGTCTTGCATACAGTCATTGTAAAGTCTTTCATACAGTCATTGTCATGTCTTGCATACAGTCATTGGAAAGTCTTGCATACAGTCATTGTCAAGTCTTGCATAGAGTCATTGTCAAGTCTTGAATACAGTCATTGTCAAGTCTTGAATACAGTCATTGTCATGTCTTGCATACAGTCATTGTCAAGTCTTTCATACAGTCCTTGTCAAGTCTTGAATACAGTCATTGTCAAGTCTTGCATACAGTCATTGTCAAGTCTTGCATACAGTCATTGTCAAGTCTTGCATAGAGTCATTGTCAAGTCTTGAATACAGTCATTGTCAAGTCTTGCATACAGTCATTGTCATGTCTTGCATACAGTCATTGTCATGTCTTGCATACAGTCATTGTCATGTCTTGCATACAGTCATTGTCAATCTTGCATACAGTCATTGTCATGTCTTGAATACAGTCATTGTCAAGTCTTGCATACAGTCATTGTAAGGTCTTGCATACAGTCATTGTCATGTCTTGCATACAGTCATTGTCATGTCTTGCATACAGTCATTGTCATGTCTTGCATACAGTCATTGTCATGTCTTGCATACAGTAATTGTCAAGTCTTGCATACAGTCATTGTCATGTCTTGCATACAGTCATTGTCATGTCTTGCACACAGTCATTGTCATGTCTTGCATACAGTCATTGTCATGTCTTGCATACAGTCATTGTCAAGTCTTGAATACAGTCATTGTCAATCTTGCATACAGTCATTGTCATGTCTTGAATACACTCATTGTCAAGTCTTGCATACAGTCATTGTAAAGTCTTGCATACAGTCATTGTCATGTCTTGCATACAGTCATTGTCATGTCTTGCATACAGTCATTGTCATGTCTTGCATACAGTCATTGTCATGTCTTGCATACAGTAATTGTCAAGTCTTGCATACAGTCATTGTCATGTCTTGCATACAGTCATTGTCATGTCTTGCACACAGTCATTGTCATGTCTTGCATACAGTCATTGTCAAGTCTTGCATACAGTCATTGTCATGTCTTAAATACAGTCATTGTCAAGTCTTGCATACAGTCATGTTCTCCCTCATGTCTCTCATGCAGTCATTGTCATTCATGTCTTGCATACAGTCATTGTCATGTCTTGCATACAGTCATTTTCATGTCTTGCATACAGTCATTGTAAAGTCTTTCATACAGTCATTGTCATGTCTTGCATACAGTCATTGTCAAGTCTTGCATACAGTCATTGTCATGTCTTTCATACAGTCATTGTCAAGTCTTGAATACAGTCATTGTCAAGTCTTAAATACAGTCATTGTCAAGTCTTGAATACAGTCATTGTCAAGTCTTGCATACAGTCATTATCATGTCTTGCATACAGTCATTGTCATGTCTTGCATACAGTCATTGTCATGTCTTGCATACAGTCATTGTCAAGTCTTGCATACAGTCATTGTCATGTCTTGCATACAGTCATTGTCAAGTCTTGAATACAGTCATTGTCAAGTCTTGCATACAGTCATTGTCATGTCTTGCATACAGTCATTGGCATGTCTTGCATACAGTCATAATCATGTCTTGAATACAGTCATTGTCAAGTCTTGCATACAGTCATTATCAAGTCTTGCATACAGTCATGTTCTCCCTCATGTCTCTCATGCAGTCATTGTCATTCATTTCTTGCATACAGTCATTGTCAAGTCTTGCATACAGTCATTGTAAAGTCTTGCATACAGTCATTGTCATGTCTTGCATACAGTCATTGTCAAGTCTTGAATACAGTCATTGTCATGTCTTGCATACAGTCATTGTCATGTCTTGCATACAGTCATTGTCATGTCTTGCATACAGTCATTGTAAAGTCTTGCATACAGTCATTGTCATGTCTTGCATGCAATCATTATCATGTTTTGCATACTGTCATGTTCTCCCTCATGTTTCTCATGCAGTCATGTTCTCCTCATCACCTCCGCCCAACATGATCGGGTATCTTTCCCCGGCAGACTTGTTTATATCCTTGTTCATCACACAGCTGCAGGGTGAAGTATTCATTCCATCACCATATGATGTCACCTAACTCTCTTCATGAAATAGCATTTTGCTTCTCATGCTGTCGCGGTCTTTCAGGACTCCCACGCTACCAGGCAGGTCATCAGGCTACACGGGAGCACAGGATGTTGGCTGCAGGGACTGGAAAGTGTTTATGTTGATTTCCCTGCATCTGGCCACGAAACTTGAATTTCTATTGACTGTTGTCTTGTCTGGACGGCCACGAGAGAACCACCAGCCAGCTCTTGCACAAACAAGGAACAGCGAGGACAGAGTTGATGCAGACGAGAGCAAATTTCATTTACCAAACGTATGACAACCTGACAAAGAGATTTGAGAATCCACATCGGGTACAAGTGATAGGCAACAGTACCCAAACCAGCATCGCCATGTTAACTGGTGGGGAAAGTCTTTGTCTCGCTCTTGTTTGGAGATTTGGATGTTGCACCAGAGGTAATCCTCTACAGATTACCCCACGATATGGCGAAAGAGCAAACTATCTTCAACGAGACTATCGTCGCTGAGGGCTTTAGTGTCATTAGTGGGTGTGGGAGGTGTGAACTTATTTTGTTTACTTTATTACTAATGAGAGCTTTTAACCAAGAAAAATCTGTATCGCTGTTGTGGATAAAAGTAGACAGTGAAGACATGTTATGCTGTAATTAATTTTAAAAACTGACATAGTCAAACTAGTGCTTAATCACAGGACTTTGTCGGATGGCGTGAGCCAAAGTTTACGGGAGGGTTGTCACCATTGTCGAAGAGCAAAGGTCATGATTTTGTGACAGTTGCAGGTTGGCGAGTGCAACAGAGAATTTGAAACTCGACAAAGTTTTTTATTCCTACAGACTTGTTATACCGATGGCTTGCGTACACATTGCCCAAGGAACCATGATTAAGTCAGGAGGAAAACAAAACTCGCACCCAGACCAAGGGGCGAGTTTGTCAAGGGGTTGTGCGGAAAACGTTAACGAGTGATGTGGTCGAGGAATCAACGAAGACACCAAACTCCTTGTCTCAGGCGCACAGGCTGGGCAGCAAATCATTCCGCCTGAGCCCCTCGGCGAGGGACGGGATTTAAAGGCTAGAAAACAGATCATGTCGTCTGCTTCCGCCTTAAAGGGAATGGAATATATTTCTACTCGACATCTACCGACATCAGAAGACCGAGGGGTAACGCTGGGGCAGGGGTGGGTGGGTTTGAGGTGTTGTTTAAAGCAAGAGAAAGAAAAGAGTGAGCCAATCAGAAGATTGAAATGAAAACGCGCGAGAGTTTTGTCGACCCAGTGCATATATCTCCACATATTTTGATATTTCCGTATGTCACTTTTATCATTCAACCCTAAAATACCGTTTGTTCTTCTTCCGCTGACTCTTATCTCACTGCTTTTTTTTGCCTAATCTTTTCTGGATAAGCCTGGCTAATCTCAAAACCGCAATCCGTCATTTCTTTTCTTTATTAATTTCTGTTTTTCTCTCTTTTTCTACTTTTTTGGGGCAGATGACTGTTTTTTTCCTTCCTCATTCTGACCTTGGTATTTCAAAACTGATGTTTCTGTATAGTTTTCACTAAAATAAGTACTTATTTCTTAACAGTTTTCAGTTTCTATCTCAATTTTATTTGTCTCTTTCAACCGAGTAGATGACGGAGATGCGTCCCAGCCTGACGTACAGGTCAGGGGCCAGTTGCACAACACATTTCTGATTTTAAACACTTTTAGGCCTTAACTCTATTTAGATAATTAGTTTAAAGTGCACACCACAATTTTAGAATTTTTAAAACTAAAACTGCTTTAAGTAAGATAAAGTTGTTTAAGTCTGACTTTCTGTCCTGTCAGTACAAGTTTTTGTATGTGTTTTTCTGCAATGCATCTAAATGGCTACGAAGAGATTTTGCTTCTTTAGAACAGTTTTAAGGTTTAGAAACGTGTTGTGCAACTGGCCCCTGATCGAGTGCTGCCAGGGGCTCTGCGTGCTGCCATCAGGAGCGAGCTCCAGTGTATGTAGAACTCCTCTATCCAGCTTCTCAAACTATATTGCCAAACAAATAATCGCACGTGCACGAACTGATGCCCCACTCTGTTCTTTCCTCGCCTTTTACCTTCCTTGTTCCAAAGTCAAAGCCTGGATAAGCAATTTAAATTGTATGACCAGCTTTGTTGCTTATATAGCGGCCTTCAGTGCAGTCAGCCCCATAGCACTACCGGCCTCACCCGACTATGTCGTCCGCTAGTTTCACTCTTCTCTCTGACCCGAAGAAAACAAAGAGTAAGAGTAAGGGTAAGAGCAAACACACACACACACACACACACACACACACACACACACACACACACACACACACACACACACACACACACACACGAGAGAGAGAAAAGAAATTCATTCGTCGAACTTTAACACTTTAACAGATGTTATTGCCAAGATAAAAATCAGCGAACGATCTCATCATCTTAGTTTAGCATCCAGAACCAAAAGGTGGAGATTTTATTTAATTGCCTGGTTTTTCTGCAACCATTGATTTGTTTCTGTATTTTGTATTATGCACTTCAACGTGTCGTGGTCAAAATGCATGGCCTCTTCCACAGACATGGGTGGATCTATACTCCACATAAAAGCCAGTCCCTCGGAGGTCTCTGAACTATCCATACAGAAAACCGACATTAACCCACAGACTGATGTAAAATTGGCCTCTCACCAACTGTCACTGCCAAAGCTGTGATTTAGCAGCCGGCTTATTCCTCAAGCATCTCGAGTCTTTCGACAGATAACCAAGCGTTTGCATTTCGTTTCCTTGGTCCGTACATTCTAATGTATTGACAGCATCGCTGGTCAGCTAGTTCCGGTCAAGGGAGATAATTAAATGATGAGTTAGCATCCCCGAGTGTACGTCCTCCACGGCAGTCCACGAAGACGAGAAAGAAAAGCTGCCATGTGTCATGAGCAGACACATAAAATAAACTTTAGGAGAAGAAACACATCTCATCGCCAAGAACTAAAGGCTGGACGACAGTGAATGTTGCTGAGAAGAGGTTCATCGCCTTTGGGGCCAGGTTTTCGGTCAACGATAGATTTTCCGTTGGTTCTAACTTCTCTCCCGTTGATCGTAAAATAGGAATACAGAAAAGGTGGCTTTTCCTGAACATTCCCTCGGTACTGTTGGATATCGCTACAAAGTTCATGACCTGACCTGCATAGATTCTTAGCTGTTCCGGTTTATCGCTCAGACCTGACCGTTCCTGCCTGGTCCAAATCGCCCAATATCCTGGCAAAATACAATGGTGCAAAACACTCACACCTCTTTTCCAAGGAAACAAATAACTGTGGGGCAAAAAGGCCATTGTGGATTTATTTTCTCTCGCTAGAGAGCGCCCCGATGCGCCTTTGTGAAGGGTCTTATCGCTTTTTGTCTCAGCAGCAAAGCTGCTTTCATTGAGCAAGGAAAGATGGAGGGGGGGTGGGTAGCTAAAGATCCGATCGCCAGTGTTGATCCCTGCTTTCGTGGAGGTTGGGTGGGGTGGAGGAAGAGGTGGCTGAAAGCAGCAGGAGTTATCTCTGGTATCGCCGCAGATGGCGCTGCATTGATATTCATGAGTAGTCAAGAGTGGGTCTGTCTCAGAGGAAATAAGTGGAACACCAGCGGAGACATCGTTAGCTCTTGATGTGGCCTGCATTGGGACTCTACTGCATACAGAACAGCAGAGGCCGGACCCTAGAACACGTTTATTGCCGTCTCCCTCTTGGGAAAGACGAGCAGCAGACTTTCTTCTCCTTCTCCAACTCGTGGACCTTTACCATTGCCTCATCGTCGTCATCATCACGATCCTAAAATCAAAATTTTCTCAGTATTGGCTTCTTTTTCTTGAGATTGTAGTTAGTGCTTCCTGTTTAACACTGTGGCTTTGTAGACAGTAGTAGTAACGAAACCTTTATTATTATTATTATTATTATTATTATTATTATTATTATTATTTTTAATATTATTATTATTATTGCTGTTGATTGTGTAGATCATTGGATTTGTATGAAGCAAAAATACGATAGTCCAAAACATCGGTGACCGTACTTGTGCTGTGTTTTCTCTTCACCGCAAAGTTGTTTTCACGAGGGCTAAAGATCCGGCCGCCTGCGATGGGTTCTGGTTCATCGAGGAATACGGAGGAGGGGGAACGAGAAGCGGAGGAAGGAGGTGAGATTCATCCATGCATGGGGATCCGCGGCTTGAGGAAGCCACGCATGAAAGTTGCGGACCGAGATGAAAAGCGATCTACCCGCCCAGCGGGAACCCCGGGACCCGGTCACCGCTGGTCATTAGCCCCCCCCCCCCGCCTGTGCCCTGCATAACCGAGTTGCATTATTAATGGTCTTCCATGTGTGGTCAGCGCCACCGCCACCGCCAGCGGCTAAGGACTTGGATAACACAGGGGAACATCGATTGGTCCTACGGCCTAAGTACCGGGGCCACATCCTGCAAACCGGCCCCAGTCCCTTGGAGAAAGGCAGCCTCGTTAGGACCCGACACAGAAACTGTAGGATAATAGTTTTTTTTGGGGGGAGGATGGTTGTTTCCGTGGCAACCAAAGCGTCTGCGGGATAAGCACGCAGACCGACAGACCATAGGTCTCTATGGATGGTTAAGCACGGCTGTCATTTGGTCTCTCGGGTTCATTCGGCGCCCACGGCAAAAGACCCAACTGACTTATAGTTACAGACCGGGAGAGTTTGAGTTGGAGAAGTTGCCTTTTTTTTTGGTGAATACCCTTAAAATATTCTTTCTGGCTTTTGTTGCTAGGAGAGCGATGGTTCCATTCCAACAACTAATGTCGTGTCTACTCCTCGGAAACGTAGGAACTACCTTTCACAGAGAACTTGTCCGCGTGCGGTAATCCACTCCATTGATTCTGTCAGAGATTCTCGTTTTCTTGAGATTCAGTAGTTGCGTAGACGTGATTCTCAATTACATTGTAAGAAAATCTGGTTCCCTAATTGCAAAATTTTTTTCATTTGTATGAAAGAACGAGAGCAATAGAAGAGAAGTATTTCCATTGGAGTCATCCACCCAACCATTCGTTCAACCATCTGCCCATCCAGTTGTTTTTGTTAGAACACTCCATGTTAACCACACGCCATTATAACACAGGTCATGTCGGTTGTGGAAGAGAAGAGCAGGAGTGGGTAGATCACTAGACTCATCGTGCACCCTATTTGTCAGCGACCATGAATCGTGTTATCGACATGGTTCGTCGTGCAAAGTCAACTTTCAATTCTGGAAAAATTGTTGTCTACAACAGCACTAAACAATTATTGAATGCCAGCAACTGTTTGCTTGGAAAAGCCACTGGTACTCCACTCCCATCCGTGTTTCATGCACAAAAACTTCCACAGAAATTTGCTGATTTCTCCACCAATAAGATTGTGTTGATACACCAGAAGCTCGATTCTGCTGCTGTTACATCTTCATCTGTGTCACGTGTAGCTGACAATGGTCCTAAGTTGTCTGGTTTTGAGGCAGTAAGTGAACAGTTTGTTAAGGAAGTTTGTCTGAGCATGTGAGCTTGATCCTATTCCCCCTTTGTTGATTGCCTGGATGTCCTGTTACCGCATATAAATCATATCATTAATGTTTCTCTCACGTCTGGACACTTTTCTCTTGAGTTCTAGTTGTTTATTGTCCGCCCACTTATAAAGAAGTCATCTTTAGATCACACACACACACCTGTTTAAGTCTCTCGCCACGTAGCCTTTCGCAGCGCTCGTCTCCACAGAGAAACTCTTCACAACTTAGTGAGTGATCCCCGGTAGACCTTTCTGTTCCTGTATCGCCATTTGTTTGAGTTACTCCATGATGACATCTCCTAACTCCTACACTTCCTGGCCGAACCTTTAAAGTATCCGAAGTGATATTTTCCTCCCCTTTTTTATTTGTTTACCAATAGGTGCACACAACTAATACACAGATTAGCAGGCTGGCTCGTAAACTCGGCCTAACCCTAAAACGCGATACACGACTATAGTCCTAAATCCGACGACAACAACAACAACAACAATAATAATAATAAACATAAACATTTGCATAGCGCTTTTCAAAATACACGCTTTAAATACGCTTTCCACACAGAAGTAAACTGAATCACCAACAGCTATGCACCCATCTTCACATGTAACAGACACCTCACTTCTACAACAGAAATATCCACTCATACACGAAGTCAATACAGACACAAGCTATGTATCCTCATAGTCAGGTCAGGGTTCAGTCAAGTCGATGTTCTGAAAAGATGTGTTTAGACTTAAAGGTGGTAAGAGAATCGGAGTGATGAAGGTTAACGGTTAAAGTGGACAGCCTTCTGAATGGATGACCTGATATGTTCGCATGGATCGCTGTCTGCCCTCTCGGTCTGTTCAGACTTTCCATCAGGTCCACTTGCTTATGGTGTACTTTAAAAACAAATCTGCCTAATCGTACCAACGACAGAATTTTAAATACGCATTTTATTTACAGCAGAAATGATATATCGAAAGAAAATGACTCTTATTCCGGCCAGAATTTTAAGTTGGGTGGATCAGCTATATAGCGCATGCTCCAAGGAAAACGAAAGCAGTTGGTCTCTCGCGCCAGCTAGACCACGTGACCTTAGTCAGCAGGCCAGTTAACATGTAAGGGCTGTGGATATAAGCTAACCGTGGCTTGGAAGAGGGGAAACAATAAAGAAGAAAGAGGCAGATTACTGTGGCAGGACCAAGACGCAGGCGCCTAATCCAGGCCTCACTAGGAGATTTGATTTCGCGCTACGTGGAAACCAAATACAGCCGAGTGGTCTACAGTGCCAAGCCTGTTGTCACTAATGGCAACATCTACATTACGACTGTCATCACTTTGATCTTTTTTGTTGCTTTCCCCGGCACTGCTTCCATCTATTCGGATGCGGATGCTGACATCGCCATCGCTACCAGCCCCAGTACTGCAGCAGTCGTACCAAGAAAAAAAAATCATTGAAAATAGGAAATTCTGCATTCAGAGTTACTCCCTCTTTCTTACTGGGTTTTGGCATGTGTATATGTCCTTCACACATGTTTGTGCGTGAGTGTTTGAGAGTGCGTTTACCTAATTGGTCGGTCGTTTAATTTCCGGTGAATTTAGTGCTCGCTCGCTCATAGTCTCATTACGAACTTTCCCATAAAATAAATTTAAAAAAAACACTTGCTCTTTCAACAAGCAAGGAAGTTAGAAGAGAAGGACGAACAAAAGGAAGAAAATGGGCCAGGCATGTACAATAACACCGCTAATCACAAATAGATGTTAAACGATCGATTAGCTAGCGTGGGTTGGCAGCCTGCGGCGCTGGAATGTGTGTGGATGATGACAGGACTCTGCACAGTCTGGGTTTCTGGCTGCGATGTAGAAGTCTGTGTGTCGATGCAGTTCTGTGTCATATTTGCCAGGCGAACACAGACACGCGCCGGAGTCTGCCTTAAAGGGTCTTGTTACTCTCCAAGGACGCATGAAAAATTCAGAACACTAGGGAACAGCAAAATAGCCATAAAGACTTGGTTGTGAGCAACTGGACCGGCAACAGGATGTTTCTCAGTCACTCTTCCTGCTTATGTCTCCCCGAAACACTGAATCCTTCACTAACTCGAGCACACGCCTGCATACATACAAAACTTTCTCTACATAAGCTGTTAACACACATTTTTCAATCTTTTCAATCTGGCGGAAATGAGCATCCGTTGCAGTTACCGTTAACAAAGATCCCTAATCCGAGAGAACATAGATGATGAAGACAAACCTTTGTAAACTAGGTCTTCCACTGACTAACACCCCATCCCACAATTTTTTATATTACTTTTTTTACACATCCAGCAAACAAAGTGAAGTAATTACAAGGAGGTTAGAAAACCAAGATGTCTAAGAATCTCTTAGTGAGACTTTCTGAGGCCATTCGCCTCTTCTCCTCATCGCTGGCAGCTGCTTCCACGGACTACTTTTCACACAATAGTGTCTGTGGCGATGCGCATGGCTCATAACCAAAAGCTTGTAAACATGACAGAGATATCGACAGCGAGGATTTAATTATTGCTATGATGCTGATGAAAGGTGGGCGGACTCGAGTGTTCCTGTGGTTGTTCTAATCCAGGGGTCGGATCATTGCAGACACGTGTTTCAAAGGACGCCATTGAGCGAGGGCGCTTTGTTCGGTTCTGGTACAGCGACTGTGAACGAGCTTTTAGAACACGGGGGAAAAACATAATCATATAATACATGTACTTGATGTAACACGTGTTGGTTTCCATATGATGTTGTTGTTGATACCTTTACCCTGTCTCACACACACACACACACACACACACACACACACACACACACACACACACACACTCTTTTTAAAAGGTAGAGAGGCGCTAAGAAGGGACAAATGTGATATATAAACCATTTATCCCACCCAACAAACAGGGTTTATGAGGGTTCCTGTTAATATCGAATAACGAAATTCTCTCACTTATAATTCCGTTATAACTTTCGCATTGACATCGATGTTTTACAGTGCAATTAAAGTTGAAAAATAGGAACTTTACATTCTTAAATGCAAAATTTCCCCGAGGACTAGTAAGAAGTATCACTCGATCAATTTCACATGTTTTCTATTCGCCAAGTTCTCAGAGAAAGCAATTCCACAACCGTGTATACCTTTCTTCAGAATCATTATTTGCAGGCTCATCCAAAAAGTAAGTACAATGCTATAGGACCAGACTAAGTGGGAAAGAGAGTCGATAATGTAACAAGAAAACGAGCGGAATGGTGTCTAAATCGACTTGCAAGTAAACAGATATTTTCTGGAGTAAGGCTATGAAACATTTTTATCTGAAATCATCTTAATTGTGCATCTGGTGTAATTTTGAAAGCTAATCTTTATATTGCTGGCTACCTGCAATCTCGATATGTCTGTATTCTTCCTTTTTTTACTATTTACTAGTACACTAGTTATAGACTTTTATTTCCTGTACACATATTATTTATTTTAGGTACAGAAAGCGGCACAACACTGACACATCTGATTTACCAGACATCGCACTTGCAAGCGGAGATTAAACAAACACATTTGCCGAGCTTTTTCTTTTTTGTAATGATTATTCCTCCACCAATAAATTCTTGACTGCTCCGTGTGGGTTGCGATGGATACGTTGGCTTGTAATTGTGATTTGTGCGCCTGTGGTGGCTGCGTGTGTCGGTGATACCACTGAATGTGTCGGTAGTGTATTTGTCCATGATATATGTGTCTGTGTGGGCCTGCACCATCTCCATGATATTAGCTGTGTAGGCCATCATTGTGTCCATGACATGACAGCAATCTGTGTATTTTACGACTATCTGCCGATACTGTTGCCGCGCCTGCAGGTACGGAGAGAGAGAAAAAAAAAAAGAAAAAAATGCCCACACAGTCAGTATGAATGTCGAGAGCGATTTTTGTTTTTATACAGCGACACTCGACTTTTTAAATTTAAAAATAAGCATCAAACAGTGAAGCCACCACCATCACCACCGACATCACAAGCATTAGAGACAACCGGCAATTTCACAGGCCAACGGTTATGTTTCTGCCAGTCGTTAAATCTTTATACCTCCTCCCTCACTCTGGATGTTTGTTTTAAGGAAACTGCCAAGTGTGAATAAAACACGCGTGTGTGCGTGTACTTACATGTTATCATATGTTTAGGTATCTACATGTGTGCATGTGTGTCAGCATGTATATATGTGTGTGCACGTGTGTCTGTAAATGGCGCTGGCACTGTGCTGTCACTCATGGCGGTGAGTGGCCCACTGGGGGAGGACGCGCTGAGATACGACCGTTGCCCGTCAAGAAAATCGATGACTCCATTTTTCAAGTAACCAGCTTTTATATCTCTTTCATAATTCTAGGTTCCTGGATTCTGTGCTGTGTCAATAAAAAAAAAGAAAAGCTAACTCATTGTTAAATGGAGGTTATGTCGAGCCTCCACTTAAGAGAATCTATAGTGTTTCTAAAATATCATGAGATCTCCGAGCTCCAGCAGTCAGCCAGGGGATGAGACAAGAATCTGTTTGTGTTTCTTATCAAAGAGACGAAGCTGAACTTGTACGAGTAGACAAACGCTAGTTTGCAAAACACATTTGCTAAATATTTTTCTTATAATTTGTAATAATAAAGTTTTGGGGCAAACGCGAACACGAAAATATGAAAGAGTCGGCAAGGTGATATAGCAAGACCAGAAAGACGGTTTATAATTATAAAATTATTTATACATGACATGCTTACAGACATGATTATAGTAAGGATTAAGAAATGGCAGAAAGACAGACATGTCACAGGAATACAGAAGAGCTGAAAAAAAACCCGAAACCAAATGTCAGTAGGAGACAAGGTGAGTATGTATGTAATTATATATTTATATATTCATATTTATAGAGTATAGCAATAATCACACGGTCACTCTGGTACAAGGAGTGTAATTAAGATTTTAAATGAGTAAAATATCAAAAGGACTGGGTGATGATTTAACAGCTGTGACGTGCCGTACCTATGATCAGACGACGACGACGACAACAAACGGTTCCGTGAATGTCTGAATGGCGAGAATGGGTCCACGCGAGTGATGTAACATGACCGAGAGACAGTGACAGGGTCCACACGGTGCTACTTTAAGGTCCACGGGTGATGTAACATGACCGAGAGACAGTGACAGGGTCCATACAGTGCTACTTAAGGTCCTTGATTGATGTAACATGACCGAGAGACAGTGACAGGGTCCACACGGTGCTACTTAAGGTCCTTGATTGATGTAACATGACCGAGAGACAGTGACAGGGTCCATACAGTGCTACTTAAGGTCCTTGATTGATGTAACATGACCGAGAGACAGTGACAGGGTCCACACGGTGCTACTTAAGGTCCACGGGTGAAGTATGTGACCAGAGAATGATTATAAGATTCACACGATCCCTGATAGCAGTGAAAAACATGACAGAAACACATCGTAGAGGAAAAAGGACCCGACGAGCGCAAACATTGATTTTCTGACGGTTTGCTGGGGTAACGGGCATCCGTTACGACCTTTGACACTAGTCGCTTGGAGAGGAACGTACAATCGTAGAAAATGACGAATATCTACCGAGGGTTTGGAAGGTGGAAAATTAAAAAAAGGCAATTTGCGTTTACGATTGCATCTCTGAGTGAGTGAGTGAGTGAGTGAGTGAGTGAGTGAGTGAGTGAGTGAGTGAGTGAGTGAGTGAGTGAGTGAACGAAAATCTTCATAGAGAAATAACAGAAATAAAATCTGTACGTCTACAGACTGAAGCTGTGTTCATGTAGCCATTCTGTCAGCCGTGCGCATGATTCTCAGACACGAGCATCCATTTCTTCTCAGTTTTATACACTCGTCATCAAGACATTATATGAAATGCGTTTTGCGTTTTCCACGCAATTTCGTAATCTAAAAGTTTATCACAAGGAAACAATTTGTTAGACCCTCCTCGATCATTCTTTCTATCAATAACACACGCACGCACGCACACCAGCACGCCAGCACGCACGCACAGTGAATGTTTCCTTTCTCTAGGGCTCTGACTCAAATGCACGTGCCCACGTTTGTGCACATCCATAGATCAATACGGGCTTACCTCTACTGAACAGCTCCTTTTCGCGCCTGATCCGTTCCTGGGATGTGAAAACGCACAGAACGACAGAGAAAGGCACTCAGGCTCTTCTCTCGGCTTTCTGAAGAGTTTCCAGTCACGTGCAGAGACGACGGCCCACACACCCTCCACTACCCACGGCAGGACTGCTTTTGGGGGCAAAGTGAGCAAAGCTGGTGGTGGTGGTGGTGGTGGTGGCTCAGTGCACGGGCAGTTGTGCGCTGGCGCGATGCACGGCACTTGCAAACGATCGCCAGCGGTCCCAGCAGTGTGCGCGGCTGATCCAACAGCTGATGGCGTCCCCGCGCTCCGGCAAAGACAGAAACGCGCGACCGAAGCTTTACAGTCAGTGACTAGACGCGTCAGGCTAGGCAGGCTAGTACCATGGCCACGTTGAACAATTCAGTTTGCCAGCAGATAGTAGAGCAACGTACAAAGGGGGTCAAGGCTTCAGTAGCACCATCGTCTGCATCAACTTATTTTGCATTGCTTATGCCCTCGACAACCCAGCCTCATCAGCCGGATGTGGAGAAAAAAGACCTGACCCCTGTTATCATAAATTTCGCTTTGTTGTTTTATTTTATTCTACAGTTGTTAATTTACGGATTAGTGGACATTGTTATCTTTGTTTATAGAACTAGGAAGTATTTGTCTTTCCGAGTTTATTTGATTTTAGTCACGTAACGTATTGCAGTGTGCGTGGGACTATCTGCGCAACATGAGTCTTGAGCTTTTATAGCATTTAGTTTCGAGTTTCTAAATCAGATCATCTCAGTAAACAGGTAACAGCTGCTGCCAGATCACTGACCGAGTTTGTTGCCTCGGCTCTCACACCATCATGTCTAATGTTCAAATTTCCCATGGCTGGCTGTTCTCTCCTGCAGCGGAACTTTGCCTTTAAACTTCCTCAAACTTCATCGACTCTCGACTATCGCTCTTGTGGCTGACTGATCAGAAATGGATTAATATGACTGAGTCAGGGATTTGAACTTCCCTGTAAAGTAACAAAGGAAGCCTCAAATGTTTACTAGAGTTAAATTCGTTTATCTAGCTGGATTGAACACAGATCAAGATCTGAGTGACTAGCACTCTACCTTCTTGATATTCGTAAGAAAGCCAGGTTAAAAAAAGTAACAAATAAATAATTATACACAGAAAGAAGTCAAACCTTGAGATCACATTGTATGTCTTTGGTTGTGGATGCAGGGTCATGGCTACAGCACTGAGATTTGAAACCGTGAGTTAGTTAAACTTGAACTTTTGCGACTTCAGGGTTTCGATCTCTTGATGTTTGCAGGATTATATCTACAGAAAGATGGAGAGTTGTTCACGCAGACGTGAGTGAAGATATCTTGTAGAGCTCAGACAGTGCTACAATCATGGGAGTGAATGAATGAGTGAGTAGTGTACATGCTGGGTGTGTGGGTGAGATCTTATGTCCTGCTGGTAACTAACTTCCCCTTCATGACGAAATCCAGTGAATAATAAAAATAGTTCCTGATCAGTCCGGGGACTTCGGCGACGAACGTGCATGACCAGCAATTCTAAACCGTTAGGACATCGTCATGGTTTCAGTCTGAGACTCTCATGCAGGCTGCTGCAACTACTGCAACTGCTGCATGACGAAGCTGGTGCAGACCTAGTCACGTGATGCTGTACCCTGGCCCTGTGATCGCCCCTGTGAGAGGAGTGCAGCCACAACCGCAACACGACCAGCTGAGGAAGAGTTTATATGATAATCACCTGACATCTTAGGTGGCTTTGCTTTTACATTTGGCAAAGCGTGCTCCAAGATTTATGGCTAACGACTGATGATCATGAAAATAGCTATAATAAAAAGGATGCAAATAGTACTAATGTGTGTGTACGCGCGTGCGTGCACGTGTATTTGAATATGCTGCATATGTTGCTTACACACACACACACACACACACACACACACACACACACACACACACACGCACGATATTCATAGCCACACGCAACGATCGGTCGTAAAAAATTAATGGAGATACACGTTCTGTGCAGTTTCAAGTTCATTACTTTCCCACCAGCATATTTCGGCTGCTGCATTATTTAGTGACAGTTCACTTTGCTTTAAAACATGGAACATCTTATTATGTGATATTATCCTTGTAACAGCTCTTTTGTTACATCGTAAAATATAAAACCTTTATTGATGTGCGAGTTTTGTTGATTGTATTATCATGCGCTGCATCTCGACATTCCTCGCTAGTGATGCATGCTGGGGATAAAACAACATGCTCCATGAAACATGCCAGGCAAGATACCAAGCTTTTCACAGAGAGAGTGATTCTATGTGTTCACATATATATATATGTGCATGTTTGTGTGTGTGTGTGTGTGTGTATGTGTGTGTGTGTGTGTGTGTGTTTAAAATCACTAGTTTGACATCAGTTTACTGCGCAACATCAAAATGCTCTGAAAGTAATTACTCAGCTTTGTCTCAAACATTTCCTGCATTATGGTTTGGAGAATGTTTAAATACTTCATTATCCACTTTGGTTGAGGCCATAATTTGCTTAAATCGGTCTCATGCGCACATCCAGATGAGTGTAACAGCGTATAAGTATCAAGGCTGAGGAGGAGGAAACCAAACCAACAACAACACTATTATTTCACAATTAAAAACTGTTATTAACCACTTGATATTTTTAGTAGCTTGCATGATGCTTTGCTTGCAGCTGGCTGGATTGTCAGTTATCGTGACAACACCACAAATTCTGGGAGGTTTGAGTTGTAGTGTGGACTACAATGAACTGCTTGCTCATGAGGTGTGAACGGCATGGTCCACTGTCTACGTGGGGAAGCAGATGGCCTAGTGCAGGGGTGGGCAAAGTTTTCGTTTCGTGGGGTGGTATCAAAATTTGCTGGGGGCCTACATTATACCAAATTCCCTTGCCACGATTACACATCAAACCTAGAGAAAAAGAGATTTAAAAAATGAGATTAAAATGCATACATAACGGTGCTCATTTACCGAATTTAATGTGAGAAGTGAATCTGTTTGGATTCCATCACGAGCCTGGGCGAGCTTCCCATGTGACAAAACTGCAGCAAACGCTCGTCCATCATCCACTAACGAAGCTCGGATTTGGTCTGCTTCACGATCGAAAAAGCCTGTTCGCACAAATACATCGATGCAAACATCATCACCATTCTCTCGGCAAATTTAAAGTTCGGAAACGTGTCTTTACTTAGCAATTTGAAGACCTGGACAACTTTTTCGGGATTACAAGATTCCTTCAACACTTTGTTGCACTGTAAGTCGATCAGCTCAAGTTGCAGACTATCTGGCGCACGTTTCACGTCCACGGTAAACGGATTTGACAATATTTTCAACTTATTTTCCAATTTTCTGAAATCCCAGAAACGCCTCGAAAATTAATCTCACGGATCATTCAACTTTTCGCTGGATTTTGTTGCTTCACAGACTCCAACTGTCATAGAATTCAGAGTAGGAAAGTGTTGAAATTGTCTTTCTTTCACGTGGGTTGAAAAGAGATCACCTTTCCGCTCAAACTTCTCCACAGAGAAATATAATTCATGCACAAGAATTTTTTTTTTTTGCGTTGCAGAGTCACTTTGATTTTGTTCAAATAGTTCCTGATGTCAACAGGAAATGCAAGATCTGTTTGGAGATTACAAAAATAGGGGAGAGCGTATATCTTTTTTTTTTAAATAGAAATATTTATTTTCGGAGTCCCCAAACTTGCTTAACAACATTTCCCATGCTTAGCCACCGAACATTGGTGTAGTAGGGAACATCTCTGTGATCGGCTTCAAAGTCCTCCAGAAAAGATATAAGCTACCGGGGGTTGATCCCACTTGTTCTAATAAAGTTCACAATCTTCATCACAGGATTCACAGCATGTTTCATGTCTACTACATGTTTGTACAGCATTTCTTGATGTAGAAGGCAATGAAGAACGGTGACTTTGGGCTGCGGATAAAGTGATTGTTAACGCCACGGATAAAAAATAAGCAGCTGCGAAGTATCAGTTACATTTGTACATTTGTAACAACATCCAGTGCGAAAGTTAAATTGCTCAGACTTACACATCAACTGTTCCAGCAAATCGTCTTCCATGTCCTCTATTGGGCGCGTCGTTGTTCTCATGGACAAGATGATATTCTCGAATTTCTGTTTTGTTCTCTGGACACACGATTTCTATCACATCAATCACGCATTTTTTTTTAAATCGCTGTTCGCGATCGCTCTGCTCTCTTTTGCAATATTATCTGTCACAATAAAACTCGCTTTTGTTGCCACTTTGGGTTTTACTCGCTTTAGTAAAAATGTTTGCTGCTCCTTCAACTGTTGCAGCAATTTGCGTGATTGTTTTGCCCTTGCTTCTTCAGAAGGTTCTATGCATTACCCTGGAATTTTTTTTTGTTACTAAACAGCCGCTTCAGACAGTGGTCTTTGAAAACTTCAATGATTGCCTGGAAAATTAATCACACAGCTTTATCCCCAACATCAGTGAAAAAATACCACGTTGTTCACTCGTTGTTGAATTTTCGAGACTCGCCATCCACCTTTCTCTTCTTCCTGTCACCAATCTCTGAACTTTTTGCACAAGTAGAAACTGAACGACTGAGCTTATGACTAGTATCGGACTATTTGTAGGGGTAGGATATAAACGTGTGTCCGACATCTACCGATAACACATTTGTGTCACTGCGCTATCACAACACCGATAAAGGGTCAGACGAGGTAGAAACAAAACGATTAGTCATGTTGTGCGACATGTTGCCGCCAGCCTTTCCTTTGAAGCCATCCACTCTTTGACGACTCCATCAGACACGTCAGCCGCATTATTTTTTACTTGTGTACTTTGTGTTAGAAAAGTACAGGCTGCCGAATTCTTCTAAGTTATAGTAGATATATAAGATTTCAATCAAAATTAACAAAGGCTGAATTTTTTTAAAAATCACATTAAAACAAGTATACTTTCCATTTTATCCGACGGGCCGGTCCAAAGACATGTTCTCGGAGCGTACTTTGCTTACGAACCCGAAGACGCCCACACTAGCAGGTTCGAAACCTGTGTGACGCAATGTACCTTCCCCACCACTTTTATTTTTTAAATGGATACCTCACTCTTTTACGGGCTGGGAACAGTAAGTTGGTGAGGGAGAGTCGTCACGAAAAAGCTGGCCCGAGAAAAGTGAGGTCTCTCTCAACTCCCTGCCCAGTTACCATAAGGTCACGGACTTGTATATGTCTTTCTTAAAACAACTAGCTCTAAACTAAAAACTCTCTTTGAGTTAGTAACTTTGCAGAGCAAAATAAACAGGAAAAGTCAAACTGGAAACTTTAACTGCATAACCTGATCAAAGAAAGCTATTTCAAATACATTGTTATTGCTTGGTTTGATTGATTTTGAAAAGACCTGGGAGGCAGCACGTCTCGTTTGCCTGAGCGCACATTAGCAATAACCAGTCTTGTTAATGAACCATCCAAAAAGCACTAAATATTTAACATAGTCATTTAACAGGGAAACTGACTTCTGGTCCATTAAGTTCGTTCTTTCATTACACGTTAAATCTCTATTCACAATTTCTGGATGGCAACTTGCAAGAACAGTTGTACTGTACATTAATGTCTTTGGCTAACAGTTTAATAATCTGTCGTAGCGACATAGCAGAAATTTACATGAATGGGGTACGGTTTGAAGAGATAAACAGCTTTATGTACTTAACAGCAATCCTCTCCAAAGACAGTGGCTCCACGATATTTACACATCAGGATCACAAAAACAGCAGCAATGGCAATGGCTCGGCTGGACAGGGTCTGGTGCAGCCACAACATCAGGTTTACTACAGAGTACAGTCTCTACAAGTCCCTCGGAGTTCCGATCCTGGCTTACGGGTGTGAAGATACAGAGAAGATAATGAGGCATTCGAGAACGTGCCTGAGGAGACTGCTCTGAATGTTATACCTGGAACACGAAGCCAATCACTTTGTACGAAGCATGGTTGCCTCACTCGTAGGACACAAGAAATCTCTTCTTGTCAAGCGGTGTCAGCTGGTCTGGTTTGGTCATGCCACACTTTATCGAAAATGTTCCTTCAACGTACCTTAAAGAAGATGGACGTCGGGGTGGCCAGAGTAAAGACTGACTAATGAACATAGACTGGTCGTCCTGTGCAGGACCTGCTCACTATCCTCCAAGAGAGGCTGTGTGGGGTCCTATCCATGTGCTCCTGCCAACGACAGGTGACTGACTGACTGACTGACTGACTGACTGTTATTTAAGTCAGTACCAGCACACGTATTTCTAGCTGCCTATTAGAAAATATTGACAAACACCGCTTTCTCGCAATAATAATAATAATAATAATAATAATAATAATAATAATAATAATAATAATAATGTGTGGCAAGTGGGAAAGTCAGAGCAGATGATGATGATGATGATAATGATGATGAAATCGAGAAGCTCGATGGGGAAAAGGATGTGCTTTAAGGGCTGCCAGAGCACAAGACATGACTTTGAATGGCAGTTTCCTGGAATCCATCTAACTGATTAAAGCAATTCCCTTTTGATCCTGTGCTCGTCTGGTCCGTTCTGGAGGCTTTGACAAGGCATTTGTTTGGTACCCAAGGCGTCTGAAAAGTAATCAGGTTAGGTGCAAAGTTCGTATGTGCTGTCTGTTCTTGACAAAAAAAGACATTTTCTCGTATGTCTCTACTTTTGTATTTTCTATAGCTCAGGGGTTTTTGGGACAGTTTTAAAATATATCCTTCATACAAAATTATAAAAAAATATGTAAAGGATCTGCAGCGCCGACAAAGAAAGAACGAATTTTGCCAGAATAGAAATTACTGGCAGCTTCGCAGATTTCCATCCACGCAGACTCCGTTACTGTCAAGGAGAATTCCAAGATGTCGGATCTCTCGCCTGCAGAGGGAAAAGGAAAAAAAATCTCGTCCGTCCAGAATATGTCACATCCGATATGGGCGAGCGACTGACCGCCGCCACGTCCTTACCAACCTCAGTTACACCATGGCAACAAAGGGGTGGCCCCGGTGGCGCAGTGGTAATGTACTTGCTTACCACCACTGCAGTGAGAGTCGTAAGGTCCAGTGCTGATCTTTCATTTCGGGGCACATGTATGCAGCATTTGAATGAAGCCCTCACATCTGACAGCCCTTTCTTTGTGCTTTCCCATCCTTTATCATCTCTCCTTCCTTCTACCTCCCGAATGCGAATGTAATGTCCCCTTTTCCTCCGAATTCAAAATCATTGCTAGGTGGAAGCACGTCTCTATGTTATTATGGGGCTCCGAGTTCGTTCACTGGTGGAATATCACACAATTCAAAAGGTAATACATGTATAGTATAGTACACAGCTGGCAAATCAAACCCGCACCAATTTTTTTTTCACACGAAGGCGGGTTTGGGGTAGGGGGGATGTTGGGGTTGGGACCCTTGTAAGATGTTTGCGTGCCTGACTTTTCTTTCAAAGAACAGACTGTCAAATGATTTGGGTGGAGGGGACAGGAGGAAAACTGACTGGTCAAGGGCGAAGTATTCTTTTGTGTTTGACTCATGCCATGCTCTGTGTTTCTCTTACATTCAGCTGTGTATTTTTTTACACTTAGCTGTGTGTTTATCTTACACCAAACCGTGAGTTTGTCTTCACACCAAGCTCTATGTTTGACTTACACTATGCTGATTTGAAGAGTTGAGCAAACATATTTTGTCTCCACAAAAGTCTGCTCTACTGGTGAAAGCTATTGGTCGTCAGCAGGAGATCGAGTCCACGTCTCAGGCGATCGGTAAGTGACCGGGGAAACAGAAGTTTCTCGAATGCTTGTTGTCGTCCGGCAGAACAACGAGCTAAGTGTTCGCTCGGCATGCAACGCGAGTTGTCGACACAGGTCAAAGTGCGTCCCGACAGCCGGTACCAACCTGGGTCAGCTTTAGTGATCAATTAGTAGCAATCAAGGGTTGAATAATGAATGCAGATGAAGCCCTACTGATGAAATATGATATACCAAGACATAATAAAATAAGATAATTACAGTACGTAACAAGTTAAAAGGCCATTCAGTACAGTACATAACAATGCACAGGGCTATTCGATACAATACACAATAATGCATCAGGCAATAAATTCATCTAATCAAAGCAGAACAGCACAGAAGTCAATAGAAGAACATGCATGATTCAACACGGACACAAATGCTAATGGTAATGCTAGTATGCGAACACAGACTGCCTGCAGTGTACCGTATTGACCAAAGCTTCGTGTAGCAGGAACTTCAAACATTTCCATTCAAGGTTAGCGCTTTATTATTCGCTGGAGAGGCTGCATGGTCCTTCAGTCACTGGTTCCCCACTATCGGGGATGTAGATATGATGTGGACCAGGGAGGATGTACCCGCATGTCCGTGTCGCTTATGAGGCTAAAGCTTACCTCTGGATCAGTTTTGCACTGTTGTGGAAACACAAGACCGCGTTTTACAGGAAGAAAATGTATGTCTATGGTCGGTATCTTCCTGACTAACAGCTGAAACTGTTCGGCTTCTAATGTTTTCTGTAGTTCACGGTGTTTGGCCATTTCTTATTAATTTGTCAATTCCTCTCTAAACAAGAAAAATCTTTTAGCGTATGCACTTTAGAAGATTTTTTTTTTTACATTGCAAATAACTCTAGCGCACACTAAAAAGCTACGATATTGTCTCAAGGGACACAACTATTAAGATGTCAATGATATTGCCGCTTATCATTGAATTGTCTCCCATCACATTCATGTGTCTAGTAGGTGTCTATTTTAAGGTTACAGCGATTGCTTTATCCTTGTGTAATGTCTGTCACCTGCTAAAATTAGATAACGAGCATGTAATGTTGTGCATTTGGCTTTATTATTTTATATAGATAAATTTATTAGTCTAAAGTTATTATAATTCTGGAAATTGTATCTTTCTATTCTCATCGTCCTAAGTATATGAAAACGTTTTGTCGCCTTGGTGCTGCTTTTATTATTTTTGAAAATTGGATATTTTCTTTGCTACAACAAAACTATTGTACTTCGTTATTCCAATTATTTAATTGTATTTGCTTCTTTGGATTGGATATTATTTTTCAAATGCTTCTTTTTAAAAAAAAAAAAAAAAAAAGGAATATAAAAGGGGAGTAATGCTGCTGTTGCTTCGTGATATTAACAGTTACTTCCCTTAGAATAGACTGACCACTTTTAGAGGCGGACTAGAAAGTTCGTGCGTGTGTGTGCGTGTGTGAGCGCGCGCTCTTGTCCTGCAAACAACAGAGCAGCAAACTATGAAAAGCACAAATAAGCAATGAGTAAGAACAAAATGAACGGTGGCTTTGATGATGGTAGCGATGATGAAGGAGGAAATGTAATTGCATTAACAGTAATGCGAATATCTAATATCTTTCCATGTCCGGGGCAGATGGTAATATGAACATCTAATTAATCAGCTGCCATATATATGTAAGGTGAAGGGGTGTGACCTTTCTAGTCATTCTGGTCATGGTGCCACTCCATGTTTCGAGCTTTTTGCTTCAAAGATGAACACGCTAATCAGTAGGATACCCAGCTTTCCACATAATATTTAAATGGACCGGAGAAAAGCCAAGACACATACTATTAAAAAACTTATAAAGCAGAGCTTAAAAAACATCTATGTGAAAAGTTGTTCAAGTAACAAAATTAATCAATAAGAATCAGAGATCAAAGTGAAACCCGGGCAACGTCACACTAACATCAACAGCACAACACAAATCAAAGTAAGAAAAGCAAAAATAAGAAAATCCTTTTTCTATGAAGTCAAAAATCATGGGATTGTGATCGAAGCTCAAGGGGATGAAGCAGCAAAGCAACAGGCAGAGACAGAGATAAAGAGGTTAAGGCTTACATCCCAAAATATGCTAACATATTTCTAGTTGTCTCATGTGTTTATTGGTGGTGTCTGAATTTACTTAATATCTTCACACACACACACACACACACACACACACACACACACACACACACACACACACATGTCCATATCCACATCGCTATCGACAGAAAGACCAGACCAGATAGGCACACAGACAGATAAAGTCTATAAATATAATTATGCTCAATAAACACAGAAAAGACACTGAACTGTTTGCATGAGTATATTTGAGTGCATATATAACAACTTATAGCCTTAAAGACTCAAACAATACGCGAGGGTAGGCGACAGCAACTGTTTCTCAGTTAATCCAGGCGTACTGGTAGAAATCATTGCTCATCCAGAACTCGCAGCGGTCCTTGATGTAGTTCTCTGCCACGGATACGACATCAGAAATAAGCGCTACACTGCGGTGGTCTTGACTCGGCTGCCAGTCAGGGACATCGAGGTGGCCGCTGTGAGCGAAGTTTAAGATCATTTGACGGAGAACTTTCTGGAACGCTAGGTCCGAGGCTGACGGTTGGAGGCCGAATTTTTTGAAGGTGCCAAAAATGGCGACGGTATCCCAGCCATGGAAGGCGTACCTACAGGTAAATTCGCCATCTAAGCTGAAAGGGCTCGAGGGGAAGGCGTTGATGACAGCTCGGTACACCGGGGACGAGAAACTCCTCGCGGCAACGTCTATGATGACGTCAGATGGACAGCTAGAGCGCAGGTCGGTGATCATGCTGGTGTACATAAACTCAGGGGTGTGGTCTTCCCCGGGTGGATAGAGTTGTATCGCTCTTTTTGCGATGTCGGGTCCGAAGGGTGACAAACGATTTGTGACCACTTGCTTGTAGTCAGCCCAGGTCCAGCCGCTGATGTTGATATCCGTGGGGTGGATGTCTGCTTCTTGAGCCGTATTGGCTGCACGGAGAAAAAAGATGGTGCTGCTGGTGAGGACCAATCATTGGCTTCGTAATCAATATTATTTATTTATCCTAGTTGACATCGCCTTTGTCCATGCAATATTTGTTATCGTTGTCAATGTCATCTTCTAGAAATGTATTTCGAGCCTGGATTTGATAAAGTATTTCTAGGAGGCTATTTCTAGAAAATGAGATCGAGAAGTGTGACCTCAGATCTCAAAAAATTTGTATCCTTTCCACGAGTGAAACTCTCAAGAACATTCTCTTAAAATACATATCAATAACAATCAATACGTATGTCAACACCACACAATGTGATACCGTATAATATTGCACACAACTATATCAATACCATAAAAAGCAATATCGAACACTTGAAATCCAGTATTCCACAATAGTAAAATCACACAATACCACTAAATTTCACACAACATCTTTTGTGATTAGTGTATGGCATTGATAATGTATTCGCTGATACTGTCTGCTAATGTTTTGTGTGGCAGTGATACTGTTTAGTATTGTATTATGCATTACTGTTGGTGTAAAGTGATAAACTGCAAATAAGGCTTATTAAATTCTTTTGTGTTGCCTTGTAATGTATTTTTTATGAGAGGACAAGAAGTAGAGAGGAAGCCTGGTCTTGTGAGTAACCGATCTGTCTTACAAGGTCGGTGCTTGTGTCCTCTTACTTGTCAACTATTGGATACAATTAACATCACCTTTAATTACTGTGACATTAAGTGAGAATGTTAACCTAAAGTTAAAGAGACAGGGTGTCGATTAATGCAACCAAGAAACATTAGCACACTAAACTTACTGATAACAACTGGTACATCGTTGCCCAGTCCTTTTTCCCAGCTCTTCGTAAGGGTGTCATGAAGAACATAACCTATGACAACGAAATAAGATGTAGTAAATAGCCTAGCAAGGAGGCCAAAAGCGACTGACATACAGACTAACTCTGTGCCCAAACACTTTAGAAATAGAATAGAGGTCGTTTTTAATTCACAAGAAGTCCTTTTCTTGGCCTAGCCCCCTCCCCCGAGGCATTTTTCTTATTTCAGCATTTATACTTCCGTTTCCAACCTGCTAAGAAGAGCAACGAAATTTGCCTCAGATGTGGAAATTGTATAATTTTAGACAAAATGTTTTGAAACTTCAGTTTCCTGTGGGTGTGCATGGTTATGTGTCTTTATATGTATATTTATATGTATGTGCGTGCTCGCGAATGTTTGATATTTTTATATACAAAAGCTCACAACAACACATAAAAATGTAAAAATTGCAAACATTGCAATAAAAGTTTTGATGTTACAGAAAACGCAGGTCAGAGCATTGAAAGACAACTTTCCTACCGTCGACAATAATCAAGGCGCCGTCTAGTCTCCCTTTCTCAGGGAGGTCCAGGAGGTCGTCCATCAGCCAGTAGGGGAAGACATTCCAAGGTGCAGCACGTAAGAGCTCAAGGGGGCTTAAGCCACGCAGGCAGGGGAGGTCACTACAACCCGTTGTGTTGAGAAAGACCAGGTTGTCCTTCGCGGCTTGCTGCATGGTTTTGTTCATGGTGGGCGAGGCACTGGACGCCCATGCTCTGTGGAAGAGTCCAGCAGCCAGGGGCGAGGCCAGGAGGGCCAAGATGGAGGTGCCGCCTGAACTCTGTCCAAGAAGCGTCACCTGGCAGTAAAGGAAATGTCAAAGGTCGGGTCACATGCTGACATCCAGCACCTTTTGGATACAAACTGCAGCACAGAAGACAAGAACATTTCTTTCCTCTAATTACATCTGAAATACTCCTCCGGAAAAATCCGTAGAGTATTTAGCGATGAACTTTGTCAAAGCAATTTAGTTAATTAAAGCTGATTAATGTCTGAAACATGCGGTTTGACAGCTTGAAGGATAAAAGTGTTTCCTACACTGAACTTTGAAATATTCAATTGGGATAGTCTGCAGGACAAGAGCATTTCATGCTGGATGCAATATTTCGGTTAATACCTTGCCAGGATCGCCACCAAAGTTTCTGATGTTGTCTCGCACCCATTTCAGCGCCAGGATCTGGTCCATCAAACCATAGTTGCCGGACCTACCGTCTGGGTAGACTTCGCTCAACACGTCCAGCGTTAAGAACCCGAAAGGTCCCAGTCGATAATTGAAACTGACGTACACAGCCTCCGTGTCCTTCGCGAGCTCCGGGGTGGGACTGTACCCCGGGAAGTGGCCGTTCATGGCCAGCAAGTATCCGCCATGAATCCAGAAGATAACAGGCAGCCTCGCTCCTGGGTCCAGACTCGGCGTCCAAACGTTCAGAAATAGGCAGTCTTCTCCGCCAATGGCCGCCCGAAGGGAGTGGACGTACTGTGCGCAGGTGTTTCCAAACACTGTGCCATTGAAGACTGGCTCGCGCCAACATGTGCCACTATCTCGCGAGAGTCTTTCTGGTCGAGTCCATCTTCTGTCGCCGACGGGGGGCACCGCATAAGGGATGCCCTTGAAGACATACACCCCATCCTCCGTGACACCTTCTACTGGTCCGCAGTGGGTCTGCGCCTGTCAGACATTATTGAGCTGATACGTTAAAGGGGGAAATTGTAGAAAGTAACGAAACAAGGGGGAGGGGGTTGATGGCGATGACAGCAACAACGACTGCATCCCTGTAGCACGTAATATTGGGTTAACCTGGTGTCTAGAGCGCTCGATCGAGTTCAGAGTATGAAGCTACTGGGTCAAGTCTTTCTTGAGACTAGTGACTGGAGAACCCAACCATCTCTTGTCTACCCCACCCGATCCACCAGGGAAGATAAAAGACGGCAGCGGAATGTTATGATATGGATTTCAAATTCAGTCCCCTAGACGCGGTAAATCTTTCTCGCTCACTGTATCTATAGCAACTTGGCATTTTAACCTTTGACCTAACTTTACTTTTACCGTGCATAAAGAAAAAGACAAGACGTAGAAATCTGACCTATGCTTACCTGATAAGAAATAGAATGAGAAAATTTTGTCTCGTAAAATTTACTGCTGTCTTATTAATTAACCATTTCCCCCTCACTTAGAGAAGACCAGCAACGCCGTCTGTGTCTGACCAGAACAAATTTGAGTCTTTGTTAAGTTAAACTGAAGCGCACCTGTGGTTGGTTAGAAGCGATGTGATCTTTGAGCGCAGAACGCCGGGAAGGCAGTACGACGTACATGTAGACAACAGGAACGAAAATCGCCAAACAGCCGACGAGGCCGAGAAAGATACTGGACATGTAGCACGCCCAGGTCAAGGACGCAGGCTGGGGTCGTTTACAGGGTCGGTCACTAAGCGACTCGCTGTCAATCAGCGAGTATTTTACTGTTTTCTTCATCTGTCAGGATTTGAAAAAAAAAACAGACACGGTTTTAAAACAGAACGGGCCTACTATGGACACCTGCGCGTCCAGAATAACACTTTTATCCTTTATACACAAATACAACTGCTGCCGGCACAGTAGGATCTTACAAATCCTAGTTGATATCGTCACTCACCTGTCTGGGCTTATCTTTCTACTTGAGATAAGATAGCACAGTTCTTTACTATTTGCTGGTGACAGCAGTTTGTGGTAGAAAGCGGATGAGGCCACGGTTTAACTGGCACTGCAAAAGTGGTTTGTAGAAATATCTAGAACATTACACGTCCCTCAGCCTGGCACAGTAACTTGATTCTGGTTTACAATAACGGGATGTGCTTGATAACACGTATCACCACTCAAAGTTTCCAGCGAGTGTCACTGCGTCTTTTGAAAAGTTTTCGTTTCCCAGAATCCACTGCAGTTGTTTATTAAGCATCTTAATTAAGACTGCAGTCGCAAGGTTTGTCACAGATGCTACGATAGGCAGGCGATTGGACATCTTTCAACAGCAGGAACCACTCCCCTGTGTCCGTGATGCTCATCTCACTCACACAAACTGTAGTTGACTGCATGGCGGCTGGATGCTCGGCCGTCTCTGGTGCAACAGGTGGGGAGGATATTTTACTCTTCGTGTGTAAAGCCAGTTCTAATGGTTTCTATACACAGCTAGCAGATAATACAAATAACAAATTATTCATGGACAACAATATGAAATTATTGTTCTTTTGTATCTTTTCAGTTTGGGGGTGTGGATGCACTCACCTGCAGTGTGGTCTTCTAAATCGTGCGCCGTCAGGAAGGTGGTGGTCACAAAAGGAACCTGAGCAAAAGAGAAGATGGGATGAGGCGCACATTCAGAAAGTGTTGTGAACTAAAGATAAACGTGTTTGTTAGCGAATGTGCACACAATGAGAGAACGAGCTGTCCATTGTTTACGCAGGTGGCAGCAGCTGGTAAAGTCTCTCTCTGTCCTACAAATTCAGTTAAGGCGCTCAATTCTTGCTGTTAGTAACACACACACACACACACATCAAACACTATTTCAAGTGTCTCCGCTGTGTTAAATGCAAGAAATTAGAGTCAAATGTCCAAAACAGGCAAAAATTTAAAAAATGGACTTACCTATCCCTATCAAAAATCGCTGGAATAATATTTCGAATTAGATTGTGCACAGCTGTGCTTATTGCTATTTTTTCCTATTTTTAACTGCTGGGTCACATGCATCAACAGCGTGCATGAAACGAGATCTTAACACTGAGAGCCCAGGCTCATTGTCTCCATGACGAGCGTTCATCCATGGCGATAAACTGACAGAGAAAGCACAGCAACAGCTTGTCTGTCAAATAGCTATTGAAGTAGGTGTACATGTACAGGTAAGTAACACAAGAGTGAGCGATCGCATCCTCAAATCTACAATCTCAACAGTCACACGTTTCACTTCCCCAGGCTTGATGCATGACAGAAGAATGCAATATGTACATTTACACACTATATACACTATTTATGTGAGAGTGTACAAATGTCTGCGCGTATGTATATGTATGTGTCCATCTGTGTGTGTGTGTGTGTGTGTGTGTGTGTGTGTGTGTGTGTGTGTGTGTGTGTGTGTGTGTGTCGTCTTTGATACTGTAATGTTTAAGCGTCCTAGGCAGCAGGAAGTAGAAAATTTTACGTAAAAGAAATTCAAGAATAATCTTCTTTTACCGAAAGATGGAAGACTATTTTAAATCTTTATTCACTGCGTTTAATTTCCACCTTACCACCTCCCATCTTGTAGACAAAAAGTCAGCAATGGCCTTGTCCTTCAAGCATTAGACGACCAACAAAGATACTGCATCCTGTCGAGGAACACATTTTAGTTTTCAGTCTACGAAGTTGACTGTTTCAGGACGCACAGGGTAGGTAGCTACACCCCTACTCTACGAGACAACAATGCACGAGCAGCAGCAGGTGCCACACATTCCGCTGTCACAGGCTTTATCAAGGATATCCGAGTCTTCTCTTAGAACATCCTGCATGCCGCAGGCAGTAGACACCCACTGTTATAGTTCTTGAATATTACATCTTACCTTTTTTGCTTGTGGGCAAAGTCTCTACAGTGGTGGACCACGGCCGCAATGCTTACTTTTATTATTTAGACAAATGCTTCCATCTATTAAAGATATCGCATTCTGCAATATGGGTAAGTGTGTGTGTGTGGGGGGGAGGGAGGATTGAGGGGGAATTGGTGTTTTACACCGAGCCAGCAGCTAAGACTATATCTTGGAAAAGCAGCCAGCCCTGTAAACAGATGCAACATGCAGAGAAAGAAAAGCGTGCCCGAAACGAGATTTGAACCCATGGCAACCAATCCTCATTGTATTGGTGACTGGCGCTAACCGTTGCGCCACCGGCAGTGGGAGATAGGTTGTATGGGTCAAAAAAGGAAGGTAAGACTGAGACACAGTTTGAGCTGTTTACACTTCACTTCTTCTGTTTATCGAGTGCTAGTTGTGATCGCATTCTTCCACTCCGAGATAACTCCCACCCAGTGGAAAAAGCGTCCCCCCTCCCCCGTACACTGCCCTCTTACCCGTGTGTTGGCGTTTGGGTATAGTATGCTATACATGTTGGTGTTTTACTTTATGTAAGACCTGCCTACATCTGTCAGCAGCTGTCAGCTCAAAAGAATTGAGATTCGGACGCTATTAATCTTAATATGTTGGTCGCCACATGATTCAACACTTTTCTCGTACCTGTCTGACCTTCCCCCCGTTTCCTTTGAGACAATGTTAATTTGATCTGACGAGGGTTCGCACAGTTAATGGTGATCCATGATACTCTGAACACTTACATATATTGATGACTTCTTGATGATGGAGAGTGATGTCCCTTTGCCTTACCGGCTTGAGGGGACTAGCTCTCCGGATTTCTTTGGATTTTGTGATTTGTATAAGCTGATTATGATTTTCGAGTCCATTGTTTGACCTGTCGTCATCCTAGTGATGTGCTGGACTGTGTTTCTTGATTGTGACATTTTATTTCACTTCTACGGTTTCGGTTGATCCGCTGACTAACAGTCCGTCCTTCCACGACGCCATTTTCAGCTCAGTCCAGTTTCTTGTTTGTGCACATCGACAGCGAGATGAAACTTGTTCATTGTGGCTAAACTTTTTGATGACTCGAGGCAGCTAAACTGTCTACATTTTGTTCGACATGTGGAGGTTTATCCTAAGCATTCTTGATCTGTTCTTTCTGATGACTTCTCCGATGACAAGCAATTGCAGATCTAAACACTAAATCTTCGGCGGTGAAACGGGTCGCCAGTCTCCCCAGACAAATCTGGTCTCCAGTTTTCTTCCGTCGCCAGGACTTTTTTTAAAAAACAATTTATGCAGTTATTTTAAGTTCATAGACTCTTGTATAATGAAGTACAATTTTGTATTATTATTATTATTATTATTATTATTATTATTATTATTCCCGTTTCTATGCGTTATCCCTTTTTCTTTCCTGTCGTCTTGGTTGGTTTCTTCAATTTCTCCCTATCATGATTATTGTTGTTATAATTAGTATCATTTGTATCATTTGTAAAGCGCCATGAGCCTGCTCTTAGGGCTGGGATATTTCGCTATAAAAATAACCTTTAATGATAATAATAATGATGCTGGATGTTCGAATGTTTTGTATGAGCTTCTGACCTTAGATTATACTAATAGGTTCTAATACTGGATTTAAATTTAATTAACAAGATGACGTTTAATGCCGCGTTTGATCTTTACAGGTATTAGCCCTAACCCAGGGATTTTAAACCTGTAGTCGTTATGTCTCCAGGTTATGTGTATAACTGTGTTCAGGGTCTGCCGCCCATTTAATGAAAGCTTTGTAGCATGCTTAAGATCTGCCGTGATCCTTGTTCTATGTCCCCAACGACTGTTTATTTTGTATTAATATGAACAAACGAAACTGAAAAAAACATTAACATTTCGAATTTTGGAATAAGTAATAAGTTGAAGGGAAGCCCAGTGGCAGCCTTTTATGTTTAGTTGTGTGGCACAGACCTATGCGTGCATCGAAATGTGTGTGCTCCGTGACATCTGGCAGAAAACGACCAGACTGAACTAAAAACTGAAGATCAATAGATGCTTTTTTCCGCTTAATGGCTATTAAAGTAAAAGCAGTAGACGGCCAAAAAAGAGAAACTACATTTTGTCTGTAGCACACAGCTTTAGTAAATTAAAGCAAAAGTAGCAAATGAAGATTGAATAAAAAGACAGATGAAAAACACGGGAAACGCAAGACAGTAGCTATGACCATTACAATATATGTTCTTCTGGCACAGAGTATCATTAATATTATAATTCTTACATGGTGACATAAATCATTCTTTCTTGAACGAATTGTTGTACTTATCATGATCTTCAATACTTTTGAAAGACTCCAGCTACAGTTGCAGGTAAGCTTGACATGTTGTTCTCTGTCTTTTGAGGTAGATGGGTTTTTTTTTAAACTCTTCCATCAGTTTGACAAGTCTTATTCGCCTGATTACCTCAACCAGGAAAAAGCAACAAATTAAAAGCTAAGCCTTTTCTGCACATTGGTTTGTGTTTTTCTCTGGTCTGGGTTGTCTGAGCCTCCAATCGTCTTTCCGTAGAAAAAGTCATAAATTATAGAAGGGAGACGTGTGTTACGAACACTGTAATGTACAGAAAATACTCACCAATACTCACAAACCAAACCCAAAACATTCTGTAAACTACCATTCAACTGCATCGATAAAAGAGTGGCTTTTTATGATCCACCTTACATTGGGACATCGTGATGTCCTTATCACAAAGGGCCAGCCAATGTCAGGAATGCAGTAAAGGTGTGTTCGTGAGTATGTATGGACAGGCTGGAAGGCTTGGAAGTTGAATCGACCAAAGTAAGTCGTTTATAATATTTAAAGTGTCTTCCACGGACCTAGACCGGTGTCGAATGTTTAAATAATTTGCTTGCTGTAAGGCCGAACATCACAGACCGTTGCCCAAGGGGCCTATACCTTTCATAAGAACTGTGTGCTCGAGAGATTGTTGGAGTGTGAATTAAGGATGATAATCAGCGAGAGATTTTTTTTAGATATATATATATATATATGTGTGTGTTTCATCAGACCTGCGTGATATTTTAGAAACTCATTAGTGATTGATAGTGTGTGTGACCACTTGAAACTGCTTGTTGATATTATATCATAGTACTGGCTTTAAAGAAAAGAAAAAGAATACAAAATAAAATAGCTAAAAGAAAAGAATACTCCAGAAAAGAACAAAAGAAGAAAAGAGGTATTACACCAGTACGAATCCACTTGCAAAACTTTTAATATAACACGGGTAAGCCCACAGGCAGATGACTGTTGTATGTTGAATGAAAGAACATGTGTCAGTGACTGTGTCTAAGTCCCTGTGACTTGTCCCAGTCTACTGTGTCCTGACAGCCAAACACACATAAAGACTTCTCAGAGGACATAGAAACAAGTGTGAAGAAATGTATACATTTCGTACAGAAATTTTTCAATCTTAGCATTTAATTTAAATGTGTTTTTGCGTACTAATAAACCAAATTTAATTTTCTAGCTAAAAAGTGTGTAGAAGAAAAAAAGTGCCGTACAAAAATAGATAGGGATGCAAACCACACGATACACAATAATCTTTTAATTCAATAAATTTTCTTATTCTACAAACCTTCTTATACTTTACACACACACACACACACACACCTGCTTTATACCAAATTAGTAAACTAATGCATCTAAAAACATTACAACACGCGCAGTCATTTTCAGCCATGCAAGAGTAGAGAAAGATGGCGGCCTACATGTACCAACTTTCACCAAATGTTTTGGACATCAACCAATGTTAAGCGATTCTTTTTGAGTAAAGAATTTGAGTGGAAAAGAACCAGAACTGCTGAATCCAGCATTCAGGAGCTATCGATCAGTTTTTGCCTTGTCTTACCCTTGAACTAAAATTGTTCAGCTTTTATAGCCTGACTGTCACATCATTCTAGCAACACTTCTACTTATATGTATGATACATCTTCATCATTACTAGGTAATAGGGGGAGGATTTCCATAGGCTACCATAAGCGTCTTTGGTGAAATGATTTTGAAAAAGTCTCATTTTTGATAAACAAGATGTATTCAAAAATTAACTGCCGTGTCTCTCTTTTGAATAACGTCCACTGAGTTTTCTTGTTCTTCAACAAGTTCTTTGTATTCTTGGGGGAGATCACACGAGAACTCTCAGAATCTATATTGTTTTCCTATATCTACAGTTTTCAGATATCTTTCAGTTTTTCTGATGCAAAACAGACCTGTTTTATCTAATTTAAATTTGAGCTCCATGTTGTGAAATTTAAATGGTAAACAAATATGCTGATAGTTCAACAGCCTATTTCTTCAACTAAAAAAAGTGTCGAGGCTGACGGTTTTGGGGTGGGGGACATTTCTTAGGCTACATTGCAAAAGACTTATTCCCGCTTAACTGAATACTCTGTCACTCACATGAATAACACCGACAGACAGACAGACAGACAGACAGACAGACAGACAGACAGACAGACAGACAGACAGACAGACAGACAGACAGACACCCAAACTGGCAGAGACAGGAAAAGAAACACAAAGAGACAGAAATAGATTCTTTTAAGTTCTCTGATTCGTCATTTTTTACAGGAATTGTTGAGTTAATTTCCGTTTTGGCTGCATCTCCGAGGACCAGCGCTCACAGGAAACAACCCAAAGTGCGGAATAAAAGCTTCACCTCGGGAAAACGGAGCTGGAATATCCATGGGAATAACATTCGCAAAACATTGCGTGGCGGCGCGCAGTATTTAGGCTCTGGGCGTCCGCTTCTCGCTGCCTTTTATGCCCAGCGCAGTTCTCTCTGCTAATTACGCCATTCCGCCAGCAGACGGCGCTGTGGTGGCAGCCTTCCAATGACGACAATGGCGCGACGTCATCAGCGGAAAGAGTTGGACATGACGTGTAACTCTGACAGTTATGTTTTGTAGACATGATTACGTCAGGCATTACTTCCTGTCAAAGAGATTTGAAAACAGCGACCAGGGCATGGCGGTTGTTACATTACCACTTCCACGCATGCGCGCTTACAGAAATTTTCGCCCACGAGCTGCTGTTTGCTCCGCCTCCTCGATGTCTTGCGTCCTTAGCGAGGGCTAGACTGGGCCTGACCTTTCCGATACGTTATCGACGGGAAAACCACTAATTAAAAAAGCACAGAAAGATGGTAATTTATATCTTTTTATAACTGTACAACTTGACGAATTGATGCATCTCGGACATGAAACCTCTCTTCCAACTTGCACACGACAGTCTCTTGTTGTCAGAATGCTTCTGGAACTTTCGTTCAAGGTATACGTAGTCTTACATCAGAAAGCGCCACTACTGAAAGGAATAATCAGATATGTATGATCATGCGGTCTGTTACGTGATAGGTAAAGAACAGTTTTTAATTGTATATATAAATATATGTCCCATAGCTGTGACACACCATTGGGGGACTTGATGAGATGCAGATCAGCAATAATCACTAGAGAGAAATCAAAATGGCTTCTCTGGAAACAAGAAAGATTTTTTAAATGAATTTAATGAATGCCTTTCCACTGCAACAAAATCTAGAACAAAATAAGAAAAGTGGATTTCCAGAACAGACATGTTGATCACCCTTGAATTGAAAGTGTGTAATACCATGCCGTTTTTGTGGCGGGTGGAATTTAGTCTCCAAGCAATTTTTTCCTTTAGGTTGCATTACCCACGTAAGATGCCCAGCAAAGCTGAGATAAAACCCAAAGGGGTTATGCAAGACCTCAAGTTTATTACAAATCAAGGAAAGCAGTCAAACTTTCTTTAACATTAGTTATGTACGAAAACATGTCACGAGTGCCATAACATGACATATCCGCAAAACACAACGATTAACCGGCTATCTCATAAAATAGTGATATAACAGGGAAAAATGCAGGATGTTACCTTTTATTGGCTTTCTCTCATCTACAAACCCACGCGTACAAAATCACACACACGCATACATACAAATACATACACATATTTACATAAGCGCACACGCACACACACACACTCACACACACACACACACAGTTAAAATGATTTAGGCATGGGGAGTACTTCAACATTGTCCTCATCAGTGTGGAAACATTTTACAGATTATCGTACCACGCTCATGCAATATTTGGATACAGTAATAGCATATCAAGTCTTAGTCGGCGCATGCGTGCGTGTGTGTTGCTCGCTCTTTTTTATTTACATTAAATATATTAACGAAAAATATATTAATTTATCAAAATATTAAAGTAATGACAGTATAATTACAAGACCCGGACACATATTACAACACTTACATTTTAAGCTATATTATAAATCGTTTTCATCATGCATAAGGTAATAACATATATATATATATATATGTGTGTTATTTGACTTGCCAGTTATAACATTTTTATGTCACATCTCCTGCAATACAGAACATAACAGTAATTTCGTGTGAAGATGTGATAGCCTTGGCGAAGGCTCAGCGTGAATATTTCTCTCTTTCCACCAAGCTCAATCATCTGAAAAAATGGCAAGTTGTCAAGTGTCTTACTTCGATTACACATAAATATGTAAAAATCCCGAATAATATTTCCCAAGTCCTGTAACGCCTACATGTTGACAACAACAATGTTCGTCACCTTTGTAGTAAAGCAGCCCGACACTTAAAACATTTCACTAGCATCTTTTCGCTTATTTTACCGCCCGTTCTCTTCCAGAAATATCAGCAAGCCTGTCGTGATAAGGTAAGGAAAAAAGAAAATGCAAACAAAATCCGCTATCGGTGAAAGATATCCTTTTGGGCGAACAAAAAGCAAGGCTACAATATAATGGTCTGCAATCTTAGATGGCGCTCAGATCCTAGCAGAAGAAACCCGAGTCGGGCATTATGGTGAACAATTGCAGCCCGTGTGAGAACTTCCTTCCTGCGCCGTTACACAAATTCAGAGCGGTGTTTTGTGGAGTTGAGGGCACAGCCAGAAGGGTGAGGGAAGGAAGGGCTGAATGGGGTAAAAATTCAGTAGAAAGGAAAGCCAAGACTGCAGCCATTTTCTGGGATGGATGGAATGATTTGGTGACGTCGCTGCAAACAACACATCCAAGCCCAGGATTTTTTTTAAATTATGGTTTTGTTCAGATTTGTGAAAAAAGGGGGGAAGGGGTACGAGAGAAGTGTTTCGTGATGGAAAACACCATCTGGGTTGGGTGGAATGATTGGTGACGTCACTGCAAACACGTCCGACCAGTGACTTTGTGTTTTGTTTTTGCTTATTTATTTATTTATTTAAAAAAATGGAGGAGCGCAGGACAGAAAAGTCTCGTAGATAAAGACACCAATGAAGGAGTGTAATGTTTTCAGATCTCACTTTGGATTTCAAGAGTGACTGTAACATTTAGTTGCCACCGGAGTGAGGCACGACGCCCTTTTTTAACCAGTAGTTGCAGCGGTCTCTGTTGAAATGGTCCACCGGAAACACGTGATCAGATAACAGCGCCGTGCAAGAGTGGAATGGCTGCCAGACAGGGGCTTCCGGCCGGCCGTCGCGGGCCACGGCCATGACCTGCTGGCGCAGCACGCGCTGAAAGTCGAGGTCCGACTTCTCGGGCGTGAAGCCCAGCGCAGCAAAGTCGCCGAAGAAAGCCAGCAGGTCCCAGGAGTGGAAGGCGTAGCCGGGTCGCCACAGAGGATGCAAGACGGCGATTGGGTGGGAGGGGCATGACGTCACCACTGCTCTGTACACCTGTGCGTGCGAGAGGCCGGCGGCTGCGTCAGCCATGGCGTCGGTCGGGCAGGTGAAGCGAGTGTCGCTGACCATGCTGGTGTACTGGTACTCAGGAGTCAGCTGGTCCTCGGGTGGGTAGAGTTCCAGCGCCGTGTCCGCCACATCCTCCCCGAAGGGCGCCAGGCGTTTTCTGACCTCGCTTTCGTACCGCGACCAGGTCCAGTTGCGGATGTCCAGGTCAAAAGGCATCAGGTCAGCTTCTTGGGCTGTGGTTGCTGTTCAAAGATTTTTAAAACCCCGATTGCCACTCAACATAGGAAATAAGACATATTTTATTTTTAAGACACCCCCAAAATATATTTAAAAAAACTGATAAAAGGAACAATAATCAAACAAAGATCTGTCTTTCTGAAGTCGGGAAGATAAGACATATGTGTTATGACATACACTTAAAGGTAACGACATAGGCAATTAAATTCTTAAACTATGCGGACATTTTTAGACTTTATTAAAAGAAGAAAAGTAATGGTTTTAACTAAGTAAAAAAGCATCAGCGTATAAAAGTATCATCAAATTTGTGTACACAATACAATTCTTAATTTCATTAACTTAGTAGTTCTCTTTACAATACTAATAACACGTACCTATTGACCAGCAGACGAGGCGAGTCAGGTTAAAAAGAAACCTCGCAATCCAGCACCACAAATTTTACTAAATATATCAGATAGTAAGTTGAATTATCAACAGCAATGAATAATCACTCACTGAGCAAAGTGGGAATGCTGTTTCCTTGCCCTTGGTGCCAGGTATCTAACGGCGATGCTGTGAGAACATAACCTGCGAAACACACAAGTGCATTCTGAGAAAGACACTGCCTAAGAACTGAGCTTATGTGATACACTTTGTTCCCTGTCTGTCCTGCACTGTACATTCTTCTTGTCATAGTGGTCATGGTTTTCATAACTAAGTGGAGCTACTATCAGAAAATTAAAGTTTACGTATCTCACGCTTTGTGTAAAACACACATTATTCGCAAAATAAGGCGCAGTTTACCCAATAATATCACACGTGAAGAAATATTTTCTCACAACTTTTGTAAGACATCTCAAATTTCAAAAAGATGTCTCGCCATTTACGAGCATTTCATACTTTACTAGCAGTTGTCTCTCACAAGCAGTGGTGCTACAGCAAAGCGTGCAGTGAGTTTCTCATAGAAATAAATGTCAAAGTTACAAAACATTCTCACCATCAATAACAGGCGCAAGACCGGCAATAGGGCCAGGTTTAGGCAGGTCGAAAAGGTCTTCCGGGTGCCAGTCCGGGAAGATCGTCCAGGGTAAATCTCGAATAAGGTCTGAGGCGCTGAGGCTCAGGAGACACTCCACATCAGCACAGCCAGTCTTGTTGAGAAGGACCAGGTTGTCCTGCGAGGCTGCCTGCATGTCCTTGGCAAGAAATGGAAGGGGACTGGACACCCAGGCTCTGTGGAACAAGCCAGCGGCCAGGGGTGAAGCCAGCAAAGCAGAGATGGATGATCCCCCTGAACTGTGACCGAACACTGTCACCTGTAAACAAAGACCCGAGAAATGAGAGGTGAGATTTCCAGGCTCCGATATCGCGAGTGGTACTGAGTCATGGCGGTCACTTGGATTCTCGATACGACCTGCTTTAGATGTTTGTACCTTCTTCCAAACGCGTGCGAACAAACATACGAACACACACAGTGACGAGTTTTCTCCTGTCTTTCCCTCCAGGTTTTTCTTCCCAGTCATCCTGAAAGAAAGTCGGAGAGCTTGAGCTCAGTTCTCCGTAAGACTTGAGCAACATTTGGCACATATGAGGTGAAGAGTTAAGGAACTTTTGCTACATATCAGGTGAAGAGTTAAGGAACGTTTGATACACATCAGGTGAAGGGTTAAGGAACTTTTGATACACATCAGATGAAGAGTTAAGGAACGTTTGATACACATCAGGTGAAGAGTTAAGGAACGTTTGATACACATCAGATGAAGAGTTAAGGAACGTTTGATACACATCAGATGAAGAGTTAAGGAACGTTTGATACACATCAGGTGAAGGGTTAAGGAACGTTTGATACACATCAGATGAAGAGTTAAGGAACGTTTGATACACATCAGATGAAGAGTTAAGGAACGTTTGATACACATCAGGTGAAGGGTTAAGGAACGTTTGATACACATCAGATGAAGAGTTAAGGAACGTTTGATACACATCAGGTGAAGGGTTAAGGAACGTTTGATACACATCAGGTGAAGGGTTAAGGAACGTTTGATACACATCAGGTGAAGGGTTAAGGAACGTTTGATACACATCAGGTGAAGGGTTAAGGAATGTTTGATACACATCAGGTGAAGGGTTAAGGAACGTTTGATACACATCAGATGAAGAGTTAAGGAACGTTTGATACACATCAGGTGAAGGGTTAAGGAACTTTTGATACACATCAGGTGAAGAGTTAAGGAACGTTTGATACACATCAGGTGAAGGGTTAAGGAACGTTTGATACACATCAGGTGAAGGGTTAAGGAACGTTTGATACACATCAGGTGAAGAGTTAAGGAACTTTTGGTACATATCAGGTGAACAGTCTCCCTTCTGATTATTTTCTCCCAATTCTTCAGAGCGTCTTGGAGCAGTTACACTCAAACTCTGTCTTTTACTATGTTAGAGAAAGCAGTTGTCCCCATCCCCTTCAGTTTTACAACTGCCATTGATGATGCTCTTCTAAATCCTAGAAGCTATGAAGCAAATGCCCTTGAACTATGCTGGTGTAAAAGTGGGTGGGGGGAATGAGCGAGAGGCGGAACAACCGACAGGAACAGGACTCTCCATCGTGGTCTTTCCTCGGCTAAGCGCAACAGAGTCGTGGCATCTCATCCTCTCTTTGATGTTTTCAGAGGACACGTGAAATAAGGGAAAGATAATCTCATCAGCTTCCGCTGTTTCCAAGTTCTCCGCCAAAACCCACATTCCAGGCAACCACAAAAATCCGCCCCCAAAAATTAAATTAAATAAGCGACTTGAAATGACAGCGTCTGAAATCCTGATTACTTCATGTTTGCCTGCCTCTCAATGAAGAGGGCGGAATATCTTACGAATCTGAGTAAATAACAAAGGTTAATAGGAGTGATAAATGTGATGGAAAATTAAAGGTCATCCAAAGCAGGAGTATAACGAGATTTAAAAAAAATGACTGTAAATATCAGCGGAGATGGTGACAACGATTGCAAGAAGGATGAGTCATTGGCGAGCTACTTTGCAATCATATCAAACGTGAACACAAAGTAATGGAAAAATATGTGGCCCCTGTCTACCTCGTATATTTACTGATAATTTTTTTGCAACTTTATTTCTAGTTATACTTGACATCTACAGGAAACACCAAACGAAGTATTTGACTGATTTTTATATACGCGATAAAAACTACAAATCTGCTTGAAAAGTAGAAAATTCCTCAAAAGTTTCACCAAGTAACGTACATTTGTAAGCACCTGTGTGTTTTTTTTTTTTACTTTTAGGGGAAGGAAGCAGAGAAAAGGCTGAAAGGTAAACGTCGTTCTATAAACTTGTCTATAAATATAATAAAGATAACAGGTTTTTCTCTCACCATCCCTCGTTTGTCTTCCTCTCCCCCAAAGTATTAAAGACATACTTTCCTCTGGACCAGCATTTTGTGGACGGTGCCCATCTCTCATTCACCTTCCCTAACCCTCTATACCCTTTAAGGAGTCAGGTATCCATTCTCAACAGCTTGGTCGACTGGGGAAAATTGTTGCGGAACATGGGTCTCGAACCGCACCCCTCGCATTGGACGCCAGCACTCTCTCTCTCACACGACTCGGTGGTCGGCTCCCCAAAACACTGGCGGTGTGTTAGGAACAAACATCAACTTATTACAAAGAATTAGCACGACTTTTTCCGGAGACCACTGGCACGGCCAGCTTTGTCATTTGTGAACACCTGCCGATGCACTCAGCTATGCATGGCTAATGTGTCAAGCCTCTTGCTGTGAACATCCCGTGACCTCAGAACTAACAGCTGATCAGATCTTGCAGAGAGATGCCATGCTGGCTTCTTCATTAAGAACAAGTTCGATATTTTGAGAAAACCCAAGCAAAACAATCTAAAAACCGACACTGTTGATCTTCTTCTTCTTCTTCTTATTTTTATTATTATTATCTTATTTATTATTAGGAAAAAAATAAGAGAGAAAAGAAACTCAAGAAAGAAACGTCTTCATTTTTAAGTCATCAGACATTACTGACCGTTGCATGCTTACAGCCCAGTCGGCGAATAACTTTTTTTTGTTGAAAAAATGTGTGCGCAGAACTGGAATATTCTCTCCATAACAAACTTATCATCTGACTAAAAAAAGTTATTTCTAATGGATTCTCTGTTAAGACTTTTTGGAAACGGTAATTGACAATACTAATAGACTTCCTCTATAGGGAAGAACAATCATGCAACAGGACAATAATCACGCAGTCGGTTTTCAATCCCAAAATATTTCAAAGGGCAGTCCACGGAGAAACATGAAACTAAACTTTACAAAAATAATAATAATAATAATAAACCACAGAATTCTGTGTCACGCTAGCATAAAAGAGAATGAGTGATGGGAAAGCCAATTTTCTAAACATCACTTTTTGTAACAAAGGGATATTATGACACCCCTCTCAGGAAGAAAACTAAATTACCAAACATTCTGCGGTAGGACCACTACAGCCTGACAAGCATTGTTTTATATGTAATAATAACATTCAACCATATTGCGCCGCTAACGGCGAAGCAATCAATATATCTTCCTCTATTTCATGGCTGAGAACGCTTGTTCCTGATGTTTAGATGTGACCAAAATAACTAGAGGAATGCACTGCACCTTCATCCCAGTCTGGTTAAACCTTATTCCATCAATGTCATTATTTCTAGTCGATAGAAACATAACTGCTACATTTTTTTCAATAGAACGATGAAATAAGCAGGCGGAAAAAACTAGGACCAGTAACCGCTCTCCATCACATCCAGTATGTTACTGTTATTTACAGGAAGCAAACTGCCGTATCCTAGTAACGAGTTAGAGTTATCCTCTAGCTGCTTGCTAGTCTGAGATGGATGTCGTACTTAAGGAGTCGACAAATTCAGGATGAACAAATATGATAGAGATAACAGGTCTCTCTCTCTCTCTCGCCCCCAAACCCTGTTTATCTTCCTCTCTCCCCCTCCCACCTCTCAGATGAAGATGTTGGTGTTGCTGGTTAGTGATGAAAGGCTAACTGCATTCTTTCCACACTTCCTCTTGAAAACATCCCTCCCTCTAAAAAACTTCTGAACACTTTCGTGGAGACATGCCATATATCAGCCAACCTGACCCTGCAACGGTATCAGATCAAAGGCTTTGTTCTATGGGTTTGCTCCGTCTATCCATACACTGTACAACCAAATTATTTGCCCTCTTGCACGCACGTAGAAACAAAACAAAGCAAATGGGGGAGAAAGAGCCTAAAAAGAGAGCTAGAGAAAGATCCTTGTTCAGCTTTGACCCACTTGGATATTTTTCCAAACACTTTTTCTGGCCAGATTCTCCATCAAAATAAACAACAGTACACTGCACTAAACAACTTTTTCAGAACTCTGATTACCTTATTAGGGTTGCCCCCGAAGTTCCTGATGTTGTCCCTCACCCATCTTAGGGCCAATAGCTGGTCTAGTAAGCCGTAGTTTCCCGATCTCCAGGTACCAGAGGCCTTGGTCAGAAGGTCAAGGCTCAGAAAGCCTAAAGGCCCCAACCTGTAGTTGAAGCTGATATACACTGCGTTCGTGCTGGTTGCCAGCTCGGGGGTAGGAGAGTACCCGGGAGTGTTTCCACTGAGGTATACGAGAAAACCCCCATGTATCCAGACCATGACGGGTAGATTGGCCAAAGGGTCCAAGGTCGGAGTCCAGATGTTGAGATACAGACAGTCTTCGTGGCCAACTGTGTCCGAGTAGTTGAGTCTCCCTGAGGGCTGCGGGCACGGGCTGCCAAATCTCGTAGCAGGAAAGGTTCCAGACCAGCAGGTTCCCGCGGAGTGGGACATATGCAAGGGTTCCTTCCATCGCCGATCTCCTGCGGGTGGTCTAGCATAGGGGATGCCTCTGAACACGTGCACACCTTTTTCGACGACACCGCGCACTGGTCCGCATAGTGTGTGAGCCTGCAACAAGGGGCAGTCGTGTCAGAGCGACAAACTTTTGCCCTGGTCAAAAAAAAAACACCACACACACACACACACACACACACACACACACAGTATCCCTGACCTCGGGGTAAGCGTGGTCATGACGGTCCACCGCTGGCCGGCCGTCCCACGACAGCACCGTGCCCTTCCAGGACGGGACGAGGACGAAGACGTAGACGAGCGAGACAAGCAGCGACACCATGCAGACGACGAGAATGGAGATGACGACGGCGTAGAACTTGCACGTGCCGGTGCTGGTGTTCAGGCGCCGGCGCACGCACACGTCATGGAAGGGGCCCTTCTCCTTCAGCAGCAGGTACTCCACGTCACTCGACATTGTGGGCTAAGGGGCGGGGCTTCCGTGAGAGTTGGTTGGTTGTAACATGCGCAGTCCAAAGTGACTATAAACAGGTGGTCAGTCCCCAAATCTGTTGAGAAGATCAAAAATATGGTTAGTGTGAATCCCCAGTTTTGGCAGCAAAGAACGTTTGCTAGTCGGAAAACCTATAAGGAAATGAAATTTTTCATTCTGGAGGAACGCGCCAGTCTTTTTGATGAAGACATGACGAAAATTCGACTCTGACAAATAAATATTTGTAGGTCATGCTTAACATAAGTGAACACTGACTATGTTTGCCAAATGGTCACTTTTCGTGAACAGTCACAAATTCGACACAATATTTGTTCGGTTAACATATTTGAGAATGCAAAACTGTGAAGCTGTGACGCGGTGTGTCCAGTAAAAAATGGTGCCTATTCTTTGTCCTGCAGATGTTCTCCTTGCAATTAAAAGAATTAAGTCTGAAGAATATATTAGTTATCCGAAGCTCTGACCAAGTCCCTGCTTGAAACTATCTTTCCCACAGAAGAGTTATACAAATGAAGCCGTCACTGCCACTATTCTGCAAAAAGCATGTATTTGTGAAAACCCGTTTGACTGCAACCTTCGGATGTGTAATCCATATTACAGAGCTCAACATTACCCTCAATTGCATTTCACGCTGATCGACCGTCCCTAATGTCCTATCCACCCGCCACATGTCATCGCCAAAACCCACATGTGACGTCCTTAGCTACTTGCAATATGTTCCCGTCTCGAATCGCCAAAGCTCATAAATTGGGTCTTCTTCGCAATAACAAAGACATTCAGGTCAGACGAAAAACAAATTTAGTCGTATAATCGCCCCGAAAATGGCCGTGCTCGGTGCATCCAAATGGATTTCATTTCTGGTTGACGCTCGCCAGAGAAGTAACCGTTAACCTTCGGAGGTCTCCACAAAGAGAGATAACTTTTTTTTGCAGGCAAGAGCTGCTATTCATCCTGACAGCAGACAGGCTCACCGTAAATGGTGGTGACAAGAGACACAGCATTGTCAATGCCGAGAAAGCGGTGCCTTATCGTCGAGCCGCCAGGAAAAGCGAGAGGAAAAGGTGGAATGGGAGGTGAAGGAGTCCATTACCCTTCCATTCGCGGCAAATTTGCTGTAAGAAATTTCCTGTTTCTTTTATCTAAAAAACTTTGAAGATATGATATCTCACATACACACAACTTAGCCCAGACACAATTTAATATTGAGCCACAGCTAGCAGCGCAATATGCACTGCTCTCTGTCATTAGGACCCCCGAGGAAAGGAATGTTTTTAGATAAACATGAAAGACGAAATCACTAGAAAAACAGAAACGGAGAAACGGATTAAGGAGACGCTGAACCAAATAAAATAAAGGGTAAGAAAAATTTATCCAGATATTTAAAAAAAGTTACATGAGAGTAGAGCATTGCACCCAATCAGCAGCTGTAGAATTAGCAGCGCATCAAAATATTATAGCATTTGCTAGACCGCCCACAAGAACTTCCTGTCCCTAGCTCAGTGATTTTAAATGAAATGACGGCACAGGCAGTTAAAATGTTAATCCAGTTAACATGAAAATAAGCTAAAATGCATATTGTGCATACTTTAATATACTTAGTTAAAAAATCTTTAACTTCAATACGGATAACTTCCACGAGAGAAAACGCGGTCCATCATGTCAGGCTTTGGCATTTTGAAAACTGTCAGCAAACAAGTTACAGAGTAGTGCTTGCCTTTGTACTCCCCTTTTCGGTGTGTAGTGGACTCGCTAGTTAAATGTTCACTGCTCAGTCTTATGTTCGCACTGGATGCAGACACTGACGGTGAAGAGGTCAAGGATCTGCACTTGACAGGGTTGGAACCCAACTGCAGGCTGAGTGATGACCTCGCACCTCATTTCTTACCCTCTTTTCCCGCTCTGGCTTTGGACACCAAGGCTTATAAACGAGGATTCGAAATCACCCGAAGAGAAAAGGTTGGAAAGAAGGGCTGGATGACTGATGTTCCTGTGCAAACAGATGCTGATGCGGGCAGACCGCGCAGGCTCTAGGGGCCTGGCAATGCAGACACAGGTGGCGCTGCGGGACTGCGGGGTGTACCAGTGCCCGCAAAGAGACGCCGGTCTGGTCAAGTAGCATGTCAGCCTTTGTAAGCACTTCGTTCTGCCTGCTCTCCCAAAGCTCTAGCCAAGTAAACTGATTGCATTGCTATAAGCCCACGCGAGCGCGCACACACACACACACACACTTAATTTCATTTCGACCAGCGGATCCAGAATGGGCGTAAAATACGCTGAAACATACAGTAAGGTAAGATATTGCTTACCTGCTTACTAGCAAATCATTATAATTAATGTAAACACGGTAATCAGTGTTTCCTGCCAGTCAACATGCAAAACAGAAATAAGCCAGGATACACAATCAGATGACTGGCAATCACAATCTTGTCCACACGAAGAAAAGGCCGAACAAAAAAGTAAGAAAGACTGTGATGGTTATTTTTTGAAAGACTTTGGTCTGATATCAATTGTTTTGAATAAAAACTGTGAATTCTTTTAAAATTACGGTAGTGTTATGATTATACAGGACCAACTTTTTGAAACATTTATGAATGTTTCAGACGAATCATAAACCACACACACACACACACAGAAGCAATGAAAAAGAGAGACAGATACAGAATTATCTACTAGTCTAATATATCGAAAAAGAGTCTGCAGAACATTATATAGATAATACTGTTTCATGCTTATTTCGTCTTCCATAAGCATGCGAAGCAAGTGAATGAAGAAAGCTGCCATTTATGTCGAGTAATTTGTACTTAAATTAGACGATTCCGAGACCTAACATTCATGATTTAGAATATTCGTGAATACATTGTTAATCAGACATCTGACAGCTCCGTTCTGTTGAGCTTCAAAATTCTTGAACTTCAGGAAGAAACAGCTTTTATTGTAAATAAACATCTAAAATGTTTAATAAATGTATGTTAATTCAAAAGAGAAGACGTGACACTTGGGACACTCTAATACAGAGGATACCACCTGTATGTTCAGTTAATGTCAATAAATTTAATACAGACATTATCCGTGATGTTCAGTAAATGCCAATAAATTTAATACAAAGACATTATCCGTTGTAATTTGTACGATTCCTCAACGCCTCCTAGCTTCGGAGCTGTAGTTCATTTTCCTGTTTCTTTTTCTTTCTTTGTTTTTGCACCAAACTTTAAAATCCACATCTACTTCATCAACATGTAGATTCTTTGAAGCCAATCCCATCTCCAGCGGTTTTTGATTCCGTTTTTTTTTTTTGTTATTATTTTATTATTTTTTGTCGATTTGGGCTTCTTGAACTTTTACAAAGTGGTAAAAAAAAGTGATTATAGATAATATGTGGCAAGACCAATGTGGGAATTTATAAAGGCTGACAATTCAGAGCATCCTTCCGGTTTGGTTGCAGCTTTTGGCAGGTCGTAAACTACCCCGAAGTCGAACTTCACATTTCAAATCCTAGCAAATGAAAACCCCATCATCGCCCGTACAAAAAGGCTGGGGGAATAAAAATTCGGAATTCGACATTTGACAAATTTGAAAGATAGAGGACATTCAAGATTCTGTTGTCTGGAATGACGGAGGGATGGGTGACCTTTCTGCCCCGTGTTTTCTCTTGCTCTTTAAGCTGATGTGAACTCTCACGAGCACACTATTTCACTCTCTGTGTGTCCCAACTTCCCAACTTTCATCCATGGAGATGTTCAGAAATTTAATAGAAAGGACAGCAGTTGGGGTATTTCATAAATCTCTATAAGCTAACAGAGACGACAGCAGGTCTTTTTTTTATAGAATTCAATAGAAAAGACATTTGTTTCTTGGTAAATTGCGCGAAATCGATGTTCAAGAATTACACTAAGTGCACTGATGTTGTGTGTCTGAAACAGAAAGACTGCAGGAACTGCAAAACATGGGGTGAGTACCGTGCAGACGATTGTTGAGAGCACGCTAACAAATATAAACAAGTCGTAAACTTGAAGTGATGTTGCCGCGTCGAGGAATATTGATAATCGATAAGAGAATGTCGGGAAGAGAGACCGCGGTAGTAGATCGTTAACAGAAGCCTTACTCTCGGGCAATTCTCAGGATTAAATAATACATGGGGCATTTTACGGTTAGTATGCGTAAGTACAGTTGGAGGAACCTTTAGGGGGATGCGACAAAACAGACAATCATACAGAGAGAGGGGGAGAGAGTCTGTGTATGTGCGCGTGCGTGTGTGTGCATTCTCATCAGGTAAAAGCAAGAGAAAACAAAGGGAAGATAAGTTGCAGTCAGCCATCTCACAGCCATTCCAGACAATTGAATCCTGAATGTCTAATGAATTATGCATTTTCTGACACCATCGCGGCTCGGCTAAAGGCAAGGACAGGCAAAACTATTTCTCCTGTTCGATGATAAATACAGCAGAAACAGGGGATTAAAGGGGTGGGGAGGGAGGGAAAAAGAGGAAAAAATGGAGAAAACAATTCCTGCTCAATATTCCTGATCCTACCAGCACACGCGGCGACTGCGTGCCATGTTTCATACCCTCGGTGGGTGCGCAGTATTCTCATTGAGTTCCAGACCACGTCACACTATAGGCCACCCGGCTCTCGTGCCACGTGTCAGCCAAGTTACACTACCGCGGCCAGGGCAAGTTTTTTTTAGATGTATGCACAATTCCCCTAAAAGCAGGTCAGCAAGCACGCTCGCTACCAAAAAAAAATTTTAAAAATCGCAAGTTACGGATGTTACTTAAAAGCCTCAATCATGAGATACTTCTGTCTGTGCTTGAAAGGAAACAAGAGAAATCGATCTTTCAGAATCTCCTGGTCTGCTTCTCTTTTTTTTAAGCGTAAACTGGTGACCCGCGCGCCCACCCACGCACCCACGCACGCACGCACGCACGCGCGCACACACACACACACAACACTTCAAGACAGAGGCCTTAACGCCCACCTTGATCACAACGCCCAGAATGCCACGCGGCCGCCTAACAGTCATTTGGACAACAGGGCCATGTTTAACGAAGCGATAACGGAAGAAGACCAACGAGTACGCGGAGAGAATGCAGACAAAGATATGGCCACAAGAAAGAAAGTCTGCAATTAGTACCCCGTGCCTCTTACAAAAAGACTAGTCAGCTTTGGACTTTGAAGCGAGAGAGCAAAAGGCCTCCATACAAACAGTGGTGCGAGTTGTGCAAAACAGTTATGTTGTTTGTGGCTACCTGCACCAGCTCGCATTTTCTTGCGATTGCGCCTGCCAGTGCCTGACTGCATCTGCCTGCACCTGTCAGCGAACTTAGCTGCAATGTTAACTCCAAGTTATGTGCCCCTTCTTTCCTACAAAAACAGCTGCAAGTCATCTCCCTTTACAGCGTTGTAGGTAGTACCGACAAAAGGACAGAAAGTGCAGGCTTTTTTTTTTAATCATAACAACGAAATATAGTTCACACAAAAATATTAGAACAACAAAGGCCTTTAACTGAACATTGAACAAAACCACCGCTACCACTACCACTCATCAACAACACCGCTACCATCCATCATCACCACCACCACTCGTCTTCATTTTACACTACATAATCTCAAGCTTCTCTAGGTTAGCATGGCTCAGTTTTCCATACACTACAATACACATTGCATTATTTCATCGGCATCTTACAGGCATCTAAAGTGAAGCACGTTTGGATGCTAAAACGTTGAAACATGCATCTGCAAAAACTATCAGTGAAGTGAAATATAATGTGTTGCATAATTTGCGGTGTTATTTTAATACTAAGCACAGGAAGGAAAATGCACTGCTCGCAATTACTTTCAATAGCAATATCTAAACAGGACTCAGTTTGAAGACGAAGATGTTCAAATGTTATTTATTTCATATCAGTTGTGTCGAGACTAGTACGCATATACGCCTGCATCACCAGAAATATCAACAGGCTGTGCCCAAACGCATACCTTAAAGAAATAAATGCAATTGACCTTTGGATACAAACAGATCAACTGCCGGGTCGAGTCCGTCTCAGCGCGGTGGTGCACAAAGAACTCGATTGCCGAGATGCTAGGTTTTGAGAATCGCATCTTGTTGCTATGGTAACAAGTGCCAAAACAAAATTTTCACATTCTCGACACAGTGCTTGTTGAAGCCTGACACGCAGCACCCAACAGCATCTTTCACTTCCTTCGAATCTGACACACAGACCAGCAAATTACTTGCCACAAAAAAACTTCCAGATGGCAGGCCGACCAGCCAATTAAATGTCCTCTGAGATCTGCTGTCCTATCGGCTGGTCGTCTCTCTATATGACAGGTTTTCGCATCACATTAAACTATAGCGATCACGAACTTCCGAGCGACCAAGCTTAACGAACAGCTGATAAAATCTGATTATGTTATGAAATGAATTTTTCGGAAGAAAACAAGTCGCCGAAGCAAATATTCCAAGTATCGTCTAAGCAAATATTCCCAGTAAAAAAATAAAATCAATCACTTCTGCAGTTAGTTAACGATTTCATAACAAAAATTTGATATTTGCTCCTAACTGGCTGATATATATTTTATTGTGTTCATTTTGACACCCCACAACTTCCCAGCTTTGAGACAGTCACAGGTTATACATGACTTTCAGGTGGTCAAAAAACAAAGAACAAGAATATGGGAGGAGGAGGTGGATTGGTGTTTTACGCCGAGCCAGCAACTAAGGCTATATCACGGCAAGGCAGCCAGCCCTGTAAACAGATGCCACATGCAGAGAAAGAACAGCATGCCCGAGACGAGAACTGAACCCAGGACAGCCAACCTTCACTGTATTGGTGACAGGCGCTAACAGTTGCACCACCGGACCGCCGTCTCGAATATGCGAGACCAGTCATGCACCAAATGGAGTTAGGTGGCAGCACTCGTAGGAGGAAAACGAACAGTGGGACTTTGTCATTCTAGATCAGTGACAAGCCAAAACGATAACAGATCATTGGCCTAGTAATGCGGAATTTTTAAAAACTTTTGTTCTCCAAGACATAAAAAGTTTTCTCTATTATTCTTCGCCCTTTTTATTCATCTTTCTTCTCTGTAGCTGAAGGAAACAGGGAGATCGCCAGATGCCTTTCAGGAAAGTCGGCATAGTTGTTCATTCGTCTATTTTTCATCTTAGTTTTTGTCGTGCTGCTCTCGCACGCGAGGCTGAGGGTGAGCGTCGTCGTACTGTGAGTTTGCACAGGCGACAATGTGGGCGAGGTTACCGTACTGTGAGTTTGCACAGGCGACAATGTGGGTGAGGTTACCGTACTGTGAGTTTGCACAGGCGACAATGTGGGTGAGGTTACCGTACTGTGAGGTTGCACAGGCGACAATGTGGGCGAGGTTACCGTACTGTGAGTTTGCACAGACGACAATGTGGGTGAGGCTACCGTACTGTGAGTTTGCACAGACGACAATGTGGGTGAGGCTACCGTACTGTGAGTTTGCACAGGCGACAATGTGGGTGAGGCTACCGTACTGTGGGTTTGCACAGGTGACAATGTGGGTGAGGTTACCGTACGGTGAGTTTGCACAGGCGACAATGTGGGTGAGGTTACCGTACTGTGAGTTTGCACAGGCGACAATGTGGGTGAGGTTACCGTACTGTGAGGTTGCACAGGCGACAATGTGGGCGAGGTTACCGTACTGTGAGTTTGCACAGACGACAATGTGGGTGAGGCTACCGTACTGTGAGTTTGCACAGACGACAATGTGGGTGAGGCTACCGTACTGTGAGTTTGCACAGGCGACAATGTGGGTGAGGCTACCGTACTGTGGGTTTGCACAGGTGACAATGTGGGTGAGGTTACCGTACGGTGAGTTTGCACAGGCGACAATGTGGGTGAGGTTACCGTACTGTGAGGTTGCACAGGCGACAATGTGGGTGAGGTTACCGTACTGTGAGTTTGCACAGGCGACAATGTGGGTGAGGTTACCGTACTGTGAGTTTGCACAGGCGACAATGTGGGTGAGGTTACCGTACTGTGAGTTTGCACAGGCGACAATGTGGGTGAGGTTACCGTACGGTGAGTTTGCACAGGCACGTTGATGCTGAGACTCCAGGTATTGCTTGAAATTTTCAAGCTGACTTGGATTTGACAAAATGTGCTAAGGATGAAGACAACTTTCAGCTGTCATTGAGCCTTTCGTCAAGATGAACTATAAAATACAGCCTCGTTATCTCACTTCCGTCCATCCGACGAATTTTTCTTTCCTTTTTTGCAAGAGATCAGGGGCTAGTTGCACAACATGTTTTTAAACCTTAAAACTGTTCTAAAGAAGCAAAATCTCTCCTAAGCCATTTAGATGAATTGCACATTCAAAAAATTGTACTGACAGGACAGAAAGTCAGACTTAAATAACTTTATTTAACTTTAAGCAGTTTTAGTTTTAAAATTTTTTTAATTGTGCTGTGCAGTTTAAGCTGATTATCTAAAAAGAGTTAAGGCCTAAAATTGTTTAAAATTAGAAATGTGTTGTGCAACAGGCCCCTGGCTGGTAGAGAGAATATATATATATATATGGAGGGATGTGCGGGTGGGGAAGGGGCAACATTCTGTCTCAAGCAGGTGGCAAAAAGCGGGGAAAGGAGAGATAACAAGCTGAGATTGTAAGTCTTCTGGTCAATTTCCCTCCACACCCTTATCTGCTTGCTCACCCATCCCTTTCTGGCAGTCCCCATTTCGGGACGTGGCTAGTTTTACATTTTATAATGATAGTAACGATCTGAATTCACGGACTTTTCTTTCCAAAAAGAAAAAGGCAGGAATTTACTCCACGACCCTGTATCACCTTTTATGTGCGATGGTAGCTTCTGTTGTCTCCTCCTAGTCTGACCCCTTCACAGCGTCGACCTTCCCCTCCCCCCACTCGTTAGACAATCCCACGTGCCGTGCTTGCTTCGGTTCATTTTCAGCTGTGCTCGCTCCTGCTCCTTGTCATCTGTGCTCTCTCCTCTTCCTTGTTATGCTCGCTCTTATTCCTTGGAGGGTCTCTCCAAGAACGAAGAAACGTAAAGCCTGGATAAAGCGATAGTAAAGTCCACGAAACAGACACATGGAACTTGAGCTGACAGTTCCTTCCTTTACCTTTCACGAATTAAAAACAAAAACTATTTCCACATGGGAGGTTCAAAACAAATCTTTTTCACGACGATTTTTTTAATATACATTTATTTTGTGGAGATCATTTTTGGAAATCGGACCTGAGACAGTCCAAGACTTTCTCTTTATCCTCTTCATTCTTATCTTTGCACTATCCCCAGCATCAAATAAACAGGAAGTCACTTCATTCCCAAAGCAAGACTTAACAGGCAAGGAGAAAAGACCGAGGCTCCTTTGCCGCTGAATTCGTTTCTTTGAGAAATGCAAAAGAAGGAATAAAATGCCCTTGCGCGGCTCCAATGAGAAAAATCACACATTAGTCTGCAGCTCCTTATGTCTCGTGGCTCAGGTCTCGTGACCATTGTCGCCATGTTTATTGCCCTCAGCACAGTTTCCGCGTCCTTGCGAAGATCCCTTGGCATCGTAAAGATGCCCGATGCCTCGTCTCTATTCACTCTGCACCACAGCTGCGAGTCGCAGCCAAAGCTCCGACATAATGGCGTATCGAGAATGTGTTGTAGTCCACAGGCAAAGAGCACTTGCAAATGAGGGTACTTTCTGAATCCCTCCTGTCTTCTCGATCTAAAGACACGGGTTGATACTTTATCTCCTAGTGTTCAAGTTCTAAAATGTCCTTTAGTTACACGCGTGCACGATTCTCAGCGTTAAAATAAAAAAAAACTTTAATCCGCGCACGCGCACACACCCACCCACATATATCTTTATATATAAAACACACGCATTCATACTCGCTTATTGAGAGAGAAATATATACAGTATTAAAGACAAACACAGGCAGACAGACAAAAAGAAACGACAAACTACTCAGCGCGCATGCGTACGCACGCACGCACACACACACACACACACACACACACACACAATCCAGTTGGAAATTCATCCATTACGAAAGACAGGCAATGCAAACTACCTCTATTGTGATAAATGCCGGCCTAGATACGATCTTTTTATTATTATTTTTTTTTTTTACAAAGCACCATCAGAACTCTGGTCGATCGCAATAAGTTTCTCTTAAAACTGTCAACCCGTTTCAGTGAATCGACAGTTTGCGAATGTCAAAGGAAGCGTCCCACAGACCCGGAGGTGTTACAAAAACGAGGAAATAACTCACATCATAAATCTCAGCCTCGAACAGGAAGAGTTCTCACCACCAGCAAGCACTAACAGTCTCTCCCAGATTTATTAATAATCATGGTCTGAATGGTGTGAAGCTGTCAATGCAAAAGAAATTCCGTCTTTCTTTCTTGAGATTTTCCAGTTGACTTTTGATATAATTCTCAATTTCTACGGAAGGAATGTCGAGAGGAAATGAAGGCATCGATACCTAGTTTCAGCAAAATTTTGCCCTGATATTTTCGTGCAAAACATCATGAAACATTCAGGTACAGACAGCGTGGTTTTAAATTTTAAAAAATTGTTTCGAAAATAAATTCATTTACCCCTTCTTCTACGACTACTACTTTTACTACTAATAAGCAACTACAGTAAGTGCACGAGGGTATTAATAATCTATCGAACTACAAAGAGCAATTGTTGAGGAAAGCCGGAAAGGAGGAATAAATAAGAAAATAAGAGAGAGAGAGAAAGAAGAAGGAAGGAGATGGGAAGACATTTGGAAAAAGATGAATAAAATAGAGATAGGGAAGAAATAGGAGGATACAGATGATGATGTATCATTCCACAGGTTCAATTAGAACACAGATCAGATACGATGCAAAGACAACCCGAGACAACGAAAAGACAGAACCCACAAACTCAAACGCAAAAGACAGACACACCACAAAGACAACGCAACTAAAATCATACACATTCCACAGTTACAGTCAGACTAGACCAACACATCACAATAAAATCAAACATGACAAGCACGGCAGCGAGACATACAAGCAAACATCACAGAAACATATTCAGACACATTACGATGACAACCAGACACATCATACGACAATCAAACATGACAAGCACGGCAGTGAGACATACAAGCAAACATCACAGAAACATATTCAGACACATCACGATGACAACCAGACACATCATACGACAATCAAACATGACAAGCACGGCAGTGAGACATACAAGGAAACATCGCAGAAACACATCCAGACACATCACGATGAGAACCAGACACAACACAACGACAAGACACAACAAGCACTGCAGTGAGACACACAAGCAAACATCACAGAAACACAACCAAACACATGACAAGGACAATGAGACACATCACAAGGATAACCAGACACATCACAGGACAATGAGACACATCACAAGGATAACCAGACACATCACAGGACAATCAGACACATCACAAAGATAACCAGACATATCACAAGGACAATGAGACACATCACAAGGATAACCAGACTCATCACAGGACAATCAGACACACCACAAGGACAATGAGACATATCACAAAGATAACCAGACACATCACAAGGACAATGAGACACATCACATAGATAACCAGACACATCACAGGACAATCAGACACATCACAAGGACAACCAGTCACATCACAAAGACAATCAGACACATCACAAGGACAATGAGACATATCACATGGATAACCAGACACATCACAAAGACAATCAGACACATCACAAAGACAATCAGACACATCACAAGGACAACCAGACACATCACAAAGACAATCAGACACATCACAAGGACAATGAGACACATCACATGGATAACCAGACACATCACAAAGACAATGAGACACATCACATGGATAACCAGACACATCACAAAGACAATGAGACACATGACAAGGATAATCAGACACATCACAGGACAATCAGACACATCACAAGGATAACCAGACACATCACAGGACAATCAGACAGATCACAAGGATAACCAGACACATCACAGGACAATCAGACACATCACAAAGATAACCAGACATATCACAAGGACAATGAGACACATCACAAGGATAACCAGACACATCACAGGACAATGAGACACATCACAAAGATAACCAGACATATCACAAGGACAATGAGACACATCACAAGGATAACCAGACATATCACAGGACAATCAGACACATCACAAGGACAATGAGACATATCACAAAGATAACCAGACACATCACAAGGACAATGAGACACATCACAAAGACAATCAGACACATCACAAAGACAATCAGACACATCACATAGATAACCAGACACATCACAGGACAATCAGACACATCACAAGGACAACCAGTCACATCACAAAGACAATCAGACACATCACAAGGACAATGAGACATATCACATGGATAACCAGACACATCACAAAGACAATCAGACACATCACAAAGACAATCAGACACATCACAAGGACAACCAGACACATCACAAAGACAATGAGACACATCACAAGGACAATGAGACACATCACATGGATAACCAGACACATCACAAAGACAATGAGACACATCACATGGATAACCAGACACATCACAAAGACAATGAGACACATGACAAGGATAATCAGACACATCACAGGACAATCAGACACATCACAAGGATAACCAGACACATCACAGGACAATCAGACACATCACAAGGATAACCAGACACATCACAAAGACAATCAGACACATCACAAGGATAACCAGACACATCACAGGACAATCAGACACATCACAAGGATAACCGGATACATCACAAAGACAATCAGACACATCACAAGGATAACCAGACACATCACAGGACAATCAGACACATCACAAGGATAACCAGACACATCACAAAGACAATCAGACACATCACAAGGATAACCAGACACATCACAGGACAATCAGACACATCACAAGGATAACCGGATACATCACAAAGACAATCAGACACATCACAATGCCCAGTCTGCACAAGGCCCAGTACTCTTCTCCCTCAGTCCACACTGGTGCTTACCTTCTGATGCGCTCCACTTTGATCCTCAACCTACCGCCTAATCGAAGCCCCACCTCGACGGGCAAAACTGTTTCAAATATTTATATAGCCGTCCACAGAACCACGCGGGTGTGCACAAAGGACTCGATCTCTCAAACTAACACCTCGGATGTACCAGCTGTTTAAACCTCTTTGCGACTTCTGCAAGCCCCATTTACCTCCAGGACTAATGACTCACTCATAGCCTGACATCAGTGAGCAGACAGCTGGTGGAGAATGCTGGCAAACGATGAAGCAGGAGCATCCACGCAGAGTTGTGATGCCTGTTGCAACAGTAGAAAGAACCAGAAGAGCGGTTGGCACTATCTTTCAAAGCCAGGCGACGCCCGCTCAGGGTCTTTACTGTGGACACCTCGACTTCAAGCGCCGCAAACGCGCAACAATCCGTCGCTCAATATTCAGAATACAAAACAGCTTTAGGGCTAACAGCATGGACCACCAACCGCTCTTATTTTGTGCGACACTACACAGAATGATGAAGGATTTTTTTTAAAACAGGGGACAGGTCGTAAGCGCGAGATAACTGCCCGGTCTGATAAAATTACTCCCCTTGCAAAAGTTTTAACGAGTGAAGCAAAAGTTGCTCTCTTGAAACACTTTACAATTCGAAGCTTTTTGCCATCCTCGAAGCAAATGTGTGCTTTATTTTTTTCCCCGCTATCAATTTTCAACAGACTGTAAAGAGTGAATAAGCTTTTATGTAAATCATGAACTTTTTCTTAGTTGCTCTCTGAATGAATGAACTTAGCCTCTTGTATTCAAAGACATCCCCTCGGTACTGAACCTACGAGATGAGATAGTTTGCATGCATACGTTTGGACAGTGTGGATATATTTTACTGACTTACCTGTAATGAACAAACAGGTACGTCACGCACCAGGTATCAATATTTAAACACTTTTTGCGTGACAGGCTAATCAATCAGCCCATATTTTTTCTCCCAACACTCTCACATACTACCTGCTTTCCTCAGTGTACGTTCGAGTGTCTAGGATGTGCATGTACATGTGTGTACAGTCAAGTATGTAGAATGTGCATGTAATTTGACCGACACATTTCTAATTGATTGTGTGTGTGTGTGTGTGCGCGCGCGCGCGCGCGTGTGTGTGTGTGTGCGTGTGTCTGTGTATAAGTGCGCGTGCACACACAGACGAAACACACCTACACACACTGAGGAGCCCCTCATGAATAGGGGTGGATGAGGAAAGAAAGAAAGTGCTTGAGTGAGAGCGGAAGTCGCAGTCGCGGAGTCGCACATCTCTCAGCTATTACATACCCCGGGTACAGCCATGATAAAGGCTCTCCAAGTCTCTGGAGTTCGCCCAGTCCCACCCATTGGCTTTGATATCGCCCGGCGCCAGCTTTTTCTCACGGTGCTCAGCTAAGCTGCAATAATGAGAGAATGATGAGATTGCTGTTAAGGGCCCGGCCTCCCCCGTGGCCAGCTGGTTAAGACCGGGTCTGGAGCGAAATTTACCGAGCACCTCAAGTGCCCGAGAACAAGCGCGGACAAAGATTGCGACGAGGCGACTGGACGGGAAGTGATTAGTAAAATGACCGTGAGGTTTTCATGGACCAAGGCTCTTGTGTGATGAAGATGCTGTTTTATGAGAGCCTGAAGACTGTGCTCACGCGCAAAAAGCGGCAGCATGACCGATTGGTTGATTAAGATTTCCGCGAGTGATGGATAGACAAATCTTTCTGGATGTAAAAGAGGACGTGAAAGATGGACTGGTGGAAAGGAAGGATGGGGGTGGTGGGAGAGACTAAGACACACAAAACTTAAACAAAACTTTTCTTTTCACGTTAAGTTTATGTTATTAGAAAATGCAATATAAAAATATGTTTTATGTATTAAAAAAGGGTAAAGGGTACTTTCAGCTGGAGATTTTGGGGAAAGTAAATTTCATCTAAGGCACGGAATTTCAAAGGAGGAACCCAGCCCTTTCCACAATTTCCTTGATTAATCAGCTACACATTCATGCTGTCGGCTGGACCACAAAGGGGTGGGGGGAAGAGGGGAACTTCCAGCCACGGGTCCGAACAGGAATGCATTTACCACTAGGCTGCGTGCGCTGCCTCCCCATACTGTTACATAAGTGAAACATCGAGAAATGTAAACTCATTGAACTTGCTTATTTGTGTGCACGTATCTAATCACTGAGTCATACCACACTACACTGTGTTATACCCCATTATATTGTATTATACTGAAGAACACCATATTTGCATTATGCTGCATTTTGCCGCCTTATATGGTATTATATCGTATTATACTGTATGTTACATTGCATTCTATTTTACAGCTAGACCCATGTTCACATAATTTCAGTACAGCCATATTCCTACCAGCCAGATAACATGCTTGTGCTATGGACAACTCTTACCCTCAGTAATGCCATCATTTATTGCCTATGCGATTCTAGTTGGAGGAAGTGGGATGGTATCTTGGGCCAAGAGTACTGGTGATAAACTCTTATCTACTGTGCTATCGCTCTTTTGGCATCGAGATTATGTACTTTTAAATATACTTCCTTCAATATTGAGTCACTGTTACATCCTGACCTTAGCAGTCGATTTTCTGGAAGTGATGATGGTGGCAAACTGATAAAACATAACCCTCTACGAAATAAAGAGGAAACATGAATCCTCACGTGAGGCCATTTTCTCTGTTCCAGTTTTAAATTTTAATGCACAGGTCCCACAGTTTCCCACAGGTGCATCTCTAAAACACAAGAATTGTCATTGTTCAAGGTTTAGTCCCCGGTGTCATTACCGCATTAATTTAATTATCTTAATTTTTTGTCAAAGCTACTAAAACAAGACTGGAAGTGCAGACAGCAAACGAACACCTATTCAGCAGTTTGGGGCAGAGGGAGAAGGTAGACTGTGTTTTCCATATCTCTGACCTGCAGCTGGAGAGAGCACGCTGCTTCAACATACACATTCAATACAAACAGTAATATGATGACCAGCAAGTCGATTGACTCGGTTAATATTGCACACAATTGTGTGCATGCATGCCAGCATGTGTACTAAAAGCATGTGAGCGCGTGCGTGTGCATGTGCGAGAAGAAGGGAAGTGCGAAAGTTCAGCAGAAGAGACGAAAGAATTTTTTTATTTTCCTAATTTTTTTTTTTTTGCTCAAGTTTTTCCCTTTTTTGTCATGAATTTCAAGTTTAAAATTTACTTTTCTCCAAAGCGCGATTGAGAGGTGAAAGGCTTTCAACCACGTGACACGCTTAGTCAACAGTATTCATTGCGCTGAACGATGGCAGCTCTCGTGCAGCTCTCGGCCCGCTCTCGGCAAACATGCGATGTGTCAGAGTGTTATGACGGAGCTGTTCGATCGCTTTCCAGGTAGTGAAGAGCGGGCTGCTCTTGCATTATAAAACATTGGAGTTATTGACTTGCGACCACACTGCCGCTAAGGTGAGCGCAATAAGCCCATGCTTCCTGCTGGCGTCCCCCAAAAAAGTGAAGGTTTCGAATTAAGTGAAAATTATAAGACCTTTAAGCCTATTGCCAATATCCTGCACTGGCCAATTTCCTCTGCTTTATTCGATCTCAGGAAAATACTTCCGCCACTGGATTGCAAACTGTCGAATCTGATTTAAAAACAGCAGTATAATGCTGCCGTAGGAAGGAAATAAAGAAAAATCATAAACAATAGAAACAACCGACTTTGTTTTTAGCGGTGTAAGGGTACATACAAAAATTCCGCAGCGAATAAAATTCTAAGGATCTTTAAAATTGAGCGTGAAATAGAAAAAATATCAATAGGCAAGTCCATGGCTACAAAGATCAGTCAAACAGGGACAAAGCAGACAGGTTAAGCGTGCCTGGCGATATAAGGGTCTGGCTAGACTGACGAAATAAGGCAGAACTGCAGATATAAGGATCTGACTACACTGACGAAATAATACAGAACTGGCGATATAAGGGTCTGACTGGACTGATGAAATAATACAGAACTGGCGATATAAGGGTCTGACTGGACTGATGAAATAATACAGAACTGGCGATATAAGGGTCTGACTGGACTGATGAAATAATACAGAACTGGCGATATAAGGGTCTGACTGGACTGATGAAATAATACAGAACTGGCGATATAAGGGTCTGACTGGACTGATGAAATAATACAGAACTGGCGATATAAGGGTCTGACTGGACTGATGAAATAATACAGAACTGGCGATATAAGGGTCTGACTATAAGGGTCTGACTGGACTGATGAAATAATACAGAACTGGCGATATAAGGGTCTGACTACACTGATGAAACAGTACAGAACTGGCGATATAAGGGTCTGACCGGACTGATGAAATAATACAGAACTGGTGATATAAGTATTTGTCTCACATGATGACATAAGGATCTGACTGTGTTAATGATACAAAATTTCACAAAATACAGAGAGTACAGGAAACATGATTTCACCTGATCAAGATGCGAGGATTCTCGCTAAGAACGTTTATCTGCATCCCCCAAATGTAACATAATGTGTTTAGTCAAGATAATGAAAAAGGGCACAGCAAAGTCTGGGTCAACAATCACTTGTAATCTGCTAGAGTGAGACAACACAGAGAAACAAGCTTGTCTTCCGCTGGTCTGACCACTTCAATGATATCAAAGAAAATTCAATACGAAAAGCTTTGGGGACAGTTGCAAATCATTCTTATAAATTTGAACGCTTTTAGGCCTAATATCTATTTAAACTGTTTTACACAAAGCTTATAGACACATTGAATAACAACAAAATTTTAGAACTTATCTAATGAAAATCGTTCTAAATAAGATAAAGCTGATGAACCTGGATCCCTTCAGTACATGCTAATGTAAAATAGTGACTCCCATGGAAAAGCAGCGGAAATAAAATTTTCCATAGGCAATGGAGCAGAGCTACTAAATGGATTATTTTCTTTGTCAAATTCAAGACAACGATAACGATCATTAAGAGTCATTGCGATCTCTTCAACAACTCTGGAAAAACCGGTTTGCTGAAATCCAAATGGAAGTAGCCCAAGCGCTCTATGCATACAGACTGCATCAGGAGATAAGGTAATAAGAAGTTCAACAAAATCATTCCACACCTGACAGGTAGACAGTGGCTTGAACACAAAGTTCGGAGAGTTTAGGGTAGGATTTAGAAAAGGTGGTCCACAGTTCTAAGAATCTAAGAAGGAAAATTGCCCAAGGCTGGCAACACCTCGGCAGAACCACTCACGCGCGGAGGAGGAAAGACATTCCTCACCAACCTCACAAAATGAGAGAAATTCTTCCGAAGGTCTACTGTCTACCTCGTCAGCAGAGCAGACAGCCTGTCCAGTCCCCAGGAGGTGCTTAGAGGAGGGATCTGTTGTGGTATGACAGCCTTCTGACATGCGTGCCACACCAGCAGCCTCGTCAAAACTTCCCTGCGAGGCACAGCGACAATAAGCTGAGAGAACAGTCGGAAGATATCGCAGAATGGACTGTCGAAATGCATGCACCGCCTAGGGGACAAACAGACCCTGTCACCTGTTGGGTCTGCCCCTATAAAACGTCAATACGTGTGCACGGAATCCTTTTGAAATAATAATAACAGCAACATATAATCATAATCATCAGCACTTCTACATCATCGTCATCTCTCATACTGTTTAACTGGTGGCCAGGCAGATCGGAAGAATAGACAATCACTACTGTCTGGTGAATCAATGAGAATGTTACTGACACTGACGGAGTGAAATAAAATTTTCCCTAAAAGCTGAGATTACGCCCCTTTATACTCGCTACACTGTTACCACAAAATCTCGAATCATTAAGTCCCGAAACCAATCTCGCTGGCCTTAAATGGAAAATTGCAGAGAAAGCCTTTCTGGAGCTGTCTGATCGGTCGGCGTTTCATCCCCTTTCTGTGACAGCCTGCAAGCCTTCCACTGGACGGCTGTCCAAACTTCTTTTTGCATAAGTAAACGACTTTCAGCGCTTTTCTCTAAATAATGCGTCCAGATTTACGATGAGAACTCCCAGGTTCCCTTGGGAACATCTCCTCAACAAGACAGCTGTCTTCGACTTGAAATCTGCCTGGATTTTGTGCGCTGCAGGACAACATGAGATGTCATCTTGCAAACTTTATCCTTTAGATGAGGGTGAAGATCTTTTTTCTGTTTTGTTTTGTCCTTTCTTTCCTTTTTTTGTCAGGGGAAGGGATGTGTTCTCTGCGTATGACTTTCTCACACCAAGCCTGTAGACAGACGATGTTTTTTTACTGTCTGTGGTAAAACGAAATTTTGAAAAAATAAGACTTTCAGAAGGTCCACAAAACAAGTCTCGTTTTCAAAAAGGTCAACCGAAATTAGGCCTTGCTTTCAAAACACTCGCTCAAAATAAATATCGATTTCAAAAAGTCCACCATCCTTGGCCAGTAATTGTTACTGCTTTCAAGCGGAGAGCTTAGAGGGCAAGTTGCTCTCACTACATCTGTTTACGTGGACGGTTAAAAAAGAAAGCTCACTTAAACAAGCCATTTATCTTCACGGAAAAAGCGCTATTGACAAAATGGAGTTGTAAATGCGCGTAGAAGGGCTGCTGGTATTAGACCCCAACTATTGCCAAGAAAAAAAAATACCTGGAAAACTGCGTGCAATAGTCCTCACGATCCTTCGAGAAGTCTGTGAAGATGCCAACCGGTAAAAACTGAGCTGTCTGAGCATCTACTGTTCTGCTTTGTCGGACCTAACAGAGACCCGGTTACCGCGAACGGGTCAATGGATCACGGATGTTGTAAGTATCGTCTCCGTATTTATCTGCGACAGACATTCGTGACACTGCGAGTTCTATGCCCACCTGGGTGCTATCAATCTCGCTTGCTTCCGTTCTTTCGGACCGGGCATTTTGCTTTGAGGCGAGGTGGCGTCAAACGTCTGTCGTTTTGATTGGTGAATGCGTTCCACAGAGCCCTCTGGGAAGATAAAGTTGTATTGTATTATATTAAGACATGGTAACTGACCGGCTTCCAGTACTCATGCATCTTGTTACATTTGAATCTTAGAACCTTATACCTCTGTCCCTGAAATGCCATTTTATGGGTCGAACATTGAACAAATGGCCTGACTTTGAAAAGCAAACCTATGGCTGTATGCAAAAGGCAAAAAGGCGAGTTTGCCTTATTAAATGACAAATACTTAGGTTTTAGATAGTTTCCGCACACAGTGTTTGGGTGGCAAACCAACCGTTTACTTACAATCGAGTATTAAAAAAAAGTTACGGGGTATGCAGTGTACAAGATGGCTGCCATGTTTTGTTGTCTGATGACGTCATCAAAACCATTTAGCGCGAGCGTTCACTTTCGGTCTTCTAAATGTGGCGATTGACACCTTGGCATCTGGGGGGTCGACCAGTAGAATTTCTAACCCGAGTAAAGCGAAGAGGAACTGCGCGAAGTAGAAAAGACTGGTATGACACAGGATGCGTTTCTTGTCACGTGGTACATCCCACTTCCCGAAATAGGGTTGATTTGTTTTTCTTCGTGAAAGAGTACAAAACATGGCGGCATCGGAAAACGAGCACATGTTTAGACTTTAGACTGTAATGATGGGGTGTCTCTACAAAGTCCAACTTGCCATTTCCCTTCTCTCCTTTTTAATATCAAAACTATGCTTTGATCCTTGAAATAGCGAACCAGTGTGGTTTGATTCTTCACCAAACAAAAGGGACTGTTAATCTCTGAAACGGCAAACTTCTGGTTCTATTCTTTTAATAGTAAGCCTATGTTTGACGTGGAGGGCGCATGTCTGTAACAGTGATCTAGAAATTAATGGAACTGAAGAAAGCCCAAATAATAATTATCACACAGTGCCATCCACTGGCCGAACCAGTGTCTTTGTTTGAAGCTTAGCCACTATCCAGGACCGTCTACTACACTTTAAAATATGGAGTATCATCTGATTACAGGGCTTGTAGGGGCACCAGCTGACCATTATACTGGAGAAGCCTTTGCTTTCTATACGGAAAGCTTCGAAATCAGAGAAATGTAAATTCCTCAAGTACGATGTTCTATTTCAGACATACGGAAAAAAGGTCAAGGAATGTTTATTTTAAATTCCTGAATTATTCAGTGATAATACTAGCAAGACTTTTACACTGAAGTCTAGCAAGTTAATCTAGCAAGTTGACACTTCGAAATGTACGACCACTGCTTTGTTCATAGAGCAGAATATGACTGTCCATACGCCAAGATGTGAAGCTACGATGTGGATATGTGCTCTTCTACTGCACATACCAGAAAAGAACACAAAGATTTACCAATAAACCAATATCAATAAATATATTTTATTTATATCAATTTATCAATAAATATATTTTATAAATGCTTTTAATTAAGAGGCAAAGGGACATTACCAAAGATTAGTTGAAAAAACTGGAATTAATTTTAAGTTTGAGAGGCTGACATTTTGATAATTTTTTTATATCAGATAAATAACCTAAGCAGCAGATAAGCATCCATTATTCTTATTAAGCGCACCATGGATGAGAATCGGGTGCACTGAGCCCTGAGAAATGCTTAGATAATCACGCCAATTGTCGCCCTTTCCCCAAGATGATGTTTCGTCCGCCCACGCTGAAAGGTTCATTAGACTTGGCAGACAGGCTGGGTCAATGAACCGTGCGTTTGAAATTCTCCGGTTTCCACTGTATGCCTTCAATACAGAATGCAGTTTAGTGAGTTTTGCACCGACAGTGTCTCGCGCCGTCTCGCGGCACTAGACGTGAAGGTGCCAAGCACCTGGTACAGGAGAAGTCAACAAGAGAGGGAGAAAATGTTGGGATGTGACTTTAGCTAAGCATGCAATACCATAATGTTGTAAAGCTGGCAATAAAAGATTGTTGCTGTTGGAATAAATGCATCGACGGCAATGCCCCCATCTGCTGCTGTATTTGCAGAAATCAGGGTCTTTCCATTTATCAAGCTAGTCTCTTCCCAATCTCTGGTCGGTCTTCTGAAAAGGTCCCTGATAAGGAAAATCAATATTTCGCTTCACAGAAATTCCATTTTAACAGAATAAGATAGCGGATAATCGCCTTCTTACATAGCTTCCGATAGACGGCTTGTCTACCATGTGTACACAGCTTCGTAAGTTACTTTCCTGAAACTGAAAGCAATTAGTAGGGTGCTTTGAATCAAGATTTTCTCGTCACTTGTTGTTAACATCAACCTAAAGGGTACAAAGAAGGTCGATAAAAGGTCTTCCTTCCAATGCTATACTTTATCTTGGTACGGCTTTTTAACTCAGTCCCGGATTTTCGTGCACCACTTCCGACCGACAAGGCCCATATTGCAGCAGGGAACACCAAGGTCGAAATGGGAGTTGCTATTTCCCAGCTGTAATCACAGTTCTGTTACGGAGTAATTTTCCGATGGACTGAGGTCTGAAAGATGCAATGAGTCTACTTCCTATGATTCATATTTGGGCGGACAGGGGCAATGCAAGAGGCCTTTTCGCCTTCCTGTCCTGTAATATGGATGGATTTAGGTTTAGTTGCCAGTATCCACCACAGTGTCCACTGCTTGCGATCTCAAAATGCTTGTGGCTGCGCAGCAAGGTTGCAGCGTCACGTGGAAGCTTTGCTGTGAAGCTAAAGTTCATTTCCGCCTTCAAGGTTCCGATCAGTTCCGATGGCTCCAAGGAGACACATTATCCTATCGCTTGGGAACGGGGTACAATATGATAAAACATGAGATATCTGCAGATCTTTGAGATGACTGTTGATCTGCACACCCAAAAGACCGATTTCCGTTCAGTCCACAGTTACTTGGCCAAGAGAAATTCCTCTTTTTTATGGGGAATACGGATAGACTGTGTCCGAAGGCTGTAATCGTCAAACTGCTGCAGAATTTGTGGCACACACGACAAGCAACGAAAACTGTGCTCCCCAGTCAGTGCTTACAATCTTACCCAGTTTGTAGAAGACAAATCAAAAAGAATTAAAAGGACTAATCAAATTATTCCTAGTAATAAAAAAAAAATGTTGAGATCAAAAGTAAGTGGTTGCTGACCGCCCTCGACATTGCCGGGTTTCACTTCTGCAGTTCTAATTATTTGCAGGTTTTCCATCAACAATTAAATGACAGTGATATTCCTTCGCCTAACTGTTTTGAGGAACTGCTTTATTATTTCGTTCGGCTCTGGGTCTACGTCGACTTTGGGGTGTCTCCTTCTGTTTTATGCTTTTTTGTGCCACACTAAACCTGTTTTGAGTTGTTCTATGACTGTGCCCAGCCGTTTCCACCTGTCGACCATTCTGCCACTATTAAGTCTCCGTAGCCGATTGTTCGTCTGGACTATCTTGTCTTGATTTGGGGGATTACTGTCTCCATTTTCCTGCAATTCTAACTTTTTGTTTCTTTTCTACTTAATAAAAATTTATTATAAAAACTAAAATTTTGTAAAATGTGTCGATTGTTAAAGAAATTAAGGATGCCAAGCTCACGGTCTTGGCGCTAGAAATATAAAACTCGTGAACCTCATAATGTTGAACACAGGAATACAATGTCTATACGACATGAACAAAGACATGAGAATTTTAAGGTGCTTCTTTCTTGCGACAGCCGGGGTGGCCCACTCTCAAATCGTCTGCTTCTGAAACCATTTGCGGTCGACGAGTATCACCTGCTTTGCGATTTTAGCTTATGCTGGCGGCAGGCGACACATAAATGGAAAAGACAAGTAACAAAAGAGAAATATCTAAGAAATTTACAATTGTAAAAGCTGTCAAACTTCTTAATTTACTATGCAGCAGCAAGCAGAATCTCCATTCTGCGCCAATCTCACCAAGCAAGGCCGCATGCGGTCAACTCGCAAAGACGATATCATCGCTGTTCACTCCGTTGTTTGCTCCATTATCGCGATATCAACGTAAATCGTTGCAGTGCATCATAAGAAAATCCATGCAGTTATCTTTACTGAGATATCGAAGTAAACCTGACGGCGACAGTTTCAAAACTAACCGTATACTTGAAATGGCAGATGAATATCTAGAAACTGAAGAGGAGTCAGAAAAGTTCATAGGGAGAAAAACCTACACCATCAGTCTCATAAACTCGCCATTTCCCTTTCAGTAATTTTCTCTTAATTTACTGGGTTAACATACGAAATGGGTACCCGAGAGAAATTCAATATTAACGCGCACATTTTTTTTATTTTTTAAAAATAATGTTTTTCTCGTTGCTGTCTGCACACTATCCTTACCGACCGCCTTTTACTGCGATAGGCAGTGCAGACAAACAGGGTCGCTTGCTCAGGATAATCCTCGGAGGAGCGGGGTCCCATTACTAGTTCTCCGGGCATCACACGTCCCTTTCACCTCGGCTGATCCCTTCGCGACGTCCCCAACTTCCGGTAGCAGCTTCCATGATTTATTTTCACTGCGATGCGCAGGCGTAAATTCATTAAGACGGGATCCAGATGAGACACTCGGAGCACCATCTACCGAATGGCATGTGCTGTTGGCATGAATGGCATGTAACATCCCCGATCTGCGCATGCCCTGATTTCTTCGTAAGAATTATGCAGACAGACCGGTGCCTGCAGTTCCTTATTAAATAAAAACCTTAAAACGGGGAGGAAAACCACTGCTAAAATGTCATCTCGTTACTAACTTCAAAATTTCCTTAGAAAATAGGTTAAATGTATGTGTGGCCTCTGCTGGTGCGTGTGTGTATGTATGTGTGAACGCGCACGCACGCACAAGTCCTGGACAGGTCCCGCAAATGAAATTCCCAGGAGAGACAGCGGTTTTATAGACACCGAAATCCACTTTACTCTCAAATTTAAATTCTGCCGAGCGCTAGGAAAGAGAATAGTCTCGCTTAGATCACTGGCCTGCTTTTAATTCAGAGCACGCGTGCCCTAAGTATGAGACACTTAGCTTCCATTTTATATCTACCAAAGCCGCCGCAGCACTTTGACAGCGATAGCTGACCTTTGCGATGAACTTTTCCTTCTCTGATGTAAAAGACAGAGTGTAACGCGAGAAGGAGGCCAAAGAAAACGAAGGAGTATAAAATGTACTATCTGATGCAACGGTACTTGAAAAGAGTTTGTATCTACATTGTTTACAAGCAGTCAGGATCACCACTGAAAGCTGTTTGCTTACAGAGATGTTCAGCGGAAAATCGATTTTCCTGATCTGAACAAACAAGCAGCTATCCTGTTCTCCCTCACTGATATACTACAGAATAGCAGATTTTAAAAAATTCTTTAAAGGACATATTTTTTAAAGCCTTTTTACACAGTTTCTGTTTTTACTCTACTATTATCTTTTGCCTTCAAATAATTCTGCAAATATCTGAATATAAAAACCAGCCAAAAAGTAAGACATTCTGGATGCAATCTGAAAACAAACTTTTCAAATATGACTTTTGCTGGAAGCCTTCTTGTAAAGTGAAATGATTTTGAATTCATGTTAAAAATTAGTTTTTCAAATAATCAGCGTTAATGCTTAGTTTCCCCAAAAATTTAGCTTTGAAATGGGTCTAATAGAAAATGTCAGAGAAATATGTTTTTTAAAAGGCAGCTACCTTCAATTACATTAGCGAACTTTTTTTCTAATTTATCCACGCCTCTCGGCTAGAGTGGAAGATCTGGACATAGCTGACGGATAATAACTCTTCAACATGACAATTTTTTTCCGTGTCATTTACCACTGCTTCGGTTCTTAACTCCAAGCACTGTCTCCTTGGGTTTTGTCTTCTGGACACTAATTGCAGTCAAATGAAGCAGAAAGCTGGAGGATAGTTTCGGCCACGAGTGCCTGGTTTTCATTTTCTGATTTAGTGGATGGGACATTGTTCATGCCAGACTCATGCGAGACACAGATGATTATTTTTTGTGAACCGCGAAAACGAGCCAACCGAAATATTTCCTCACAATGCTTAGATTCAGGACAGCATCTGAAAAAGCGCCGTGGCATGAACCTTTTTTTTAACAACTTACTCTGGCAGAACACATCGATCCCCATTTGAAAGCAACATTTTCTATATTGTATCGATTCCAGGAGAACCCTGAAGCCTCTGTGGTTTCAAAACTGGACAAGAACAAATATGTTGAGACGTGTAAGGCATCCGAGACACGAACTTTGCACTACAACGAATACGGAGTAACAGGAGATTACCAATGTGCCCCAGATGTTGGAGCTGTTCATGGTTTTGCCCAGGAGAGACTTAACACTCTAAATATAAAGATTAGAGTTGCTAGTGGTACTAAAACGAAAGCTAAGTATCCACTTAAAACAGATGTGGTCTTTGGCAAAGGGCAGCATGGCATGTGTTAAGTCCAGAGTTTCCTGAAGAAAGTGCTCTTTAAACCCTCTTGAAATGGCTTCATTATTGGTCTAGTGATGCAATTTTTCTACAACTGGCTTTACATTGGTGCAAAATAAAATTTCCCAAATGCTGGGAGTACAGCACCCTGTCATTATCAAGATGTCCACCTACAAACATCCTTATGCAAAGAAAGATTAAAATTGGTGATGTAACATATGTACACAAACGTCTAATCAACGTTTTTTTGCAGGTTCTCTACTGGATGAGGTCATTGACAACGAAAACATATTCACTTACAATCCTGATGTCTGTGTTGTCTGATGCCGACAGCACAGCGACATCATCGTGTTTCTGTCTAAAACACTGTTGTACAACAGGCTACACAAACTATACCCCACAGTAGCACCAGCACAACGAATAAAGACCTCAAAGCCTGTGATATATCATTATGTCTTCCCTTACTAATAATAGTTCTGATACTTGTAACTGTACAAATTGTTTTCTTTTGCAGCTAAAACGTGTAGCTTATTCAAGGAATTGTAAAAAAAAATATATAAAATTATATAAAAGGAATTATAAAAAAAATAAGTTTGCATTCCGTGCAGCAGCTGAGGTGTCTTTTACTTTTGAAATCTCTATTTTCCATCTATCTAGATAGTTCTTTATTTTTGTATAGCCATTCACTTCAAAGGGGAAAGGAACAAAGCAAAAATCTTAAGGATTGAAGCTGGAACAAAGATACTGTCAAAGAGGCTCTATCAATTTTTTACCCCACCCCCCACCCCCCATCTTTTTCTTCTCGCAGGCCGGGCTGACAGAATCGCTGCAAGAGAAAGTGAGAGAGAGAGACATCAGCATGGCGAGAGTAATGCAATATGATGACCACTGGGTCGAGATAACGCTTCCAGCCAAGCGACCAAAGACTGACAAAAGTTGTCCCGGCACGCGACGAGCAGACACCGCGCGTGCCCCGCACGTGCGTTTCAGCCTCCGTGCACTCAGCACGCGCCCCCTCACGGCGGGGAAGGGAGCGAGGCGAGGGGAGGATAAAGTCACGTACGGTACACACGGTCACGCAAGAAAGCGGGAGACATTGTGAGAGACTGGAAAAGTCATGGCAACAATGAAAGATGAAACTTCCAGAGAGAGGAAATGACGACGGAAAGAAAGCGAGAAAAGTCAGAAGGAGAAAACCTTAGTTTGGAATTCCCCCTATTGTTCATTTTTCGCAAGACTATTTTGTCCATTTTACTGTTTCATTCTCCGGGAATGTCTGAATGCATGTTCTTAGACATCTCGTGTACTTAGACTTCTCTCTCCTCTCTCTCACACACATACCACGTACTCCATGCATGCACACACACACATGGAGCGAGGGTGAGAGCGCTGGAATTGCAAAAGACCAAATCTTTTTGTCGATATACAAAAAAAAAAAACTTTCTCAAGCGATTTTATAACTTTCAGTTTTGACAGGCTTTTAGCCAATCCACTCCATTAAAAAGCAGTACTTTGAAGAGTAAACTTAATGCATTCAAATAATTTCTTTTCTTGTTCGTTTAGCGAGTGGCGCATTTTAAACGTAGCGACTTAAGGTGGGTTTACACGGTACGACAATCTCGAAAGAAATAGGTGGCCGTCATTCAAGCTTAAAGCATCGACAGCAAAGGGGTTCCTCCGATATCAGACAAAAGATGCCCCTTGAAAACTTCTCAAAGCAGTGTGAAAAGCACGTGGGATGAATCATCCTGCAACAATGACCCGAAGCAGCACCGTCTGGCCAGTCCTTGGACACCTGCCTCCTTCGATATAGTCCAACTGTTCAAGACTCACTTAAGTGTCTTCAGCCAGACGCTTACTTCGCTTTCCTCTTTCTGTTGTCTCTTTCATCGTCGGCCATTTTCGTCTAAATGATATCACAGTTGTGCTGTGTGCACGCCTGATCTCTGAGTTCCATGCTTGAAGGTAACTAAGTAGGTTGATCTCAATCAATTTCATTTCATATTGTTTTATTTCAAAGTTTTTTCCTAATTTTTGTATTAGTTATTTACGAAGCCACGTGGTTGCCTTGTCGCTTCTGCTCCTTAATTTTCTGCATCACTTGGTGCACGGAGCGGTCAGTAGGGACACAGAATCAAGCATAACGAAGAAAGTTTGTAAAGGATGCAGATAAACTGAATGCATTCTATTGTCATTTCAACTGCCATGATTTTACAGAAAAAAATACACAAGCTGTGGGAAGATCTTAATTCTCTAAAAAAGGATAAGGGAGTGGAGCTTACACAGAAGGAGGTGCCCCGACAGCTTAGTAAAGTGCACTCTTAAAGTAGCCGGTCCTGATAAAATAAAGCTTTTTATCTTAAGGTTCTGTGCTGACCAACTTGCTAAATTTCTAAGCATTATTTTCAGCATGTATCTTTTTTAGCAATTCTGTCCTCTTTCTCTGGAAAACATCCTCCATTGTGACAGTGCCAAAAAAGAACTGCGCGACAGTCGAACGATTTGCGACACGTTGCTTTAACTTCTGCTGAGTTGAGAGGGTTTTTTTTAAAGCTAGTTCTAAGCTGCTTACGAACCCTAGTAATTCTCATCTTTCTCTCCCCCCCCCTTCCACACACACACACACACACACACCACACACTCACTTTATTTTGTCGTAGCTTTACTGTTATGTATCGGGACACGCAGGTAGCACTCGCTCTAGTTTCACAAAATGAAGCTTGAAAGATTGCAACTTTTAAAGAAAATTCCAGGTTTATGGTTCTCAACGACATGTCTGTCCATTCATTGGTACAGCAAACATAATGAAAAAATTCTAAATTTGACAGAATTTCTACATGCCAAATACCCTTTTAAAGTGTGTACACATGACGAAAATGAAAAGAAATCCACCGCAATAAGTATCGTCTTTAATAACAATGACAAATACCAACACACACCACTCCACCCTGCACCAAACCTGACAAGTATAAATAATATAACATTACCAATACTGGAAAATTGCTTTTTCGGCCGTTACTGCGGCCAAGGAACTCCAATGGCGGTGGAATGAAACGGCATCTGTTATATTCGTTCCCTGGAGTCGACGAGTCACTTACCAGTCATTGTTCTCGCATGCCATTAGGCTCTGATATCTTTACCCTTCTTTTCAGCCTTGTTCTTAATGTCACATGTTACTTTTTATTGCCCCAGAGCTGACCGGTGCATACAGTTTCAAAAGATCTTGTGGTGCCTCAAAATACCAAAGCGACCTACTATAGCATGGACTGCCTCTGGAAGGTCACTATTTTTCACAGTTATTTACAAAAAAATTACCTTTAAGTATATTTTCGTTGCACGCCTGGGAATAAATAATTAAAGACGACTATCAAAATGAGACGCAAAAGCAGCGAACGTGTCCTTTAAAACCTAACCCTTGGTGTTGGAAAGTACACTCGTGGGCAGGGAGATAATGCCAGCTTTTCTCGCGTGACCTCAACATCTTGATAGAAGATTGAAAAAAAACAACTTAGGTTGCGTCTGACAAGGATTAGAATTTCAACAATAGCAATTTTACAGTTTTAATTCTGTTGCGGTGTGCTGAATATGCAGGACCGGGCATTAGTTTCAGTAGGCGTTTTTATATATTCCTTTCTCTTTTTCACGTTGTCTTAAGAGTTTTGTTTTAAAAAAAAAACAATGTTGCGACTAACTGTTGAAATCATATACACTCTAGCCTCATCATCAATCCGTGTAAATCAGATGCGCTCTCTAGCCTCATCATCCCACTTTCAGTTCGGGTTGCTGACAGATTTTTTGTCGCAGCACGGCTGCTGTTTCTTAGACAAAGCCTATCACGTGAACACGAAACACGTTAACCTCAAAGTTGTACTATAGTAAATTTGTCACTCTTGCATCACCAAAATGTTGCAGTCTGATATCTTCTCACACTCTCATAAATATCTTCTGGGGGATTAGAACGAGAGTGTGTGTGTAGCGGTGGGAAAGGAGGTAAGAAGAACGAGCCTTTTCGTCTCACAGGAAGATGATGAGGCTTCTCGACGCCAGGCGCAGGCGCACAAAGCTTTTCCGCGTGCGTCACGCCTGTACGCGGCCTGATTGGCTGACGCCACCGGAGTCTGTCGTTCGTGCTCCGAATACCGCGTGAGTCCGTCCTTTTGAGAGCACCAGTCGCTTAGCGGCTACGCTGCGGTCGGGGAAAATGTTTGGAAGAGACAGAAATTATAACGAAGACAGCATGGAGGGTCCACCAACAATTTGGCGGAAAGGTCGTGCTGCGAGATGTCCAGGCTTTTTCGGCAAAGATGCGCACGCATCGCGTCTGGTTCTGCCTAACAAGGTGTGGATCCGACATAACACAGAATGCGACTTACATTCAAGGTATAGAACGCATCAGCAAGTATTAGCATGGTGTCTCCCTCACTGGCACAGAGGATTTAATGCACTTGCACTTGGAAAGATAGACAGAGTGCCAGACACACAGGGAGGCAGACCATCACACAATCAGTCCCTCTGACGGCAAATATCATTCCAACAGTAAATTACATTGCTATTTGCTAAATAAGAAGTAAGTGTCAAAACCTACTGCTCACCAAGCAAGAATCGATTCAAAAAAAAAAAATCCAGATTACAACTAATTTACTCTAAAGTGGATTCAGACATTTCTGATCTCGTCCTGATTAATAATACCACGTTTTTTTCTAAGCTGAAATGAAGTGAACTACATTTCAAGTGGTACTTATTGTAAAGGAATGAGGTAATTCACATTTTAAGTGTTACTTAATGTAATGGAATGAAGTGATACACATTCCAAGTGCTAATGTAACGGAATGAAGTGCAACACATTTGAAGTGTTACTTAATGTAAGAAAATGAAGTGATACACACTTCAACTGTTACTTAATGTAATGGAATGAAAACAGAAAGGAGGGTAATTGTAGCTTTTTTGTCTCTACGGTTTTGTAATACTAACAGTGTTTTAAATACCCGTCTACAAAGGCTTTACATAAAATATTATAAAAACATTAGAAACAAAAGGACCTGTATTACTTTTAATGTAGGTCTTGCTGTAAAACCAAGAACCAACAGGTTAAAGAAATGTCTAGAGGTTGGGACTGCAATAAATATACACTTATCAACACAGCTCTTTTAAAAATGCAGGCACGTGTACGAGGGAGATGGCAGTTTCGGCGCTTTCCTTTAGGAAAACGACGGCAGAAATTGCTGGCAAGATAGGTTGGATTTGGGGGCAAAATTATGTCGCCAAGGTCCGTCGGCCCGCATTCAGCATCATTCCCGAACTGTAGAGATTCCCATTCCGTCATATCCAGAGGCGCTCAAACAGGCCTTCATCTAATTTGTAGCAAAGATTACCCCGGGACGGCCCAGACACGGGCCCTGAAAGACACGCGCATTTACGTGCTGCGTGGAGATCAATGAGGTCGTCCACCTCTGCTTGTAGACCTCCCTACACGGAGTTACATGCAGATTTTTCACTTCGATAATCTATAGTTTTTACTTGAAGAATTCAAGGATCCGTGCAAACGGTGTGTGTGTGTGTGTGCGTGTGTGTGTGTGTGTGTGTGTGTGTGTGCGTGCGCGCGCGCGTATATTTCTGAAAGACACGACAGAAGGCGATTGCGTGCATGTATGAAAATGTCTTGAGAGAGATTATGCGAGCAACACTACCTCCGTGCTTCACATTTATCCCCGGGCGTCCGCACTAACATTGCCTTGTAGCTGTAAAGCGGAGGTAAGACTACCCCAGAAGTAACTACACGCAACGCGAGATCTTTTAGATGCAAAGATGAGAATACCTCCAAGGTTTGCGAGAAATTTCCTGGATGAGGAAGGAGAACTATATTTCCTCCCCCATACTCGGGTCACTGAGTGTTCAGCCAGTCGAAATGCATTCGTGCGATATACTACACCTGTAAAAGTCTAGCCACGTTCGATGTGCTTCACAAATAATTGTCTTTCCGGATGTAATGTGCTACACAGATTATACAATATAACGAGGGTCTGAAAGAAGTAGCTTACATTTCGCAGGAAGAGCTCTTTACATTTAGATCACAGCTTAAAATCTCTTCACTGCCTTCCTTCGTATGCCTTCTTGATTGAGAAAGGTTTCGAGTTTCTTTAAAACTTCTTACAGAGAGGGTTCGTGGACCTATCTTATTGTTAAATTTTGAAGTAGGGTTAGAGTAAAGCTCATAAAAACAAAGCAAGAAAAATGTATGTTCATATGGGGTGGTACACACGTAAACAGAAACGAAACTTATTTTTTTCACATGAACGAGGGCTAGCTGGTTACAGTCCACTGACTTAGGTGCTAAAGACTAGGACAGTCATATGTTACGCTTGATTAAGAACAATCGTTAGACTGCAGCACAATTATGCTAAAACTGAATCACCAACGCCAAGACTGTGAAATATGAATCACACATATGAAGACTGAACAGTTTATTTTTACTTTTGTAGCCTGCTTCCAGAACAATTCCTTCCTCTGGCTGCTGAAAGGCATCTTTTTCTTTGTTTCTGTGATTGGGATTCATTTCGGAATTCTGCGAAAGATTATTTCTGTGACATTTGATACAGTACAAAGCGCAATGTCTGGATCTGTAAAGTCCTGAATTCATGTATTTGCCTAATGCCTTTAATTGAAAAAGTTTCACTTTAAAAAAAATGACCATAGCCTCAAAAAAGAAACCGTCCAAATGCCAGCCCCTATGAACTACATTGGAACAAAATATAACATTTCCTTCTTTTGGTCTGAATTTTCTATTGAATAAATATACAAATTTACACCCAAAAACAAGAAATATTATTTCAAGGAAACACATATAGCCTGTCTGTTTCTTGAATAACACCACTGGAAATGAAATTCCTTTTTTTAATCCCAGACTGAGGAGAACAAAGACTCCATGTCCAAGAACTGGATAATGTTGCTGTTCTCGTTCGCTTATTTTTGTTTATCACACTTGGAGGACAGCTTTCGAGTTAAAATTGGCAGTCATCTGCAAAGCATTCACAGGTCCGTACACCTTAGTGTCGAGGGCATCGATAGCAGCCAGACCTCCGCCTTTAGTTCGCGGAGGAGCCTCACTCCTGTAGGATGTGCTCCGTGGTTTGTTCTTCGTCTTAACAGTAGCTGATGTTTATTATGAGGTGTGTATGTAAGCTCAACTGAAATCTTTGGAGCAGTGGCCTGCAGAAATTTCACAGACAGTAATGTATCGTCCCAACAACACAACTCTTGGTAGAGCATCTCGCGAACGATCACTGTAAGCTTAGCTTCCTGGAGATGCACATTGTCACTCCTATCAGACCTGCCTTTACTTTACACGGTTTGCTATGACCGCTCAACATCAAAACATTTTGGTGCAATTTCAAAAAAAAAAAGAGAAGGAATCAAATTCTGAAATCGACATTACTAATGCACAGGTCTAAAAATCTAAGAAATGACAAGATGGTGCTGATGTCGCAATAAAAATAAAATGGTCCACAGAAAGAAGAAAAAAAGGAGCAAACACAGAAATCATTCTAAGAATATAGGGAATGGCGAAACAGATGCACAGATCAATGTGTTACACAAAACAGGAAGCAGATAAATGGGAAAAGACGGAAAGTGAGATCAAGCAATTATCATCTAGCCAATTAGACAACGGGCCATCACTCTCCAAGCAATCGCAAATAAATATTATTATACAAGATGTCGACTGCCATTGCATTCGTGCACCCCAGTCTGCATGTCGGACGTCACGCTTCTCTTCCCTTTCATCAAACACCTTATCAAACTACAGCCAGCAAACCACCACATTTGTAGCTGAAATCAACAACATCTGCGTGAGCGACACAAGCTTATCGTACTTGTTCCTGAAGGAGTAGACAGTGCAGTCATGCTGTTGTCCGAGGACAGACAGACCGAAAAGAAAGAAAAAATAAGGGAAATGTTTTAATGCAAAGTAGACTTTTTCAACCTTTTAACTAAAAGTAGGCTTTTCCAACTTTTAACACAAAGTAGGCTTTTAAACTTTTAACACTGGTGCAACTGTGACAGACGCTGCGATAAAAACAATGGAAACTTTAAAGAAAGAAAGAAACAAACAAACAAACAAAGAAAGAAACAAACAAACAAACAAAGAAAGGAAAAAAAAAGAAAACTCTGAAAGATTTGGTAGTAATCAAAACCGACAGAGCCGACAAAAACCATTTTTCCCCACAGGATGCTTCGGTCGCTTGCTTCTGGCTTGTTTACTGCTACAGGAAAATGACTTCTCGAATGAAAATGTCGCATTTGCTACGATCTTCCCGGAGAAGTTCATTGGTCTTGCATTCCATGTATGAGGTTAGGAGCAGCTTTCTTAGGCACGTGGTCTTGAAAGTTCAACATAAGGAAACAGAGTCCATCTGTCGCATCCGTAAAGCAGGATGTGGACTACAAGCGACTTGTACAGGTTAACCTGCTAGTAAACCTGATGCTGCTGTTTCTTCAGATCCTGTCAGTCTGGACATTGCTACTGTCGTTGCTGTTTCATCAGATCCTGTCCGTCGTCCTTTGCTGTACCCGTTGGTGTTGATTATCACTTTTCTCTTGTCAGTCCTGGTCTCTCTCTAATACACACTGTCAACTTTTGATGTCTTCGCTGGTTGTGGTCCAGCTGTTTTGGAAAACGTTTGGGTCTGTTTTCATCAGGTAGTTGTATAGGTCTCTGCATTATTCAGCTCATTAGTTTAGTACAGCAGTGCTATCTGTGCGAAACAGCCATCGCTCTCTTCGATCGATGAAGTGTTAACGGCTTATGTCAAGCTGTTCTGTGATGGTGAGGGAGAGATGCAGTAAATGTGTTGATACGACATTTTAGCGCTGCATGTGCTGTCCCATGTACTGACATTGCTGTCCGCTCGTGGTCAACAGACGGAAGTCTATTAATTGTTTAAGACAATTAGCTAGTGACATAAATTGCATAAACGAATGGCAGCAATTCCCTTGTGGATTAATAAAGTTGTATGTGATGGTAGACTCTCAAGATTGGTTCGTTTTTCTTACTTTCTTCCAGATTCAGGACTTTAGCTCTGCTCCTAGACATCCACCTTTAACTCTGTTTCCAGACTTCCACCTTCAGCAGGTTGGATTACATGCGCGTTCGCAGGCTCTTTTCTTACCTTAACATTTCGAAGAATGAACGGATCTAACCAAAACTTCAATATTGATGAGACATGAGAATGCACATGTGCCTCAGCACAGAACCCCTCCCAGCGGTCTTTTTATCTCTGGAATCTTAATAAAAGGGAACGCAGAAAAGTAGCATCGCAGTCCTCGACTTCTTGCACTCTATAGTCTATACTCTATAGTCTCGTTCTTAAAGCTGGTCACACTGTTTGACTCATTTCAATGAACCAATGGTCGAGCTTTTTCGAGCGTATAGAGAAAAAAATCGATTTGATATGGCTCAAAACTGCATCAGGTCTTTGTTGCAGATTTGTTCCCACCACCTCCTTGCACTGTGTAGGGGAGTTGTTCTTTAGACTTGATGTCGAATTTTTGCTTCACTCCTTTGGGATATGTTTAATTCAAGTTGACACAAGCCTTACGATGGCAGTCACCTCAGTCAAAGATTCCAAATAAACACATGTGGTTTATAACGCAGTAAACATATTCATTCAAGCAAATCATAAGTCTCCACCTGAAGACAAATATTCAATCTTCAGGGGTTTTTTTATAATTAAAGCGCCGTTTAGGTCTGCTTTTGTTTTAAGTTTCCTATAAAACAAGTGGATAAGATAACGAAAAGTGAGATCAGATGACAGAAACCGTGCAAAAGATTGTGCTAAATGGCCAGAGGGTAGTACTCCCGTTTCCGCTAGATAAGGTGTTGTTATAGTTTTTATTGGGGGTGGGAGGAGAGGCAGCACTAGTTAAAATAAAAGTAGAGGTCATTATAAACCCGTCTTCCGGCAGAATTGAAATATAAGTGTCAGATTAAGAGGCTAAGCCATAGTTACAGAATATCTTAATGACCCGCGCAGCCGATGTTCTAGCGAAGACATAACGAGCCCGAGAGCAGTTCAGCAAAAGTCGGCAGCAGCAGCAGCAGCAGCAGCAGCAGCAGACCTCGAACAAATACAGTCTTCTTGGGGTCCGAGATAACCACCGTCTAAGATGACACAATTAAGGGTCTGTGTGATCCTCTCTATTCCTGTGATCCAAAAATTTACAGATGGCTGACTTATCCTTGCAAATATTCTAATTATTAGTTTATGAAAGGACACAAGAATGTACATGCAACTCAGTCACTGAGCTTGAGAACCTTCGCCCCTTTGTTTCTTAACTCCTCCGTTCTGCTGTGTGCACTAAGGTCAGGCCTTCCTACCCCATGCAGTATCTATTGTTCATTGTTTATGTAATGTTTCTGACCTCCACAGGTCTCCATGCATCGGGTCCTGCTTGGACTTTCACTTTCACACAGTCCATAATGAAAGCAATTTTGAGTTGGTTTTTCACAATACCTATTTATTATAACATATGATTTCAAGTCACATTTTCATATACTGAAGTGCTTGCATCTGCCACTAAAAGTGTCTCCCACACCTGTGGGTACCTGCATACTTATATTATTTGCAATGTTCACTGGTACATCATGCCATGCAATTTTCTATTCTTATTATCCATTGTTGCCAAAAATCATGATGCAAAATAATAAATCAATCAATCCAGTAAATCAAAAAACATAAATCTTTGAGGGTAATACGTGGTATTTGAAAACAAAAGAAAAAAACCACCTCAAGTGCGCCGTGTTGTGCTTACCTCGGGGGTGAAAAGCAGCCGCGGTATTATGCTTACAATGAAATACAAATTCATGAAAAGCCAGAACAAAAAATGCGGAAAAGTCACGATCCGTGAAAGAAACAGAAGTTTACAAGTCTCCAGCAAAATCTGTTTCCATTTTCAACAGAACCGATCTCGCTCACTGCCCTTGCGGGTTGAGTACTCCACAAACACGCTGGGCTTTCCAATAAATTTGATCAGTCTGCCAGTGAAAAAGACCCCCACATCACCACCACCACCATTTGCCGACTCACAGCACCTTGCACCCTCCAAACCCAGCTTTCGATTTCACCATCGGTCTGTCGTTTCCTTCGCTGCCGGAGGCCATCTCTTGGACAAACACGTGCACCTTAGATGAGCAGACATCACAGCAGGCATCACTCCTTAAGAACAGTTGTATCTCGAATAGCATAAATCGATACTTTAACTCCCCGTGTCAGCGATTTCCTTTCACTTTGCATCTGTTTTGTCTTCGACTTTCTCGTTCACCTACACTCCTCTTCACCCATGCGCATACGTCCTCCACTAACTTTTTCTGTATCAGCGATTTCTATTACGGTCTAATGGGGTGAATATTTCCACTGGCTGGATAAAGCTCGTTATAAGATATTACTTCCCCAAATCTCCGCGAATACACCCCACCCTGCCATTCTTGAGACACCAGCATGAACCACAACATCTCAGACACCAACAGTGTGCATGGATTTAAGTGAAGACTTCATATTAGGAATTTATGTGAACAAAAGTTATATATCGTATGTTTATATGTTCATTGGTCACATGTTCGTTAGAGATTTCTGTGAACAAAAGTTACAAGTTCAAGGTAACTGTGTTAAAAGAAGATATGGAGTGAGATGCGTCAAAAAATGAGCAAAACAACCTGAAGAAGTAAAATGCGTTTGATGCTTAGGTCTTTCACACCTGACATCACTTTATCTATTCTCATCACGATTTTTTGATGCTCCGGGGGCCTCATTCCGACAGAATGACAGACATTTAGCGGAACTCTTCTGGCGGAAAATCAAGTACCGGCATGCCTGCTCTCTCGGCTCAATCCAATGAACATGGCTCTTGTATTGAAGAAAAACTCTGGAAAGAGAAACAGACAAAAATGTGCCTGCATACCTACACCTGATCGGGCACTTCTTTTTTTCTACTGGACATTTGCAAAATCCCAACTGACGAATGTAAAAACAATACACTGTCAAACACAGTGATTATTACACACGGCTCGACTGTATAATCTTGTGTCCTTAGAAGAGGGGTCCACCGAATGCTACAATGACCCGCAGGTGTTCCATCAAGGCCAGCTGATGTTTCTAAAGTACGACCCATGGGAACAGAAACTATCCAACCGATTTCAGAAACGCGTGAGCAGTAGGACCCCAGTGCATTTGTCTGTGGATGAAGGATCCCGGCAGGTTTAAAGGCCCACCCAAGTCTGTCTCACATCAGATAAACTGAACATACTTCAATATAACATACTGTCAAAATACAGATATGGACAACTCATTAGAAAGGGAAAGTCACAACATGTTATCGCTCTTATTTTCGGCGAAACTTTAAATCCTTCTAAAATCTCCCTTCCTATTTATGGCTAATGCCCCTGGTACCTCGAGCAGCGTGTCGAAAATGAATGTGTCATGATTGCATGTCAAATGCACGCATTACAGCCCATCAACATGTTAACAACAACCTCTTCATTATGACATGGCAAAAAAGGGCGTCCCGAACCTCTTCATTATTCTCCATTATTCTCCATTATTCTTCTTAGGCGGCGACTGTCTGGACTTTGTGAAATCACTTTTATTTGTCTCTTTTGTTTGTGGTGGCTATGGTGAGAGTTTTTGGTATCTCGTCGCAACATTGATACTGAAACAAGTGGATATGTCATCTATAAATGTTGGTATTATTATTATTAGTAGTAGTAGTAGTAATTTGATTCCTTTTCTCAACGTGGCGACTACGTGATTCTTGAAACTTCTTTGTAAATGCGATCCAGGCGTCGAAACAAATGAGTGTCTCATCGATAAATGACAAGGCTGTTGTCAATGGTTTTGGAGGCACCATATTCTCGTTTGCGAGTTCTAATAACGTGTCAAACCCTCCTATTTTTTCATCGGTAGCTGCACAAATGATGATTGAGTTAAAGCCGAAAGAAACTGGAGCCACGATAGCTACCCTGGATAAGTCCAGCTGACATGTTTTACCATCTCTCACACCGGCTTTGTGGAACTTGAATGATGTACCACCCGGCCAACCCTTCAATCAGGGTATACTTTCCAGAAAAAAAATAAAGAAATATTCACAGCGTATTTGTACTACAGGCTAATTAAACATGTTAGATTAAACATATTAGCAGCTGTGAGGTGAGTTTTGTGCTAGAATCTGTTACGAAAGAAATTCCGGACACTTCTCCAACTACCCAGAAGAAGTATTAGCAGTACCCCATACCTCTGACAATATTTACAGTACTGCATATGCCTATGACAGTATCACGAGTATAACAATACTGACTACCATATACCTGTGTTTTGTTTTGAGTGTCATGTATATTAGTGGGTTTGCATTCCAATTGTCTTAAGACTTGGCAATAACGAGACGCTGAAAATATTGCCAAATTTTCTAAACAAACAAACAAACAAACAAACGGGTAGGTCTTCTTCCTCGAAAGCAAAATTCTTTTAACACAAATCGAATTTTTGCAACGTTTCATACTGGTGCATCGGTAATAAATGCTGGATGAATGAAATAGAATGTTTCAAAGAAAGAAAGAAAGGATAGAAAAGTTTTCTTAGCAACTTTCTAAGAGCGAGTCCCCTTTGTAAAATGGGAAAAGGATCTCGTTTCATTCTCCTTCCTGTCCACAATATGTCACCAGGTATTTATCCAATATCTTTCCCCAGAGTTCTCTTTTTTTTACACAAAAAAGACCTTAGTAACAGTCTAATTGACGTGGAAGCTAGAAAGGCGATGACAAATGTAGTGGAATCAAAGCCGCCGTCTGCAATATCACACACCCATGGGCTCGAACGTAATCCGAGCTTTCACGAGACTCCCTCTACCAGCCGTCTGGACTATTTCCGGTCATCTTACAAATAGCCCTCTCCATATCTAGCCACACGGAACTCAACGCCTGCCTGTAACTAGGGTTCTGCGAAGCCCCGGCAAGCCTGCGGTAAGGGCCTTGCACAGGACCTAGTGCCAAGCTCCGGTTCAATTTGCCTTCGTGTTGACTTGAACACTCAGCGACTTCCTGGCAGATAGTTGTAAGAAAATGACACTAGAGGACGAAGAGAAGATAAACAGCAGCTTTTTGGAGAGATCCTGCAAGCGCCATCTGTCTCAGACCAAGTCAGACTCCTTCGTCTTCAAAATAATGAAGTCAACACGAATTCTTCAAACTACTGAGAAGAGGCTGCCCAAATTTTCATCACAGCGCCCTCCCTTGACACGTTTAAACAGTCAAACCTAAGTGGAGCAGCGGATATCCTAGTGATTAACGATCTGCACACTAGCCGGATGGATACCCGTGTCACACAGCGTACTTCCGCCAGTTGAGGGATGGGTACCCGACTCTGAAGAGGATTGAAGGAGGTAAGAACAGCGAAGGTGAGGAAACAGGCACCGACCTCACAAGAAGCTGGACCCTAGAAAAGTGAGGTTTATAGCGCCTCACTACCTACTAGACACGGGGCTACCTTTTCCATGTTTTAACACGTGACACAAGTGCATGACAGGGAGGAGGTGTGTGGGCTTACAGTTAGACATCGAGCAAGCAGCTTAGTCGATATCACGGATAACACCCGATAATTTAAACAGCTGTTACATGCTCAGAAATAACAGTGCACGAGATTTTAACCCGAGACATTAGAATCCTCGCTGAATTGATAACGAGCGTAATCGTCCCTCCACCAGACCGCCTCAGTGAATGCACTCATAGCTGCACAATCACGGGTAAAAAATGACTAATAAATTTCATTTATGTGTTAACAATTTTTCTATGTTCTCTATATATAGTTTCAAATGAAATGGATCTGTAGCATATGACGCAGGGGGCGCCCACACACGCACACACGTGCCCATACACACATCTTAGCGCTGCGTAAAAATCCTTATCGCCTGCATCCATTCTTCTTCCAGCCTCCACTTCACCAATGCCCCTATTCATCAGTTGTATGCCTAATGAATCAAATATTAACCGCGGAAGAATTTTCCTCGTCCGTTGCGGTTCCTCTTTTTTGTGCAGCCTCGCTTCTAATCAGCCCAGGGTGCAACGATCCCGGCCAATTGAATTCAAAAGAGAACTGCTTAAGAAAACGTTGCCATTGTAATTTCCAACCTTGTCAGGAGATAGATACTGACAGGAGGCAAAGAAATGGCAGTACATGTATAGGAGCATCGTGTGCTCACTAGGAGTACCAGTGAGGGTTAATTGATAGCGACGCGCTCGACCCTCGGAGAATATTACGAAATTCAGCGGCAAGTGGTCTGTTACATCCACTGTTTGCTTTAAAAAAGAAAGCCCAGAGAGAAAAAGATAAGGAGGCTGAAAGCGATGAACGAACCACACGAGGGAAGCATGCGGACCGACAAATATATAAACACGCGCATGGTGTGTTCACACACACACACACACACACAGTCATTTGCGTCTAACAAGTATCGGTGTGCTGCGATGTCCCTCCTGTATGTAGGTGGCCTCTGTCTGTAAAAACAAATCTCTATTATTTTTTTTATGTAGGCACGAGACATCAGCATTCAGTCTCAACCAGATTCGCGTGCAGGCTGGCATGTGCCCTCACTCTCCCTTCCCTCTTTTCTTTCTCTCTCACACATTCACGCACTCTCTTATATACTCTCTCCCTCATATTCATAAACACGCGCGCGCACGCACGCACACACACACACACACACACGATGCCACCCCTCTCCATGTGGACATGCGTGAAGAAATCCTTCGTGTTTCATCATTCTTTCCCGCCTGCCGTCTCCCGGCCACAAAAAAGCCACTCAACAGCGAGTGTTTTCAGGCGGCAAAGAGTGATAAAATGCTCTTCCTCACCTCAATCATCGGGCCTATCATCAGGCGGCAAAGAATGATAAAACGCTCTTCCTCTCCCCAATCATCGGGCCTATCATCCGCGACATCTGCGCGCGCTGCCTGTTGCTTCGTTCACACCGCCAACTTCCGGTGTGGCAGAAACTGCGGCCGCGAAAACGACTTCACGAAGCACGCGTAATTTCACGAGGGCTTTTGGGAGGCGACCAGGCGCACACCAACGGCTCATGTGAGCCTTCGATCTCGAACACGATGAGAAAACCAACAGTTGCCAGGCAGATGAAGCATTTCAGAAATTAGAACTGCCTGCCTGGCTGTGTCTTATCTGGCGCTGTCGTTGTGTGAAGATTTGATGAGGATGAACAGCTGACAAAAAGAGTTGCCGGGTGGAGAGAGGGGTAGAGGGTGCTGCTGCTTTAGATGGTGATACACGCAAAACAGTCCGCTATTTAGTATCATTTTCCGATCGTGTGTAACACAGGATTTACACAGGTCGAACGAGAAGTGGGGATGTGGTGTTTGTGGCTTGCTTATCATGAGAAGGACGATTAGTGGGCAGAATGGGAGGAAAAGACTTCTGTCGTGTCGCTGTCACATTGTATGGTTGAAAACAAAACAGATCTCGCTATTTTACCCGCCGTAAGTCAATGTGCTGAGAACACACTTATAAAAAAATATGTTAATGCGACAATCTTACACTCACACGAGTCGCTTATACTGAGCCAGTGAGGAAAGCATTAAAGAAAGACGCTGTGCTTAATGACTATAAAGATGTAGATGACGAGAGCGACAATTACAGAAAGTAAAAGCTACAACAAGCCTATTAGAGAAAACGTTACCACACACACCGAATCGCAAAGAATCAGCAGGTTCCAATAAAACGGAGTGGAAAGTTACCGAAAAATGAAAGTAAATAGATCGTTCCAATTTTTTTGTAAAATCCTTTCAATAATAATATTATAAACATGAGACCACAAAATCTGTAACCCTTGTGTAAACAAGGCAGTGTCGAAGCATCGATCTATCTGATCTAGCATTTAATGTTCAATAATAAGATGGAAAGAAGAGTTAAACGAGAACGAGATAAAGCGTTGAAATACGAGAAGACAAACAGTCAGGTACTTGTAGTAGTGTCTGATGCAAGTTTGTGGCTGCCGATCTCTAAAGTAGGAGGGAAAACAAATTGAAAGTTATGCGTAAATAATACAGAGGATGTTATTTTGTAAACGCTGTTAAATTCTTGCTGATGAGGCTGTGTAGCTGTGCACAGTAGTACAAGCCTTATGTCTGTGGGTTTTTTTCTGACAACAGAAGCACTGACATCGTTATGAGCAAAGATTCACGTGCACGCATATATTTTATAGTCTCCTAAGCCGACGTGGCTGCCAGTGTAGTGCACGGGGAATGGAAACTGGAATGAAATACTGTTTCAAGAATGTTTTATGTTCATAAACATTAAAATAGTGTATGCCTTTATACACCACTAATCTGTATTCATTGATAAGAGCGATGTCCCTAAGCTAAGCTGTGTGTATCGGGAGGGAACAGTCGGAGGGAAACTGTTTGCTTCACATGGTTCCAACACATCCGAGAATTTACAACGACAATCTCTCTACCCTAGTCTATATATTTCACAAGATTTTCTTGTCTCTAGAGACAGAGAAGAACGGGTTCGCACCCAAGTATACCGTCTATCGCGGAATTACGAAATGGCGTAACAAGAGTTATGTGCCCTTCCCGCTGGCGCTTGACGGCTTCACATATTTAATGTATGTATGTATGTATGTGGTCTGCTAAAAATGTAAGCTAAGGGGGGTTTTGAAGTTTAATAGGAGGGGAGTTTCAAGCACTTTGTACAAGATTACAAAAAGATATTTTCACGTTGTCTACGAAATGGTCACAAACCCGTTTGCTAATAAGCCAAATGTTATAAAGCACCAAGTGAATTCTAGTAAATTGTTAATCAATCCTCTCTTGAAAATCAGGCGCTAAATTACGGCATATCTACCCCAGAAACAACAAAAAAGTTTGTTTTTATGCTATTAGTGTAGGACTTGATTTAAGATTTGTGACTCAAAATGTGAAAATACAAGCATTTCTTGTGCTATATTTAGATCTTCATTATGTACATGACACGGTACCCTTCAGTTGATTGTTGTGCTAATCATGAGAACAAGTATTTGATAAAATGCCGTTAGGGAGCTTGTAATACGAAACACAAGTCGGTTCAAATAGGGAACAGTCTTCAAGTTGACAACACAGTATTTCATGTTAAAAAAACGAAGTACAATTAAAGTAGTAAGTGTGATGTTTAACTGCGCATTTAGAGAGATGGCAATAACACGTTTTGATGAAGCTAACAGTGTATATTACATTGGATTGTACAAATAAACTACGAGGTGTGGCAGAAAAGTAGTGAGACGGATTGGTGGTGGGGGGTGTTGGGGAACCACAGGAATGCCTTTTGAGGTCAAAAATTCCGTGAGGGAGAGGGCAGTGTGACATGGGGCGTTGTCATGATGGAGCATCTATTTGTCTGCAATGTCTGGTCTCACGCGAATGACCCTTTTTCTGAGACCTTTCAAGGCCATCTTTATAAAAAAAAAACTTGGTTGAAAGTTTTCCAGGAGAATTCTTTGTGGACGATTCCCCTTCTGTGGTTCCCCAACCCCCCTATTCACCTGACCTCAGCCCCTGTGACTTTTTCCTTTTTTCTAAACTGAAAAATGTCCTCAAAGGATGTCATTTCGGGACTTTAGAAAACATTCAAAAGAGTGTAACGGACATGCTGAAGACCATACCGGTTGAAGACTTCCAGCGCTGCTACCAAAAGTGAGAAAAACGTCTCCATCGGTGTGTAGCTGCCCAAGGGAGCTATTTTGAAGGGGATAACATTGATGTTTGAACAAAATTAAAACTTTGTTAAATAAAAAAAATCAGTCTCATTACTTTTCTGCCACACCTCGTATACTAAAAGCATAACCAATATGCTTCCCCCATTATCTGCCAGCAGAAATTTGAAATGGAGGTCTACCTGACGCCTTTACAACTGGAAAAGACTATATGGTTGGGTGGATTTCAACCTTTGAGCTGATCCCTTAATAGTTATAGTACTGCGTTCAAGTTAAAATAAAAGAGGTATTGTTCACTCTTGATAGCAAGTTTTTTTATTTATTTATTTTATTTATTTATTTTTTTTTTTTTGCTCTCTCTCTCTCTCAGCTATAGGGTGCCTACTCTATGTCAGTCAAGTGGGCCTACACAATCGCCAAACTGCGCCTACAAACTGTTCGACGCATGTTCATTTCTCACAAAGAGCCCAGTGCCGGCTGCAGAACAGATCAAACAATTATCCAAACTGTGGTGCAATTAAAACATTAATTGCTTTCTTCGTATATTTTGAATTAATTCAGATTCCAGACAATTTTCAGTTTTCGTATTAAATCTTATACTATTTCTCATTATCAACATACTTATCTAAACAAAACACATTGTTTAATATAACAATTGCAAATGTTATTTTCTTCCCAAGTACGTTGTTACAGTTGTTTTTTGTTTTCTATGCGTAAAATATATCTTCACTTCTTGCCAAAGCATTTTGTTTATTGAGATATTCCAAACTTAGCACCCTCTCTGACAGCTGTACCAATGATAAGAGATTAACATTTATTTATCTGCAAATGACACTGCATTTTCCCCCATTTAGTACACCACTGTACACTGTGCTTATCGTACTGTTCAGAACTTGATTATGTGTACATCCTTTTATACCGTCTGCTGATAGAAACCTGTAGCCAGTTGCACAACACGTTTCTAAACCTTAAAACTGTTCTAAAGAAGCAAAATCTCTTCTAAACCATTTTGACGCATTGCAGAAAAACATACAAAAAATTGTACTGACAGGACGAAAAGTCAGACCTAAGCAACTTTATCTTACTTAAAGCAGTTTAATTTTTAAACATTCTAAAATTGTGGTGTGCACTTTAGACTAATTATCGAAATAGAGTTATGGCCTCAATGTGTTTAAAATTTAAAATGTGTTGAGCAACTGGCCCCAGAACATAAGCGATCGCAGGAGAACCTCACGACTGGCAGATAATCCGCGGTATATATAATCCTAGCAACGTGCCAATAGCTAAAGACTATTACAGGGAAGTTCTTAAAAATGTGCACCATTGATTTTTTTTTCAAGCAACAGAGGTAATTTTTGTAAGCCTGGGATTTTGATGCGTACAAATTAAAGAAATTACTAGAACTTTCAAGCCGGTCCCTAACATGTCCTGCGTGTACAGAATGGGAGGCTTGTAAGACCCGGAAATCCCTTAACACTGAAAGTGCACAAGGCCTGCGGGCTATGGTAACTGTTTAGCCATTATACTCAAAGCGAGCAAGAAAATTTGACCATTTCAGAATTATAGCTGCTACAAAAGACTGGAGATTCAAGAAATCTCAATAATATCGCCGAGTTTGTTCTCGGTCATCTATCAATAAAGATTGTGTCCAATTGCAGTGGCTGGGCTTTAGAATCCTGTAAACCTACAGCAACCCTGAAATTAACAACTCCTCTGTGCAGTGATATATGGGTAGCTCTGTGACAGCAGACTACTCAAGTCTGGTTTATGGTCAGACAGTTGCAGCAAATTCTGTTTAAATGTCGACATTCTTTACCCATCGATCGTCACTGCACAATAAAATCGAGGGAGATCGCCCGATTTCAAGAGTTACAAGAAAATCATTCTCGACACAAAACTTTTTTTTTTTAGCGAGAAACACAGCTACGTGCCCGCTTAATTGTGAACATAAAAATCTGTTGGTATTACCTCAGCATCACACAGGCACCAGCTGAAGTTCCCACTGCAACCAAGTGACAACTTACAGAATGCCGAGTCAATGTCTGTGGTAGATTTTGTTTCTGCACTTGTTTTCTCTCAAAATGGCTGGAGGGATGCTAAAATGTTTCCTGTGCCTCTTGCATGTCTGGACAATCTCCAAGGGAGTCTGGCTTCATCTGCAGACATCACAGTAAACATCTCTTCAGGTCTGTCGTCATGAGGCCTCTTCGCAACAGGATGTCGACGACAGCAGCGAAATGTCAGAGAATGTTGCTGCCGTCGCTGGTGGGCGGACGCTCATAAGCCCAAGATACTCTTTTGATGTTGCTGAATGACACTTCTGTACTTTGATGCTTTATTGATCTGATGATGGTCACTCGTCACCCAGGGTATGTCGTAGCAAATCGCACACCATTTTCCCATTGACGATCATTTAAGTCCATTTTTATTTAAAACCCGACCTCAACAAAACTGCACTGAGGATTTTCCCGGCTGTAAAAATCTTGCAGATAGCTCAACAGCTCTTAACGTGGATGGAGATAGTGTGAGATATCCCGAAGCCGCCAAAACGATCCATTACTGACCAGTTTGAGATGGTGTGCCAAAAAAAAAGTCGCTTCTACAACCGCGCTCGTGGTGTGTGTGTGTGTGTGTTTTGCAAAAAATCTGAGAAATAAAAAAACTTATAAAAGTAATGAACAGTTTTATTTCGGAAACAGAGAAAATAAAATATGTAACAGAAGACAACTAAATTTCTACACTGTATTTCTGCCTGCCTACGCCATATTTCTTTCTACTCTGCGACAAAAGTATGTGCCTGCTTAAGAGGTGTAAATTATTCCACGGGGACGGGGACTGATATGTTATGCCAAATCAGCAAATATCACACCAAAACAGCTGGCTCTGTAGGCAGTTTTCTCTATAAACAGGTGCTACATCAGCCTGCCCAAGACAAGATCTGAACCCGAAGCGCGATTCTCGCTGCATTGGTGATAAGCGCATTATCCAATGCGCCCTCGGGGCCCCCTGACTATTTCTACAGCAGCCGCTGCCTCCCTGAATACTGTGATGGTCATTGTGCCCGGGGCATTATGTTTGTTCGTAAAACATGGTGTCAGCAAGGGTTTTATCTACGTAAGAAACATCCTCGTCTACATTTTAACGTGCAGACAGTTGGACTTTCAACTGTATCGACTGAATGCGGGAGGACAGACAATGGTGCCTTTATCTCATGTGACCAGGGATTTCTACTCAATCGCAGACACCCGTCAGGTGATCCAGCCTCGGCGTAACGCGACAACAACGTCCATTTTCATTTGCACCTGGACCACAATGTCTGCTCCACTAAAATTACGACCGATTTCTAAGCGTAAATACATGCATTTTGCTTTAAGAGATATTGTTATTAGTATAAAATGCCTGTCGAAGAAGAAATGCGCTTTAACATCTGGAATATTATAAAGGTTCGGAAAACGAGTGTGTACGCATTCGTACTTCGTGCCAAGCACTGTTCTATCTTTCAGACCATCTCTAAGGTCGACAAAGAAAGAACTGGCTGGCAAACATATTCGAGTGAACTGAACTTCCCATCCGGCCAGGACCTGCTTTCTCCCGTTCTGCAAGAGAACCCTGTCGTCTGCTCCATCAAGCCTCCACTACTCCACCCCACGACCAGCAAGGGTCTGAACTGTAATGAAACCCTGTTCATAGTCAGAAGTTTTCAATAGAACTTCAAAAAATGTCATCATCTAAAAATTCCTGCTATCTTATGGTAAGAAAAATGTCTGTATCTTTAGTACTGATGATGGTATCGTTTCCACAGATCTTTTCCTACCGCTGACCCCGAGTTCTCTCCTCGCCCCACTGTCAAAGGGCCGTTTCAGAGAAGTGCGCCGCAGCACTCTCATCGTATATTTTCTGTCAAGTGTAAAGAGGTTAACACTGGGGCTCGCGGGCCAAACTCGATTTGCGGCGGGTCAGGCGTGAATGTAGAGAGAGGGAGAGTTGACAACTCTTGACCCGCACGCCATTCAGGCAAAGCCTGCAGCAGCTGGGACCCGTTTAATGTGAGAACCAACAGTCTTGTTCTAGGAAGACAGCAACCCAGTGGGCCCGTTTATAATATACAAACCAACAGTCTTTTACCACGGGAACACAGTACTGCAGTAAGCTTAATTTAAAAGTGCACCAGCAGTTTTGCGCTTGTCGAAGACATTTTTGGAGACAGCCTATTTATTATGCGAAGTCTCTTGTGGTCTGGGAAGATGGCAGCCCAGGGGACCTGCTTCTTGTGCGAACCAACAGTCTCGGAGTAACAGTACTGCCGTGGTTAGATGTGCGAACCGGTGGCGCCGTCTGTTTCTGCTACATCAACATGGAGACAACTATAGCCCGTCAAAAAAGTCATCGTGGACGGAAGCTGTACAAACTGATGTTCCAGTTTACGACAAAAGCCAACCATTTGTCGATGAACATAGACTTGAAACATAAATCACTGAAGAAGAGAATGCTGGATAAGATGATACGGTAGTTTCCGTCTCCACGACTGACTGTGGAGAAGGAGCGGCGGAGGAAAGAGAGAACGAGGGGGAAGGAGAGAGAGAGAAAAGGGGGGAGGATGAACAAACGAGATCAAATCTTTGAGTAAGAACGCAAGCTGACATTTTTCTATGTACAAGCCTGATCCTTGGTACAAAATCCAGCAGGCGGCCTCTTCAATCAGACGATCGCTCACATCGATATATCGATAATTAATCAGCCAGTACCTCAAAGTGTCCAAGTATTGATCCGCTAGACTAATTACAAAGTTTACCGTTAATTCCTCAGCTTGAGCTCTTGCTGTACCACCGGCTTACGTCCCCCTGACGCCGCTCTCTGCGGAGAGTTTCCGACAATCTTTATAAAAAAGGTGGTCGGCGGTCTACCCCACCTCCCGATGCTTCACCCTCCCCCGCCCACAGCCAAAACAGTAGACAAACACTGCGTCGCTCAAGGCACAGGAAACAGTTTATTGTCTACAGAACTGCTGTCAAAGCACATGGCTGCTGCAAAGGACACAGTGTAACAATGCTGCCATTGGGGGCTACTCACAAACCTACAGGAGTTAATTAAGCGGGAGTGAAGGCTTTGTTTTCGTCAGGTACTGAAGACTGGCTGTTTATTTGCCTGTCACGCCCAGGTGAATGGAACATCCTGTCTAACCACACAAAGATTATGTGCTTTTTTGAGACTGAGTTTTGCCCAGTGGATGAGCTCATCAGTCAAAGGTCACAGCCGGACACGGAAAAGCGTATTGATAACTGGTTTCCTGGTCTCTGCGCAGGTGGTATGGGCACTCCTAGCCTCATTCACAGCAACAAAACTATAGAATAACCTTTTATAATAATAATAATAATAATAATAATAGTGAAGATTTTTATAGCGCATATTCACACTCATAGAGAGCATGCTCTTAGCGCTTAAAAAAGTTTTCTTTTTAAAAAAGTATTTCTAGAACAAAATACTGTGACTCAATACAGTAATAAAAGTAAACGTTTACTGAACTTTGAGTAGACGCAAATTTACGAATGTACAAAAGAAATAACGAATGAAAGAAATACATGTGAAAAACATAAAAAGAAAATAAGAATACTAAAACGAAAGATGGAAGAGGAATAATAAGACAGGTTTATCGATGAGATTCTTTGAAGTTCCTTTTTAAATATCACTCGTGAAACAAAAAAATATTGTGTAGCTCTACTTTTGTTTCAGAGGCCGAACGGCTCACCCCCTCGACAGACTAACGCCGAGTAATCTGCGTGCAGATTCTTTCTACTTTCTTTCTTTTTCTTCTCCTTAAGCCTCATTTCCTTCCCCATTTGTGTTAATTCACAAAAGAGACGCAAGTACGTCGATAGCTAACAAGGAGGTTCACCACAAAGCGAATGTTGTTGTCAGTGTACACCACGAACCCACTAACATTTGCGGAACACCCACGAGAACTAAAAGAACCCTGACAGGAAAACCAGCCTTTTATTTGCTGTCGAAGTACAGTGACCATTTGTAGCAAATACTGTGCTCGAGTTTCGGCAAATGGCAAACTTATAATATACCTTTAATTATAGATTCCAGCAAAATTAGTTGACGATTGAACTGAAAGAACATTCAGACAGGTTGTCTGCATATCGGCAATTGTAAGTTCTTTCCCTTTCCCCCAACATCTTTGCGTCCTTCTTTAAATAACTCTTTTCACTTAGGATGTAATGCAATTTAACATATTAACAACTGAAAATGAAAGGTTTCCAACACTATTCTACAGATTTCCGGTTTCCTGCATATTTTGTATCTCGATCCAGTAACAGCTGAGCATCTATCTCGGGCTTTATCTTGTTTAGCAAAGTAAGCTCGCGCTTGATCAACCCGACTAAATTTAAAAAATACATCCAAAATAAAAGAGGAATATAAATAGTTAAGAACTGAAAAATAAGGAAGGTGACACAGGATTGAAATCGCCACAAGTATGAGACGAGGTTCAATAAAAACTGAAATTCCAAACCTTCAGAGATTATTGAAAAAAATTATCGTATTTAGCGCATTCTGTCTTCTACACCAGCAGCTCAGTGTATTTCTCGCACCCCCAGTCTGCTTGCACCTTGGACACATGTACATGTACAGGATATTGCACACTACTCACAGCCAGAGAACATCTTATCGTTCACTTCAGTTACTGGGGCTTATAACTATACCATCTCCCTGTCACTGCTATTATTTACAGCGTGGGGCGCAATAAATTACTAGAAGTTTAACAATAAAACTCCGGCTATCTAGGAAAGTAAAGTTGAAACCGAGAAAGCGATTTTGAAAGAAAATGTCTGTCCCGTTAGGTGGAACAGTAATGTTGGGCGAGGGCAGAAAACCATTTAGTAGGCGGGGAAGCTTGTTTGTTTTCAGGGAAAGTCATTTAATGGGAATGGCTCTGCCCTGGGCTGAAAGTATAGGAACTGGAAACCGTCACGAAGAAAACACTAACGAGAAATCCGACACGCTTTTTCCTGTATGTGATATACTGTGGGCATCCTCATAGTATTTATTTTCTGTTGATATGGAGTTCTAAAACAAAACAAACAAGACTGATTCAACATGACAAACTGAAGAGAGTGAAATCCATGTAGTGAAGTATATTGTAAATGGTGAATCTCTTTGTGAGAGAGAGAGGATATTGCAATGGGCATTGCCGCTTTAAAATGTCGATCTTTGTACCCGCTGTGATGTTTCTTATAATTTTCCAACGTATCATTTTAGATACCACTAACATCAGCTAATGAAGGGCCTAGTTATTTAGATACTACCACAGACGTACATATCTTTCTCTGAAATATTCAAAAGCACATTATATTTGTTTGTGCACCACTGATATTATTCAAATTATTCCTTTTTGTATAAACACCCCTTTTTGATGGGTATCCTCCCACTCACCCATGCCCACCCTTCTCTAAAATACATATGAAATCATTGTGGACATACATAATTGCTTACTGTGCCACCATTGTGTTTATTTAGCTTGTTCCTTACTCCCTGGTACGCTGTGAAAACAGTCTTTTACATTTAGAACTCTGCGGTTCGCAAAGCAGCAGCATGCTCCGCCAACAAGACCCTGTTTTAAAAATACTTTCGATCGACTGTCTCATTATCGAAAAGATGTACTTGATACACGTCGCTCAATGGAACATTATCAATGTGAACAGAGGGCCTGCCCTGCAGACAAATCAGAAGCGGCTTCGTTAAACTTGAAAGCGAAGCTGCTGCCTGCGATGTTCGGGAGGGTCATGTGATCAAAAAGTCCATGAGACTATTTTACGGTACACACAAGAAACAGGTTTTCATTTCTCCTCCGAAGAAAGATATTTGTGAGAAAAGAAAAGAAATCCAATCTAGTGACACGAACAACGGGTATATGACTAAACAGTGGAAATAGCCACCTTAATGGGATGACTCATCAATTCAGCCCACCAAAACCAGGTGTGGCCGATGGCCGCTAATCTTTATGAATATCTCACCCTGCTTCCCCGCCTTACCTTGCTTCATGCAGGTATATATGACAGAACACAAACTTTTTTACGCAATTTCAACACTTTCTCTATGTTGTAGTAAATCCTATTTCAACAATACAGTCTCAACTGCTTATCTCATCGTCCTCTGTGGCATAACAGATTTACCCCAGAGGTATGGATTATATACCCCTCTTATACCTTCGCCTCTTGCTCAGCATGAATGGATGGTGGTGAGACAGGCCTGTACTCTCCAGTCTCTCTCTCTCTGGGTGTGTAAATGAGTGCTTCTAAAAGCTGTTGACGTATCTTTGACAATGGAAAAACCCAATAATTACACCCCGCCTTCCCGGATGTAGGGGTGCATATCAAGATGGCAACTCCACCCAAGTGGCGTGTTTTTAATACACCAACAAAAATAGCTCGCGTCGTCATAAAACCGAGAAGTTTACACCTGTGCACCTTGCGGCAAGCTAGCGAAAGCAGTGGCCGAAGCTGTACGATCAAGAGTACGAGTCCAGACAGACGATGAAAAAAAACCCCAACTTTTATGGCCGTTAGTTTAGTAAATGTGTCCCTTGCTTGGAACAAAGCAATAGCTTCTAATTTATTCAACAGACAGCAACAAACACAGGAAACGAATTATGCGAAAGTGTCTTAAAGAAGACCTAAACACCGCCCTGACTGTTGAAACCAGCATCACGACAGAATATGCATATAATAACGGTACATAGATAGTCAAACACACACACACACACACCTATACACATATGTGCTATTCTTACATCGCTATCGTTATCCGTACAGCTCCTTAAAAGTCACTAACAACATACTAGTGTGCACGGTTTGGTTACTCTCATTGGCATTTATTAGTTTAGGGGTCAGTCAAGGCGAGCGCTCTGTTGCCTGATTACTCGCCTGTCATCAGGTTAACATGGAGCTGTCGACTGCGGCCGTGTGCGGTGCAGAGATAGTCTCACCAAGGTCGGACTGACAATTAAGGCAATAGTCTGAGGAACTGAGCAAAGATTTTTGTGCAATCCCGATTTTCTAGCTAGGGCCTTCGGGTCTAGTTTTGCACGATCTTGGAAATAACAACTTACAAAAAGAGGAAAAATATGTGCTTTACTTCCACTACTACAAAATTGCAACTTCAATTTTTATTTTTATTTTTTTTCTAATCGCTATCGCTGACACAATACAAGGCGAACAAAACGTGTCGATGCATGTGAACACAATGACAAAAACAAAATGAATGGCACACCTTCAGCAAGCTGGTTGCTTTACTGCTCACCTTGACACTCCTCTTACCACAGTCCTTGTCTTCTATTATTACCGATGGGCTATCGTTTTGCCTACAGTAGTCTGCTCGTCGCCATGCCCCACGACATAAGATTTTACCCTCGATATGACTAGCGGAATACAGGGTTTCCCCTTTTCTATGCTGTTCCTTCAAATCACTCCACCAAACGATTTCGTAAGCGTAGATAGTTAAAAATTTATCCCTTAAAGTCACAAAATTGTGCGACTAGGCATATAATTTTAATTAGGACCAGCGTGAAGATTACTTGTTGCGTAAATCACAAACAACCCGGAAGCAACGTTTACATATGATAACACCAGGCCGAACAGCGCCCAAAATTAAAGAAATAGAATAAAATAAAGCAATAAACCGAGAAAAAGAATAAAATAAAACAATAAACCGAGCAAACGTAGGCTGAAATTTGCATTTGCGAGGACTGTTAATCACATAAAAAAAAACTGCCACGACTGTACAACTCGTAAAATGCACCAACAACTAAGGGGTAACTTTTTTGCCCCCCCCCCCTCTTTATGCAGTTGTTCGACAGGCGTGGAGAATGAAAGCGGTAGCGAGAAGTAGATTATGACGATTTCAAGGCAGGTGTTTACCTATCAAAGCTACACCTACTAATGGAACTTTGACACGCACGCTTTGACATATAGGTTAATCATACAAATTTGGCGGTGTGTTAAGACTTGGAGCTACTTGCTGATAAGCACAGGGCACGTATAAACTATAGCTACCATCATGATTCCTAAGAAACTCATAATAACTGATAAATATAGCCAAACTTACCTGTACACCACGGGCCAAGAGGCTTCTATACGTGACTCCTTCTACGGAGACTTTTGACAAGTTGTTTGTAACGGATGTGAACTGGCGATTCGGAGAAGACGCAGGCTTGCTCTTACCGGCCGTTAGGAGCAGACGTGAGTCTGTTATGGCTGTGCGAGTGTGCGCGCGCAATCAGTCGCTTGTCAACGATTTGCCCTTAAGCCGGGGTCATCGACGACTGCGGCCCAGTCTTGAGGGGGTGAATCTCACACGATCTATCCCAAAAATGTTTTATTAGAACATTCGACTTACGATATTACTACTGTCATTTTTAGCAGTTGAAGTACAAATTAATGTCAAATTGAGTTAACTGTCTCAAACATGACTCTTGACCAACCGACTCATTGCTTACTTTTTGTTTTGAAAAACTGGGGGGCATCTCAAACGAGTTATCAGAAGTTAGCTCCTTTGTATCGGATTCAAGCTGTAATGCAGCGTTTCTCAACCTTTTACTTGTGACGCCCCCCCAGACGAATAAAGGTACGTCCGCGCGCCCCCCTTAGCCACTAATACCTATATGAGATATGAGAAAATGACCGCCTTTGCGGCCCCCTTTTCAGCAGCTTGTGCCCCCCTTGGGGGGCGCGCCCCCTTAGGTTGAGAACCGCGGCTGTAATGTAATGACTATTTCAGTTGTCGAACGTGTTTAATAAGTTATAGGCAGTCGAACAGACATCGAGGGACTTGTCACGTGGTGAGCACTTAAAAAGAAATCGAACAGCAGTAATACTCTTAGACCTCGATATACGAGTGAACCAATATACGATAAATCGAGATACGAGCCAAAAATTCGTGGAAATTTTGTTCTTACTTACGAGTGGAAATTCGATAAACGAGCTTGAGTCATTGACATTTCGTAGCCTAGAGACATCAAAAAGAATGTAGTCTTAGTGAAAATCTTCAATGTTTCAAGTTAACTCCATACCCGCCTGCTCTCCGGCTCCATCTCTCCTCCCCCACTATCTGCCTACCTCCGTTATTGAGTCTTCGTCCCCTCCAAGGTAAGACTGATAAATATAACATATCGTTTATTATTGTACCATTAACATCTACTATACAGTACTGTATATTATACCGTATTCACATATAAATCGTTGTGTGAGGATTGGAACGTATTAATCCTATTTCCTTTATTTTATATGGGGAAAAATAGTTCTTTGACATGCGAGCTCGGTTGTGGAACGGAGGTACTCCTGTATTTCACTCTAAATGACTGACCTGCTATTCATATCCCATGCTAAAAATGACCAAATTTATAATCGATCATCACGTACATGCTTTTTAAATGGTATAAGGTTATTTTCTCATGTCTAGTTTAAACTCGGCGAAGATATCGTTTTTCAAATTTTTAAAAAGTTTTTGTTGTATACATTTGCGGATATATCTGTTGATGTCATATCATCGTAGGTTGAATTTCTGGCCAAAGCAAACTAAACCATTCAACCAGTCGTGTGTGCTGCGGTTAGATTTCTGAAAATTGTGTCTGCAGGTTTACAGAGGTGGTGGAAGGCTGGTAAGGAAAGTAAAACCCAAAATTCATTTTTTACTATAAGGGAGACATCCGTGATATAAATATCTTCGACCTTCGTGACTTGAGGTAATACTGCCGCTTGAATAACAATGCGACTCAGAATTTGTTCAGTGGGAACTCCTCGCGCTTCCGTGCTCCGGGCAGTGACAAGAATTTAGTCTGCACCAGATGAGTGTCCTGCCAAAGTGAACATATGGCTATTGGAAAAATCTTTGAAGAACTGATAGACGTGTTTATTTCTGATCCTCTTCAAAAGAGACAGTCAAGATTAGAGATGTGACGAAGGTGGGGGCTCTTGAGGTTTCCCTTTGACCGAGCCGATACCGTCCCAGATCAATACCATCAACCCATTTGTGTTTGCCTATAAACAGTGTTCCCAAATATGTGCGACGCTCTCTCCATCCTGGTGGTCCTTTTAACTCGTACCCCGATAACATTCTGGCACTAAAGCTGCAAGATTTGCATGGCTTGTGGCAGTCCCTAGGACAAGTTAGCCTAGTGTAAAGAGCAGACGCCTAGACAGGAAATGAACAGAATCATGAAATTTGAAAGTAACTTGCAACCGTTTCCTTTCTTAGCGGCACAAATATTTATCACCCAGAAGCAAAATACAAATTATGAAGTGGAAAATTAAATGTTCAATTATTTCAGTCGATATTTGAAAATTGTTTCTTAAGGGCAGTAAGCATGGCCAGCTTTGATTCACACTTCTCTGCTTAACACCAGTAACCAAGCATCTTTGAAGAAACAAAAAAAGGTGAAGAAAGGCTAATATAAACTTGGCATTCCTTGGCAGCCAGCATGCAGAAGATAAAATCTTCATATAGGAGAGATACTGAGGCAGACATATCCATAAAAGTTTTTCGCCCCGTTCTATCTCGAATTGCTGCTGTCTGGGTCTTTGCACCTACCACTATCTCTGCTCACCACGAATAGTGTATTCAAAATACTTGTGGAATAAGAGGAACGGTTTAAATGTCGACTAATGTTATGCTTTAAACATGGCAGCACGATAAAAAAATAGAACTTTGCATTACAGGGGTGATGTATAAAGAGTCTGCAAGATTTCATGCTTTACTACCATTGATTAATAAGGGCATGTTACAAAAACGCCAGCGAGTTTTTAACCACCTTATCAATGCACTTCCAACATGTCCTCAGCTAAACAGAGCAGAGGCATTCCAGATTATGACTATATGAAAATCTCCAAAAACTAACTGAAGCAGTGCATTGTACAAGCACCAGAAAGGTAAAATTACATCACAAAGCACGCATCACATAAAACACTCCAGCCCAGAACGTCCATGACTAAGGCATTTATTTCACGAAGAACATCTGCCCTAGCACACAATTTTTTTCCACCTGTTCTTGCAACTTAAAAGAAATATCCCAGAATCTTTCCTCCCAAGTGTTTTCTTCTGGCTTCTTCGTGATCCATGATACCACCGGATGTTGTCAGCACAATGTATCTGTGACAAAAAACAAATTAGGCATCAACACAAATGATAAAATAACAGCTACATATCCAGACAAGCATAATTCCATTATCCAAAATTATTCACTTGCAATGTTAGCAGACACACTGACATGCCATCCTCACTCAAACTCATTAAATACAGATCACAAAGAAAACACAAAACAGTAGTGGTGGCACATTTATGGTGTCCCAATATTTACACCTGTTAACTTATAATGAAGAATATCACCATCAGCGCACTTTCTAAAAGAACTTTTCAAACATTTCAGTGAAAAGATTCGGAAGAAATATTGTTTGTTTTTTCTTATAGGATGGTAACGGCACGGAACAGCTCTCCTCTCATGAAAGTAAGTTACGGAGAAGAAATTATTTACACAATGAGTACAAAGTGTGGAACAATGAATTATTCATTACAACATACATTTCTTTAGATACTACTATTGTCATTTATGGCAGTGAAACTACAAATTAAGTTCAATTGGGTTGCTTCAAAAATGGCTCTCGGTCAACCCATTGCTTACTGTCAAATATAATGCGTACCTATAAAGCGCTTGATCAAAAGATTTGTTCAGAGCACTTATCATAAATATACAAACAGAATCAACAGCCAGGCACCCATATTAGCATAAAGCAGAAATTTACAACACACACCCGCTCATACAAACTGCAGTGCATGCTTTGAACACTCATGGTCAAGACAGGCTCACAGCAAAGTCGTTATTTTAAAAGAAGTTGACTAAAAGGTGGTAAAAAAAAAATCAGGCTAATGGATAATCTGTTCCAACTTGATGGAGCTTGGTAGGAGAAAGATCTCAGCCCAGATGTCTCTGTCGCAACTACTTATTGGTTAACTAGTATAGCTTCTTAATGTGAGTAATCCACTTCCCCTGAAAAAAATCAACAGTTTCTTCCCTGATGCTTATTTACGCATGCCACCACTTAGTTTGCATTACAGTGTGTTGAGCACCGCAGCTGTGAAAACATTTGCTGCCATGAAAGTAAACCATGCAGAAAGAGTTAAAGACTGCAAACATTAACGCAATCCTAAACATAAAAGCATGTACTCACCCAAACTGTCTGGAGGGCAGAAGATTGTTGGTCCACTTCTCAAGATCCTTAATTGGGATGTCAAATCGAGGACTAATAACCGCACACTGAAAGAAAAGTCAGAAATAACTTTAGCCATCTAGCCTATCTGATGCCACCAACCTTATAAGCTTCTATACAGGCTCAGCAAAAATGTAAAATCAAACAGTGAAGTGGATGAAAGGCAGGAGCCAATCTCACCACCCACTAGTCAGACGCAACTTACAAACATCATAGCCTTTGCGACTGTTTTAGCAACTTGTAATAAGGCACAGATGCGATACAGATAACTCGCAGCATTTGCCGTCTGCTCGCCCCATTCAATTGCCGAAGTTTACATATTAACCTAAACCTACCCCATACCCTACGCCCAACACTATCACTAACCCTCTGACAAAATAGCATAGACCCGCCTATGACGCAGCGAGTTACTATCGAAGTTCTGCCATCATTAAAAAAAAGCAGGCGTTTAAAAAATATCCACAGCTTATGTCTGTTACACAGAAATCTGCCAACAAGCATCTCAAGAGTAAATACTACATAATGTACAAACAGGTGGAGTTTCATAAAAATAGTAAAGTTGTAGCCAGACCTACCTTGTTCAAACGCCCTGTCAGGTTGACAATGATTTTGTCACTGCGGTGATCATTCACAATTTCGAACTCCCCAATGTACCCTGGTGACAAAAGAAAAGGACAATGCATGCTTTAGGTAAACATTATCAGTTAATATGTTCTGAAAAGCAAATACCTACAAAGTACTTGAAATACTGTGTACACAGAAATTTATTACGCATGATGAATAGCAATGTACTGATCAGGCAAGACAAAACCTGATATTGCTTTCCATGTTTTCATAAGAAAAATTCTCAGTAGGATTCAGGAAATCACTAAAACAGATTTCGCTCAGTGATAATAATTGTAATTCCATGACATACCATGCTTCATCATAACTGTCAGGAACTTGACAATAACTTTGGAGCAAGGTCTGATTTTCACCTGGCGCTTGCCACCCTCCTCTGCGCGGGCGATATTCCTAAGAGCATCTGCAAGTACGTTCATACGCACCATCTTGGCTGCAACAAATGTGATAATAATCATCATCAGTGAACGAGATCATGATAAGTCCTAGTGAATAGCCTTTAGTTTGTTTGTTTTTTATTTTGTTCAAAATGTCTCCGTAACCAAATTCAAAAGCTATTTCCTACAAAAATAATTAAAATTGGCAACTGGAAAAGCAGCAAGTCTTGAGAATTAAGTACGACATATAAAAGCCATAATTTATAATTATACATGCTAGTGACTGCAATAAACTTTGTCCTGATCATACAGCAAACAAACACATCGAACACGTGAATCAGAGTGAAGACCTTTTAAACAAATTCTTATAACAAATATTAACTGAACACTTCTGCGAATCCAGCCACTTATTGAATGTCTTTAAAATAATCGTTGATTGCTAGCAACATAACTTCTGTCTGCTACACGCTGTAAAATATCTGTTCTCGTCTTACTTGATGGCTACCTTCGTCAGGTTTTAGGAAAAAATAGACCCTTTATCTCATAATTCTTACAATAAAGTAGTTACAAAATATACACATATAAATCTCGATAAACTAAATTTTGCAAAAGATATTATTTAATACCTGACGGTTGATTTTACTGCACGATTGATACCGATGTTGAACGAAGTAAATTACATGAGATACCCACCTTCTAAGATGGAGTCGGAAAGAGAAAGAGAGTTATGCGACTTCCGGTAAAGTAACTCGAATTTACTTCCGGTCAAATAACTCCATAGCTACGGATTTGTTGCACAGAATTAATACTGTACCAGCGATAAAATAACAGAAAATCAAAGTCATTTACTGAAAGTGACTTTAAAGTAAGTTGAACAGCTAATTTAAAACAGCTTATTCATTTCTTTGGCAAGAAAATCCTATTTGCAAACCACCTATCAACCATTTCCCCACTACGCTAATTGTCCTATTCACATGAAGGCATTGGCAAAGAGATTACAGGAAGTTTCTAGCTGAAATCACCTTAGAGTAAATTAGACTTCAGTATATCAATTTTTTTTAGTATTTTCAAGATGCCTTAATCCATAAGTGCAGATTTATACTTTACATTTAAATATGTGCGTGATTGAGAGTGTGTATGTGAAAGAGAGACTACATAACTTTTATTTTCACATTCGTTTGTATGCCAAATAACTGCAAATTGTGATCTCTGCTTAATGCTAGGATGGATCATCCGTTGATACCTAAGCGCCCAGAGATTCCTCAAAGTGCGGTAATTCTTAAGTCAAAGTATACTGTGCTTCATCGCTCTGATCTCCTTATGAAAGAGCATGTGAGTAGCTGCATTACAACACTCTATTAATTTTCACAAGTTGTATTTTGTATGTTTACCTTCTTTTACTTTGTGTATGCTTCAAGGAATGTTAATATCAGCTTGTCTAGTTATTTTCTATAAAGATATTTTGGAAACCTGCAGAATGGAGCTTCGCTGCAAGTAAACTGTATGTGAGATTAAGCCATAAGTAATCTTAAAATTAGAAGAAAAATAGAAAAAGACAATAGGGGTTAAATATCAGTAAGTGTACACCAGAGACAATATATCCTTTGCTGTCATCTTGTTTTTATTAGCTGTTGGAATGAGTTTGTTACATTATAATGTAAAGAATAATAATGTGTGACAAAGAATGGAATGTTGGAACATAGGTAACACTGTAAAAGTTCTGACACATTTTGCAGACAAGAAATGTGAGGAAGATGCAGAAGGCTTTCAAGGTGTCTTTAAACAATCTAGAACATGCCAGAACAGAAAGTGAGGTAGAAAAATGGACCACAGCAGCTGCAGACCTAAAAGAAAAAGCAGAACAGATGATGCTGATTCTACAGGTCATTTGACAGCTTTACTACTTTAACTTATATTAAATCAATTATTGTATACAGTCGGACCTCGCTAAGTCGAACTTCCCTAAGTCGAAAACCTCCCTATCTCGAATTAATTGTTAGGTCCCGGCCAAATTCCCTTTAGAACAATGTATTTTAGATCTCCTTAACTCGAAGATGTTTTGGCTTCCAACCTCCGTAAGTCGAATTTTGAGTCATCACCAACCAGACGCAACTATGTCTCAAACTGTTCCAAACTATGTTCCAAACTGTCTCAAGAAAGACACTTTTATCCCATTTTCCTTTCATCTTTGTGTAAAAGGTTCGTTGTGTGCTCAGTTGCGGTGGACAGCTAACTGACTCTCACACCAGTTCCTGCTTTGAAGTTGACCGATTCGGGGAAACTGGCCGACACTAGACTTTTCCCACGGTTACTTCAAGTCGGCGGGCCGCGCATCACTGGTCAAGATTTATGGCCACCCGCCTTGACAATCCTTTCAGGCGGTGGCGGTGGTAACTTGACCAGTGGACCGTTGGTGGTTCACACGCAAACTTACTGTGAAAAATACGTTTTCTACACTCTGTCAGTCTGTTATCGGGACGAGCATTGAATAGAGTTCGTGTCGGTGTGGTTTTTCCCGTGCGGTACGTGCCGCGGAAATGGCAGTACATGCATCCGTATAAAACGATAATACTGTATAATTAACGGTTATAATACAGTAATTAAGCCGGAAAACATTGCCCTTGATTAACCTGCGCCTATTACGCCATTTTCCCTAACTCGAAAACTCTGTAAGTCGATTTTTTTTTCGGGTCCCTTTGAGTTCGACTTAGCGAGGTCCGACTGTATTAGAGAAAAAAAAACTAATTTATATTTCCAAAGAAACCACCTACTCTCAGTTTATGTCATTGTTGGACTGATCTTCTGAGAAGCATTAGTTACAAATTGACTAATGCTATAGTAGCAACAGTAGTTTTAAAGCTGGAAATTGTTAATGCGGCACCCTAGCATTATATTATTATACACCTTTTTTTAATTATAATTTTAGGTTATGAACAAGCTGAATACAGAGCTGTCATATGCAAGGTCAGATCTAAATGATGCACTCTACAAAGGTGTCGGCGATATCAATGCTGCTCGCAAGAGAGTTATTTGGTTGGAGGATAAAATGGGGAAACTTTGTGGTAAACGGAAGATCAAGGTATGGAAACTTGAATATGTGAAATTTTCAGGAGCATAGAAATTTTCAGATTAATTTGTGTTGACCTTTTCAGTAAGCCTTTAAGAGAAGTTATATTTAAAAAATTTACAGTATGTTGAGACATGACCAAGAGTCAACACGGGCCACCGGACAGAACTCGCCTTGTAATTATAGTCGTAAATTATTTTCCCAGTATATAATAATATGCTTACAATTCAATTGTCAATATCTACATTTGATTCAGTAACATAATATAGACCACAAACAGTAGGACTAGTGCACTAGGATCTACATCACTACTTGAACATAGAGTTGTTTACACATGATTGGTTAGTAAATGAGAAAAAATGGTGCGAAATGATCAAACTTGTAGTACCCCACTCCATAGAAAAGTCCCCAGAGTGAGGAATGTTATGTCAACCTTTCTCTAAAAGAAAAAGAAAAGTGAAAGAAGAAGGGATAAAAACTCCACTGACCAGGGCCGGGCTCCCTTCACAGCCACGGGCCTGGGTACACCAGACCCTCTGCACACCCCCCACTCTTATCAGGCCTGTGTAGAAATACAAGTCATACGTCAGTGATGTATTTTAATGTCATTAATGCCATTATAAAATATATCTTTTCTTCACAGAGTCGCCTTATAAATCAGGCTGATGAAGACTATGATTCCTCTCCAGACAACAAAAACAGACATGTATTAGACAGTACTGAGAGCTTACACACAGCAGGTTAAAAAGATACTCATTCTTCAGAACAAATTAGCTGGAAATGCTTAAAGTCAGAACTTGTAGCGTATCACTCACCAACCTGAATAACAAATCTCCTCATGGTATGCAATGACAAGTATACTTTTGTCAAAATGTAGCAGTCAGCTACCATAAAGCCTTCAAAAGTCAGTAGCATGTGTCATTTTATTTGTAAACAACTAAGTGTTTTCGATATCATTCGATAAAATACCTAGAACTTTGGTGGAGATTATAACAAGGGATTATTATAACATTCATTTGACAGCTGATCTCACAGTTCTTTACTGTTTTAAAGTTTGCATAGAACACTGGCTTTCCACATTCTTCAAGTATAACTCTTTTTGTATGCAGATGACAAGGAAATTGTTAAAGAGCCTTTGGAACAGAATGGTTGTGAAGTGATAAAGAATACTGAAAAATCTTCATTCAAGTCTTGGCATGAGGTACATTTATTGTTTCTTAATCTTATATAGGATAAAATAGTAGCAGAATTAAAAAGGGACTGCTCTCTTGCATTTTTTTTCATCCATGGATCTACGTAGACTTTGGTGTTTCCTGCTAATTAGTGCTTTTTTTCCATTTCCCTGTGTCTTCATGTGTTCTTTCTTTTTCCACCTGTCTGCATCATAGTTTACTTATGGTCTCTTTTCCCTAATCTTTATTTTGGCCATCTTGTCTGAAGTTTACTTGTCTCCATTTTACTCCTAATTTTTTTCTAATTTACAAGCCATGAAATCTTCCACCTTTTCTAATCTACAAGACATATTCTTCACTTGTTCATTCCTTAAATCCAAAAAGTAAATGTGTTTAAATATAAAATATTAATTCTGAATATCGAAGGAGGATCATCTGCTGCAAGAACTTGACAAGAGTCCTGAAAACTCAAAAGACATAAAATTTAGTGATGATGATTCAAAATTAGAGACATTCATTCATCATCCAGAAAGTTTTGAGGGCAACTTTGAGGAACAGATTAGCCTGGGAGCTGATTATATTCATGAAAAAGACTTCAGGAATAATGTCGAAGAAGGAGAACAAGAAGAGAAAGGAGACGATGCAAGCTCTGCTTTTATCACAGAGCTTGAAGATGCAAGCCAAGCAAACAGAGAAAATGTGGACAGTGGACAAAACCAAGAGAAAAGTGGTAAGATTTATTTTTAAGCATATCCTTTGAGTTGTAGGTTTTAATAAAGAAATCTTTCAGTGGAAAAAAAACAGGCAAATGTAAAGTCATGTTGACCCCATTTCTTATATCTCTGGTCTCTAGATTGATTTATACATTAACCCATTTTATTGTGATGAGGTGGGAGGTGTAAGCAGCTATTTAATGAAACGAGCACCAAGAAATATATTTATTTAAAGGTAAAAATTAATACATGCATTTCCAAGGCCATCAGCAGCTGTACTAAGTTTTAGGAAAACATTACCTTATTATCAATGACTTTATGTGCATAAGAGAGTTCTAGTTTGGTTCACATCTTAGGCATTTACTATACCCATTTATTCTTGAAACTGCTGTAAATTTAAAAACATGTTCTTGTGCCATTTGTTGCAGACCAACACGAAGAAGCTGCTTTGCTTTATTGGCAGTCAGAACATCATCGTTTTGAGTATACCGACTTCTCAAGCTCACTTTCTGAAGTGGATCCTCTGTCATACAACAGAGTTGGTCTTGCAGTTCCTGATTCTTTCCTGAAAAGAAGTAAGAGATGGGGGTAGGGGGCATACTTTTATAAAATAAATTGTGTAAAAAAAATTTTGTTTAAAGGAAGCAATAAAAACAGTGAAAAGTTTCATGGGTATTTGGGTATTAAAAAGAGATATATGATTTCTAAGCCAATGCAGAAATATTTCTTTACCATTCTTTAGGTTCTAGGTCTTGGATTTTTTTCCCCGTTTTCATTTATCTTAAGCTGGTTTGATTATGACAGGTAATACAGACTTTACAGAACTTCCGTGGAAAATGCGGCTAAAGTCAAGTGACATCAAAGACATTCATGTGAGTTAAAATCTTTGCAAACCAGAGCGAGGCATTAACTGCTTAAGGACATTAGCTTTCTCCTTTGAGTACTGAAGCAGAACTTCCTTAAAACAGTCACAGTATGCTAGCTCTAGTGTTCTTTCATATCATTCTGGTGTTTCATTTCTTTCATGACTATATGTCTTGTTGTGTTGATGCAGTGTAGAAGTGAACAATTTGGCATTTGCCTGGTGCCAGATTTCTTTCTTCTTCCACATGCCATTTTCACTAGAGAAATCTGAGACCACGCTACCTAACTACAGACAGTGGGGCCAGCATCACCAACTTAGCAGGTCAAAGGTAGCAGATAATGAATAACGTTTAGATACAGAGGTTAACTTCAGAATAAATTAGGCCAGCCAGAACAAACAATTAAACAGTCAAATTGGCAAGGAATCTAACCAAACTGGGGGAGGTAACAGATGACACTGTTAACTCCAGTGAAAAACCCCAAGCATCCAATGACAGATTCCTCATGCAACGAAGAGCTGTATATAAACTCCAGACATGAGGTGACGGCCTAGACAAAAAGATCTTCCTTGTGCTCCATGGGCAGAACAAAGAACCAGGAGTTAAGGTTGGGACAACCCTTAGGAAAACCCAGAGGGTTGAAGCTTAAAGTGCTAGGCAAGAGTGTGCCTTCGAGCAAACCATGGTACTACTCAACCAACTCTGAGAACATCCTCCAAAAATGTGGTTTACTGAAGGCAGAGAGAGATGTGACATTGTCAACTGCACCCATGACAGCTCTATGGGGACAGAATTAAGAGACTTGGAGGACAAAGAAGAACTATTATAATTTCTGCAATAATTATTTTTAACAGTAATGTCTTAATAGTATTCCATTAGAAGTTGTGATCAGAGAAATAGCTGACCAAAGAAATATTTAGTGTAACGAAGTTAGGAAAGGGAAGCTGTTTTGCATGTGATAAGGAGCTAGTGTTTATGTTGTCTGCAAATTTCATCTCTTTTCAGCGTGAAGCTCTAGACAAGCTGGCTTTGAGAGTTTATAATATGCAAGACAAAATCTGTGATGCTGCCATGCTGTCGGTGTTGTATCGTCCACCACCTGATGAAGGATTGCCTAAAGCCAGCTTTTTGCAGAATTTTGACAGTGAGGGCATGCATTTTTGTGTGTGTTTGTGTGTGTGTGCACGCACATATGTGTGTGTGTGTGTGACAGAAAGAGAGAGAAAGAGACTGCATGTTCACATGAGTGTGTGTGCGCTCATGAATGAGTGAAAATGGACATGCATGTAACACTAAAATTATGTAGAATATTAAATATTTAGGTACAGAATCTATAAGATGTCAAGAACTGGTGATGGTCTTACAGACCTTAAAAAAGAGTAAATGAAATTATTCTTATAAGTTGATAATTGATTACATTGATAATAACATTGTTTTATGTAATCTTACAGAAACACAAAATGACCAAAATCTTCCCCCAGAAATGACCCCAAAGGTATCTGTGCCCTCTACTCTTAATATTATGTCTTTAATAATGTAAAGAAAGAAATTAGATTTTAAGTTTTCTTTCCTTTTATAAATTATTGATGAACAAATTTTAACCATTTGAAAGAATGTTTATCATGATGTTCTCATTAAATCAGTTATTCAAAAACATCTAGATTTCAAAGATTCATCATCATTTATCCATTATTCTGATCAAATTCAAACTCTTCTGTGTTTTAACAGATTTTCTGCGTTAATTCTATATCATTCTTTTGATTACTAATGGATGCTTTAAACCTTATTACACATGTTTAGTCACCACACTTACTTGCAGGTTATTATAAATTCATGGTAGCTGTCTTTGAAAAGTACACACACATACACACACACAGAGACTAACATCAATGATGGACCATATTTCTAGAGCAAATCCATGCCAGTTGTAAGTACAAGTCAACAAGCAGAGACACAAACTCCTGCGAGGACACCTAGAATGGAAAGGCTTGCTGTCAGAACTCCAGTTCGATTAGTTTTCCATCCTAAGCCCATTTCTCCTCCAAAATTGCTGCCTCTCACTCGAACAGTAAGTACTAAGTTTATTCAAGAAAACGAAAAAAAAAATACTGGCACTGGCATTCGATATACTAGTTTTTTCTTTTTTTTTCTTTTTTTTTTTTTTACGGCACAGTTGCATCATTTATTTTGAACTTTTTTGTGACTTTATAAGTATTGTTTGATGTAAAATAAACAATTGCAGAAAACCCAAATAGGTGCTATTGCTACTACTTCATTTAATAGTTGTCCTTTTTTATCAGATGGAATAAGAAGAGAATCTCAAAAGTTTTTTCTTTAGAAAGTTATGGAAATATGAAAATGATGTAAGAGAATGTAGGTTATCAGTAAGACTAGTTAGTGTAGGTGAATGCAGATAAACAAGTGATGGTTTTCATTATCTGTGACATTACTACCAGCCCTACAACCACACTCAATCTCAGTATGTTTATTGTCACAGCTGCTGTGACATTACTACCATGCCCAGTCTCGGCATCAATATAATCCTGCTGCTATGTTTGTAAAGCATAGCATAGTCTTGTCTAGGTCAATTTAAAAAAAAAAAACATTTTCTCATTCTTAAGGGTAGATATCTGTACATTGGCTGAAAACATTTGCATCTGCATTTCTCAATTTGTTCTTACTTTTGATAGCTGACTCTGGAATCTTTCAGAATTTAAACAAAGAGTTCCCACCATTTGCCAGTGCCTTTGCCAACCCAGAACAAAGACGACCAGCAGAAAGAATTGCAGATCAAAGAAACCTTGTTGAAGAAACAAGGCTGGTTCTGTATCGCCAGAAACCCAAGCCTAGCACGCCCAAACACATTTCCATGGAGAGACGATTTTACAAAATGATAGAATACGACCGAATGCAGAGCCAGAAAATGTCAGCGTAAGTTTTAACTTGAGACTCGCTGGGGTAACATTAACAACCCTCTTTTCAATGATCAGATAAGAATCAAACTTTCCTAAAGAGGTATCATCTTAAAATAAAACTAAACACAGTTTATGCAGTTTCTTGTTGTACTCTGCAGCTTTGCAAGATAAGGTATGTAGATTTTGATTGAAATGTGTCTTTGGGTACATTTAATATATGTAGATACACATATACATATAGATATTTGAATCTCTCATATATTTCATTGCACCAACACCACTTTTTTATCACAACGTCACTTATGCACAAACACACTTTCACTTGGTTTATAAAGTCATGACAAAGACAATCTTTATAACTGTGCTGCTTGAGAAAGCAATAATTCCCCCCGCCCTCCTCCCTATGCAGGTGGTTAAATCATTGTTTACACTTTCCAGCCCTAAGATATCTGCTGACCAGAGTTGCAGGTAATTTTCACAAGCTTCATTAGTAGGTCTACAGATGCAACACCCAGGAACATATATTCTGCATTATTTGCTTGAGTGTAGTACGGCACACTGTTAGATGCGATTACTTCTATTGAACATACAAAGGAAGGCTATAGAAAATTCAATGATATATCTATATGCTTATGCTTTAACTTACCTTTTTTAAAAGTAAAAGTAAGTCTTTAGGAATTTTCATTGCCTTTCTGTTATGAGACATTGTGGATTACTTTTATCTTGTAGGAATTGTATGTATGCCTTGATAGGCTAGCTATTATTCCCAACTTTACCTTTGTTTTATAGGTAGTATACATAGTTGTCATGTTTTTTTGTAGGTGGTATATGTGCTTGTCATTGTATTGTAACATTTAGTATTTACATCTTTCAAAAAGTCATTATTTCACTGTAATTGTTTGCAGTATATGTCACTATCTATTATAGCAAAGCAAACCATTACACATATCCAGTAATTCATAGGTCGAGTGTAGAGTTATTTTGGTGTGCATTTTTTAATTTTCTTTGACACAAGCTCTCTCTAGCATTCTAGCTCAATGAAGAAATAATAGAAAATGTTTTAGAGGTAGAAGAGTAGGCTACTTTTTGCTTTAAGTAATGCTGTCACAATTTATGCTGGCTTTGTTAAAGACTGAAGACTAAGCCTCTGCTTTAGGATTCAAATAAGCTTTTTCAAATACTATTAATGGTGTGCTTATAAATTGTTTAAGAATTTTTCTTGTACAATTTAAAATTTCTGACAGCAATATCTTTACTGATAGTAAAAAAAATCCTCTGGTTATTCTTAATATATTTCCGATGTAATAATTTAATTAAGAGAACAAAATTTATGTGGAATATTTTTGTGGCTTAGGTAAATGTGAGAGAACTGGCATAAATTTCTGAATGTCTGATGTAAATGAAATTGGAAAAAAAGAGATTGCTTATTTGATTAATTTTAATTTTTTTTTTTTTTGTTTTATAGGAAAAAAATCTTTTCTCAGGTCAAGAAAACAGTTGCAGCAACAGGTAATATCATGCAGAAGGTATTTTTACAAGTGTTGTCAGATCTTATTGCTCTGTGTAAGTGCACATGCAATGACATCCTTAATTTAGATCTCCATAAAGATTTGAGAAATGCTATAGCTGTGCTCTCAGTAAGACAATAATTACACATACATGCATGCACTTTCACACAAAATGTATTATTATACAGGCAGAAATGGATAGTGTCATATTGCCTGGGCCACTTGGCTGAGGGCAGATTTATTCTGTGTGTAGCACCAAGCACTTGGAGCCTGATAAAGCCGCAGTCAAGAGGCAAGGAGTATTCAGGACTTCGATGGGAAAGAGTTAAGGTAGCAGATGGCTCAATTTCTTGCATAAACTTCTTATTGCAAGTATTTCTCCATCTTTTGAGTTTATGTGAATGAAGAGATACAGCAAGATTCTCACATGTTTGTGTTTATGTATAGTGTAATGCATGTATGTTTATGCATATGTGAGAGCATTAATGAATAGATGCACATGTATTTTTACTAAATTTTATTTGAAATTCTAAATAACATTTCTTTCCCCACAGTCCATTGTCCATGAAAACCTTATTTCACCCAGAATAGAAGAAAGAATTGACGCAGCAAAGGTATTTCTAATCGTGTTCTTTTTTTTAGAAAGAAAGAAAGTTGTCTTCTCTATTAGTGGCTCTCTCCCTTTCACTCACAAATTTAAAAAATACATATGAGCACAGGTGCTTCTACATTAAGGGCACATTTAATCTGCCTGTCTAAAAAAATGCAATAAAAACAATCAGGTTTGAAGTTTGAACTTTAAACTGAGATCAACTAGATTACATGACGATCCTCTTTCAGATAGTCTGCCATCTGTGCATTAAATCATAAAGTATAAATTGATTGATAGACAGTCTTGCTTATTGCCATAGCATTTGAATGACACAAATCTACATAAATTTTCATGGATTTACTATTGTCTAGCAACTGGGAACTCTACGGTGTGGAGACACCATGGTGTTCTATGCGTTAAAGGAATGTTTGCACCAGGATGCTGATCAGAGAGTGCGATATGAAGCTGCTAAGTCTCTTGTTCTACTAGGTAAATCAGATTCATCATCTTAAGTCTGAGTTGTGTTAGTAGTCGCTGTTTTCAGTAGCTTTATTTTTAGTTTAGGCTTGAATGGCTACAAATTTCAGTGAATTGCACTTAGTTTGCCACTTAGCCAAGTTTTGTGGCTTTGTAGTATGGACCCTATAGTGATGGGTTTAAGTTTGTAGCCAGCTATTTTACTTTTATTGTACATGATACTTTGATGCTCACAAGGTGCAGTTTTGATGATGAGATTTACAATGGCTTTTAGTTGCTGTAGAGAATTAGGAAAGCATTCCTCAAAGACAAGAAATCCATCTTTGTGTGCCTGCTGGCCACGAGCAGTTGTTGTTTGGGTTTGAGATTTTACAGGGGTTTCATATCATTTTTAGCCTGACGCTGGTTTGTCTTTTTCATTATTTTTTGCATCTTTCTTTCTTTGACAAATAAAGGGTGCTGGGAGGATGAGGTGATGCAGGTGATGCTGAAGTATTTAGTGCTGGGCAATACCGAGATACGTCTGGACCTCATCAAGAGTCTCACTGATGGAAAGAATGTCCAATTTGTTGACAAGGTACTTCACTCTCAGCAAGCATTATTTCAATCATTTTCAGTGGTGTACCAAAAGCCATGATATTGCCTTAGCTGCTTGCTCAGCGTAAAGTCAAACAAAAGTGTACCAGTGTCACAAGGGAGGTACGTACTTGGTTGGGGGAGATTTTGCTTTGCTAATCCAGGAAAAAAACCAGGAACCCTTAGTATGCACTGATCATGTTTACGAACACATCTGCATGTATTGTACACATAATATTTGGTTTTTATGTTTCCATAGGTCTGATTAATGAGAATATGAATCTAATTCACTCTTGGTGATTCTCACTTTATGCCAGACAAAAATTATACTTTTTAACATCCAATTGTATGGTTATTTTGGTGTTTGTTTTAGGCTGACAGCTCTACCTTTTTATTTTTTAAAAAATTGAAAGATTCATTAGGTAAAACTTGTCATGTATTACTCTTCAGAGCATTCCCACATTTGTAGAACTGGTGAAGGTTTTGAGCCACTTCTGTTGCAACCCTGATCCTGATGACCAGACTGCTTTTGATGCAGCTGTACTTTTGGGTCGTTTCTGCATCCGTGATGGCAACGCTGAGGCCAGACTTATCAAAGCTCTGGAGGAGTCTAATGACACACATATCAAGGCCAAGGTTAGATCCAGCAAGAGAGAAGACAGAAAAGTAACAGTTGTCTGTCTAAGTAGATGAATGATGACTATAGTCCCCAGTAAAAGAAAATACAAAGAAATTAGAGTTTTCAAACCATTATACCACTGTGGTGAAAGTAAAACTGGCTGTCTTAGAAACAGAAACAGCTATGGAAGTAACTATGTTGAAATTAATATTAGTAACGAAAACATAAGACCTGATGTCAGTGTAAAACCACACAAAGAAATTCATCAATTACAGTCAGCACAATAAAAAATGCAATAGTAGATTTAATGCAGGACGTAATAGGATCACCATAGGTAATAATGCATTCTTTTGGGGTTTTTTTATTTGTTTGACCTTTCAGGCACTGGAGATTTTGGTAAGGCAGCTTGGTCATGTTAATGCCTTGATCATTGGCCAGATTCTCCAGCAGGTCAAGAGCTCCCCTGTGTGGCACTATAGAGTCTCAGGATCACGCCTTCTCATTGCTCTTGGTAGTTACACATCTCTGCACTGTTCTAGAAATTATTCTAGAGATACTCTGTCCTTCTTATAAAACCTGTTCTTGTAATTTCATCCTTTTTTTAACATGCAATGCTAGTTACATTTTTGCATAAAGCTTTTTGCAGTGGGTATAGCTGAGAACTCAACTAAAACACAGTTCTGCTGAGAATGAAAAGTAACTTATAACCCTTTTAGTATTTACAGTTATGGTCCACTAGTAACACATTGTATGGTATCATAATAGTATAAATATTATGTAAATAATGGGTGTATTTTTGTCTCCAGGACCAAATCACAAGTTTGTTAAAGATAAGATGGTGGAGATCTACACTGTCTTAAAGCAGAAGCTTTGGGATGATCCTAACAGTGTGAGTATCTTGAACTGTCATGTTTCGTATCACATGCCATCATGGGATCCTGAATTTTCATGTTTAATATCACATGCCATCATGGTATCCTGAATTTTCATGTTTATTATTGTAGTGGGAGCGCTTTGTTAAGGCAGCATATACCGCTGACAGTGCTTTGTTCCCTTTCACCTCTTGCATTCTTGGTTGCGCCAGTGGTGCATCGCGAGACAACAACACAGCAGGTGACATAGTACCCAGACTTTCCAGTATAAATAGCTGGCAAAATTCAGTTCTAACACCTGTTACCGAAAGGCGACAGGTCCTGCTTGGAAAGGCAGGAAAACCACCCTGTGTATGAGAGAAGTCCCATTTTGCCACAAGGTGCTATGGTCCTGCTGGAAAGCAACTCACGCCGCTCAACCATTCCCTCTAAGTTAAACCACCCCGACTACGAGAGAAGTACCATTTTGCCACAATGTGTTTTGGTCCCACTGGAAAGTGGCTCATGTCTCTCAAACCCCTCTTTCCCTATCCCAGGGAGTTAGGTGCTAGATTTTAGTAGGCTAGGTATAGGTATGTTAGGATAGAAATAGTAGTATTTATATGCGTTAATAATGAAAATAAAATCAATGTCTTTGAACTCATTTACCTGTGTGAGCGTCTTAGTCCAAACGAATGAGTGTTGTACATGTGTCCTCATTGTGTGAATGAGATGAAAGTGTATCATTAGAACGAAAGGGATTTATGTCATCCGTAGTTGTCACACAGCAGAGCACACATGAAGATCCACTGAGTTGAACAACGCACCAGAGAAAACACACTTTTGTCTGGGAAAAAGCAGGGTCTTTTGTGGATTCCAAGGTTGGCTAAGTGCGGGCATGTTGTAGATGGCAAAAAAAAAAAAAAACCACGACGCGAGGTAGATTAGATAACACACCCAACGAACAAGAGCTAGAATTTTAGCAGAAAAACTCTCCTTGGGAACTTTCGTCCTCTTCCTTGGAGCCCTAAAGAGGAACAGACTGATTAGTGCTAGGGCCACAGTGTTAGCCTGAGTGAGGAAGCAGATCAGTCCAGCTACAAATAAATGGTGCTGTGATCCAAATTCATTTTCTGGTGTGTTCAGTTTGGCTACAGTATCACATTCTATCATGGTACCCTGAATTTTCATGTTTAGTATCACATGCCATCATGGTACCCTAAATTTTCTTGTTCACATGCTATCATGGTATCCTGAATTTTCATGCATGGTATTATGGAATGTAGTCATGGGGGATGCTGAGCTTTCTCACCTTGTGTGTGTGTATTATGGATGTGTGTGTGTGTGTGTGTGTGTATTATGGATGTGTGTGTGTGTGCATGCATGCATGCATGCACTTGCAATAACAACATATTACAAATGTCATCCAAAAGTAATTCTGCTAGATGAAATTTTGATTTGTACTAGATTAACATATATCCGTTTTCTCTCTATGCTTTGTTATAGAATTGTTTTATTGTCACAAACTTTATTTTCCCACCACTGCTGTTCAATCTCCACAGGAAGTGCGCCTGTCAGCAGCCAAAGCCCTAACTGCTCTGGGCATCTTCACAAGGGCCTGTGAGGAAGCTGAAGCGTGAGAAAATTATTTTTTGCACTTTATTGCACATTTTTTTAAATATTGTAGTAATATGTATTTTCCATTTTTTTTAGACAGAATAATTTTCTATTATTTATAAAAACCTAACCTGTTTTTTTAACGTTTTAATGGCAGCAGATGTCCGTTTCTTATTCATTCTAATAGGATCATTTTTCAGGGAAGAATTCCTATAAATTTGAAGTCTTCTTCCCTGACATGATCATACTAGATCATGCACTGACCCAGCTTCTTTCAAACATCACCCCCTACACACACGCGCACTTTTCCCTCCCTTTCTCTCTCTTCACTGCACCAAAGACCAAGTGCAGACTGAAAGCACTGTATTGTAAGTAGCAATGTGAATATTATGGCCATGAAAGAATGTGTTAACAGTGTGTGGTGCACTAGTGGCTCTTTTTTATTTGCTTTACTAGCTTACTTTGTTAATTTTGGTATGTGACCCCTGTGGACAATTGCCTCCGGTCACATTAAATGTTCAGAGTTCTTAGTAAAGATCTTAAGACTTTCTGCAGTTGATAAACATGCACCTTTGTTCATGTCAGAATTAGCTTGAAATAAATGATTGCTTATCCATCACAAGGTGTTCACTTTTGTTTTGGCATATTTTTTATTACAGCCATCTTGAAGACAGTGATGAAAACTTGCGTGCAGAGGCTGTTGTTTCTGTGGTAAGAGATGTATGATGTGACACCTAACTTGTGAGTGGTGAGCCATTGATTGTAAGGGTGAAGGAAACTATACTCATGATAAGGAGATAACTGCTAAGGATCTAGAGATTTTCTATTAGTGTACTTCAAAACACAGAATGTACCTGGGATGTCTGAGGAGTGAAAGACTAGACATGTTGAAACAAAATCAGATTAAAATCAATTTTTTTCCTGTCTTCCTCTTGTGCCCTTAGATCACACGTTGTAAGTGTTTTTTTCATCCATCTTGTTTATTGTCTACAGGGCACTCTGGGACTGAAGAATGAACGAGTGATCCGGCTTCTGCTGGAGATGCTGGAGTTGGACTCAAGTGAATACGTGCGTTTGATGGTGAGAACATAAACGTGCACATACTTGTGCCCACATATTGGCAGTTCTTTCTCAATCAGCCTCAGCATTCAGACTGTTCTACTCACTACCTTCTCACTCAGTTCATCTCACTTTTTTCACCTCATTCAAATTATTCTTCACCCAAGTGAGATTTTTGTGGCTTGTTTTCAAGTTTTAAACTGATTATGGAAAGGCTTTAGCATTACAGGAATGGACAGTTCTTTTTATAGTGTTAATTTTTTTTTTTTCCATAAGACAAGAGAGATAAAATGCGAAGGAGTAGCAGTCAATGATGCCAAGAGGTGCAATTGATGACTCAAGCTGCTGTCTCTTTTGTTATGTCGGTAGATCATACGCACTTTTGCCACACTCAGGATGGTGGATCGACGCATTTTGCGTACACTGCGAGAGCGTGAAAAGCTGGAAGGACCTCTTGGCAGGTAAAGTGCTGTTCTTACTGCCCTATTTTCCATGTAGTATTCTCTGATAGTAATTACTCCCAAGCACCTCTCATTATTAATTTCAACTTGAGTTTGAAATCAAACAGCCCAGACACCCCCTTCTTTCTCTAATTTAATACTCAGCTTTTGTGTGGAGTCTGTCAAATGTTGTGTTGCTCAATGTGTTATGCAGTCATGTGTGCTTGCATGTGAGAGTTTGTGGATATGTATTTAACACATGCATGCAATGTGTATGTGTACCTGCCTACTTAGTTGTCTTTAACAAGCTCCATTCACTTGCTTAATAAATGAAGTGTGGAATCTAGGAGTGTGAAAGATTGATCTTGCTAAATAGCTGCTTTATATATGTGTTAGTTGCAAGAAACCCAGACAGTAACTCAGTGAAGACACACCTTTTGAATAATATACAACTTCACACTACTAGGCTTTTAGAAATCAAGAATGGGGTTTAAACAATAGTTACTGTAGCTAACATAGGGGTGCCCATCAATTATGAGAAGTTTTTGTTTGAAAATTTTCTCTTTATATAAAACTATTTTCTTTATTCAGCATACTAGTAGGAGTGCATGACGGTTATGGCTTTTAAAAAAATTAATTTTAATTTTAAATGTTCATGGTCTTAGTAGCATTTACAGCTGTCATTAACATTGTAATTGTTTTAGTAACAGGAGTAGGAGGAGGGTGTGCTGGAGTATTGTAGTGCTTACAACAGTAAAGTAAACCTTATAATACATGTAACAGTGTAGTGCTCACAATGCTATTGTAAACCTTGAAATACATGTAACAGTGTAGTGCTCACAATGCTATTGTAAACCTTGTAATACATGTAACAGTGTAGTGCTCACAATGCTATTGTAAACCTTGTAATACATGTAACAGTGTAGTGCTCTCAACACTATAGTAAACCTTGTAAGACATGTAAGTGATCAGCTTTAGTACACTAAAGATCTGTGTGAAGCATCTAACACTGAGTGCAATAAATTAGTGACAAATGTATACAACCATGCAGGTATTGAAACTAGATATGTTTACCTTTCAACTAATCATTTTACAGAATTGACACTGCTGCTTTTGTTTCAAGGTTGACACACCATGTTGCTAAGGTTTGATTTAACATTTTGTGTGAACCAGTGTTAATCCAGCATGTTTGAATAATTCCTTTGGCATGTGTTTATCCCCCCCCCCTCTATTGCCTCCTGCTGACACTTTTTTATTTTTTTCCCTGTACTACTGCTTTAACCCTCAGCAGACCATTTTCTTTGCTGCATTCCCTTGTGGTTTCCCCCTTTCCCTGCTGCTTTAGACCATGGGTCTATGTGCGTCAACAAGAGTAGACAACCTACACTCCTTGTCTCCTGCATTCCTCGTCTTCACAGCCATTGTATTGCTGTTACTGCCACCAATAAACTTACAACTATATGTGTTGTTATGTAAAGCACTTGAGCCTGCCTCGATGGTGATGGATGTCACTAAAGAAATTTCCAAGCAACATTCTGCATTCAAATTGCTAGACTGTGGTTGCTTTTGTAGCTTGCACACTTTTCCCTTTGTTTCTTTATGTTTCTTTCTTTCCTCTTAGTCTCTCATTCTATTTTTACCATTTGATCAGCGCTGTTTAATAAGAAAACCCTGGGGTACCAGTGATAGTGAGGAGTGATTGACATTACTCCAGAAGTTTCTTGCTAGAGTTTGTGCAGGTAATAAGTTCTTTGTATAGGTTGCAGAATTGAAAATCTGGAGCCTCTTGGGAGCTTTTATGATTTCTTGATAGTCCTGCATAAAGATGGACTGACACGGAATGAAAGAGGAAAAGAGAGAGAGATGGGGGTGGGTAAAAAGAAGAGTGTGTGTGTATTATGAATGTTGTATATGTGTGTTTTTTGTGAGAATGTACCTTTGTGCCTGCACGCCAGCTTTGTGTAAATGTGTAAAATAGAGCAGCATGTAAATGTGTAAAAATAGAGCAGTATGTAAATGTGTAAAATAGAGCGGTGTGGAAGATATACAAAGACTCTAATGAGAATGAAAGCAATGCCAGAGCTCTGTGGAAAGAGTTCAAAGTTCCAGTCGAGTCTTAATTAAGAAGTATGCAGGTCACCATGGTATTAAATGACTAGTGAAGCTATTTAAATGACAACTGTTATAAAACCGACTGCAGAGGAGATGACAGATGAGCAGAAAGAAATATTCTATTGAAAACAGCAAGAGGAGACGTTTTTGAAAGGTGATGAACGCTTTATCCATAACAGTATCACGGGTGATGCTCAGGTCTGAGGAGGGAGGGATTGGTGTTTTACGCCGAGCCAGCAACTAAGGCCATATCACGGCAAGGCAGCCAGCCCTGTAAACAGATGGCACATGCAGAAAAAGAACAGTGTGCCCGAGACAAGAGCTGACCCCCAGGACACCCAACCCGTGAGCTCATGTCAGCCCCAGCTCCGTGTAACATGTAAGGTCGTATCAATGACCGGCAATAATTTTATGGTAATGACCAGGTGATGATGAGTAATGCTATAGGGATAACCAGCTGTAAAGTGACGTTTGTTCTGCTAGTGAAAACCTGGTGAGGAAAGGTGAGCTGTTGGCACTGTTCTCTCTCCTTCTTCCTGCAACTCCTGTTTCTTGGCTTTTCTCAAAAAGTCTTTGAGTCAGCATCGCAAAATACATTGCTCTCGCAAGATGAAGACTAGTTGTAATAAGAAAAAGAATATGTGTAGAAATAATGTGAGACAATGAAGGGGAGTGTAGACTTGAGCAAGTTGCTGTCGATATGTGACATGAGGTCACACGCTTCCGTCGACGTGCAGCGCTGCAACGTGCTGTTGCGAGAGGAGACTCCTATATACCATATCCTCTCCTACTTCTCCCACCACACCCCCGTCCTGCTCTTGCCATCTGTAGGCAGTCAAGGAGGAATAAATGTGATTTAGAGGAGCAAGCGGCAGGTCCGAATTGCGAGACCATCCAGTCGAAAACTCGCTCGTCGTCTGACATTCTATAGAGCAGACAGACTGGGCCAGTCAATTAAATGTCGTTTCACTCGTGACGCGGAGCCTAGAGGAGATGGAGTTGGGGGAGAGGGGTAGGCGAATCCTTGTGGTGGAGTTTAGCAGTGAGGACACACAGACACGAGACGGAGAGACGAGGGTCTGGCCCGATACATATCTTAATCACGCTGTGGTGAGGATTACCTACCCTTAGAGCAATCATCCTTCGTGTCGACTACCCTCCTTCTTCGTCGATAGTTCAGAGGTCGGCAGAACTTAGCGTGGGCTGTGTGTTTGATCCCCGCTACCCTGCAGTACTCTAATAAAAAATCAGGAGCGAGACTCGCCGGAGGGAAGGCCTGCGGTCTAATCACATCAAAGCACAGAGTGGTTGTGACTGAGGAATGAAAAAGAAATCATCGATAATATGGAGGATAAGAGTACATGAAATATTAGTTTTGAGACTTTGATGTGCAGATGTTGTAAAGACAAAAATTCTTCTTTGAACGCGTTTGGTCCTGTGTTATGTCAAAATGTTAGCTCAGCATCACAGCTCAGCAAACGCCTGAGGTGTCATAATGGTTAGAATTGTAACTGTCGTGCCTCCTGATATGAGGTAGTTTGATTTTGAACAAGCTGGAGTGTTGATTGTGTCTTTTCTCGGCTTGTGTTACTAAGAGATGCCCTGCCTAGCCTTCTGCTTTGTTGTTGGACCTTGACGAAATAGGACCTGGCTGTCACCTTCCACAACACCATATCACATTCAACATCATCTTCGAAAATTGTTTCTTTTATCAGCTTTACAGACACAATCTAATACGCAAACAAAAATATTTGCTCCACAACTAGAAACACAAATTTCAAGACAACACACGCACAAGCAGACAATAATTCACACACACACACACACACACACACACACACACACACACACACACACACAGAGCAGACAGTTTGTTCGTCAGAAAGGGTGAGGTACGAAGCCGATGATAGAAACAATTATTTGTATTGTATCTAGACAAATGGTGACCTGCATTTCTAGTATCTGCAAGCTATTACTGAGAAATAGGGTTGAGGATCACGAAAAATAGGTGTGCTGTTGTAGGATGGAAGTATAAATTACTAAAGCAAAAATAAAAAAACATCTTCTCCCTACACTTCCAACCAACTCACCCACTCTCACTTGCAGAGTGTCGCGTGCCAGAGCGCCGCCCCACATACCTTCTCTAGGATTTCTTTGACTGCTGATCTCTTTCACCCAGCTATTCTTGCACCCTGTGCTGAACTCACCTCTGCACTTTAGTTTGAACCACTTCTGCTTGTGCCTCTTACTGCGGTCTGTCTGTCTTCTGTTGCTTAGCGATTGTACCCAGGATCACGGGTACAACAAGAGCCAGCACATACAGACTCCCTGCCCCCACCACACACTCACACACACGTGCGTACATAATTATATACACACGTATTGCACATATTACATAGATGCATATATACCTACTGATACATTTATTCATGATTTACAGAAGAAAGAAAATTATTCTATAAACTGGATGACTGTGCTGGAGAAGTCGGAAACCTCTAGTGTGTTGCTTTATATTTCTTACTCACGATGAACAGACATGTTCCTATTAGTACATCTCGCCACCAGTCGTCAAACACAAGTGTTATTTACCACAACTTAGAGAGACTGGGTTACGCCTGTATCTTGTTGTTTGGGTTATGGTTTGTGTGCATATTATCGTTGTTGCACACCTATTGTAGTGAAAGTGCTTTTTAAATTCATTCTTATGAATTTAGTAACTTCAAAACATGGTTTGTGTCGTAATCATTTCAGCTGACGCCAGAAATAAAGATTGGTAAAGTCCTTCTTCAATTGCACTTTAAACTTTCTGACAAAAAAGAGTTTTAAAGAATTCATGTAACCACTAAGAATTTTATTCTAGTGAATCTTATTGCTGACTGAGAGCTGCCCAGGGTGGGGGATGAACTCCGAACAATGTTAACGTCCTATTGGGATCAGAAATATAGCCTTATTAGCAGTCTAGTATTGTGGGATAGTCCCTGCTGTGACTCAGTATCCATTCAGTTTATCATCTGATTATTGTTTTCTCCACAGAGAGTCGCAGAAAGCATTGAGGGTCTTGGACAACGTTCTTCTGACATCATCGTCCAGAAGCGTCGGCTCCAAAAGCCTGTCTCTTAACTCGCTGTCTTCAAAGAAAACGAGTGCCATTTCCTCGATGCCCGGATGAGTGGTTGTCGTCCGGATTCTGTCTAGATGCAGGCACCACACACCAACCTCAGGATGTATTAGGAGTAGGTCGTGCCTCGCGAAGCTGTGTTTAGCCACATCTCTGTGTCTCACAGACTCTCGCGTGATAACACGGGGGAAAACAGTGAATGTTATCTATATCTCGCGGAGTATCGCGTGTCCAGGAAATAATTGCCAGTAATGGAGCTCTCGAAGGAAAAGTTGAAGAAGCCACGAGAACTCATCACAGTGACATATTATTTTCAACTTCATAAACAAAGCAGTTCCGTAGACGGTCTTCTCCTCCGTGTTTTAACAAGACTGACACAGATGCCATGTTTTGTTTTCCTGTTGTGGGACATAGTGTGGGATGGGTAGAAGGTGAGAGGATAAGAATAAAATTAAGGTGGAGTTTTTGAAGACGCGGAGAACAGAAGAAGAGTTTGACCCTAAAATTCAAGTCCGCGAGTGTATTTGCTTGGAGTGTAGTGTCACATCATAGTGTCAACACGCAAGCGAATGAGCGGGTTGACGATGTAGTTGGAACACTGCTCGTGGTCGTCTCCTTGTAAGCAATGTGCTTGTGAAAACATTTTGAGAGACGTTCTGAACATTTGAGTTGTTTACATTTCCCAGCTTCCATCGCCTCCTGCTCTACGTATAGTTACACGTCTTTGTGTAATAGAGTGAGATTTTTGCTGTTGACCCGTGACTTCACCTTCCCTGTAAAGTAATGCATACTCTGGTATGTATTTTGACCAAAGATATAAATTTTTGTATCGTTGTCTTTTTCCCGACCTGCCTCGGCCTTACCATATGTAGCACAGCTCGGCGATCAGCGCTTTCTGGAGGTTTGCGTCCATCACCCCTTCGCGTGTCGAGGCCCTTGTCGAGGCATCTTCTTATCCAGTGAAAATCAAACATGACAAATACGAACTATTATCTTGCCGAAGATACAATTTATGGAGTGTTACTTTGCCTGGTAGGTGACACAGAAGGAACAAAACGGCCAGCGCTATCAAGAGGGCTTGGCTTTACCAGCGGTCGTCACCACTCGGGACTATATAGTTTCAGCTGAATCGCGAATGATTAGCTGGGTCACACAAGTCGAATCTGATCTCAGTTGACTGATCACCTTGCTTGATCACACCAGACAGTTCAGGTTAACTTCAATGACTAGTGCTGTAGGAATAACGTTTACTGTGCTGTGGGAATTGTGCCTCGAATCTGCCGTCGATCACTGAACCCTGGCTCCGATCCACTGAAAGAGACGAAGTCAAAATAAAGGACTTCACCACCACCACCACCTCCCACCAGGCTTTGCCCTTCATTCCTGCCCATAGGTTATCACATTCTGGTGGTGTTGCTGTCTTGAACGGAGAATCACCGAGGCAGTGCGTTACGTTTTCTAAAACTTAAGGTGACTGAAAGCTGATCTCTGTATTACTTAACTTCCTTGACCAGCATAGAAACCGTTTGGTGTCTATCGCCCTCCTGCCAGCAATAAGAAGGAAGCCCCATGACTCTGAATTCATTTTCATTTTGATCGGTACGCGTCAGCAAACACAGTTTGCTAAAGACTTCCATTCTAGATCCCTACGACTTGAATAAATTATTGCTTTTCGTTCGTTCCTTCCTTTCCAAAATACTAGAAAAGTGTTTCGTCAACTTCTTCATCGCTTCACAAACCATGGCAACCAACTCAGGTTAGACTCAATCTGCTTACCCGCGAGCACTATTCCACTGAGACAGCACTGCTTTGTGTAATCAGAAATTTAGCTGTCAGCCTGTGATCGGGATCAAAGTTTAGTCCTGTTAATGCTTGATGCCTCTGATGCCTTTGAAACCCTTGACCACAACATCCTTCTCCACCGGCTTCGTGTGACTTTTGGCCTCTCCGGCACAGTCATGAAATGGTTCCAGTTCCTACCTGACAGACTGCACTCAGTATGTGATAGCTATTCAATCTCCACCCCTGTTGCTGTGAAGTATTAGGTGCCAGAGCTGGGCTGTTTTCGGACCTGTTTTGTTTGCCACCTATGTCCAGCCACTGGGCCCTGTTATTCTCCAGTTTTGAATCCGGTAGCGCGTGTACGCTGACAATACACAGCTACTTGTGCCTGGCCCTGTTTCTGAGCTGCAGCACTTTGTTATTTCCATAAAGAGTAATGTGAACTCATCCAAGGAATGGATGATAACGAACAATTCGCAACTGAGGGAAGACTAAACTCTGGTTCTTCTGACCACCTCTAACTGTATTCTGATAGCTATACCACCTTCCACAACTCTTAATTCTCTAGTGCGACTAATTTCTCTAATTTCTAATGTCTCTGAGACGGTGAGAAATCTTGGTGCACGCATTGATGCTCTTTAACTAGAGAACAACATTACTTCGGTCTGTGATATTTTTCTACAGCTTCGCAGAATCAGCCATATCAGATATTTAACAGTCTCCTCCACCGAAAAAAAAAACCCTTAAAACTCTGAATTATTGCTGCCCCGGCTGGCTTGCTCCAGCTCACAGTTTGTTGGCCTTCCCGACTCCCTGCTCGACAAGCTTTAGAAAGCTGCGAACAACTCAGTCCTCATTGTCTTAGGCAAGCGCAAAACTGATCACGTGACTTCGGTCCTCCGTGAGCTGGCCTGGCTCCTGTCCGTGCCGGCATCGACTACAAGGTGGTTACACTCAGCTACCGCCGTCTCCATGGCCATGCCTCAGGACCTGACCAGCCCAGACAGTCTCATCATCTGATCATGCCGACATCCTGTCCGCGCCACGTAGCTAAACGTGATACGTGCGGCCGCCCCTCCGATTTCTTTAGCAACAGTGTTTAGAATGCTTTGCCACCACTACTTAAGCACAAGTGCCACTTATGAAGATTTTAATGTCAATAGCTAGTAGCTTTTACCTTTACCTACCTTCCATTGTACGCACGTGCGTTTGTGCATGTGACCGCTATTTTTTGTGTACGTACATTCGTGTGCGCGTGTATGTCTATTGATTATCTCAGAGCACATTGAGCTTGCTCTCAGCAGAATGATGCGCTGTAGAAATGTCTATTATTATTTCTACTTTTCGTTTCAAATTACTAGCTATCAGAGTTGTATCACTGCGGAAAAGAACAGTTGAGGTTTTCTATTACTGTATTATTCGTCGTTATTTGTCTGTGTGTGTGTGGGGGGGGGGGGGTTGAGAGTGTGGACTGGTGATCTTTCTCTTCCTCTTCGCTCTCTCTTTCCTTATTAATGCATGTAAAGTTGTCTGTTATTGGCTGGTGATAAAGGCAAGGCTAGACTTACGTGTAGACCGTGCTTTTGACCCTTTGGTATGTCTGTGTACACGTGTGCGCGTGTGTGTTTGTGCGTGCGTGCGTGTGTGTTTTTTTGATTTTTGTTTTTTGTTTGTTTGTTTGTTTTTGTTTTTGTTTTTTTTGAAGGGGACAAGTGCGTTGAATAGTGTTTGCGATTCTTTTAAATTTCATGAATGAGGAATAGGAACTCTGTTCTCAAAAGGAAAATCAAAATCCATGTTAACAACAGCATTGACAAGAACAACAGCAATAATAATAACGCCGACAATGCCGTTTTTGTGATGGCAGACCACGTAAAAGTGGATGCTTGTAAGCATCCAAGGCAGGAAACCCCAGGCAGGACGAAAATATCAAATCCTGGTCTTTCTCGTGCAGTTCTCCAGAACTGTGGGATTCGCTTCCCTGTAATCTCCGTCACATTGATTCCGCTCAAGCCCTCGCAACAGCACGGAAGTCTTCCCTGTTCAAGAGATACTTTCACTGTTTTCAGTTGCTGTGCTGGGAGTCTTCATCGATGGGGCTTCAATTACATACACTTAGAATGAGTCCGTGTACCGTGTAGATGTGCTTGTGTGGGCACGTGTCTTTATATCTTTTTATATGTATTACATTTTGTGGGTATTTGTGCATGTATATTGTGTATGTTTTTGTGTATTTGTTATATATATGCATAAATGTGTGTGTGTATATATATAGCTGCTCCCAACCTCTTTTTTTACATGTCATTCTGTACTTTTCAAGGCGATTAATAAAAGTGTCATAGCTGTTGATGGTAATAATGCGTGAAGAGTTTTCCCGTCATGCAATCGCTGGTCCCCCCTACTGATGGCGGTACTGGAGCAAACAGACTGGCCCATCTTTAAGACATTTGGCGTCTAATCGATGGCAGACGACTGTCGTAGCTTAGTACAAGCCAGGCGCGCTGCGGCGACAGGCAGAAAGTGTTCAGGTGGCTGCTAAATTAAAGCGGACCACTTGCGGGCCGGCGTGCACGTGGCTGTTAACGGGACGTCAGACCTCCAGCTGGTCCTGACGCACCGCAGGGCCCGTCTTCTGCGCAGTTTGGTCGCAAGCGAGGCTGCCTAAAGCGGCTTTTGTCGATGGCGTTGTTGTTGCAGCATCCTGGGATACGAGGGCAGGCTGTCGCGGTCCTCGCTGAGGATAAATCACTGGAGCATCTTCCCTGGCGCTGCGCGGGGAATAGCCTGATAACGAAAAATCACCTCTCGTGAATGAAAAACGGAGCTGCATTTTGATAATATCCTCAGCAAACGATTGGACCGTAATTTTCTGCAGTGGCAAACGATGATGATGTATTCTTGCACAGGACAGGTTTCCATCACGAAGATGCTTATTACTCATATAGAGAAATATGATAAGGATCCAGAACGACAGGAAAGGAAAAGAAATATAGCGTAAAACGAAAAAGACGTGTTGTACTTGGCTAACAGTTGGGGTTTACAGCTGAGCTGATCAAGAACTCTTCGAGCATAGCCCCCCTCTATCCAACATGGCCACGAAATAAATAAATGTGTGCACAAATTTTAAATAACTGACATAACAATTTCTGGACAAATCCAGTGGAAGGAGAAGAAATAGAGTTGACGTGCTTAAATGACATGAACAGATCTGGATACATAAAATAGATGCTTCGTATGCCTGAAAAATTTATAATTACAATAACAACAAAGAAGATTGAAAATCTGCTCGTTCTTTCTCTTCTTTAAAAAAAAAACAAATTGCAAAAGCCTCGTTTTTCGTGACAAGAAAGGGAAATCATGTCCTAGGGAGGGAAACTATACGATACCTGCTATGAAGATGGAAAGGGGACAATTGTCCACCAGTGACGTATACATTTGGTGGCGTAGCACGTCACCCTTATTCGTAACGGGAGTGCAGCTCTTTGTTATAACTGATAAACACGTTTCCCTTCCATTCAGCTAACTTCTGGTAGGCATAAGATTAAAAAATAGTGTTTAGGGGGTCTCATCTCCCGGACTGTCCGAAACTGTGTCCTTTAACACGATTTACAATTTTTGTTGCATTTTTGCTTTGTCTTAATTTGGACAAAATTTGTTGCTACTTTTTTATTTTTTGCTTGTTGCAAAGTTCTAGGACCTATAACAAAAGAAAATTCTTTTCACGTAAAAAATAATCTTGAAGAGACTTGGGGGTAAATGAAGTTATCTTTTCCTGCGTCTAAGAAAACCTTTCTGTGCGTCTACAGACCAGCAGACAAAAATATATATATATAGTTGTTTTTTTTCAAAGTTGTTAACTCCAACCTCAGAAAATGAATGAGAATTTACGTGCACCCTCGACAGCAGTCTGGCACAGTGAAAATGTCAGAGTTATCAACTGTTTCTTTTTTACGGAGTCTGCGCCATTCATGTAAAGAGTGAATGAAATCGAAGATGAGATGAATCCTCGTGCAGTATACTTTTAACAGTTATTTATTTCTTGCTGAACTTGATGATCTGTGCGATGTTCTAATAAACCCCTTGTGGGTTATGAAGCGAGGATCTTGACAAGCCGCTCCTCATGTTATTACGTAAGGTAAATAGAGGGGACGAGGCGGGGCGACGGCCCTTTTTCTGAACTTCTCTTTTTGAAAAGAAAGAAAGCCGTGTTAATAACCGAACGTGCAAGTAAAAGACACAGCTTCTTTTTCTTATCACACCCTCCCATTTCTACCTCTCTCTCTCATAAATATGTGTGAATGTATATAAACATCTAAAGAAGATTGAGAGACTAATAATGACAATGACAATTCTTTAATAACAAATTTGATCGCACGTTTTTTTTATTATTATTATTATTCATCTAGCCCTCACCATTAAGATAAAAAGATGTATGAGGCAAACAAAAATGAGTAGAAAGAAAGAAGAAGGAAGAGATCGATCGTAGCAGGCATAGCGGATTCTAAAAGATTTCATTGGGGAGAAGATAATTTATAGACTGCGTCACGAGTTGCGCCCCTTGGACAAAAGTGGGCATTATTATTCGCCTTAGCGACCCTCGCTCTGACAGTCTCGAATCTTTTCAGCCATGTAGCTCATTGCGATCACCTCCCTTTCAGGAAAAGTGTCCACACTTTTTGTCGTCCAAATTCTTTTTTTTTTTTATCTGTGGGGTTTGTTTTTCTTCCCTTTAAATTTTTTTTTAACTCGGCATCGGCGGTCAAACTGTTTCTACTTTGAAGTAAAGTCTTATTAATGTTTTTAACTTTTTCTCGGCTCAATTGTTTATAACATTTTGAAACGCCTTGATGTGGTTCTTCGACTAAATGGTCTCACTGGTTTTACTTTTTGGATTGTTTACGGCATAAAGATTGATATGGTCCTTTTTTGGCCGACCGGCTGGCTGGCTGGTGTAGTTCGGTGGTTGGTTTTGTGGTTTGTTTGCGGGCGTTGATGTGTGTGTGTGTGTGTGTTAAAAGTGGGGGAGGGGGATTAGGACTATAGATTATTTCCCCTTGATTGAAGATTTGCACCTTCTGCCATGAACGTAGCAGAGTCTCTTTGCTGACCATAAAGACGACAACAACGACAAAAAGTAAATAAATAAAAATTATTATTGATCATCTTTGCCCTTACCTTCGTGAACGCAAACTTGAAATAGAGTATGTTAACTACCTGCCGGAGGTCTCGTACGGGTCTGTACACGTGATTTTGTCATAGACTTCAGTGACGCACATGCCGGTAAATCCATTCATTTTGAGAAGGAAGCAAAAAAGCGATTTTTACGAGAACCAGTTGGATCTGTTCCATTTAGCTACGATGAATATGCCTGGCGTGCACCTTGTTAGTGCGTTGCTGCCATGGCAACAGTTTGGGAAGTTAAGTAATTGCTCGTCCCTCAATACCTTCCAACCCTTTCTCGCTGTAACTTTGAGGTCTTGTGCTCTGATGAGCGTTCCTCGCTGGGGACATCAAGATTTTCATTTATCTTTGCGAGCGTAGCTGCAGAAACTGGGTTGTACGAGTTTTATATTTTTGTAGTCCGTTGCTTTATGATTAAAAAAAAAAGAAGTCGGTCATGACGTCATTGGTTCAGGTTGTCGATTATTTTCGGTCGATAGTAGAAGGAAGTCATTAACGAGAAGTGAGACATATCTGAAGATTCTGTGTATTTTACAGGCAAGGTTCAGGACAAACTGAAAAGGTTAGTATCGTTTAATTAATCGCTCGTCAGGGGTTTTTCTATATAAGCTTTGATCGTGCCATTCACCAAACCCTACCTTACCACCAACTTGACCAAGAGTAAAATGGCCCCACTGGCTTGTGGACAATCTTGGGAAAGATAAAGGCTAAGGAGTAAACTCATACAAAAAAAAACTCATGATACTAAATACGGTATCAGCTGGTGAAGACGTTCCACTACGAGATACATGCAAGAGCCCAGTGACACACACACACACACACCCAAACACACCACCCACCCACCCACACACACACACACACACACACACACACGCATACACAACGGACTGAAGAAATAAAGACATTCGTGCTGTCTTTGACAGACACCTTAAGGGACACTGCTCTAAGCAAAAGAAGGAAAAGGAAGCAAAGAGCTGTGACACTCGGCTAACTTCCAAAAGCTCTCGACACAACTCGTGGCTCCATTAAACTAATGACGTGACGTGTTGTTAGCTGATGACATCACTTGCTGGCACCCGAAATCCAGCAGGAAACGGCCGCCCGGCACGGCTAGGAGGCAGGACAGTGGCTTTGCCTCAGCATCAGAGGAAAAAGAGTGCCCTGTTACAGAAGTCAGAGAGACCCCCAAGGAAGCAAGAATATCTATGAGAGATCGCAAGGAACCCGAGTCATAAGAAACTTAGTCTTCTTGATGTTTTCATAAGTTAGTAAGCAGCGTTTTGCCTGCACGATGATGATGATGATGATGATGATGATGATGATGATGATGATGATGATGATGATGATGATGATGATGATGATGATGATGATGATGATGATGATGATGACTCGCTCAATGCGCTAAATAGTACTAACCTACAGAAAAGGGTAGGCGTTACTGTCCGTGAGAGGGGGTGTCATGGGGTTAGAGGAACCAAGTGGGACAGCTACTTGCTGTAGTTTTACAGACTGTGGTAAAGTCACGGCAGTTGTCTGCGAGAAAGTCTGCGAGCGCCATTATCCCCGACTTACCGCACGCACCGTGACCTGCTTTCTCACGGGTTGTCGCACACTCACGCTCGTAAACATGCGCGCAGACAATTACATGCGATAGACAGACACACCATAAGCTCACAACACAACACAGACATACAGGAAAACAGAAAAAAACACAAAACATCACAGGACAACAGAAAAGACCACAGGACAACGCAGAAGAAAAGAAGACAACAAAGCACAGGAAAACACGAAAGAACACAACTCAGCACTAAGTTTTCTCTGTGTCTGCCTCTTATTACTATTATTCTTTCCTCCTTCGTCTCTTTGATCTCCATGAGCATGGGGATGTTGATGCTGAGAAGGTATTTCTCCTACAGTTAAGGAGAAAAGAAAAGACTCTTGTCCTTTTCTTCTCCTCCCTCTCTTCTTTTTGCTCATTAATTTCTTTTCATGGCCACGGACATTTCAGCTCTCAAATGTGACCACATTTTTTATCTTCGGACTTAGCATCGAACTAAGCATGATTACATCTTCTAAAATAAGACTGTTAATGTTTTTGTCAACTGCCTGTCGATATGTCCACACTGGTAAAGTCTCGAGCTTGGAGCGCCGTCTGTGTTCAAAGCAGCTCAACATGGGTCAATGGCCTAAAAATACGAGATAGCTCAGAGAATCCGACCCTGAGAAAAACAATGTTCGGGACTGAGGCCTATTGAAACCTTTGATCTTCGGTCTTCGTGTCCAGAACTTTGTTTCTTGAAATCTTTTTATGGAATTCGCAGCCATCTGATAGGAGGTCACTTCACTGAACAAGAGCTTTGGAACCATTTTAATCGATCTTTTTAATCAGAATAATAACCGCACAATTAGGAGTCACAATCGATCAAACAGACTGCATTAATTATTAGTGCTTATACACTCTTAATTATAATGTGTTTCACTCACGCACATTTGTCTGTTACCAACACGGAACACGCTTCATGTGCCTGAACGGAGTTTTAGGGTGGTCCAAATTTATAGGTACATATATGCATGTGAATGCATTCAGTTCTGTACTATTTGTATCTTTATTATTACATATTAGGACATTTTAGAACATTTTAACACAATAGAACATGTTCAGGAGGTGTCATTTCGATAAGAAGAAATGGTTCTGGGATAAGACAATTTAAAATGTTACAGCACATGTGGGATAAAAGACCTGGCAAGGCTGCGAGAGCAGTAGAAAATTCAGTCTTAGTTTAAAAACTCTAGTTTTATCATGGGTTTCATATTTTAAAGTCTGGGGAGATGCATGACGCAGAATCATATCATGTTTTCTCATACGTGTCGAGCCTTGTTTGATCAGGTTGAAATATTTTGCACGCGTTCGCTCTCTACTTTTAACTGTTCTTCTTGCCAAATGCTGTTCGCATCGTCGATCAAATACCAGTCGCAATTGTAGACTCTTCCTATAGGTTTTTCTTGCAGAGACACACTGTTACAAGCCTCGAGCTTGTGATGTCTTTTGTTCCACGTGACCCACATCTCTTCCCAACATTCTCGAGCGCCCAGAGCAACAGGCAGGCACTCAGACTTGAGAAATTCGTTCCCTCGAGAGGCGCACCTCTTGACCTCATCCGTGAAGTTATCATCCCCTTCCTTCGGACTATTGACTTCTGTAGCCTAACAACCAGACTCTTTAAAGATCAGTAGCACCGCCCGAGGCAGAGCTGAGGGGTCGTGATATGAGGACCTTCAAAGCGGTATATATGAGGACCTTCATTGCCTCTCGCAATGGTTAGGACAGCAACTTTGCTGACGATTTTAAGTCATTTAGTCTATTATCGTTCGCTCTTTCAGTCAATCGTTTATAATTTCTGTCCTGCAGAAAACCATATTGTCGACCGTTTTGAAAGAAGATGTTAATTAATGACTTTTTGTTCAACCCCGAAATTTCTATTCCTTAACGTTTATTTTCCTAAAATCACTCACCCCGTCGTTTCCCACCACACTGTGCTCTCCCTCTGCCTCACATATACAGTGAGTACGTGTGTCTTTATTTGTGTTTCTATGTATACAGTGAGTACGTGTGTCTTTATTTGTGTTTCTATGTATACAGTGAGTACGTGTGTCTTTATTTGTGTTTCTATGTATACAGTGAGTACGTGTGTCTTTATTTGTGCTTCTATGTATACAGTGAGTACGTGTGTGTTAGTTTCTATGTATACAGTGAGTACGTGTGTCTTTATTTGTGTTTCTATGTATATAGTGAGTACGTGTGTCCTTATTTGTGCTTCTATGTATATAGTGAGTACGTGTGTCTTTATTTGTGTTTCTATGTATACAGTGAGTACGTGTGTCTTTATTTGTGCTTCTATGTATACAGTGAGTACGTGTGTGTTAGTTTCTATGTATACAGTGAGTACGTGTGTCTTTATTTGTGTTTCTATGTATATAGTGAGTACGTGTGTCTTTATTTGTGCTTCTATGTATATAGTGAGTACGTGTGTCTTTATTTGGGCTACTATGTATACAGTGAGTATGTGTGTGTTAGTTTCTATGTATACAGTGAGTACGTGTGTCTTTCTTTGTGTTTATGTGTATACAGTGAGTAATTGTGTGTTAATTTCTGTTTCCATGTGTATGTTTGTTGTTTTGTAATAACAGATTTTCTTTAAACACCTAGATGTTCTCAAAATACACTTTTAGCAGTCTGCCATAATGTTTTTCATTCTCATGTGATATTAAGACGAAGAATATTATCTGCATAGTTTAAGAGTTGAAAACTGATTCAAGACAATGTTTCCCCAGACACGTAAGCGCCTTCTCAAAAGCATCATTGTATGCTCACAAAGAAACCATTAAAATAAACTTGTTATTTTCTCGATGTTTCTGAGTGGGGTGGGAGCCGTAAGGGAGGCAATTTCTCTGAACATGTACATGCGCTGTGCCTCTGTACTTATTTTATCAGCAGGGCAGCCGCCAGGAAAATGACTGTTTCTTTTTTGTGAATTATCTTGACATTGGCCCCGACTTCACGACAGTCTACTCTGCAACATTTGCATCGGGAAAAGGGGGAAAGGCGAAAGATGGTATCTTTGTTTGTAACTTGAAGGTCCTCTTCAAAGACCTCAAAGTCATCAGAACGAAGAGTTACTTTACACAGCGCAGCGGAAGACGCCCAATGCAGGCAGTTAAGCCCTTTTTATCTGCCTGAGGATGGCACTGAGACTACCACGCTATATATAATATGGGGCCAGCTGCATGACACGGTGCTATACAGTCTCGTGGCTGCTAAGGGACCAGTATTTGTCAAAATAATAAAATAACTCAAAACTCTTACTCTCATTACAATGTGTCGCACCAATCGCGGCAGGTGTGTGTGTAAAAATTATTGCTAATTGCATTAAGGTCAGCAGATGCAATAACTTGCTTGTAGCCTGTTAGTCACTCTCCTTTCTTTCTCGTTCCGGACACTTCAGGATCCAGAAAATATATAATTTATTTCTTATTGCACAATATATTCATACATTAGGCAATTGTCTTTTTAAAAAATTATTATATTTATGCTATTAGTATATTTTATTGCCGTTCAAAGTTGGTACTTTTAAGTTATCCGCCCCTGCGTTTATTTTTAATCACAAATAATTTCAGTCAGAGAAGACCTTTCAAAGGTGGCTGGAGTACTCTCTCATACTCGCAAACGAGATTTCAAGCATTTCTGTAAAGTAACATCCAAGACACAGAAGAAACGTAACAATGACGTACACTGTCAACGTTTAGCGGTCGTCTACAGGTTACTCAAGCGGGCAAACTGCCAAAGTGTCAAACTTCCGAAGTCCTGTAAATTCCCAATATTCTGGCAATGTGTTGACAATGTATTAGCAAACAAGTCTGGACTTAGTTCAACCAAAGTTTCTAAGCCCCGAACATTTTCGCCTCCCCCCCCCCCTCCAAACTATTAGTTTCCTTTGACCCTCACACACAACTTTGCCGAACGTTGGGCGGTATTCGGCCGGTAGAGAGCTTTAACATGAAGATTTTTACGAGTGTTTCGTGACGTGCCGTGACGTGCTGCTGCACCCAGGTCGTTGAGGTTTGAACAGTCACGTGCTCCACTCACGAAACAAGCATATTTGTTTCTTCAGTTTCTGCTATGAAGCGGCGAGTTGAATGGAGGCGTAGATCACAAAGACAACATTAAGATAGCGATGTCACGAACTACATACTAGACCAAAGGAGCAGTGAGGTCACGACCTCACACTCATTACCTCGCCTGGGGCTATTCCAGTCTCAACACGTGAGATCTCGAAGTTTGACGCCCACATTGTGTAGCCTGACTTCGGGGCAAAATGCTTCTACACCCGGGATTCTCTCTCAGACTACAGTTTAAAGACTTTGTTGCCTTTTCTTTGAACTGCACGATCGTCTGCCACTCAAGGAAGGGAAATGGCAAGCGGAGCTCAACTGACAGAAACTGATGCTCCGAATGTCTCCCAGGAAAATTTCGGATTTCAAATGAACCGTTTACTTACAATCGTGTCCAAAATACAGCAGCATTAAGCAACACCTCATTACGGTCAGAACATAGAAGTCCCTTTTTCCAGTTATGTTCCCTCCCAGTTAAAAAATAAACGACCGCTTTCTTCAAGGAGTTCAACAGAAAGCAAAATGTAATTTATTTCACGAAAGTAAGCCTGTATTTCAAAGTCACGAGTTAACTAGGCTACGTCCTCTACAAAACAGGCAACTCATCGGCTTTTTTTTTAAACCCCCATCTGATTAGGAGAAGATGCTTAAGCTAGTCAGCAAGAGATTCTCACGGAGTTAAATAAAGCTTAAGTAGATGTCTGAAAGGTCCTATGTTATCTGACTGCAAGACTTCGCGGAAACGCAGGAAATGACATCGTCACCAAGATTTCTTGATGTCTCCGAAGCTGAAGCGTCCAGTGATAGGAAAAGATCGGTTGTGAGATGCGAAGTGGTGCCTGGGTGTGTGCACTCGTAGTCAAAACAAAACTGCTGGCTTTCTTTCGAGTGTTGTCAAAATTGGAAATTAAAGACAAGAGATAATACGCACCGTTAATGTCGTTTTGAGTAAGTAGATAAGCGAAGAAAATTACTTCCTCTCAAAAGGTTCACAAAAGTTCTCAGTGCTGACCTTACAATGAAACATACAGTTGGAACAGCAATAGGAACACTGGAGTAGTAAATAGCAGATTATATACCGCATATATCCCCCCCAACACACACACATATATATATATATATAGAGAGAGAGAGAGAGAATCGAATCGTTTTATTTATTCAAGGGCTATTGCCCCTTTAGAAGTGATAGTATCTGATCATCACAGTTGCAGCCAGAGTCTAAATATCTTGTCGTGGAGAAGCGGGCATGACAGTGATGTCAACGCCTTTAACACACATAGATTCAAATTCAAAATAGCTGGAACCGAAGCAAGAAACTGTCTAACACAACTGTGTATAAATGCAGTGTTTCTCTGTGGAGGAAGATTTACTGCAAGTAGCGGAAACTTTCAAGTCACACGTAATGAGTTTAAAGAGTTAGATACCTTTTTTCTTTGGAAAATAGCAAAATAAAACAAACTTCAAATTGGCAATAAATGCTTCTTATAGAACACTCGGCTGCTGTGACGTAGTGGGATGTCTGTTAGTATCTGACACTCATTTATTCTTTATCTAAAAATATAGAGACAGGTGTATAACTATTTTGTCTTTGCTTTGTTAAGCTGACGAAAAGAAAAGAAAACAAAAGAATGAATGAATGAAATAAAAGGGCAGAAGAAACAAATGACAGTAAGCCTGAAACAGGCAGATGATGATAATAATAATAATAATAATAATAATAATAATAATAATAATAAAAACTCAAATTTTTAAAGCACCATTCTCCTGCTCATATCGCTGTACAGACACACAGGCGCACGCAATATTAGATACACAGAGTAACGTCCTACAGGGCAAGTGAGTGTGATCATTCTTTGCATACATCCCCCCCGCTGACACCCCTCCCCCTCATCACCAGCGCGCGCGCGCACGCACACACACACACACACAAGTACGCGTGCAGGACGACTGCAAGAAGATATAAGCGCAAGCTGTCTTAGTGCTCACGTTGATGCATGAACCAACAATTTTTTAATCTCCTACTTAGACCAACGATTGATATAAGAAGAGTGCTCCCTTAGGATTGTAAATCAGTTTAAATTTTCAAAATCGGAGCAAAATTGGATTTGTTATGAATTTTTAAAATTTTGTGAATATTTAGTTTTTTGTCTTAAAAAATTAAAGGCCTCCATCTATTTCACAAACACAACAAAGAAAGCACTAAATCGTTTTTGAATCCCAAAGCATCATTTTCCACAAACAAGAACAAACAGTTGCTTATAATTTAAAGTTTATTCATATTTGCTGCAGTAATGAGGAAGGCACTTATGCAAAAATTAAAACGAATATTGGTGAATGGCTTAGCACGAAAACTCGAATTCGATTTTTAGTACAATTTTACAACACTTGAAAAAAGTATAGAAAATACTATTTAATTATTATTATTTGCTATTTGATTTTGACAAAATGTGTAAAATATCGGTATTTCTTATGTATTCACGAATTTAAGACCCTCAGACTTTTGTTCAAGACTGTTTTGAACCCTATTACTTATAGTTTTGAAAACATGGACCAAAGATGTTTAAATTTCACTCCTAGATAGATGAGACCTATATAACTAGAATGGAAGTTCTCAGAGAATTTAAAATAACTTTACATTTTGAAAATCGAATCAGAATTGGATTTTTAATAAATTTGTCAAATTTCGTGATAAGTGCGTGGTCATTTTTCTGTTTAAATCAGATGACGAGATCTCCTAGCTGTCGATCATTCATTCTATTAAATACGTCTAGGAGTGTCAGTACATCTTCTTAATCTTATTAAACCTACGGGTAATTAAAATATTTGCAACTTTTTTCTTTCATTGTAACAGTTTTATAACTGAATAGCTTGACGAGGTCTAAGCTTCCGCAAAGTGCATTCCGAAGTGATTGCGATAGCTCGCATGACGTGATTTGTGATTGGTCAGAGTCTACAGAACTGTCTCTTGATTGGTTCGACAACCACTCACATCCCTGATTTATAGTCGTCTATCATCGGTAGTTTCCGTAAACTGTAGGCGTATGCTATTTTGTTTAAAAATAAAATACGAAGGTTAACTTCTTTTAATCGGTTAGATGTTGCCGGTTGTTCAACACAAGTTAAAGGTTACAAAGGTTATACGGGGTATAGTAGTCACAACGATTTATGATTATCAAAAGAATTTGGTTTTAAGCATTTTACTAAAGGTTTACTTCAATAATTTCGCTTTGTTTCGGCCCACCATTGTAATCAACCCACATATCTCTCTACTCTCACGACTATTCCTCTTTTGTCTAATAGAACCATCCACTTTAGCGCTCTCAAGTGTAATTTGAGCCTACTGGTTTCGGTACCAGTGGGCGCCATATGGGAGGTAACTCTTGGCAAAAATACATACGGAGTTGTGGTTCTTACTGGTACATCCTAGCAAATGGATTAACGCCCAACAGTCACCATAGACGCCATTGTCAAACGAGAAGATCAAAATTGTCAAAAAAAATAGGGAGAAATACATCAATAAATACTGTCACAACAAGCAGAGAAACACTCATGATGTCTAGGACATCTGCAATCACGATCAGAAAGGTCATCAAACTTGTGCAACGAAGACGATGATGATGAATTTAACAGCGAACGATGACAGATTAAAAATGATTCAAGTCGTAGCCTGAAAATCCACACGGCACACGGATGTTATTCAGCATTTGATAATTAGATCGAAAAATGCGGAAATACATCGAAAATCCGCTATGAAATGAAAAAACAAAAACTCAAGCTATCCAGACACAGATCTGCAGTAAGATTTGTAAGTCTGTCCAGAGATCTTGGTCACAGACATAAAGGGTAAACACAGTCGGACAGTTGGACTTTCGAGCAGTCGGTACCATTTTGCCATCTATCATCAAATATGACAGTGAAACATAGTGGCATCATCTCAAGACGACCACTCATGAGGTCACATTGGTGTAGCTAAATGTAGGTAGCTCCATCGTTACTGTATATCCGCAGAGCACCTCGTCGTTTCCATAGATCCAACTGATGGTAGATCGCAGTTGCCATGGTAACGAAGCAGAGATGCCGCATTACACCGGGAATAGCTTGCAATTGATGATGATGATGATGATGATGATGATGATGATGATGATGATGATGATGATGATGATGATGTCCATTTATAATGCACAGGTATCCATTCAGAAGAATGCTCATTGCGCAGCAAAAACAGACGAGAAAAAAATAAAACAAAAGGAAAGTAAAAAAAAATAATAAAGACAGATGTGGTGCTTGGTTGTTGAAGTCCTTGAAGCACACAAAACGAAGAAACTTTACAGAAAAACAAAACAGTCCAAGAGGTTTATTGCGATGACAACAATAGGCTCCGGTAAAACCACGGACACTAAAAGCAAACGGAACTCATTAAAATGTACAAAATGCAAAGAACTAGCCTCTTCAAACCAGTAAGGCGAAGAACTCACATCATAGATTAAAGATTCTAACCCAGTTTTAGGATATAAACACTACGAACGAAACCAAAACACCAAACCAATGTCATTATTCACCAGATAAAACAACCAAAAAATAAAAAAAGTGTTTACAAAAAACTTGAAAAAAAGTCCGATCGATACAAATAGACAGAAATTAATTTGGAAAGAAAAATTGGTCAAGAACAAAGGTAATAATAGAGAAGGGGACAGAAAACGGGAAAAAATGAAGAAAAGTAGGAGAGGGAGCGGGGTTGGGGCGAGTGAAATTTCGAGGACGCAAAGCACTGGTGTAAAGCAAATGAATCCAAGAAAAAGGCAAAAAAAGACGACATGCGAACTGAAGAAAGAGGCGACAGATGGTACGATAATTTTTATTAATCATTTTCAGGAAACTTTTATGTCTAGTGAGAGTAATCCTAGAACATCACTTGACATAAAACATCATTGCGGGCTATACGTGCGGCACGAAACCGAGGAAGAAATAAAGTCAAATAATGGAAGTGACAGAAGAAAAAAAATATGGACAAAGAAAAAAGAGATAAAACAGAGACAAAGAAAAAAAGAGATAAAATTAAGACAAAGAAAAAAGAGAACAAAATAATTAAGAGAACAGAAAGAGTGAATTTAGAGGGGATGGAAGATGTAATAAGAGAGTAAAATTAGGAGAACGGGAAACAGGAGATTAGGAGAAGAGAAAGAAGAAATTATGGAATCTGTGGGAAGGTAGTAAAGCAGGGTGTAAGTGAATGAGAAAAATAATTATTAGATTCGGGGAGAAGTGGTGGGAGAGGGGAGAGAGAAAGAACTGAGCGAGGAAAATATTCTTGCGGGGTAGAGAGTAGAACAGAGAGAGAGAAAGGAGAAGCAAGCTAAAAAAAAGAGAGGATTACTAAGTAGCGAGCTGAGTGGACACAGAAGAAAGATTTGACGAAAAGAAACAAAATTGACCAAAGCTGCATAAGGGCGATTAAAGACACTCGGCACGCAAAGATCAAAGAGAGAGATTAAAGAAGCATAAAAAAATTTAGAGGAAAATGATGAACATCGCAAACATAGCACAATCCACGAAAAATGGTTGATACCATCTGGAAGTAGATTTTTTCCTGCTGAATTGCAGAAAGAAGTGCATCACAAGACAATATAGAATGTTCTTGAATCGAAGTTCACGTGCAAAAGTAGGGTTGGATGTCACGGATCCTTCGGCTCAGAACAGGCGTGTATATGGATGGATTCTTTCGCGTCTAGAAGATTCAACATAGGTCGGTCAAAATAAATAGTTAAAAAGGAAGAAGAAAACCGATAAAATGAGAAAGATAAAGGAGGAGCAATTTCTTAAGAAATCCATTCCTGGCAGTAAGTAACAGGCACAAATATTAACAGTCACTGAACATAACTGTGTGTAATGAGTTAGGAGTAGGCCTCGTATTGTTTCGTGTGTGAATGGTGCCTTGTGTTTGACGTCTTGTGTGCGTCATTTGTTCGTCGTCATTTCGGAGAAGAGATGACGTAAAAGAAGAGAAACAACTGTTCCATGGACGGACAGAAAAAGGAAAACGTCAAGATCTTCGTCTCTCGTATCGTAAAATCTTCATCTTCATTGTTATCTGTGGGGGCTCGTCAAGCGTGTTACGTGTGTGTGATATGCGTCGAGCGTATGCAAGGTAAGTGTACCTCCATCATATTACAGAGCATAATAGAAAAAGGTTTACAGTTACAATGCTTTTGTTCTACCAGACGTCATTACTGGAGAAGACCATATCTCTTCTTTTTAAATTACTGTCTGTTTTTATCGTGAAATTTATATTTCTCTATTAGTTACATCTGTTCAAACTATATGGCATGTCGTTTTGTGTGTGTGTGTGCGTGTGTGTGTGTGTGTGTGTGTGTGTGTGTGTGTGTGTGTGTGTGTGTGTCGTGCGTGTGCGTGTGCATATGAGCGAGACAGAGAATCTTCTACATCCACTCGATCCAAAATCACCACAGTCAGCACAAACACAACTACTCAGCTTCGAGTGCTTTCTCGCAAATTGACAAGTGACTAGGGAATGCGTCCTCATTACGAGAAAGTCGGTTTACTCGAAAGAACAAGTACCGCGGCTGGTATGTCCTTCGGAGAGGCAGTGATGCCCTCGGGTGAGAGAGTGCGCCCAGCCTGTATTTATCCTCGAAGTTTGTTTAGCGGCCCTCGCACGTAAACCCCACCGCCAGTCACGTGCCAGGATTTTTTTTTTTTTTGTTGTTGTTGTCATTTCATGCACAGTGCTTGAAGATTGTAGACAGCTGTAGACAAGAGAACTTACAGTATTTCTGCTCACCCGGTATGTCCTCTCGCGATCCTTGTTTTGTCCACAGGCAGGACCCACAGCACTACGCACCTCACGCATTCCAAGCCAGCGACACGCGTGCCCTCTGACCTGTTTTGGGGACAAAACAAATCACTTCCGGTCCGTACGTGGCGTAATGGCTGGCGGCCGAAATCCGGCGCGAACCAGTTCCTCCATTGTCGTAAAATCTTTGTGAAGGTGACAAAGCTGAAACAAGAGCCGCTGTCTCATTTTTCACAGCTTCAGCCGTTAGCAAGAAGCTAATAGAGGCTGCCTCAAGTCCAGTGTGGGCTGCAAAGACTGGGTGTTAGGTGCCCGGCGCTCCACAAGTCTAATTCCCTTCTATTCCTGTCTCGGCGGTCGCGCAGACGCTCCTGTCTGCAACAAACGCGTGTCGTGTCCGTCGTGTAGAGGCTTTACATTCGTCTCGCCAGACTCGGGTGGTTCAAAACTATGGAGGCAATCTGCGGTTCAGCCGAGGAGAGACTGCCGTAAGCATTAGACAAAGTACGTCTTGCGCGTTCTGCTTGTGGTAGGTGTTTGCGTAGTGCCTTTTCATCGACTTTACTCGCAGAAGCGACAGATGGGAGAAGTGCAATGAAGTAGATTGTTTGTGCACAAATAAAGATAAATAAAATAAAGAGAATGCGGATACGATCAGCTGACATTGAGCGAAACTGCACGTGTTCACAAAAAGAGGGAACAACTTGTTTTCGGACAGTGTGAACAAGCCCTTGAGAGTCGTTAACAGACAGAAGATGAGATAGTGAGTGGATTAGACTACAGACGGGTCAGTGAGGAAGTGGATGCTCAATCAATAAGACAAGCAGAATAATCTGTTTCTTCAAATTATGAACCTGCTTTGATGGAAATGCGAGAATGGGATGTGTAGCTTATAGTTTCCCATGACCAGGACTACCTTTATTCGTTTCAAAGTAATTTTGATCTTCTCTACCAGTTCCTGACGCCTGAGAACCCCTTTTTTTCTCAACATATGGAAAACGAGTGACTAACTATCGAGACAAAAGTAAATAGATTAATAAAGAAGATTCCCTTAAGAAAATGTAACTAAGATAGAAACACCTTTATACTTTCAGAATCATGGTCATTTGTGTGAAATGACATTTTCATACATGGGGATTATAGGACTACACATGGTGAGTGATGGATGTAGGACTATACATGGTGATTCGATGAAGATATAGACAGAAGAGGACAAAGAGAGTCACAAAGAGGAAAATACTTAAAAAACAGGAGTAGAGACGGAAAAAGAAGCTCTTTACCTTGAATCGCCAGACTTCTTGGAAGGATATTAAATCTTCCCAAACCTTAAAATAGTACAAGAAATAAAAAGCCCTACCCGATCAGGCATCATATCGATAATTCTGTTTCCTCCTACACTCCTGGCCCGCTCCTGCGTGCCTTCCGACAGCTACTTCCTCTGTCCAGCTACCAAAAATACTTTCCAGGAAATAAAAAAAAGATTCTTATGAAAGTGTCTGATTGAATAAACCAATCCGTTTTCAGATTTAATAAAGAAATCACCGTTTTAAACATGAATCCTACTCGGCTTTTCTCCTCACCAAGTAGATGTCAGCAGAGCACAGAAAAGGAAGCAAAAGGACTTAACTCTGATGAGCGGTACTGAGTCCATTTCCATCTTTCCTCGTACAGGACTGGCAGCAAAGCTGTCACAGGTTCTTCCTCTTGGTCGCCTTGCAGACATTTCACATTCGTTACTGTTTATTCAGCGTTCACCTCGTTAAGGTCGTTCTTAACAAGACAAGTCAGGACGAATGTCTTAGCAAGCTTAGGAAAGGTTTTCCATGATGGTTATGTGCAAACTTTGACATGATGCTTACATACACACTTTGCAGACTTGGTCGAACCTTCGTCTTTGACAAAGGTTTTACATAATGGTTATAAAAGATTTGCCAAAATTGGTCAAAACTTTGTCCATATTTGTACTGTTAAGAGCAACCCTTACAAGAAGTATCTATGTGTTCGTATTACTGGTACGTGGCGTAACTGAGAAATATGTACGTGCTTAGAAATTTTTTTGTGGAATATTTGGGTTCTACTGCTCTTTCTACTTCTGCTCCACATCTATCTATCTATCTATCTATCTATCTATCTATCTATCTATCTATCTATCTATCTATCTATCTATCTATCTATCTATCTATCTATCTAGAGAGTTTAAACGATCACTTAAGACATTTTTTCAACTCTCCGGGATCTTGTCTCATGTGAACACAGCTCACTATCCTTCACGCGACTAATGACCACTGGGGCGTAAAATAAGCAGGGCTGCAAGGTTTCAAAATATCAAACTTCTAATACACGAAGACGTTAAGGAAATCGCAGGAGGCCTTTTACAATTGAATAAGCACCGTGTCCTTACTCGGCCCCTCTAGGCATGTGTGGAAACAGCTTTTGGCCCTTTAGTAACTCACAACCTCTGGCGCGTGAAACAAACAAGGCTGCAAACTTTCGGAAAATTAAAATTGTAATACACCAAGATGAAGATGCTAAAGAAGTAACAAGATTGGTTCTTTTTTTTACAATTAAAGAAGAATCATGTCCCCATGGGATTTTTAACAGCTTAATAAGAATTGTGAGCTTGTAATTGTAGACTTGGCCACTGAATCGAGGGGTGTTGTCAGTATTTCAAAATAAGCAGTAAACAACGAAATCTGATGACGACTAGGGACGCCTTTCGCTAACTGGAGCCGCAGGGTATCAGATTCCACAAGCTGCGATGGTATGAACAGCATAAAAGATATCTTTGAGGCTAAAGATCACGGACAGCAGACGACAATACTGTCAACCCTACCACATGATGCGATCGGAAAATCGAAGTTTTATCGGTGCAATCAATCATAACGACGATTGCGAGCCCCATAAGAGAGAAAGTTTGAGATCTCTCAAAAAATAAGGTCTTGCACAAAAGTCTGTCACTCCCAAACTGAAAGAAATCCTGAGCATTCTTTAAAAAAAACTACACCTCGTGAACATAGCACAGTGTGTAATGCCATGGATATGGACAATGTTTTCGAAATGTCTGAGAACGATTTTTAAGTAAGACGTGAAGATGTACTTGGCATCAGTGCAAGGGCTGCAAGAGTAGTCGATACCAATACTCCTCATAATATCCCTCCATGACGACTGCTTTGGATCAAATACAAACATTTACAGAATGTACACGTATGCCCAAAGAACCCTTCTAAATCTGGAAAGGCATTTAATTTATTTCACAGCTTGAAATGTTAGTTTACTTGTCCACATGCAGTGACTTGTCTAAAAGAATAACATATTACTAAAATTCGAGTCAGCGGTTAAAATAAGTAATACATTAAAAAAACGTTTTGTGACATTTTAACAAATGTTTCGAGGTTTTTTATGCGCAATCAACAGGTCCTTTTCTTTTTTTCTCTCTGTCTACATCAGCGAACGTTCAACACATGTACACGCAAGCGTTCGCGCACGCACGCAGACACACACAGACGCACGAAGACACACGCACGCACGCATAGTGAGAATGATGCCTGGGCTTAAGAGAAACGCAATTTCTTGAGTAGTTATTTTTGAACAGCTTATATGGATGTTTGTGAGAGCTTTAAGTCGGGTATTATCGATTAGACTTCTCTGGGTGATGGTAAACAAGCTTTGATGCTTTATGTTGTGCAAGGGCATTTCTTGTAGGGTGTTACGCTTAGAATATTGCACATACATCAGAGTGATCTGTCAGCCATGATAGCCTCTCATACGCCAACTTTAACGCTGAAGTCTTTCAGCAAAGGTTTTCTGCTTGCACTACGTGGCTTCGGTGTGGGTAGTTGTTGCTAACAACGATGCTTTCCTTTACCGTTGCTCTGTTTTTACGAACATTGCTGGTTTAACTATCGTCTAAGTATCACATTTTACAGAAAGTAATATTCTGCAACATTGCGATTCAAATGAGTAATGTGTGAAATATTTTGAAATTTGAAACTGAAGGGATCCAGCGAGATTTTCAAGCTATTTGGAATATCGGCTGTTTCAACACGGAAATATTAAGTTTGCCCTAAATAGGATCCAGACATTTGACTGATACTTTTGACATTGGCGCCCTGTTTGGGATGAATTCCTCGCATGTTGTTCCATAGCCTTCGACTGCCCTTGTCTTTGCACTAATAAATCATGTGACTATTGGTCCACTGGATGGACAGGAATGAAGTTTTTAGTCGCTGACCCCATGTTACATTGACAGCCACGACAAGCCTTACCGAAGGCAACAAAAACAATAACTTCATCATAAAATCTTTCAACACGTCCTTTTAATTTGCTTAATAGCTCGCAATATGGAGCTCCCATAAAACGCAGAATATGACACAGAATCACAGGGCTGTCTCTCGACCCTGAGCTTAAGTATGGCGGTGGATCAATGTCGATTCTGGTCATGTTTTGTCTTGCTGCTGCGTTTCAGCCATTAGTTTTATGTTTCTTTTCCTTTTGATTTCCTTCATAAAACTAAATCTAAGATAAAGAGCTCCTTAGCCAAAATGCCTTAGGGTAGTCAGCCCTGCTTTACCTTGTCTTGGGCAGATGCAGATGGAAGTCAGCACTATTTTTGTACCGAAAAATTAGACCCTTAGCTAGTGGGTTGGCGTGTGCAATTGTCTTGTTTTCTGGATGAGCGTCAATCAGACGATATTTTGCTCTGAAGTCGAGCCGACTGACCAACAAGCAACGTCGCTCATCTTCCATTCCTTTACAGTCTTTACAACTTTCTTTCTCTACCTTTAGGCATGTGTCTGTTGTCGGCAAGGGGTATAATGCGCAACAAGTAAAGACCTTTGATGAGAGTAACCTGAACGTCGCCATACTCTGACGAAGAATTTTTTGGGGCCGTGTGCACAGCCATTCTAGCTGGCTGCTTGCAACTAGCAGTTAGCTAAGCTGCTAATATTTTAAAAGCATTTTAAAACGCTGCTTGCTTCAGCACTCGCATAAGTCAACGAAGCACCCAATCCCCTCTCGCTTAAATGACCATCCCTACCACCACCTGTCCCACGCCACGCCTCTGTCATCCTCTTTAGTTTTCGTTTCTTGAAAATCTATCTGCACCCTGAAGTTACCGGTTGGTTAAGAGCAGGATATGTACTCGTGAACTGACACCCGCTTTCTTGTCTCAGAGCCATCCACCATTGTGTGGACGCAGAAGAAGATCATGCTACGCTCTCTCGTGATCACCATGTTGATCCCGAACGTGTTTTGAGATCCCAAGAAAGAAGTATGCCCCAAGAAAGAAGTATGCCGTACTCTTATTTAATTCATCCATTCATTTCTTCATTAGCTCGTTTGCTCATTCATTTCTTTGTTTTACTTTTTGGTGTTTGAAGGTGGCTGATTGTTAATTTTGCAATGAGCGTTTGAGTACATTTACAGCTCATTTATTTTTTTTTCACATTCAATATTTCTTCATGTACCGATTTCTTCATAATACATACATAAATAGTGATCGAGCTGTTGCGGCTATGAGGACTTTCACTGACACAGCTATAAATGAAGCTTGCTTTTCTAAATATTTTTACCCTGCCAAACAAAGGTGTTTGCAATTGTTTGTTCTAGGGATCTGGAAGCTGTGGTGCATGTAACTAAAATGATTCTGGTACATGGACATCAAAAGATAATGTAGAGCCAAATGTATTCGCTTGACAAAGTGATTCCTGGAGGAAATCATGTAATCCTTGCATTCAGATAGCGAACTGTAATCAGACGATAATTAAATCACGATCTCAGATCGGCGATCTTGTGTTCGAGTCTTAATCTTTGGCAGATTGTCTCAATCTGGTGTTCACTTAGATCGGTGATACCAGTTTTGGTTCTTTATTTGGTTATTATGTTTAAATGTTTATTTTCTGTATACAACTTAAGTGGGTTTACATTTCTTTGGAAGGGGTTCTTATAAATATCGGCGAACTCTAGCCGGAAGACTCTCAAAAAGGAAGTTATTAGAATATTTTTCTTGGGAATGCCCACAGTGCTCTTCAGACTGTATAACAGGCAGACACCTCTGAAAATGTCTGATAGTCTTCGTGATGACAGGCATGTCTTGGCGGGAGAATTTTACCACCTCCCATCGGGCCGTCGATTCTGTGTACGTGCATGCAAGACCAACAGACTGAGGCTGTCCGTTGACGCTTCTGATTGTTACTGTTTTGGAATGAAGGTATCTCCTATGTGAGCCTGAACCATGAATGTATAAGAGTCGATCTGGTGTAGCAGATATAGATATGTTGTGGTATTGTTGTTTTATTGCTGTGCTTCCATATTGAGCTGCCTATAATTGCCCTCTAGGATAAATATTTTAAAATATTTTAACGTGTATTACTGTAGGTCTTTGGATATTTTCTACTTCATATTCTATTTGTTTTTTTTTTTTACCCAAAATTGAGCTTGAAATAGTAGACTTTTCATTTTTTAAACAGCATTTGTTATTGCGCCCCGTCTTCAGGTTTGGAGATCTTCTCAACCAGGGATCGGTCCATAAATTCGTTCAATACAGAACTACACAAGGATCGTCGAGAACGCTTGTTTTTACTATCTAAGGACGACGCTAACAAAACGCCCCAAGGGACAATTGGCCAACCAAGTCTATTTTCCATCACCTAAAAACATTTGTTTGCGTCAAGATCAGAATGTCTTTTTATTCGATTACGCCGCTGGCAGCACACTTGAAATTTATTTCCATATGACTGACGGAACGAGGGCGAGTCGTGGGAGGACATTTTTGCCGGCCTTGAAAAGTCTTACAAAGTTTCTTTGCACGTGCTTTTTGCATTTTCCTTTCTTGTGGTGGGGCCTGATGTGGGTATCGCCAACAACACTTCATAACCTCAGAAGCACTACATAAAGACGTAACCGCTATATTTCAGTAAAACAAACAGAAAAAAACAGCAAGCCACAAAAATGTTGCATCAAAAATAACTCCGTGTAAAAGGACAGAAGCACTGAAAAACAACAACTGTTTAAAAAAATGAAACAAAACAAAGATATAAATTAGTAAAACAAAAACATTTCATCAAGCACCAAAATAAGATTAAAAAACCAGTTCTGTGTAGTTGTCTGCCTTTTTGTTTTTTTTTTTGTTTTTTTTTTTTCTCTACCTCCTTGCTTACTGAAGGACCATTTGTGCAAGACTATATTCTCACTGTCGACACGAGGTCGTCACACGGCCCGTTTATTGCAGGGATTCTCTCTCCGTATCGGTGATTGTGGTCTTTGTAGAAGATAGAAAGGATTCCCCCCCCCCCGCTTCAGCATCTCATTTCCATGGGTTGTGGAAGTGGAAGTCTTATGGAAATATGCTTTCAGGGTCCATGTATCGCACGTGTAGAGAGCGACGGTGATGACCAGGGAAGCATTAGCCTGATTCTGAAGTGGAGATAGAGATGTTGTCAGATCAGATGTTCTTTTAGTTTAGCGAGCGCTGGTGTTGTTGGCGCTACCCTGGAGAGCACTTGTGGCTTTGCGCTTTTGTCCGAGATACAAACACGTGCAAAATCGAACGCCAGCAGCTGAGAAAGGCAGGTAACCATGGCAACCTAAACCTGGGACGCAGCTTACAGTCAGCTCCTTGCTAGCTCAAATCTGCCACAACAAAACATGACCACCCCCACCCACAACAAAACATGACCACCCCCACCCCTCGTGAATTAGTTTACGTTATCAGAGAAGTAGTCAGAGTAAACGTGTGATGCCCTCGGACAGAGTAATAACACCCGGCCTGTCACCTGTCACACCCAAGACAAAACATTCGAACCTGACTGCTCCTTATATCCTTGGGTAAGGAAAACGAGACCAACTCCAAATTCTCTTAAATCCTAAACACAACACTCGTAAGAAAAAAATATTGACCTGGTACTTTTACACTTTTAGGGAAAAAAACACAACTAACATTTACTATTTATTTATTTGCTTACTGTAATCTCCATGAAGCGCGAAACCGGCGCTATAAATTACACTTTGCTTTAAATGATTTTTGCTTAATTACGCAGGCTTGTTTTTGGTTCTCCACCAATTGCTTTGCTTTATCTCGAAACGCAGCTGCTTTCCTTTGTTTTAAAAGTCTTTTAATTGCGTGTTGTGCTTACTTTCCCATCTTAAGATATTTTCTCTGTCGAAACCGACTGCTTGTTGTTGTTGTTGTTGTTGTTGTTGTTGTTGTTGTTGTTGTTGTTGTTGTTGTTGTTGTCAGGTCTTCAGTATTTATTTCCTGTATTCAACCGTTGACTTTCTCCGCCAGTACACCGATTCTAGACCTAATATTTATCCTAATTATTTTCTTACACAACATAGTTTCTTGTTTTAGTTTCTGATATAATATTATTATCTAATCTTATTGTCTAATCGTATTATCTAATCGATTATATTTTGTTTCTTCTGAGAGTCACTCTATCATACTTACTTTTCGGTCTTTATTCTCGAAGTGAACGTAGCTTAATATCATCCATGTTTGTTTACACTGACGAGGAATGACTGTCACCTCTGTCTATTAACCCACAACACAGTTAATACTGTTCACCACACATGTTGGCAGTTAATCGTCCAAAAGGTATTGCTGACGTTTTAAAAACTAATTTTTTCAGATTCTGTGATTGGCAACGGAAAACAAACTTGCTCCCGACGTGAACATTCTGATCATCGTGAGCGACATCCTTTGATAAAAATCGTCCACTCGTTGAACTGGTCTCCCTTCTTCTTCCGTCGCATGTTTGCTAGCTATTGGAAATTCTTATCTTCACTCTTGGTCATCACCAAAGTCTCGCACGATCGGCGGTACATGCTTCTTGCTCCATTCGCAGTTTTCCTGACTGGTACGTACATGACAGTTCTCTCCTTTTTTTCTTTTGACTTGCTTTCACCATTTTGTTCATCTCTGTCACACTGTCATATATCTAATAATCTCAGCATCATTTTCAAAGGTGAGACCTTTATCTCCAGTATGGTTTGGTATATGCGGATCGCTTCTTTCACTGTTCAGTTCCTAGAACAGGCTGATAAAATCTCGGAAGTTGAGGAATTCTTCAGTCGAGTACTGAATCAGAGACATGGGTATGCAGCTGACTGGGTGTTGGATCGGACCAGTAACTGCATATTTTCAGTACTTGTATTATTTAAGAACTTACCTCTGGCCGCTATTGCACTGTCCGTTGTCTAAATTTGGAGCTTTTCTGGTCTTTTCGTGTTCAGGAAACTAGCAACATTGGTCTTGTTGCCTTTAAATTTGATCTTATTCTTGAAGTATCCTTGGCTACTTACTCTTCTATACAAACACTGAAATCCACGTTTCTAAACATACACCAACTCATCGGTACCATCTTGAGTCTACACAATATGAACCATTGTAAACTGTCATTTGAAAAGAGCGAAATTTCAAGCTACAACACTGAGGCTGAATCACTGTTTTAAACACTGATTTATAACTGTCAAAGCAACAGGTTTCCAGCTCTCCGACTGGATTTCCCCCTCGTCAAATGTGTGCACTGTATGGGAGCTTGAATGGGAAACAAAAGTCCTCTCCACTTTCCACCATCTATCATGTGGACCAAACTACATAAGATATTTTTTGATTTCTTCTCGACCTAAGTATCCGAGATTTGTCTTGATCTCAATAATCAAGATGGTTCTGCTGGCAGCCTGAATGCATCTGCTTGTGAACACTCGTGAATCCCTTCGCAAACCACCACCATACTTACTGTTCATTCCACCCAGCAACACAAGCAAACGTCACAGAAGCCATTCTCATCGCTAAACCAACTACTAGCTTGCTGGATCCTGTTCTCATTACCCTGCTGGTTGAGTGTATTTACCAACTTGTGTCTCCTCTCACCAAAATTAGTAGTAACAGCCTATCATCCAGCTTACTTCCACCACCATTCACCTCTGCAGGGGGCAAGACCACTCCTGAAAGAAAATGACTCCAGACCATAACAACCTCAGGAATAATCGTCCGGTATCGGCTCTTGCCTTCATCTCCAAATCTTAGAAAAGCTCGTCCTCATACAGTTCTTTGCATACTTGAATGATTACTCTTTGCTGTCGTCTCAACAGCAGCATGCCATCCATCATACAGCACGGAAACTGCGATGATACAAGTTACAAATGACATCCTGTTGGCTCTTGATTGTGGAGCTCTGTCTGTCTTGGCTCTGAATGCTCGCACTGCAACATTTGATACTGTTTATCACAGAATACTTCTTGACTCTCTCAAACGCCGCTAGAATATCTTAGGAAGTGTTCCAAGCTGGTTTGGAAACTGGTTGCTCGCACTCAGTCAATTGTAATAATGTTTCATCTGTTTTTTCCTTTTAAAGTTCTGATGTTCTCGGGCCAGTCCTTTCCGTCATTTACACCAAACTGCTCAGTCTCTTATTAACGGTCATGTCGTTTGCAACCAGTCATGTGCAGGTTGCCTCGTGCCGCATCCCTGAAGGTGACAGCATTGTTGAATGGCTGGAATGCTTTATCACATATCTCAAGTCTTGGATGACCAGTAGCAAGACAAGACAGAAGCTCAGCTTTTTCATCCCTATTATTCCATCAAGATATCTTCCATACCATTCTTCATCCCAGTGAAGGCTCGCACGTCCTGTGCCCGCGACTGGGATACCTCATGTCAAACGACATATCCCTGGACCACCATCCTCCCAATGGAGGCTCACACCACCAGGTGGACAGGAGGGGGTGGAGATTTTTGAGAAAATAAAGCCGTTTACACTCATTGGAATTGGAGATGTACGGTAGCTTACTCATTAACAGCATTTTATAAATCAACACAACCACAAACCTCATTTAATAATTGTAAGGGTTTTCAATAAATAACTAGTTTTAAATAACAACAACAACAACAGCAACAATAATAATAATATGCAGACGCATTTCTTTGTGTTTGCACAAAATACTTTATGTCCTTAAATGATACACGGGCAGACTCCTTTTAACGTTCATAAAAAGTTTCCCCTCCTTCTTGTGTGTGTGTGTGTGTGTGTGTGTGTGTGTGTGTGTGTGTGTGTGTGTGTGTGTGTGTGTGTGTGAGTGAGTGGGTGGGTGGGTGGGTGGGTGTTGGGGGGACTTAGTACAATTGTAATAAGAACATTATTCCATATTTGTTTCTTATATATATAATTTTTTCATGAAACACGGTTAAATTTAAAGGCTGTAGGCAAATCATCCCTCTACATTTCTCTTTTGATGCGAGTATTCGCTCATGTAATAAAATATTTATTGTTCTACACCTCTGTGGATATTTATTAATGTACAGCTTGTAACAGTGGTGCTTAACTGTAACACTTACAAGGTTCTCTTTTCCAGCTTTTATTTCGTAATATGTGTCTGATGCACTCTACCTTCTCCAAGCCTGACAAAGATGTTCGTGCTCACATCGTAAACAATTATGTATGTTTCCATCATCGTACCCCCCTCCCCCGATGTAATGTCGGGATTTTTCTGAAATCCTGACAAGAAATGTCGACCGCTGACTGTTGAGTTTGCTGCAGTCAACACGAAGTTCTGTCCGTTTTGCTTACAACCATAATTTTCGTCGTTTGAGGTTCAGGCATTTACCGTCCGGAAAGCAGATGTTACAAAATTTTCTCTTGTCTTTTTTGATTTACCATTGCGACAGTTTATAACACAACAATGATATTCGTCTCCCTTCTCTTGAAGTTCATGTGTATCGGTAAAGGCATCTGAGTGGCTGGCAGCCTGACTTCCCCCCCCCCCCTTTGGATTTGAACCACCGACGAGTGGGTACTACGCACCGCTGACTGACGAAACAACCTCATTGGGGGGTAAGTCACCAGCAAGTACATCAAGGCCTCACTGTAATAACAAAGCAAAATGCTCGTTCTGCAAGCCCATAAAAAGAATTAAAGAATAGTAAAAAAACATCCAGCTTAGCCACAATAATTAGGATCATTACAGTTGTAATCAACCTTTCATCATTCTACATCTACAACTAAATAAACGTACAGCTATTTCTATGATTTTTTTAAAACTTTAAACCTCGTGAATTTTATTTCCTCTCTAATCTTGTTTTAAATAACAAAGTCAGGAGTTATCTTTCCCAGCATAAAAGAATTTTGTTCGTTCTCCGACACAACGCGAATTCAGTTACTTAGTTAGGAAGCCCCATACTTTGCTTTGAGAAAGATCGAATTTCCTGTGCGGGAAAAGATTTGATCCCGTCCTCCTAGGAATGCTTCCGTTCACTTTGCATTAATTAAGCGGAAATCTCTGTCCCTTTCTTCTCGAATCTTAACTTCACCAAATGAACCGGGAGGTCTTCAAGGACATATTTAAAGCCGCCAGGGTGAGGATCTACAAGAGTGACTCTTCAAGAAATGTCCAGTCAAAATTTATACAAACCATGCCTACATATTTTCATTTCTGCAAGCTAAGTCAGCACTTTCTGCCTGCCTTCCCCAAAATCTTTGAAAGGGGAGCAGCATGTGTGCCAAAGGCATATTTCTTCAAATGTCTGAATTTCCTTGAAATGTTTTAATGTCTTTCAGAAATATTTTGCCCATGCCATCACTGCTATCTTGCCTTGCCTGATCTTCCTGTAAATGTGAATTAATCTGGACGAACGTAACATTTCTGAAATTGGCTTCCTTCTCGGACAGACCATTTCCCTCGATGTCCATTAGCCTTATTTTAGTACTCTGCAGTTCACAGAGATTATCCCAGAAGCGTCTGATCGTAAGCTCAAGCTTCGACTTCTGGATCCCTTAGTGCAAAAGACTCACTATCGGAGACAGACACATTACTCTCTGAAGAATATTATTATATCAATGAACTTTTCACCTTCATATTCGTGTAGCTCTGCAGGATCAGTCGATTCCCAGCCTTTCTTAACAGTCCATTATTTCAAAACTTGATGTGCTTCCTTTTTCTGCTTTGTCTGAAGAAGACATTGCAGTGGCGTAGGAAGATGCTCGGCTTTGGGGGGGGGCCAGCTCCATGCTGACAATGAATGACGTTCACATTCTTGTCTTCCCACCATATTTTTTGGGGGGCGGCTGCCCCCCTTGCCCCCCCCCCGGTTCCTACGCCACTGCATTGACAACTAAGGAGTTCTATCCGCTGGTCCTACCAGTACCTGACTGACGAGCTAAATAAAGCTTAGAAAGATGTTTTGAGCATTGTATTTTTTCCCTGCAAATTTAGGACAAGCAACAACAGATTCAGGACAAACAACAACCAACCGATTGTGACTCCGCGAGTTGCTCTGGTGGCTGCTTCGTCGTCGCACCGACACCAGAATCGTTGTGCCGTGCTGGTGTGTGTCCTAATGGCCATGCCCCAGACAGCTGACACCTTATCAGCCAGATAGGTCCCTTCTCTTATCTCTGTACCAAGCATTAACCTTAAACATTTCTGGCATCGCCTTTATCTTTGTTTCAATGTTTGAAACTCCTTGGTCCAGTACTTTCGTTGACCTTCTCCTCTCTCTTCTTTTCCTCCATTCCTCTCCTCCCCCCCCCTCTCTCTCTCATAGCACAGCCCCTAACTTTTCGGTCCTAGAGACCACACTAGCCTTTTTCTTTCTCTTCCTTTTATTCGTTGTTTCTTTTTTTTCTTTCTTTGTGTTTTTCTTTATATTTCCTAAATGTAGCCGCTCGCTTATTTCTATGGATTATTGTCACTATTACGCTTTGCATTACTATCACTGAAAGAGACATGCATATTTCATAGCATGATGATGATGATGATGCAAGTAGGTAGAGATAGAGAGCGCGCGAATCAGCATAACAGGAGGAAATTGGGGCTTAAACAGAAATCTTTGCGCATTAAGAGACCATCCACCATACAAAGTAGTCCGCTTTATGCAGACAAATAAACAGGATTTGTGCAAATGTATTCCTGAATATTCTCACTAAGAAAAGTCTACTTTTCTTTGTTTGAAGAGGTGGTAGGGACCAAAGCGAAGAACCCGGTTTGTACTTTCATATCATCTTCCATTGTTCTATGATCAGTCCAAAACTGCCAGGCGGGGGACAGCAGAGCAGAAGCAGACGATTTCCGAAGCAAGCTGAAGAGCTTAAGAAGATGAAAGCTTGCTTATATGCTGTTGTGACAGGATTCAATGTACAGTGACAGTTTCTTAGTGTGTGTGTGTGTGTGTGTGTGTGTGCGTGTTTTCTCGATCGGTAATAAATAACGGGGTTTCTGCTGTACGTCTGCTGTCGAGACTGCATCCTGCTGCCAAGAAGCAAACTGCTAACAGCTTCAGAAACTGGTGGTGGAGGCAGAAACGGAAAACTCCCCAGGACACCGTGAAACCAAAATCGAGCTTAGAATCTGTGCAGGTCAGCTCTTCTCAGCATCAAACGAGAATGTTATCCGGTCACTGGCCCACACAGACCCCCTCTTCCCCTTCCACTACCATCACCATCACCACCTTACATCCACTCCATCATTCCCCCCCCCCCTTGATAGGTTCTCGGCTTTCTGATTGTCTTGGATAAACCGAGGTAGTCGCAGATTGGCGCTGCAATTCATGTCACTAAGCACTCGACCAAAATCTTTTCCTTGTAAACTGGGGGACGGGCGTCGCTTGCTTGAGGCTGGCAATGAGATTACACTAAAGACATTGTTGTATGCACAGGCCGGCCGTGGGCTCCGGAAGATGGTGTCGCTGCTGTCGCCTGACCTCCGCCTGTCTGACCGGGGTTAACCGCTCCAAATCTGTCTGCTACGTGTGTACATTTGCGGGTTTTATGTTTGGACATGCTTTGCCTACGACAAAGCGTAGATTACATTCCTGGTGATTCTGGATCGGGACGAAACAGCCGAAATGTTCCCCCCCCCCTCTCACAACAAACCCACATAAAGGCGGAGACAAGTTGTCAGCCATATCAAAACTTACACACGCACACACGCAGGTACGCTTCCCCCTTCTCTCTCTCTCTCTCTCTCACACACACACACACACACACACTGACACACACACACACACAGGTTCCAGGTATCTAACAAGTTTATCGGCAACACAAAGCCAAATGTAGCTTCAAGCAATATGTAGTAGATAGAAAAATGTACGAGAGAATATGCAATTATTCAAGTACTAAAGGTGAAAACCCCATATCTTCAGACATCTTTCCTGCAAATGTTAAAAGACTTTATTCTTATATAATATTACGGCAGTTACATCCCCCTCCCCTGAGCTTGCTTTCCCTATTTCCATATTTTATTCTTTCGCTTATGGCTATTCTGCGAGTTACAGCCCTAATATTAAATAAAATAAATTTAAACATTTTGACACACTTTTGTTTGAAAGTACAACGTTGAATAATGTTTCCTTGTCTCGGGATTTTCTTTAATATAAAATATAAAAGTTTGAAACTTGCAATGCTCCGAAACGCCTGACACTTTTAAATTTTTAGTTAAACAATCCCGAGACCTAAGGAAACAAATTATTTTACCCTTTCTAGTACATTTCAAATAAAAGTGCGTTTAATTTTTTTTTTTAGTTTGTTTTATTTTACACTTTTTAGTCTTTTTAATCTTTGTTATCGATTTTTTTTTTTACTTTGAGACTTTATTCCTTTATTAAAGACTACAATAAAGGAGATAACTATCTATAGTGTACTAGTCCTAGAGCAGCAGTTACCTATCTCAGCCTATAAGTTCTCATATATAATTTAAAAAGAAATTAAAAATGTACTAATTAGTGACTTCTGGAAATGATTTAATGCCGCATTGTCACCAAAAAATAAGTAATTAGTAGAAATTTCAGACTTCTAGCACCATGGAAAGTGGGTGAAAACTTGATTACAAATTCCCACTGGACAGACAAACAAACAAACATACAGATTTAAATAAAAGTGTATTAAATCAAGAGCTTGATTTTAGCAATCATGGATTTTTCTTAATAAAGAATACTTTTCTTCTTTTTTTTTAATTCTTTAGTATCTCTCGCTTATCCTCCTTTGGGGGTATGTTTGTGGTTACCTACCTTTACTCTAGTTACAGTCAAACATTTGTCTCCAACTTCGTATCCTAACTCCTGTGAGACGCACAGGTCTTCATAATTCAATGGTTTAATAAACTGATGAGAGTCACGTGTTTTTTTCCATTTTACCGAGCATATTTATAGACTCAAATGTCACTTCTCATGCTGATCTCTAAGCGCCATACTCATATCTACGCCACATCACTTCTCATCTAATATAGTCCTGTCAAAATCGTATTTCTCCTACCTCCTTCGATGCCGATGAAATGGAAAGATGCCTCATTATTATGCAAGTGAAGTGTCTTACTAAAACAAATAAAGGATGTCTGCAAATAACAGTCTTCTTGGAAAACAAGATCGCGGCTCTTTTCATCGTCATCTCATTCGTTATCGTGAATATCAGCAGTAGCAGCAGCAGGCTGTGTACATAGTCTTACATTTATTTTTCTTGTTTCGTGTCTCTTTTTATGCATGTCTCTATATATGTGTTAGTGTGTATGTGTGCGGGCGTGTGTGTGTGTGTGTGTGTGCGCGCACGTGTGCATGACCTCTTGTATGTTTGCACCTTAAACTGCTCTTGCAAGAGTGGGCGCATTGCAAATTATTATTAGATCATTAGTCAAATTGATTTCAGTAAATGCGGCCTGTTGACGAGTGAAACTAATCCTTGTAGCTCCATTTGTGCCTACGCAGCCGACATCAGATTCTCTGAGCTGTTTTGCAGATTACACAAAGACTCAGGTTTCCACAAAAAATTTCTAAAATCCGTTCGAAAAAATCTTATCATCTATTTTTTAATTTTTTCCTTTTTTTCACTATTTAGACACCGGCAAAAGATCCCGCTATAACATTAACAAGTCATTTTCGAAAAAAAACAAAAATCAGTTCAAGGCCGCCAGTTTCGCGTAATGAATATAACATGAAAGTGTGTTGCTGATAGTCTCTGCTGCCACATGATACACAGGATGATCATATTGTTTCAAAAAACTTTCTTCTTCTTCTTCTTCTTCTTCTTCTTCTTCTTCTTCTTCTTCTTCTTCTTCTTCTTCTTATGCTTTCAATATTCCACAGGAAGCAGCACCTATTAGAGCCTGTCTGTCGACTGGCAGAGAGCCTTCCGCTAGTCCAGGTGGGCAAAAAGCTTCCAGCCTCTCAGATCACATCCACCTACGGAAGATGGAATATAAAAACACAGACACAGGTAAAAGTCAGAAGCTCACCTCGGATAGCTATGTTTTTAGCACACAAAAATAAATATTTCAATGATATTATGTGTTATGTTTTAAATAAGGGGCTAGCCTATATTCGTGTGTGTGTGTGTGTGTGTGTGTGTGTGTGTGTGTGTGTGTGTGTTTTTGGTTCGCGTGCGTGTGCGTGTATGAGATGAAAGAAGCTCACTGTTCAGTTACACTATCACACATTTTAATTTTAAAAAATCTGGCCAGCAAGTAACAACATGGAGTGGCATCGCTTCGCCTAGCAGGCTTGAGGGAAGCAGCTCTCCGCAGGTTTTGTAATTTTATGAGTTTGTCGTGTTTTTGGTGTTCATTGTGTAGGCCGGTGCCGGACTGTTTTCAGCTCCGTTGACCCGAGTCTCTGTTGATGTATTCTGCCTCCTACAGACGACACAATGGGTTTCCGAGCTGTAGATGTGAACTCAGGGCCGTTGAGAGCCAGCACGGGTCCCGGGGTACACAACTCGCTAAAACAAGTAGCTGGTAAAGTTCATAGATTTTAGAGTGACAAGAAGCTCAAGACAGATGAGAGATATGTCAGAAAAATCAGTAACAAAGCATTGTGCTTGTTCCGAATCTCAGTCGTCTGATTCTTTACCAGCAAGTCAGCCTCACATCACCTCCCTACCACTGGCAGAACACAAGGTAAAGGTCACTCAAGAGCAGGGAGTCATCGTCATCAAAAGTGGTCATCGACACAGTTTGACAGTGTGGCCTGTGTCTATCAGGTATATACAGGAATATGCAAAGGTCACAAAGATACAACCACAGTGCATGTAGCTCAGCCCTCGCCAACAGCACTGCGGGTGGTTGTTTCACGAATTGATGTAGAAAACTGACATCACTTGTGTACAGGAAGAAGTTGTATTAACCAAGCAGTTACAACATGAGACTATTCTCCCACATTACTGTAGTTTCCTACATCGCCATGAACTGTGGACAGTCATGTCTGTTATGGGCTCTGGTTCTTGTCGTCACCTGCTGCATGTTTGTTTCACAGCCATCTACCGGAGCTATTGGTCACATATATCTTGTGTATAGAGCTATTGGTCACATATATCTTGTGTATAGAGCTATTGGTCACATATATCTTGTGTATAGAGCTATTGGTCACATATATCTAGTGTGTAGAGCTATTGGTCACACACATTTCTTGTGTATAGAGCTATTGGTCACATATATCTTGTGTATATAGCTATTGGTCACATATCTAGTGTATAGAGCTATTGGTCACATATATCTTGTGTATAGAGCTATTGGTCACATATATCTTGTGTATAGAGCTATTGGTCACATATATCTAGTGTATAGAGCTATTGGTCACATATATCTTGTGTATAGAGCTATTGGTCACATATATCTTGTGTATAGAACTATTGGTCACATATATCTTGTGTATAGAGCTATTGGTCACATATATCTTGTGTATAGAGCTATTGGTCACATATAACTTGTGTATAGAGCTATTGGTCACATATATTTAGTGTATAGAGCTATTGGTCAAATATATCTAGTGTATAGAGCTAAGGGTCACATATATCTTGTTTATAGAGGTGGTGGTCACATATATCTTGTGTATAAAGCTATTGGTCACATATAACTAGTGTATAGAGCTATTGGTCACATATAACTAGTGTATAGAGCTATTAATCACATATATCTTGTGTATAGAGCTATTGGTCACATATAACTAGTGTATAGACCTATTGGTCACAAATATCTTGTTTATAGAGGTGGTGGTCACATATATCTTGTGTATAGAGCTATAGGTTAAACCTATTTTGTGTATAGAGATATTGGTCACATATATCTAGTGTATAGAGCTAAGGGTCACATATATCTTGTTTATAGAGGTGGTGGTCACATATATCTAGTGTGTAGAGCTATTGGGCACATATAACTTGTGTATAGAGCTATTGGGCACATATATCTAGTGTATAGGGCTATTGGTCACATATAACTTGTGTATAGAGCTGTTGGTCACAAATATATAGTGTATAGAGCTGAGGGTCACATATATCTTGTTTATAGGGGTGGTGGTCACATATATCTTGTGTATAAAGCTATTGGTCACATATAACTAGTGTATAGAGCTATTGATCACATATATCTTGTGTATAGAGCTATTGGTCACATATATCTTGTGTATAGAGCTATAGGTTACATCTATTTTGTGTATAGAGCTATTGGTCACATATATCTTGTGTATAGAGCTACTGGTCACATATATCTTGTGTATAGAGCTACTGGTCACATATATCTTGTGTATAGAGATACTGGTCACATATATTTAGTGTATAGAGCTAAGGGTCACATATATCTTGTGTATAGAGCTACTGGTCACATATATCTTGTGTGTAGAGCTACTGGTCACATATATTTAGTGTATAGAGCTACTGGTCACATATATTTAGTGTATAGAGCTATTGGTCACATATATTTAGTATATAGATCTACTGGTCACATATATTTAGTATATAGATCTACTGGTCACATATATTTTGTGTATAGAGCTACTGGTCACATATATCTTGTGTATAGAGCTATTGATCACATATATTTAGTGTATAGAGCTATTGGTCCCATATATTTAGTGTATAGAGCTATTGGTCACATATATTTTGTGTATAGAGCTACTGGTCACATATATCTTGTGTATAGAGCTATTGATCACATATATATTAAGTGTATAGAGCTACTGGTCACATATATTTAGTGTATAGAGCTACTAGTCACATAAATCTTGTGTATAGAGCTACTGGTCACATATATCTTGTGTATAGAGCTACTGGTCACTCTGTGTAGAGCTTTCGTCACATATATCTTGTGTATAGAGCTATTGGTCACATATATCTTGTTTATAGAGGTGGCGGTCACATATATCTTGTGTATAGAGCTACTGGTCACATATATCTTGTGTATAGAGATACTGGTCACATATATTTAGTGTATAGAGCTACTGGTCACATATATTTAGTGTATAGAGCTATTGGTCACATATATCTTGTGTATAGAGCTATTGGTCACATATATCTTGTGTATAGAGCTATTGGTCATATATATTTAGTGTATATAGCTATTGGTTACATATATCTTGTGTATAGAGCTACTGGTCACATATATCTTGTGTATATAGCTATTGGTCACATATATCTTGTGTATAGAGCTAAGGGTCACATATCTATTGTGTATAGAGGTGGTGGTCACATATATCTTGCGGACTGTACCGAATGCTCTGGAATACAGAATAGCAGAGGTGTCATACGTAGGGACGTGAAGACTAGCCATCATCATCATCATCATCATACAAAGCAGGACTAATACGTCTTAACAGCCATAATAATAATAATAATAATAATAAAAAGATGCGTTATAATTGTTACGCACATTTCAGTCTAGACACAAAAAGAGTCTCTGGGAGGAGAAGGAGACGAGAAAGCAGAAATGATAAATAATTACACGCACATGTATGCACGCAGTGGCCTTTCAGCTTCGTCAGATCACAGCCAAAAGTTCACTCGCCACCAGAAGACTGCACTAACAGAAAAAAGAAGGGAAGCTGTGGACGACATTACATGAAGTATGAGAACCCGGATGGACCCAACGTTAACGAGAGCTGCGATGAGGAACAAACTCACTTCGCGACCACTTTGACAGCAGCGGACACCTCACGCTAGCGACTTCCTCTGCTAATTATCTTTCCTGCCTTTGATTTGTAGTTGATAATGGCCCTTACTTGATAGGAGCTTGTAAAACTGAGATGATGGGAAGCATCAATGAAACCTCTGTCTCACTTGTGTAGGCGTACAGAGGAAGAGAGAGAGAGAAGACCAGTAAAAAAAACAACACGGTTTCTATAATCAGAGATCGTTTTCTTGTATTTTACAACAAATTGTCTGCACAAACCTTGTATTACGAGAGTGTATCACGCAATGCGATGCTACTCTACTGTTCTGTATCGAGTGATTGAAAAGAAAGGTTTCATGTTCATGAAGACCAGTCTACTTTGGACACCATTCTTATTCTCTCCACTCTCTATATCCTTTTTCATTCTTCTTTTCTCCTTTCGTCTATTTTTCTTCTTTCTTTCCTTCCTTCCATTTCTTTCATGTCCTGCTTCCTTCCTTCTTTTCTTTCTCATGCTCCATCCTTTCTTCCATTATTCCTTTTTCTCTGTTATTTCCATCTTTAATTCCCCCCCTCTCTCTCTATCCTTCCCTTCTTTCTGCTCTTCTGATTGCTCTTTATTATCTTATTGCGTCGAATGAATGACTAAAGAGTACATGCTTTTCAGCCTGGAGAAATAACTAACACACACACACACACACACACACACACACACACACACACTCTTCGCCTGCAGTTTTTTGTCCTTCACCTTAGTCCATGAGTTCTCAGAGAGCTTGTGTCATCTCCCATACGGAATATGCGCGCTGAGATTTCTTTACCCAGCAGTGGTCTTCGATTTTGGCTTCCCTGGTATCGGCACCGGTCGTTGTTTGTCACGGTCAGTCTGAAAGCGCGACGGACGGAGCCTCCTCTGCTAGAGTAGGCAGCTCCAGGAGTTGCAGTGGCTTAGCCCTCGGTGGTCGAGCCCCGCAGCAGGGGCGCCGTCTGGAAACAAAGCGTTAAGGTCACGTGACAAGCGCTTTCTCAGCGTGAAACTCGTGTTTCGTTCCATCTTTAGTGTAATTTCAAACAAATGACCTCCACGGACATTCAGATCTTAGAGGGGAAAAAAGGGAAGAAGAAAATGTGGAAAAAAAGTCACGCAAGATCCAAAACGAGAATGTTGGACGTCAGATGAGGTGATCAAATCTGCATATTTGTTTCTGATTCTGTGGTGTTTTTTTCTTTTGGTCATATATGATGCTCAACATGTCACTGAGTGAAGGAAAACCATGCAGAACTAAATTAAATTATTTAATTAAAATGCTCAAAGTTTCTTGAAGCTTGTAAGCGGTTACTGCGTTTGTTTAGGTTGAAACGACCGCCACTTTGCTTTTTTTTCTTCGAATGCTTTTTGGTTTTGTTTTTTTGTTTTTGATTTGTTTTGTTTTAGTTTGAATATTCAGAACTTGACATGCACCAGTAGAAGCAAACCTATGCTAGGATAAATTAAAATTATTAAATTAGCAAAACTTCCTCAAACACTCATGAGAGCTTTTTGTGTAGGTGAAACGGACTACGATTTTGTTTTTTGTTTCTTTTATTGAAAAAAATGAAAGAAAGACCCTAATTTCATTTTCTTCTTCGTAGAAGGAGGCAAAGGTTTTGAAGGTGCTAGGTTCTTTCCGCCTCTGCCTTCTCAAGAAGTTTTGCCGAGCCTAATGAACCTATTCACTGGGGAGGCAGTGACAGAACTTGAAAACCGCAAAACGAAGGACTGCCTTCCGCCTTTTACTGAGCGCCATCAGCCCAGATGCATGATCACGCAACTTGGTTCCCACATTACACTGGCTATTAGGGATGGAGTTTTTTTTTAAAAGATAAAGCTCGTAAGATGTCTTGACCCTATTGCAGGTCGACAGACAGTTCCGTGAAAGGATGAAAGACAAAGAGAAATACTCTGTTTATATGTAAGCGACATGACAAGAAATCTCAGTTCTCTGACAGATCTGTCTACATTGGAACGAATCGGACTCCCGACCTGATATGAGAGTTTAGTAAAAGATAGTTACTCTTTGACAAAATATTAACAATCATGTTTAGGACTAACTCCTTAATGATTTTCAAAACAGACCTAGTTGGTTGAGGAAGACCAGAAGATCCCTACTCTCTAGGAAGTCCTCATCTTGACCTGGCTTATCCGCTAGTTTAGATGTTGGGGGTCAAAACACCGGAGGAAACAAAACACCATCTGCGGCTTCTCTACTTAATCCTTTGTCAGAGAAGTTAAGAATGAACTGTTTTCTCCTGAAGGATGTAGAGCAGGTTTTAGTTGCGCTGGATGGGAAAAGAAATAACAATCATATGAGAAATGTAAATATTATAAGTAATTCTCGAATATTGCCAAAGGAAAGCCACTGATAATAGAGATTTTACTGCCGCATGCAGCTAGATAGCCTTATCAGCGAGATTATTATACACAGTTCCCAAAATAACATGGCGTGTATTACCTATGTCAAACTTTCTGATTTGTTTTCCCTCAGAAGCGGAAGGGAAACGGATAGCCAAGTAGAGCGCTGGCCTCCGAACCCGGATGTGTGCCAGTTCGATACCCGTCTGGTGACGAAAACTTTCCCCAGTCGATCCAGCTGTCTAGAATGGGTACTTGACTCCATAGAGGGTTGGAGAGAAGTCAGCGAGGGAGAGGACATGGACACCGACCTCATTTAAAAAAAACTGGCCACGATAAAAAGGGAAGGTTTGTAACACCTTATTCCCCAGTGATCGAAAAATTAAAGAGGGGAGAGCTACTTTCACCCTTTTTAACTATCATTATTATCAGTATCATCGGCATCATCGCATCACTTTCAGTGGATGAGGCCAATAAATATTATTCCACTAACACCTGCAAATTATCCGCAGGTGGCTCCTGCGCAATATTTGCCCATCCGTCTACTTTTTACGAAGGGCGTGCTAGTCTTTCTTGGCATGAGCACTTGTATACAAGACATACTAAACTGTCATGAAACAGTCTTAGCTGCTGAGTCGGCGTAGAACCACCCGCTCTTTTTTCTCAAGGGACGACCTGCTTTTTGGACACAATGAAGAACATGGACATCTCTTCTCTGGCCTGATTGAACCTTATTGAAGGCGTCGACAACAAACCACACAAGCTTCCAGTAGCAACAGCGATACCAATCTGTATCCAGACCAACTCAAATCTCGCGAACTACCACGAACAAAAAAACCTATTAGTTTCTTTTTTTCTTAACCACAGGGATATTTTTTGAGTAGCTTACGTACCAGTTAGCAGACGACACTTGGAAAAACGCCTCTGTCTCTTGCCAGGTATCGCGAGTCGGGGGGGAAATGAGGCTAGTTTTCTCCCTTCTTTTTTCGATCAGAGTAATATTCCGTGAACCTTGCATTTACGGGAATAAGATTTTGTAGAAATGGCGAGCGGGGCCGCATTTTATTCATGAATGCAAAATGAATCGTTGAAGTTTTGGGGAAAGGCTTCCTGAAATTGGTTTGGAGATATCACGAAAGAGACGGGGTAAGCGAGACCCAGGAACTATCAAAATGCAAAGCAGATTCTGAGACAAACTCTCAAATGGATGAAAGGAAACGGGGGCTAGCAGACGTGAGAGAAAAACGAAGACTCTCTTCTCTCTATTTTTTCAACAGCTGGGGATAGAGGACTGTCAACTAGATATTTCTGAATTCAAACGCGTTCGCTTATAGCTTTTTGGTCGTGGTTAGAACACACTTCACAGCACACCAAACGACAAGGAATTTGTTCCCCTTTAAGAAAACAAAATCAGCGAAATTCCAAACTGTTTTAGGTCGTGATGAAAATTTCACTGTGGTATGGTTCTTACAGGATGCGAACGACGTTCTTATCATTTTAAATATCATCAGTGTCGTGAGGGATTTTTATCGAGAGGTTGGAAAGTTGTATCAAAGGTATAAAGTCTTGACTGACCAGTAGGAAACTGAAATTTAACGGCGTTAAGACAGAAAGCTCTGCTTCTTCGTCCCCGTCGTTATATCAACGCCTGCCTCGTGTCGTCCTCTACTTCTTTCCGAAGTCGGGTTACATCATCTGAGAGGACATCTCCCATGACCACCAACTAGTTATAGTTTGGCTTATGTAGCATTTTGTCAGATCAGTACCATCAGACCTTGTTTGATGTTTAAGCAATAAAGGTTTTTAATATGATCACTAGCTCCTTTCCCACTTGATTATGACAAATATATACTCGTTGGTTGTCCAAGCCACAAAATTTACAGCGTATAGTGGCTTTAGAACTTTGCCGCACGCCTTGTTGTCCAATCAAGAAAACGTGTTTAGGTCTCTATACTTCATCTCTACTGGCTGCGTGCTTAATCTGGCTCTAACATGTCATATGTGGCTCCTCTCCTGCCTCGATATCGAATATACTTACTGTTTTCTTCCCATCGAGGAATCTTTGTTCTTGTGCAGACCACACTGTCCTACACCTGCCAAAAGTTCGCACCGAAAGGTTTGGAGAGCGATCATTCTTTTATGCAGGACCAGGACGATAGAGCTCGTCTAATAAGGGTGTTAAAGACATTTTTGTTTCGGAAATATCTCTTGCAGACACGCCACCCTCGCTGTAGTTCTGGCTTGTCCATGGTTAAAATTTAGTGTGTATTCTCTCTCGTTTTTTTCTCTCTCTCTGCGTACGCGCGTTTGTTTGTTTGTGTGTGTGTGTGTGTGTGTGTGTGTGTGTGTGTGTGTGTGTGTGTGTGTGTGTGTGTTAGGCGAGAGAGCTTACTACTTTGAAGATGAGGTAAGATAAGTCTCTGTTCTGTTCATCCCAGAGGGCTATTAGATGCAGATCTGTAATGAAGCACATCCATCTCCTATCCCGTACGTCCGGTGTCGTCTGCAAACTTGACGATAGGGACGACTTCAGTTCTGTATCTACGTTCAGCCGCATGCAAGGAAAACATAAAGAAAGAAGAAAATAATGTCTCTTAGGGAACACAAGTATCTGTGTACAACAGAGTACCAAAACAATTACTAGAGGTATAAATAAACTGAGGTCTTTTAGTCATGTTACTTTAATTCCACAATTAATAGTCATCCGAATTAGCTTCTGAACAAGCAAATAGCATAACATTGTGTTAAAAGAACTGGAGAAGTCAAAACACATTAAGAGAATACAGATGTTCAGGTGCTCCAGGTGTGCATCAAATCTATTTGAGACAGGTGAAGGAGCGGATAGCTGAGCGGTTAGAGTCCTGGTGACTGAACTGAGATGCGCGCCGGTTCGATACCCGTGTAGCGCAGCAAGCGTACCTGCAGTCAATCAACTGGAGAGAATGAGTACCAGGGATAGAAGAAGCTTACCCTGAGAAAAGTGAGGTTTCTGATGGACCCCCTCCTAACGACCTGAAGTGATCAGGGGAAGACCGTTACCTTACTTTTCTACACTACGTCTACTACTGTACGCAAGCTGTATATGATCTAAAAAGACCTGAAATAAGATTTGTAAGCGTCCGAGAATTATTTTTTCAAAAACTGTTACTACAGCAGAGGTTAATGCAACAGAGTGCACCTCATTTATTTACAACAGTGTGTTTTCTGTGACATGATGGTCATTGGCGCCTTCGTGACTAAGTTTTGCGCTGACCTTGAGTTTTAAGAAGTAAACAAGCTTTGTGTTATTCTCACTGATTTTTGTTCAAGTTCTCCTTAGCTGCCTTCTTCCCTTTCCTAATGTCACAATTAACTCCTTTGTACTTGAAAACTGCTTTGATGTTAGTTTTCCTCTCTTTCTTTAATGTCGATACTTTGGTCACAGAGATCTAAGATGTTATTATTTGTGACCAGTGCTGTTTGTGTCTTCCATGTCTCATAACCAGTTCTTGGGTTTTGAGTGAGTGTGTCTACGGTACTGTATTACAGACTCCTTCAGGCTGTTCTTAAAATCTTCACTTCTTTGTCATGGTGTCAGCAAGTCGCAGAGAGAACTTGGACAACGATGAAGTCGAGCGGTTTACCAGAGATGTGAACGGAGATCATCTTGCCGGGAAATGGGTGCTGATAACGGCCGATAACGGCTCCAACTACTTCTTCGCGTACCAGCAGTACGTCATATCAGTGTCTCCTTAATTTGGACAGTCTTGACGATAAGGAGATGAGTCTGGCGACGAGACCCGTAACCAACGTCGAGAAATCGTTGGTACGTTTTGCGATGAAGTCTGATGTCGCTGTTGTGTCATTGCAACTCATATTGTCTCAGAAATCTATATACAATCACCAGGCACAAAATGTTTTAAACGTTTATCTTTGTTGTTTACAACTTAAAATGTTTTAAATGTTTATCCGTGCGCTTCGGGCTTTGAGATAAGACTTTGAGATAACTAGTTGAGATAAATAGCGCCGTAATGTTATAGAAGCAGCCTAAAATACACTTGAGGCAATTTGTCATCATTATCCACTGACATTGCATTATAAGCACCTCTATCTGACTCATTCGAGATCAAATATTTCTCTGACAGCAAACCTGATGACACACATCAATGCGGATGATACTCATCTGCGGCCAGAGAAAGAGCAGCAATGGTAGGGAAGAGTGGAAATAATAAACACCTCATTTCTGGACTTCCAGAGACTTATAGCCACATCACAGGACATCTGGCTGGCCTAAAGCATAGTCACGCAACAAAAATGGAAGAAAAACACTTGTTAAATCGGTCAGAATTCAGCTTCCTGTAAACAGGCTTACCACTCCCTACTGAAACTTCAGTCCAGCATGGACGTAAAATGAATTCTTTTCTCGTCCAGCATCTTAGTACAGCGCGCCACAAGCTCAGCAAACATTGCACTTTAGCAGAAACTTGTAACAAAAGCAGAATTAATTGTGAAAAAAGCGCAGAGATTTTTTTTAAAAAAGAGCAAAACTTCTTTGAAAATTGCTCAAGTTATCCTGTAGATGATGTTAGCTAGAGTACACAGGACAGATGTACTTTTGAATGAGTCTAAAGTGATACTGCTGTTTTCAATTTCAGTGTGGCGGAGATGGAGACAAGAGATTTTTACCGAGCATGCAAATGAATTTCACCTATTTTTTATTTATTTATTTATTTATTAACTTATGTTTTTGCTTATGTTGTGTAGATTTTTGAAAATCTTTAGCGACGTCAGGAGGCAAAAATTTGTTTCCCAATTTACTTTGTTTTCTAATTCCGAAATTACAGCTTTCTCTCTCTCTCTCTCTCTTTCTTTTTAATATATATATATATATATCTCCCGTTTTTTCAATAGTCTCTTGAGACCAACGCTTACGTGGTTATCAGGGGAATTGATCTTGAATGACGCAGTTCAAGCATCTGCCTGCGCGCACTCGGAGTATAGCAAGCCCCCCCACCGCTGGGTCAATCCTCCCTTGCAGTTTCCTGGGATCTGAATGTCCTGTCTTTAATTTTTATTTTTCACTCTGCTCCCCACGTCCCCAGCTTTACCTCCTGGTAATGGAAATGTCGCCGTTTCTGGACAAAAGAAGAGTCAAGCTAAAAGAAGATGCAACTGTACACGTCTTGCAATTATTCGAGAAGTTTCCTCTCCTAGAAACGTTCTCGGTACATCAAGGAAGGACCTTTTTTCGTCAATCCAGAGACTAGCTTGGCCTCGCAATGCACCAATCACCTTGCAGCGTTCCGCGAAGCAGAAGAGGTGCGGGATGGAGGTGAATTCGGTGAAGGTGGATGCTGATCGATTTGCCGAGCAGGCAGAGTTTCTCTACGTCCCATGTGTCACACACACACACAGCAAAAGCTTCTTTTTTTCTGTTCAATGACAAGAAAACAGCAGAGAAACAAAGCCTCAATTTTTAAATGTTACAAAAAAAAAAAAGTTTACTTCTCTGTTTGGCAAGCGTTATCCAGGACAAAACAACAAAGTTTCCCATCCATTGATCAATGCAAACATGTTCTTTCTAAGTTTTAAAAAATGTATTAAATTATGACGAATGAGCGTGAGAAGAATGTTTTAAGATTAAAGTGCAGGCATTGCAGAGAACATGTTACAACATGGCAAACACAGTTCCAGAGAGGAATATACACACTTTGCTTCGCATCAGGGCTTTATTGTTAGGCGATACGAGGCAGTTTCTTGGCTTCAGGAGACTGAATGCATACAAATACTTATTTTTTACCTTTTGTAACAATACTGTTTTAATGAAGTTATCGACTGAAACGCCCTGTCTTTCATTAAACAAAATAATTAGGACGTGCTTATTTACTTACATGAGCAGGTGAAGTTTATTGTAAAGTATTATATTCACATATACATACGCACGTTTTATTGTATGAATGTGCATTATGCTATACAAACATAAACATATCAATGAACATCCAACCACACATACCTACATGTCTCATGCCGCAGTCTCCTCCACTACCTACAGAAGCTTTCGCTCCTCACTCTCTTCCTTCTACCACCCCACAAGAAGAGTTCATGTCCAGATCTTTTCAAACTCAACCAATTTCACATTTAGCTACAAAAACTATGAAATCTTTTTACTTCTTTTCTTATTTTCACAGGCTCTGTCTCTAATGTCGATGTCACAGCAGTCTTCTTGCAGGACGGGAGTAGCTCTACAGGCAGCGGTTAAAAGAAGGCCTCTGTAATTTGGTTCTGTCAATTTGTGATTACATACTCACTGTTCTGTCAAAGCCTGGAAGTGTACAGTCAGCCAAGATTTGGCATCCCAAACATACTGAACGTTTAGACAGAAATGTTTGTTCTGACAGCAATAACCAGTGTTCCTGCTTGGCTTTTTGATCGTCCACGAAGCCCTGGCTGTTGGCTGTGACACAGGTTTGCATGACACGTGGTTGTGTCTGTTGCGTCTCTTCTCGACACCGGATTCAATGATGTTATTGTAGAAGACGACCCTGAACGAGAGAGGACTTCGCTCAAACTATTTCTGTAGAAATGCTGGTTTTATTTTAATAATTAGATTTATGGATGTCAGGAAGTTGGTTCCCATGTCCTTTCCTCGCTTTACTCTCTCTCACACACGCACGCACAAACACACATACGGCTCGTCATTTTCTGTCCTCCACTCACACACACACACACACACACACACACACACACACACACACACACACACAAAACCCTCACGTGCACAATAAAACATACACAAATGCGTGCACACACTTTTTCTAAAAGTCTGGAATTAGAACTCTGAATGTCGGAAGGCAGAATCTTTTATTTTTTCTTTCTCTCTCTCTCTTACAGGATAGTGTGCACACGCACAGGTAAATATAACTTGCGCACTTTTACAGTTCTCTTGTGTGCATAATCATCTCCAAATATGCACACTACCTTAAAACCATTCAAAGAAAACAAACAATTAAATATTTTCCAATGTAGCCATCTGCTTTGGAAAGAAAAATTTTAAATCGACAAGACATTTTATTCCAGAGGCATGGAGGTTAATTTATAGACCTAAGTAAAGTTGTTTCATTTTCTGATTTTCTCGTCCTTGGGAACCACCATTCGGCAGACAAACTTTTTCACGACGATTTCAAATGTCTTGCTGAAACACTAGACCCTTTACATAAATGTGTGCTTCTGTTATTTTTGGAAGGCTGCTTTCATTCTTTGCTCTTTTTTTAATATCATTTTTCTTTTATTGTGATGGTTTCGCTCTATTCTTATTTTGGACCTGTCTTTTTCTTTCCTTCTTGTCTATTCTGCGCAATGAGCATTCTTCCGAATGGATACCTGCGCATTACAAATGGACATCATCATCATCATCATCATCATCATCATCATCATCATCCGTCGATCTTTCTTTCATATTTCTCTTTTTCTTTGATGCCCTGTATACCTTCTTTGTAACTACCAGAGAGTACAGAACTTTGCTGCACGTCTGATGCTTAGAGCGAGGAAACCATGTCACTCCTCTTCTTTATTTTCTGCACTGAATACCCATCCGTTATCGCAAACTGTCTGTGCTGTGTTTTAATTTCTTTGCAGGCTCCTGTCCTGACTATTTCTCTAAACTTTACTTCCCTTACATTCCAGTCAGACTCGGCTCTTCTTTTGATAACCGTTTGCTCTCTATCCCTGTCCCCAGATTAACTACACATGATCACCGGATTTTCCTTTACTGTGGTGCAAGACAGTGGAAGTCTCCTCCCTCCCATATCCGCCATCTACCCACCATTGAATCCTTTATACGTGCGTGAAAAACACATCTGCTGCACGAGGATTACTTCTTACATCGATCAACAGTTGTCACTAGTTATGAGTATAGCCTATTGACTAGTCCCCCTTCTTGTCTTCCTCTGCAGATTTATGACAATTTCCCTCCTTATTGTTCATTCCTTGAGTCCTCTTCGTGTCTTCTATGTTGGTCTTTTATTGCTTGTCTGCATAGTTTTTTCTCCTTCCGTCCTTCGTAATCTGTTCATGTCTCCTACTAGTCTAGAAGTCCTTCGTGAGCGTAATTATGTGTATTGTTAATGACAGGTTTTTAAATATTAAACGACCATCTTAAAACATACTAAGCAGCCATCTTTCACATGGCGGTGCTTTTGATGGTCAACAGATGTGTGAAGTGCATAGTCATTAGTTTAAAGACCTCAGATTGGTGGAAAGCCAGGATTTTTGCCTAGTCATAATGGGCTATATTTTTCAGACTTTCTATTTAAATTTTAAAGAAGGCTTTGCAGCTATAAAAAGACAACCGAAATGCTGGCTGCCTTTTGTTGATTCCATTTCTCTGACATCAGGCACGTCAGCCATGTGTCATGTACTTTCTTCTCCACAAAGCACAACCTTCTGCCCAGCAAAAAAATATTCGGTTTTGTCACTTTTGCGATATTAGAAGCCCTCAGTCGAACATGAGCCTCTGACTCTAGACTTAGAGGCATAAAACAAATTGAGAAAAACACTTAAATCGGGTTTTCTATAACCGCAAGGGACTTATCTATCATCTTCAAGCTAGCCTTTTCTTTAATACGAATCCCCGCAAATGAGTCTGAGCCTCAGACAAGTCCGCTTTGAGTGAATCTTGTAGGAAGATAACAGGATCAGAGATTTAATGACACAGAAGAAGATAATTTTGTCGTGGTAGGGGTAACCGGTATTAACTCGATAGATGCTGATTCTATCTTTCTCTGACACTAACAGCGGGAAATAGGGGTACGACAAATATTGTCACCGACAGATTAATGTTTACCCTTTTTCTTAAGCCTCTTTGATGATTTGGATGAAGACGGTGATGAAAATTGAAATATTAAAAAAAATGGTGAAGCTTCGTACATGTAACAAGAGCAGGTGAGCGGATACTCTGACAGTCACGTGACGTGGCGGGTTGAAAACTGGACATGGGGCGTCTAGAACCCTCGTATAACAAACACATAGCATCAGGCGATAACCCGCACCATGATGGCCACAGAAAAATAGACCACGGTGTGATAATCACAGAAAAACAGATCATCCTGTGGTGGTCATGGAGAGAAAGCCTTTCCTGAGACGTCAGAATCTTTAACTATGTTTGCTTTACGGCAATAGGAGATGTTTGGGTTAGATAGTTGATACCCTGGTGGTTATAACAGAGTTTGAAAGAACGGATAGCCTGAGAATCGCAGTTTATTATTGTGAAAGGGATAGATAGTCGATAGCGTGACAGTCACAGCACAGTATAAAAAGTAGGGATGGATAGTCGCAGCATACTTTATGACGGAGGCAAATTGTATCCAGCAGCATGACATCACGAGACACCCGGCACTGTGACAGTTACTCCGAACGTTGGACAAGGTGTGTCTACAGTTCTAGCACTAGCGTAGACTTTTTAAAATCATCTGAAATACTCAGAGAGCGTGCTGTGAAATAGATTTTCTCCCCATATCAACCAAATGAGCTGCTTTCGACCGCCAATTACTAAAGTACCTATACCACTGTGTAGGATAATTTAATGAGGCCTCCTCCAACAAAGATTCCTAAGCCATAGGACATTATAAATGCTTCTCGACTTCAGGACCCTTGTAAAGAAATGTTTTATACACTACTTTTATACACATTCACCTTTCACTTTCTTTTGATGTCATATTGTGTTCTTCAGTACTTATTTTCCTTGCCATTAGTAAACTACTTAGTTTATTCTTTCCTCATAAAGGGTGAGGACTAAGTGATTATGCTACCTAAATTTGTCATTGTTTTCAATGAGCTGGAATACTTTGGAGAAGTATAATGGCTTATATCTATCACTGGGGTCATATATATTGGCCAGAGTTATATGTTTACCGAAAAGTTCAATATCTAATATTATGTAGCTGGAGGTCATTTTTTGTGGGGGGGGGACTTAAATGTGACTGTAAACACTAATCTAGATGTCAGAAATTACAAAAGTTATGTCAATTGCCCACAAAGCCGTAATAAGATAAAAGAAACAATGATAAATTTGGGATTGAGAGATGTATGGCGTGAAATCTTCCCAGATAAAAAAATGCTACACCTGGAGGAGATTTAATTCAGTCGAACAAAGCCCCCTAGATTACTTTTTAATTTGCGAATCACTGATACCTGAAGTTAAAGATGTAAAAATCCTACCAGGTTAATAATCTGATCACTCTAAGTTACGTAAGGACTCAAATCAAATATTTCAACAAAAAAAAACCCAGACATTAGCAATACTGGAAGTTAACAATTCATGTAAGGGATCTAGTGCTTCAGGGAGAAGTAATGGATAATTAAAATGCTTACATGGATAGTCAGACAGCTGATCACTGATGTTAAACAACAATATGCAGTGGCAGGATATAATATGAATAACATAAATGATATTGCTAATGAACTCATTGAATTTGTAATTAATGACCAACTTTTCTTTGAAACATTGCTAATGGAAATCAGAGGTAAATCTATTGCGTACTCCTCCTATAGGGCCAAAGAAGAAAGAAAAGAAAAGTGTCAATTACTTAAAGAAATTAAAGAATTAGATTTAAACAAGAATTTAAATCAAAGTGCTGTACAGACACTAGAAGAAAAAAAAACATTAAATGATGGTTTGCTCAAAGGTACAATGGGACACCATGGAGAGAAACCAAGTAAGTACTTCTGTCGTTTAGAGAGTATAAACTTCATGGCAAAGAACACTTGTTTTTTTTTTTGGGGGGGGGGGGTTTGGAGAAAGAAAATTGAGAGATCCTCTATGAGGACAATGAAATAATAAATGAAACATAGTCTGTCTTTTTTATAAAAGGTTATCCTGCAAGTAGGATAAAATAGAAGTGGAGTGAAATACTTTGTCTGAAAATGCAGTAAAATTGAATAAAGAAGAAACTAATTTACTAGAAGGACCTATCACCTATAGGGAAGCACATACTGTACTACAGTTAATGAAGAATAACAAAAGACCAGGTAGTGATGGATTTACATGTGAATTTTGTAAGTTCTTTAATAGTATTGGTAGCTTTCTGGTACGTTCAATTAACCATGGCTATCTAAAAGGCATTTTGTCTGTAACTCAAAGACAGGGTTTTATTTCCATTATTCCCAAAGAAGGGAAACCTAAACAGTACATAAAAAACTGGAGACCAATCTCTTTACTTAATGTTACATACAAAATTGCATCTTCATGCATTGTAAATAGAATTAAAAAAAAACGTATTGCCCAAAGTAGTTCACACTGATCAAAAATGTTTCATAAAAGGCAGAAACATTGGGGCAATATGTCTAATATATGACCTTCTAATGTACAGTAATTGTAGAAAAAATACCTGGTTTACTATTACTTGTGGACTTTGAGAAAGCGTCATATAGTATATCTTGGACATTTATTGATAAAGTACTTTATTTTTTACATTTTGGACCTGATTTGAGGAAATGGATACATATCCTCATACATTTTGATAAATATTATGTATTCTTCGTGGTTCCATATATATATATATATATAGAGAGAGAGAGAGAGAGAGGAGTGAGACAAGGGGACACCGTGTCCCCTTGCTTGTTTTTGCTGTGTGCAGAGATTTTATCCATTATGTTGCGTTCAAATGAATATGTGAGAGGTGTGAAAGTGCAAGATAAGGACTTTTTATTATCTCAGATGATACAGCATTATGTCAGGATGAAGCGAAGAATCGTTTACAGAAAGTGTTAAAATTCTCATTGTCTTTGCAAAGATGTCAGATCAAAAAGTACACTATGAGAAAACGCAAGCTATATAGATAGGCAGTAAAAAATAAAACTGCCAGATGAGGTTTCTGCGTGATATGAATTTTTGTTGGGATCCAGGAATTTTTAAAAATTTAGGTATCACTTTCTCGGTTAATGTGGATTGTATTATAAGTTTAAGGTTTGATGATAATAGGTTAATTGAAATACAATAGTTACTTTGTTCATGGTGTGCATTTGGAAAAATAGCAGTTTTAAAAACCTTAGCCATGTCAGAATTAACTTACCTTTTCCTTAATCTACCTGACCCTAAGGACACATTTTAAAAGAAATTGAACAGTTAGTTTTTAATTTTCTATGGACTGGAAAGCAAGGCAAAATCAGTAAGAAAGGTGTATGTCAACTTTACATAAAGGGTGGTCTGGAAATAGTTAATATCTATTACTTTTTGTCTGCACTAAAAATTAGTTGGCTAAAGAGACTGTTCTACAACCAGGAAGTATTCAAGGAATCCACTATACTTGTATCCTGAACTAAATAAATTACAGTTATTAGGAACAATTGTACATTGTGTGCTTGTGGATCACAACTATATTACCAATGTAAGTAGGTACAGCGTTTTGTAATAGTACACGAGGGCATTGTCTTTTTTTCCTTTCTCTAGTTTCTTTTGCACATATTTAGAGGTTTCAATACGTGTATGTTTTATATATATATATGCCAATTTGATTTCATCTCCTCCAGTGTAATGATCAGGTGTAACTTATTGATCCTACAAATGTCATGTAAACCAGGAACAGTTGTGTGTTTGTGCAGCGTTTTTAGGTACAGCTTTGTGTAATGCTACATGTGGACACTTTCTTCTTGTCCCTCTCTCTCTTCTCTCTCTTTACTCTCTAATTTAAACATGGATATCAAACACTCTATATTTATATTTTCTACCTCTAGTAAGGATTTAAGAATGAAAGAGGTGTTTGAATTGTGTTCTGTGAATTGTAATACGGAAAAAATAATAAATTGAATTGAAAAAAATTCTTAAAAAAAATTAAAAAATATAAATAAATAAATTACAGTTTCTAAGCAGTGAATGTTTTTCACTAATCAATAAAATACTTGACTTTTTGGATGATCTTTTGAACGTTTAAAGGATTATATGTAAAATGCACACTCACGACTATTGATAAATTTAATGCAGAATGTATCTTCTATAATATAAATATTGTTTTGGGGAACCACACAACCTACTTAAGTGATTGGCTGCGAGAAGATATCCGAAAAGTTAGACATTTAGTTAAAGATCATGGTGATTATTTTACTTACCAGGAGTTCCAGCTAAAATTTCCTACCCTGACCACTAACTTTCAACAATTTGCAAGAGTTCTATATGCAATTAAACAGTTTAAAAATAAATTAAGGTTAAAACATTAAAGGAACTGAAGAAAAGAAAGAAATGTATGGGGGATAATTTTTAACGGGAATAAATTTGTGCAACTAATGCTTGGAAATTCTGACTCTTTGCTTAGTGGAATTGTGAAATGGGATTCTACCTTTGAAAATAATATAACGGAAACTTTTATTTTACATAGACAACAATAGACAATCACTTAAAATTGTTTCAGTTTAGAATTCTTCATAGAATTTTTTCAGCTAACAGGTTCCTTTTCGTAATGAAGATTGTCAACTCCCCAAAATGTGCTTTGTGTCTTATCGAAGAAGAAACAATGTTATTTGTGATAGCAATGTCAATTGTTAGCATCTTCCGGAGAGCTTTACATTCCGTTATGATCAATAAGTGTATATCACTAATGCATTTTAACTTTTCTGAAGAAAACGATTTTATTTGGAGCTCATGACGACATCTGTACTGACAAAGTGTTAGACTTCATCATCTTGTTAGCAAAACATTATATTTATGCATGCAGTTGGAAAATAATATACCTCCTAAACAGATTTTTCTAAGGATAGGGGAATATTAATACAACATAGAAAAATATCATAGTCTATTAAGTAATAAGTTAGACCTGTGTGAATTAATGTGGAAACTGTAAAATCAACTATTAATAAAAACACAAATAGTGGAAGCTGGGATACCCTCACTAGTTCTATCTTCTCTTCACACTCTCTCTCTCTCTGTCTTTTCTTGCTCCCTTTTTTAAAAACAAAACTGGTATTAGAACTCTGAATGTCGGGATACATGTTCTCTTATTTTCTCTCTCTTACAAAGTGATGTGCGCACGCAGATATATTTATACCGCGCACTTAGACAAGCAACTTTCTTTGTCTATAATCAATTCCTAAGATGCACACTGCTTTAAAACGCATTTCAAGAAAAGAGGAATTAAATATTTCCCAATTTAGCTTTCTGCCGTGACGAGAAAAGTTTTAATGGATGGGAAGGAAAATAAGTTTACTGATTTTATCCAGACACACGCAGGTTAATTTGTAGACCTTAGCAAAGTGGTTTCATTTTCTGATTTTTATCCTTTTTGTAAAACACTAATGTCCCATTTCTTGTCAGCTACATCAAAATCGAAAGGTGCACTCTTCTTATGACAATTTAAAATTTCTCCCTGAAGCACTAGATCCCCTACATGAATTTGAGCCTTTGTTATTTTTAGAATACTATTTTCAATCTTTGGTTTTCTTTAAATATCATTTTTGTGTTTTTTTTATTATTTTTTGTTTTTTGTTTGTTTTTTGTTTTGTTTTGTTTTGTTTTTGGTTTTATTATGATTTCGCTCTATTCTCATTTTGTAATTCTCTTTTTTTCGTATTTTGTACGTTTTCTTGCTCATCTGTCTATCTTTCTTTCATTTTTATCTTTTTCTTTGCGAGAAACGGCTATCTGTAAGCAAAAAAAGTACACACCTCTACACGACTGTTCTTTTTAAAGCCTACAGCTGTGTAAAATGTCCTGCAATTTCAAGACATCAGATTGTTTACAATACTTGCTGCTTGATGGTCAACATGTTGCCTGTTCATGATGCACTATATTTACTTGACTTTCTATTTAAACTTTCAAAATGGAAGCTTTTGCAACTCTATAAAAAGACTTAACCGAACTGCTGGCTGCCTTTGGTTAATTTGATTTCTCAGTCATCTGACATCAGGCTCGTCAGTCGTGTGTCATGTACTTCTCCAACCACAACCTTCTGCGCAGCAACAAAAAGATTCGGTTTTTGTCACTCTTAAGATATTAGAAGCCCTCAATCTAACATGAGCCTCTGACTCTAGACTTAGAGACATAAAATAAATCGAGAAAAACACTTAAATCGGGTTTTCTCTAACCGCAAGGGGCGTTTCTATCATCTACAAGCTAGGCGTTTCTTTAATACGAATCCCCACAAAGAAGTATGAGCTCAGACAAGTCCGCTTTGAGTGAATCTTGTAGGAAGATAACAGGATCAGAGATTTAAGGACACAGAACATTTTTTTGTCGCGGTAGGAGAAACCGGTATCAACTCGACAGATGCTGATTTAGCTAAGGCAAAGTTGAGTTCACTCTTTCTTGGACACGAGCAGCGGGAAACAGGCGAATGACAAATATTGTGGCATCATGTCACCTTTTTTCCCCTTTTTTCTTAAGCCTCTATGAGGCTCTGAATTAAGACGATGACGAAGAAAAATAAATAAAGAAAGAAAAATGGGATAAGGACAGAAAAAATGAATGAATTTATGAATGGGACAAAGAAAGAAAAGCGAAGGAAAAAACGATGTAGCAAACAAATGAAAGAAAGAAAGAAAGAACAAAAGAGAGAAAAAAGAAAGACGTAAGGACTAAAAAAAAAACAAAGAAATAATAATGAAAAGAGTAATTTTTACTGGACAATATCCCGCAAGCGAAAATAAGCCAACCATCGACATGAAATTAGTATCTAAACATACGACAGGGGAAGGATATTAGGCAGCATGTGGGAAGGATCTTAGGCAGCATGTGGGAAGGATATTAGGCAACATGTGGGAAGGATCTTAGGCAGCATGTGGGAAGGATCTTAGGCAACATGTGGTCAGGATCTTATGCAGCATGTGGGCAGGATCTTAGGCAACATGTGGTCAGGATCTTAGGCAGCATGTGGGCAGGATCTTAGGCAACATGTGGTCAGGATCTTAGGCAGCATGTGGGCAGGATCTTAGGCAACATGTGGTCAGGATCTTAGGCAACATGTGGGCAGGATATTAGGCAGCATGTGAGCAGGATCTTAGGCAACATGTGGGAAGGATATTAGGCAGCATGTGGGAAGGATATTAGGCAACATGTGGTCAGGATCTTAGGCATCATGTGGTCAGGATCTTAGGCAGGATCTTAGGCAACATGTGGTCAGGATCTTAGGCAGCATGTGGGGATGATCTTGGGCAGCATATGTGCAGGGTCTTAGGGAGCATGTGGTCAAGATCTTAGGCAACATGTGGTCAGGATCTTAGGCAACATGTGGTCAGGATCTTAGGCAGCATGTGGGCAGGATCTTAGGCAACATGTGGTCAGGATCTTAGGCAGCATGTGGGGATGATCTTGGGCAGCATATGTGCAGGGTCTTAGGGAGCATATGGGCAAGATCTTAGGCAACATGTGGTCAGGATCTTAGGCAGCATGTGGGGATGATCTTGGGCAGCATATGTGCAGAGTCTTAGGGAGCATATGGGCAAGATCTTAGGCAACATGTGGTCAGGATCTTAGGCAGCATGTGGGGATGATCTTGGGCAGCATATGTGCAGGATCTTAGGTAGTATATTGGAAGGATATTGGGCACCATATGTCCAGGATTTTAGACAGCATGTGGAAAGGATCTTGGGCAGCATGGAGGAAGGATCTTGGACAAAACATGGGCACCAGCAGGATCTGAAGTACTTTCATCTTCCTTTCCGGGTCGAATAATGCCGGATGGTTGAAGCTAGACCTTTAATTAAAGCTAGACCCTCTTGCAACTTGCTACCAAAGACGTTTAACGAACAAATATTGCGGCACGTGAGATCCATAGCCATGAGTACAAGCCTTCCTCATTATCAAAGCCAGAGTCTAGCAACAGTCGCCTTTTCTTTAAGGGAGCAAAACAACTCAGAATGAGTGTCATGCAATCATAAAGCAGCGTTTGTGCCCCACTTGGGAATTCCCAGAGAAATGCCTAAAAATTGTATGGTATCATCTTCCCCATTGCTTGTAGCTTTGATATCGTAAATCCACATCGGTGCTCTTGGAGTTTTGTTCCTGCTCTGTGATCTTTATAATCTTGTATCTCTATAAGGGAAGTGAGAGGCGGTTGTTTACACAGACTCTATCAGACAGCTCCCTAAAGGAGCTGATCCCAGTATAAGAAAAACTGAAAAACGAAGTCAAAGGAAGGAAATCTGCTTGAGAAGTTACCGTTGCATTCTTTTTTCCTAGTTCGCCGAACCTTTTAATAGGGTAGGCAAATATACTAATGCCAAGACTGTCCCAAGGGAAATTCTTATCAAGTAGTTTTTTATGTTGTATATTTTTCACAGAAAATCGAAGGATTACAAAAGTGCTGAAGCTTCGTACCTGTAACAAGATCAGGCGAACGGATACTCTGACAGTCAGGTGACGTGGAGGGTTGAAAAGGGGAAAGAGAACGAGTTTGAAAGAGCGGATAACCTGAGAATCGCAGTTTATTTTTGTAAAAGGGATAGACTGCCGATAGCGAGGCAGTCACAGCACAGTATGAAAAGTAAGGATGGATAGTCGACACATACTTTGTGAAGGAAGCAAACTGTATCCAGCAGCGTGACACTGCAGAGACACCCGGCACTGTGACAGTCACTCTGAACATGGGACAAGGTGTGTGTACAGTTCAAGCACTAGCATACACCTGGGCTATCGCCCACCTGTTTATCAAGTCAATCAGAACACACCTAATGCCGACGGCAGTGTGTAATGTAACTCACATTACTGCACGGGCAGCAGATGGTGTTTAGGTCTAGTTACAGCCTGGGGCTTGCAAAACATAAAAGGCTACCACGAAGGCTTGTGACGAGAAGGTAGGATAAGCTGATAACCCAGTGGTATCTTGTGTCCACTCCAGCCACGGACTTGTATTACTGGACTGCTTGCAGACGATTTTTTTTCAGTGAAGTCATAGAACGAGGCTGGTTACAAATAGCTTCCGGTTTAGTCACGTTTCTGTTGAACTACTAGAACGAGGCTGGTGTATAAGAAGCTTCCGGTTTATTCACATTCATTGTTAAGGCTCGCCGAGACTAACAGCGGACAACATCGCAAGAGGCTCAGCGTTGGTCTCGGCAGACAGACAGCAGTCCACCTACACACGTCCGTGGTCCAGCTGCTTGCTGGTCATTGCGTGTGGTCAGTAAAACTGTTTATTTTCACCTAAGATTTTTGAAATAAAGATTTAAAATAAAAAGCCACAAGCAGTGCGATTATCTCCTCTACCTAATGTCTCATGCTGGTCTGTGTCTGTAGTTTGTGTCTAGGATTCGGGTATGATGCTTGTGTCTGTGTATTTTGTGTCTAGAGTTCCTGTACAATGTATACGTAGGTGTAGTTTGTCTCTATCGTTTTTGGATGATATTTATGTGTGTGCATTTAGTCTCTGGAGTTCCAGGACAAGCTATATGTCTGTGTAGTTTGTGTCTAGAGTTCTGGCCTAACGTCTGGTCTGATTATCCTGTCAGAATGTAACCAGCACATTTTCTCCTGGTCAATCGTAGTAACAGGCAAGTGACTTTTGGCAGGTACTCATGATGAACACTTGTCTGTACTGCCTGTACTAATGCGCAATAAGAAAAGTCAACTCACAAGCACTCAGAAGTAGGGTATATATGTATTATTTCATTTATTATAATATATATTGAGAAAGCATACGTCTAACTAGTATAAAGTCTTTCCGTCAGCTTCTTTGTTCGGGCACCGTTCTCTCTCTCTCTTGCCTGTCATCCTTTCCCCCTTCCCCTCCCCCATCACACACTCAGCCATGAGACGAAGAAATTAAATATCACTTTTCATTGCTCTGCCTACATACCTCTATTTAAAAATTATTTTTATGTTCGTACTGTGAAAACTCTTGTCTGAAAAAATATCACCTAAAGATTTATTTCCGTACTGCCTCCAACAGGAAAACATCGCCGAAACAGGCGCCGTGACCCTGGTCAACTCAACCACAACGAGGCTGGGCAACACGAGCCTGGCCAAACCCCCGCATAGCGAGCCTGGAGCCTTTTCATATCAGGAGCGGGGACCCTCGCCAAAACGAGAGAGCACTGTCAGAACAACCGTCACAGTCGGCTGGCAGCAAAAAGTCTTCCACGTCGGAAGGATTTCTGGGACCCAGAGAAGCTACTTCTACTAAAATTATTGCCATATTTTTTTAAATAACTCTTTCATGCTCAACTTTGCAAAAAAAAAAAAAAAGACAAACCAGCTGCGCAGATCAAATTCGCAGATTACCTTTTCATAACTTCAACAAAGATGTAAAAACAATAAACTTTCTTGCCCTTATATTCTGACTTGTTCATCTTGGCCCACGAAAGGCTTGTACACAAGGGCCCTAACATACCCGTATGTTGATTCTAAACGAGGCTGAGCTTGTGGAATCACCGACGTTCCTGGAAGAAGCGAAAGAACGAATGAACATTCATTAGGAGGCAACTGGCTCGTGAGTACAGCAGGCCAGCGCGCGGAGGGCAGCAGAGCCGACTGGTTGAATGGCCCTACGTCACCATAGCAACAGGGGGAGGTAGCCGTGCACGCAGGGCCGGCAACTCGGCAAGAAGTGCTGGTCAGTGTGTGTGTCTTTAGTCGCCGTTCCAACTCTCTGCGCAACGCCGGCTGTACGACAAGCCAAGGAATTGCGAGAAAGGCCAGTAAACTGACTCTTTTGTCACTTTTAATTTGAATTTGAATAATTGTTTACCTCCCTTTCAGCTTTTAAATTTGTTGATCACTGCAGTGCATAGTTCACAATGTTTACGATTATAATTATTTGGTTTAATACTATTTGTTTTCTTTTTGTTTTGTTTTTTTTTCGATTTGAACAGTTGCTTGCTGTGAAATTTTATATTATTTTAGCGAGTGACTTCATTATATTTAAATTTGATTTGCTGAAGAGTAGAAGAACTGCGTTTTTGAAAAAGTCAATAGGGAGACGGAATTAACGGTTGATTCAGGAAGACAAATACAAGCCATCATTTCTGAAATGTGTCTTCTAACAATGTGAAGTGTTTGTACTCTAACAATTAACGGTCTGTACAGTCTAACAGTCTAAAGTGTTTACACAGAATCTAGCGTTCATCATTTAAACATGTCTAGCTTTCGGTCTGTATGTTTGGTATTTTAAAATTATCCGTGGCTTATTCCTCTAACTTGTATCTTCTGTTCCTCTCCTTCTCCATCCATGAGATGGTGTGCGCTGTATGCTGTGTGTGCATATGTATGAGGTGTGAGCTGTGTGTTGTGTGTGCATATATTTGTGACAGGGTTCCCGCAAGCGCGTTCATTCAAGACTTTAGTGAGATTAAACCCAAGCTCCTGCTCTTGATTATTTTATATTGATGTGCATATTGTTTCTTTTTTTGTTATCAATGCTTTTGAAGGTGCCGAGAGCTTTTTAAAATGCAGAAATCTCATTTTGAAACTCCCTTGTCTGTGTGACTGTGTCTTCTCAAGACTTTGGTGTAAGGGTTCAAACATGTCCTAACATAATGATTTCAGTGAGCGTGCACAAGTGTTCACTTGTTTATGCGGGTAGACGTGAGTGCGGAAGCGCATTATTTTCAGGTGCGCGCATGTGTATGAGTGTGTCTTCCTTTGTGTGTCGGGTGGTACGGGGAGGTAGGTGGTCGGTTGAATGTAAGAGAGAAGGAGAGAGAGAGAGACCGTATGTTTTTATTTCTTTGTGTGTGAGGGACGTTGGAGGGGGAGAGAGATAATTCCTTTTTTGTCCCGGCTTAACATTCGCCTCATTATCATCATCTGCAACGTTTTTGTTTTATCGTAACTGAGAGCTGGAGATGGAGTGGAAGGGGTGATCATAGACACAGTGACGGTACACAAAGAGAAAGCCCTGTGTGTGTGTGTGTGTGTGTGTGTGTGTGTGTGTGTGTGTGTGTGTGTGTGTGTGTTTCTGTCTGTCTGTGTGTGAGTGTGGTGAGAGAGAGTGTACACTTATATGTGTATGAGTGAGTAAGAAAGTGTGTGCACGTGTATGTGTGTGTATATATGTGTGTGGGGGGATGAGGGAGAGAGTGTACATTTATATGTTTATGTGTGGGGGGTGAGAGAGAGTGTACATTTATATGTTTATGAGGGATGGAGAGAGATAGTGTGCGCGTGTGTATGTGTGTATATGTGTTTGTGGGGGGGTGAGAGAGAGTGTACATTTATATGTTTATGAGGGATGGAGAGAGATAGTGTGCGCGTGTGTATGTGTGTATATGTGTTTGTGGGGGGGTGAGAGAGAGTGTACATTTATATGTTTATGAGGGATGGAAAGAGATAGTGTGCGCGTGTGTATGTGTGTGTATATGTGTTTGGGGGGAGGGAGAGAGTTACATTTATATGTTTATGTGTGTGGGGTGGTGAGAGAGTGTACATTTATATGTTTATGAGGGATGGAGAGAGATATTGTGCGCGTGTGTATATGTGTGTTTATGTATGTGTGGGGGGGTGAGAGAGAGTGTACATTTATATGTTATGAGGGAGGGAGAGAGATATTGTGCGCGTGTGTATGTGTGTGTATATGTGTTTGATGTGTGTGTGAGGGAGGGGGGTGAGAGAGAGTGTACATTTATATGTTTATATCTATGTGTGTGTGTGTGTGTGTGTGTGTGTGTGTGTGTGTGTGTGTGTGTGTGTGTGTGGTCTGAGTGAGGGTGTACACGTATTGACGTATATATATATATATGTAGTGAATGTGGTGTGTTGGGATGGGGGAGAGGGCGAGGAAGTAAACTGGCGAGACAGGAATAAACTGTGTACGTATTAGTGTTGTGAATGAAAGATGTTTGTTCATGCGACACAATACTACTTTATTGCAGTGTGTGAACTCTTGCCCCCCACACAACAAACCTCCCATTACCAGGAAGGATTCTAAGAACCGAACTGTTGATACGATCTGCATGCACTGAAAGCTTCAGACGAAGTCGAAAAGTCAGCATGTCGTCGTCCTATCAGCTGTTTATGTCTCACAACTCATTTCCTCTTGAGATTTTTTCGACGAGTCAGCCCTTTCTTGGCAGCAAATCAGTTTTACGAGCAACATTTGCCAGTCATTGCTGGGTCATTCCATTAACTCGTCAGGTCGCTGTATCGCAGTATCTCGCGTCCTCTCAACACACCCTTCACAGACACTGCTGTGATGAAGGCTTCTTGCCGAAAATATTAGCTGCTGCTCATATCACTTCCTCTGCATGTAGTTGGAGAGACCTGCCATCTTTAAAATTTATCTTTCAGGCAAGATACGGGAAACCGCAATGAGACTGTCCCCACCTCTCCCCCTCGCCCCAGTGATATGACACTTCACTTTAATGTCACTTCACGAAGTATCAGCACAAGTTCTTCAGTTTTTCACTTCGTTTCATCAAATGTTTCTTTCTAGATGTAGTTGTGCTTGAGCCAGAACTTGGACATGAACAAAAAAAACTTTGTCTTCAGCTAATGTTTTAATCACGTTCGTTTAGTGGTTAGGGTAAGCTACTCGCTTAGTTGAACTGTTAAAATAATAAAAGACAATCGAAACATAAAACAACTAAATTACTATTATTTACGAATTATTTTGTAGCATACAATGAACATTTCCAACAGCAAAAATGATAGACAAAAAAGAAACATTATTCCTTCCTTAATCAGAACTGTTTAGGGAAAAATGTCTGTCGGTCGGTCGGTCGGTCGGTCTGTCTGTCTGTCTGTCTGTCTGTCTGTCTGTCTGTCTGTCTGTCTGTCTTTGTTTGTTTCAACTCTGTCTTTCACACTGACTGGGGGTGTTTTGTTTTGTTTTGTTTGCCTCTCCGCTTGTTAATAAAAACGCCCAAGCAATATCAAAGTATTGTCAACAGTTCTGATGAAGAGAACATAGGAAATAAGAATTTTAAAAATCTTAAAATATTACAACGCAGAGGCAACTATCGTCTGTCGATGGTCTCAGTACAATAATTGTAGCTGTAAATCAGATTGCTCGTATTTATTTCAACTTTATTGATGTGCGTACCACTGACTAAAAATAGAACTTGATCGTAGATGTTCTGAAAGGGTCATCGCGCAAATTACGATTATTTTTATCAGATGGTCTTAAAAGTAATTCGCAGCAGGAGATTTGTGGCAAATCAATTTTGTAATTTCCCTCAGGTGAATCGTTTAAACAGGTACTCAGAAGAAGATTTTTTTCTTAACAAGGAACTTTCAGAGGAACTGAATTTGATCCACGGTCTTATTTTAAGAAAACTCCCAAAGCTCATTTTTAAATTTTTGTCGAAAATGTTGCTATTTTTTATTCTCAGCTACAGAATCGGTTTAGTAAATTGAAAACAGTATTTCAGTCTCATAAGTACAGTTTTGGATTTATTGCTGTTAGAAACTTGATAAGGTAGCCGGAGGCGTATGGTGTGGTTTGCTTACCTTTCACCTGTAGCGCCTGGATACATAAATTAAGCAGACAGGTAAAACATTTAGAGGTGGATTTTAAGGAGAATATCTGTCAACACAAAATGCACTGTCTGCATTTCATTGGAAGGTGCAGCTGAACACACAGGGTCTACTTCGCTGTTGCTAAATCACTATTAAAATCATTTCCCGATATGTTCAGCAGCAGCAGCAACAACAACAGTCTCAAAGACTTGGCTGCTCCTAGAGGAGGGGGGAGCCCACACGATGTGATCCCCAGGTCTCACCCATATTCCTGCCCTTCTGTGGGATTTGCTCAACGTCAGGCCTGCAGGCTCTTAGACAAGCAGGTCTCATTGCAATGATTTCTCTGCCTTCAAGAAAATGTGACAAAAGCTTTGTGGCAAATGTATCTTCCCTTGATCTCTCATTTCTCGCGTCTGTGTGCTGTGTGTGTGTGTGTGTGTGTGTGTGTGTGTGTGTGTGTGTGTGTGTGTGTGTCTGTGTGTGTGAGTGAGTGAGTGAGTGAGTGAGCTTTGGCGAATCTAATCCTCATTGCTGTCTGGTATTGTTCTCCCGAAGACAATTATACGTTTGTCCAGACCTCGGAGACTTGTGATCGATTTCCGAAGCGCTCGCACAGTTCTCAGTTATGGCTCCTTCACTCCGTGCTTGCGTCGCTTTAATACCATGCCACAGGGGCGGGGAAGGTCTCCCAGCTGCTGCCTGTTTCTTTACACCCTGTTTATCTCCGCCCCGGATGACTGTTATACCTTTCACGGAGAGAGGTGGATAACAAGAATTAGACAAGGTTATAGCCTACACCCTTCATTGCATGATCTGACTAATATCGACTACTTCTCTATTGTCGTCAGGAATACCATCCTACGTGATGTATAAAACTGTTTGAACGATGCTAGGGAGACATCTTCGTAGCGGCTCAATCCAATAGCGGCTTCAATGACTAACATTTTAAGGCTGCAATTCCAGTCATTGCACTGTATGGTAGGAGTAGTAAAATGAACGGCGAAGGTATCAGTGGACTGGTTAGAGGAAGAGTCCTTGGACTATTTATAGGAAGTGTCCTTGGACTATTTAGAGGGAGAGTCCTTGGACTATTTAGAGGGAGTGTCCTTAGACTATTTAGAGGGAGAGTCCTTGGACTGGTTTTGAGGTAGTGCCAGTGAACTGTTTGGAGGGAGTCTCAGTGGACCGGTTGAAGTGTGTCTGTGGACTGAGAAGAAGGTATGTCGGTGGACCGGATGACAAGAGTGTCAATGGACTTGACAGAAAGAGTGCCTGGAAGAAGTGTCAGTGAGGGAGTACTAAGCAGACTGACTAGTCAGTAGACCGGTTGACTGTCAGTGACCGGTCATGGATACAGTTGACTAGCTGACTAGAGTGTCGGCCGGTCGGTAAAACGTTTTTTCACTTTCAACTCTTTGAACCAAATGCTTTTCACTCTCTATTGTAAACATCGCAAGACAATGTTTGGTAGCTCTGCCGCTCGATCGGGTCATCGATCGCTAAACAAAAATATTTTCGAATTATATGGGTCCAGATCGATACCCTGTATCTTTCCAATGAAGTGAAAGGAGACATGGAGGTTGCATCATGTAGCGACGTGAGGTTGTTGTGAGCAGGAGAAGGACAACACAACGACAATAGTGTGTAAAGAATGGAAGGAAGAGGACAGTCAACGAGAGGGAAGATAATTTGTAAAATATTTTCATAACATGGACAGTCTCTGTAATCGCGTTTTATTTCATCTTTCTGTGTGTATCTCTGCCTGTAAAAGTGAGCGTGATTGTGTGTGTGTGTGTGTGTGTGTGTGTGTGTGTGTGTGTGTGTGTGTGTGTGTGTGTGTGTGTGTGTGTGTGTGTGTGTGTGTGTGTGTGTGCACGCATGTTTCCGGATAACAGTAGATCGATGTCTGTAGCAGAGGCCTATAATCCATTCACAGATTTTCTTCTTTTTCTGACTGTGGAAAAATTCAGGAATTTCTCCTCCAACCAGTCAGTGCCAGTGTATAATAAAGGGCTCTAGAGCTGCCGATTCAGTCCTGTGGGCCATTGCAACTGCTTCTAAAACATTTCCTAGACGACCATGATCCTCCCCTTCTTCCAAAGCATTAACTCCGACACGACACCCTAGTCTGTCGTATGAAGACTGATCAGAAGCACCAGAGCTCATCATGTTTTTCGCTAAAGCCTTGGACATCTTTTCGTCAGTGCTAGACTTTATCTTGGCCACACCTTCTTGATGTCACGTTACTTACAAGGGGGGATGTCTTTATTATCATTATCTGTGCTTTTTCTTCTGCAATTTGTCGTTTGCAAAAGACACGAACAATCATTAAAAAGACTTATAGAACGATCCGAGTGTATTGCAAAAAAAAAAAAAAGCTTCTGAAACAACAGACCCATTTTTAAACTAAGCCTTCTTGAAGGTATAGTTAGCGACTGCATTATCTGCATAATGTAATACAGGAATACTTTCTAGGAGCTTAAATACCAGCGCTACCACCTCTCAGAAAAACACTAAGTTTCGAAACTAGGTGGAAAAAAACTTTCTTATCTGTACGACAAGAGCTCTAAAGATAAAGAAGCCTTCTCTCAACAGAGTCAATGGTCAGAACCCGTCTGCAGCAGAATCTTTCAAATCTTCAGCCCTCATCATCCTCACCTGAAGCAAAACATCTTATGAGACACAAGCTAGCATGATCCCATAAATAAAGTTAACTGAAAAGAAGCTGTGACCTCCTGGGAAAAATTTTTCATATTTATTAATACTGGTACTTTTTTGTAAAGCTACGTCCAATGGATTTGGGGAAAGGGTTTTGAAAGAAATTTTTCTTGTTTCACTGACTAAATCAGGTTACTCAAAATAGGCCAGTCTCCGATTTTGTCGATTTTTGAATTTTATTAACTTGCGCATCAAGAGCTGAAAGATTATGAATCTTATTAGCTCCCTTTAACTGGTCGTAGACTAATGGAACTAAGGGGAGGTAATTAAAACAGAGGGTTGTCAATTAAAAAAAAAGAGTCGCAAAGTGAAATATACTTCAACCGATGAGCCTAAAACTTAGGGTTTGATGGAAAACTTCTAAAACGATGGTTTCTTTAATGAATACTTTTTTTATTCTTTTCATTTTGTGCAGCAAAAGAAATCCAATATCGTTGTCTGCTGCTTTATTTCTTTCTAATCTGGTTCACGTTACAAAAAATCTTCTCTTTGTTGGCAGCAAAGAAGACTCTTTCAATCAAAGTGTCCAGTTATATTTCTTTTGTAGTGCAAAAATGGATCCTTGAACACCTGTTTTCTAAAATATTTCTCAAGAAACTTTCCGCAAGACACTGGAATCCAAAGCAGCATTATACGACTCTAACCGCCGGCATTGTCTTCCGTGCATCAGATGATAAGAATGCGCTACAGATGATATGCCTGGAATGAGGCAAAAAAAAAAGGAAAAACCCTGCAGCCAAATCAAATGCCTTCTCAATAAGATCGGTGTTCTTTACATGAGACTTTTTGCCGTGCGGGGACAGGGAATGGGATAATGGGCTCCATCTCCAATACCTGGATTGTTCCAGACACATTTGCGCCGATGCATCGCTGCCAGGATCGAAAAAAAATCAGTCCGTTGTTTGCGGTTGAAGTTCGCTGTCGGGTGAAATACATATTCCTAATCTTAGAAAGTGGCCACCTAAAGTTTCTCAAACAATTCAGAGAGTTCGCTGCCCTTTAAACAGAGAGCGCCGTACACGTGAAAAGCAGCGCCTGCGTCCAGTAATTTTAATTACTTTACAGAATCAATGTCCTTTAACAGAGCGTCCGAACAAACCCCAAGTGACCCAGCCCGGAACATCCATTAGAAACCGGTTTTCGGCCGCGCATGGCGTGAATGGCTTAATTTGACATCGTGTGCCTTGGGCTAGAGCTCATTTCTTGAAATCCGATAGACTCTGTGAGTGAGTGAGTGAGTGAGTGAGTGAGTGAGTGAGTGAGTGAGTGAGTGAGTGAGTGAGTGAGTGAGTGAGTGAGTGAGTGAGTGAGTGAGTGAGTGAGTGAGTGAGTGAGTGAGTGAGTGAGTGAGTGAGTGAGCGAGCGAGCGAGCGTGCGTGCGTGCGTTTTCTTAGTACTTTTGAACTGGTATGTTTAACTGTTACGCAGAATTTTAAGGCAGTATAGTATAGTAAATAAAGCATGGTGTTAAATTCACCACCTTGACCACTGTGACGTCACAAGGCCAGAAGAGGGTGGGCAGACGGAGTATCTGTGATTCCTTGACTGCTGACTTTTAATCTTCAAAGCAGCTCTAATTCTCGGCTCTGTCGCCTTTGCAATTCTATCAGTGGTCATGTGACTGTCCCTCTCCTGCTCCTCTGGGACCGTTTGATAATCACTTAGAAGTAGAGTTATGCCCTATAGCAGTCAATCCTCCGGACGGGAGGATGACCCAAAGGAAATTTCTGCTATGTACTTGGGCTTTGTGTCTTTGTAATCAGGCTGACACAGGGTTGTGCAGTAGGACAAGGCTACAGGCGTCGGACAGTGCCGCCCTCTCGCGAGATGCTCCCACCTTTACAGGCTTTGTTGACCAAGTATGACAAACATGGCGGTCATGTTCGTGACCTGTGGATGGAGGGCAAGGCTTTGTACTTGTGGTGACCTGCGATAACCATATTATGGAGCCATAACTTTTCAAATTAACAATTATTTACAAAAGTTTCATTCCGTAAAACTTCCTTGAGTCAGACACGTGCATCAACTCTCACAAACACACACACACACGCACGCACGCACACACACACACACGCACGCACGCACACACACACACACACACACACACACACACACACACACACACAACGTTTAACAGCATCTTGCAGACTAAAATCGATGAGGCTTTTCACTGTCTAGCAGCCACTTTCAGTCTCCAAAAGAACTTGCTTAAATAATTGTCTTCTTTTGATGCTGAAGTAGTAACGGGTTAATTTCTGCTTTTTACGGTAATAGGTCAATTGTTTTTTATGGTAACGGGATAATTTCTGTGTTTATAGCTCCATGACATCGTTACACAGTTCGCTCAACTGCGCTTGTTGGTTCGACGTCCCCTCGGTCATGTCGCTAGAAATTACTTCTCTCACACCCCACCACATCGAAAAATGGTACCCGATATCACGGAAAAGAAAAGATTACAAAAAGGATGGGGTTGGACTTTATTTGCTATGACCTAGCTACGTTGAACCACTTACATTATTAACCCACGTCTTTTACACAAAGAGTGCGTGAGTCTAGAGACAGCTTGTGTCTATTCCTGAGATCATGAGTTTTGAGCAAGCTTAAGAGACCCACTAAAGTCGACACGGTGACTTGCGTGCTTGTCATTTGTTTTATTTATTTTTATTTATTTATTTTTTTGTTAATCTCGTGTTTTTCTGTTTAGTAATAACCAAATTACTGCGCTTCTAGATTATGATAATTCTTTCCGCTAGCATGAAGCCTTAACAGTTAGGCGATGGAAAACAAACGGATGCTTCTAATCTGAAATCAGGGTGGTAACCGTGCTAAATTAGACAGTAAGTAGGTTGCCATATTCCCACCTCCTCAGCGCCCCACACATATACATGCATGACAAACATTTACAGAAAAATATTATCCTTAGCAGTGCAGCAAGAAGAAGGCTTCTCTTGGGGATGAGCTTCATTTCAGTCTAACAAAAATAAAATAAACAAAAATAATAATTTCAAAGCCTTCTTGGAAGTATCTGCACTTCTCGGGTGGACTGACTCTATATTGTTTTATATCGTGAAATTATTCGCGCGTTGCACAACTCGGAGCGATTACCGGAACTGCGGCCAAAGACTCCCCCCCCCCTTCCCGCCTGAAGGGAGCAAACTCTGCCGCCACCATTAGCGTGTAGTGTTGAGGGGAGCAAACTCTACCCCACCATTAGCGTGCAGTGCTGAGGTGTACTTCACTTGACACCTTCTCCAGGGTTGTGTTGATGGCTGCCTGAGACTGGCCCGACCCACTTCCATCAGTTGCCTTAGGCCCTCGGCTCTGGCGTCAGAGATATTATTCAATATAAACACGACTGTCAGTAACATCCACTAACTGACGTACAAGACAACATATACAACAAATAGTATCTACCAGAGATTCTCTATATATATATATATATATTTGTGTGTAGAGAGCGAGAGTGTGTGAGACCAGTTACAGTTACATTAAGTTATATGAGACTTGATTTGTGTTTTTCAGTCTTTATCTGCAATAAATGTATTGCGGTGACTGCTCAAAATGTGTGCTAGTATAAAGAAGTACGCATCCAACAGCAATTTTATGTTGACGAAGCATAAAAATCTACGTGTATCATTATGCACATAAATGTATATAGATACAGCATATACAATATTTTCTCAAACTCAGCAATAAGTTAAAAAAAATTTAAAGGTGTCGTTATTTCTCCTGGGTTAATTTTTTCGTGTTTTCCATGATTTGATTTTCACTTCTTTTTTCTTCCCTTTTTCATCTATTTCTGTCTTCTACTTCTTTTCTTCTGTCCTTTTTCACACTTTGTTGCTCCTCTTTTCTCTCTTTCGTTATCTCTCTCTTTCTTACTTTCTTTTTTTCTCTTCTTTTCTTTTTTTTTCTTCTTTCCCCATTTTTTGGCAACAATTTGCAATGCTCTCAGTCACCTATTTCTGGTTCAGGATACCGGCAGTAATCTTCAGCCTCTCGTCTTGTGGCGACGGCCGTTTGATTTCTAGAGATTAAGATGGTGGCCACTTCGTAATCATTTCGTAAGGATTCTCATGCCATCAAGATGACACCAAAAGTTCTCTGCAGTCGCGCCAAGAAGTAAATAATTACAAAGTTTTGCAAACAAACACTCAAAACAGCATTCAGTTATAAACAAAAAACAACAACACTGCTCACCAACCTCATTTTAAAAAGAAAAAAGTCGATTCAAGCCACAAGTAATCAGTATTTGCTAAATTAAAAGTTTAAAGTTCACTCACATGGCAGATAGCCTCGATAGCTATAAATAGCAGTGAATACCCCCCCTCCCCGCGAAACTCTTCACCAACGAACCACCCTGAAACAGTTGGCATCATAACCAGTAGCCACAGGATACTGTCGCTTGAAACTGTTATGTAATTTAAATAAAAAAACAATTTCCGTCATATCGTCAACTTGGAAAAATCCGCAGGGAAGACTCATCATCTCGGTGATTAATTATAATTGTTCAAATACACAGAGTCGCGAAAACTCGATATGAAAACAATTGTGTTTAAGAGAGTTCTCATCGTGAAACATTTCTATCAGTCTTAGACCCGGGAAAAGTGGAGCCCATTCTATTCTTGCAACATCTTGACACTAATCGCCAAGTGTAACCTAGGATATCGGTGGACACATTTACAGACATTAGATCGCCGTGTGCACCACAATGACGTTCACACACGGGCTCCAGTTATCCCCTTGGCAGACGGTTGTGGTAGGTTACTGACGTTTGCAAGCCATATAAATATGTTGTCAGGCAATAAACCACGCGTCAACCGCCCCTCTTTCTCTCGGATCACGTGTAATGACCACGTGGGAGGCTGCCATTACTCGTGCTATCCAAGCCAGCATCAACACACCCTCCTCCTTGTCCTGCAACTCCCTCCTGCTGCCTCCTTCTAACTCCACCCACCAACCTTGTCTCCTCACAACAGCTACGCAGCTACTACACCAACAGCTGCAGCGACCAGCATTTGATACAACATAGCTTCTCCGCATCTGAGCCCAGCATGTGAGAGGCTAGCGGAGGAGAGAAAAAGCGCTTTGCTAAAATTAGACGACTAACGACCCACCACCGAGCCCTCCCGAGCGATCGTTACGTCATCTTCATTATGGAGCAAAAACTGTTTTCCTCCTGACGATGACAGACAGGCGGAAAAAAAAGTCTGCTTTTTTTTTTTTTTTTTTGGTCAGAGATCGACGCTGAAGTCTGACCGCTCGGACTTGCTTCAAGACGGTGCTGACAAGGGGGCTAGAAAAGGTCATCTTCTGCAAACAGCCATGAGGACTCCGGAGCGAACTGGTGGTAGAATCGACTTGGAGTTACATCTTTCACTAAGACAGACGAGGGTGATACTTAGATCGAGATTTGTCCGCAGAACTTCTAGACAACTCCTCTGAGCATCACGGTCCGTTTAGTCCAGACGCAGACAATTCTCCGACGGTTCCACACCGTGGACAGACATTAGCTAGATGAACTCCAACTTTAAACTGACCCTCGGGTGCAACTAAGTCATCATTATATTGGTCACAGTCTCGTTGTTTCATTAAAAATTAAACGCACAAACCAAACGTATGGCTGTGTCACGTGACATGAATAAAGTGTCATGTCAAGCGTTGCGGGCGACCACGTGACCTAAAGCCGTTGATGACGGAAGCTAATAATATCAGTGCACAGACTTCGACGAGATAACGACACCCATTACTAGTTCTTCCACAAAAAAATACTACAATAAACAATTGTTTATGCACCGTAAAAAACCGTAAACCCGGTCAACCAATGCTTTACATCTCACAAATGTGCAAACTGCTGGTCAGAAGAGTTGTCACCGCCGGTGGCTAGTGATTGCTGGTCAGTAGGGCTGTCATCGCTGGTTAGTATGCTTGCCACTGCTGTCAGTGGGCTTGTTTTCGCTTATCAGTGGGAATGTCAATGGCAGTTAGTGACTTTGTCACTGCTGGTCGGTGCGGGTGCGCGGAGTGCGTGATACACACAACAGTTGGCGTCGGGCCAGCAGCTTGATTTCTTCGTTCGATGATCAATTTTTTGGCGGGGTCACCGATGACGGGAACGTGTTTCAGCATATTCATCATTGCTCGTTCTCTCCGCGTAACCTGATCCATCGAGCAGACCGAAATACCTCTGTGAAAAAAATCACCTTGAAATGAAGACTCTAAGCATGAGATCAATGCGAGAGTGAAAACGAGGCTGCACGGTCTGGAGAGGCTTCGTGTACGAGTTCGTCCCATCCTGTCTTAGATGGAGAGCAGCTGGACCGCAGACGAGAATGGCTGGCAGGAAACTGAGGCACATATTTTGCTTGTTAATCTAGCAAAAAAATAGGAATCTCCCGACCACTGACCAGCAATTACATATCCACTGCCCAGCATTAACAAGTGCACTGACTAGTAGTAACAAGTCCACTAAGTCCATTGACCAGCTTTAACTAGTCCACTGACCCGTTATAAACCGATTCGTAGACCTAGATTATTTTAAAATAAGAAAATTCCTACCATAAAAGAATGCCTAAAGCCCTACTCATTACATTCGCTCTACTAATTCCTACTCATTAAATTCACTCTACTAATTCTTCTTCCTAATCCCTACCCTACGCTCTGTTTCTCTTCCCTAAAGCTCTTCCTACTCCTAACTGACTACCGACCCCCCCGCTCGCGCTCTCCCTCACGTCATTTCCTTCATTTTTACATCATTCATACACGTCTTCCGAACAACTGACGTCATTCACGCTCTCTCGTTCTTCCACACGAGTCCTTATAAAATTTAAGCTTAATCAAACAATACAGCAAATAACTGATACCTGACAGTGTGTGTGTGTGTGTGTGTGTGTGTGTGTGTGTGTGTGTGTGTGTGTGTGTGTGTGTGTGTGTGTGTGTGTGTGTGTGTGTGTGTGTGTGTGGCTTACAGTGCCTCAAGTCTATAAGTATCTATTATCCAGTTTTTCTTTTCGTGTCTTACAAGCATTTACCTGAGTTTCTCAGTTCTTGGTAACAAACGAGGGAGAGAAGAAAATAAAAAGGAGCTATGAAGGTGAGGAAAGGACTGAGCACAATAGCTCTCTGCTGTTACTGCTGCTGGTTTTCCTGTTTTCTCTTTACGAAAAGCAAAAAAGGTCCGATTTTATTATTCATCATCATTATTATTAATTATTATTATTATTACGACTGCCGCAAGCTTGACCATCATGTTCGGTTTAGATCTTTGAAGAATCTCCTATTCCGGCCATTTCGCTTGGTTATTTGCTGTCCTAGTTCTTTAGTTTGTTTGTTCGTTTGTTCGCTTACTTCCTTCTTCCTTTATTTAACTGACGTGGCATTTGGCTGGTCGCAGACAATGTTTGAAGTCTAAAGGTTGGTCGCTACATCGGCGCAGTACAAAAGGTTCGCGGGTTGTAGAGAAAATAAAGATTATGAGCGGCCCCGGGTTTCAAAAATCTCCTAACTCATTCAAGCTGGAATTAGCTCTGGATGTTTAATATGAAATTAATAGAATAAGTAGGCTTCATCTACTGTCTGACCGACTGCCGACCTGCCTGACATTCTGTTTGCCAGCAGACTAATTAACTGATTGTTCGTAAGTGTGCTCTAGAGATGCAATTAGCTTATTTGTATCTTTAATATTTTACTCATTATTTTAAATTCGTTCAGTCAGTTTAGCAGAAACCTAGTTTAGTAACCGCAATGTTCAAGTTTTAAGATGTGACCTAAGTGTGTCGGCGGTGAAATCACTCGTTATCCCTAAATTTATTGAGGAGCTCGGAAGTGTCTGACCGACTCAAAGTTATTCTTGAACAATTACTTTTTTAATCAAACTGTCCTGCAGTTCTCTGGCTTCAATTTCCGATGTTGCAGACACAGTGGCTGCCGTACCTACGAGGGAGACTGACTTAATTATCATGGTTGCAATAAGTGGCGTTTCAATGTCGGTTAACAGAGAAAACTTTTTTAAAAAAAAACTACTTCAAACAAAGATACTTTGTTCTCGTCTAAAACATATTTCGTCAAAAAGAGAATATGACTTTCTGGAAAAAGGTCTTTATGTTGTCATTTTTACAGTTTGAAGGCTTTAGTCGGAAACTAATGATTCAAACAAATGAGATGAGATAAAAGTCAAGCAGGTCTCATCCCAGACACACATGTCTACTCCCACCCAGACACGCTCGCACACACACACACACACACACTTATATATATATATATATATAAACAAAATACGCTGTACATTCACATCTACACACACGCAAGTACGCAAACACACACACACACACACACACACACACACACACACACAAACATTCATTCAAGTAAGCAAAGTACATGGATATACTTACACAACGAACATCAGTACATAACGCGCATCAATACACAACATACATAATGTTCCTTCATGTCCTTATCTTCCCTTGTTGGGGAAAATGTTTTTCTAATCATGTGACTATTACCATGCTGCTGTTGCTATTACTCCTGCTGACAACAAAAGACACACCATCATATTCTCAAGACCGATTTACAACAACACTTGACACACACATCAACGTCGCTGATTTCACAACAACAATGATATAGGCATTAGCACCAGTTTGTTAATGTCTAAGAACTAGTCGAGAAAAACTGAAACAACTGTGAGCTTAGACAACCAGTGCTGTGTCTCTAATGTCTCTCTAATGTCTCTCTAATGTGTCTGAAGAGATTTCACGTGTCTGCAGGAAGTGTTGAAAGCACGAGCTGAGAACATACAATACTGAGCTCACTCTGGCACCAGTGCTGAACAACAAAACAACATTAGCCTCTGAGACGCAGATCCATGTGCTCTGAACGTGGAAAGCAAGAAACCTTTCAAGACAAAAATGTCACAAAAAAAATCTGCATAAAGGGGGTTTCCTTAATTATAGTTCATTGCACCCTCCTTGTCGGTGTCTGGGGTTATTGACGAAGACAGGACAAACAGCCCGACAGACATAGTCGTAAGGGAACTCAAGCAACTTGATCAGAAACGATAAATTGTAATCACATTTTGACCGAACCTTTCAATAGGTAAAGATATACTAACCTGGTGAATGAAGTAATAAACGAATAATTCGTACAAACACCCCCCCAAAAAAAAAATGTGACAGTATACAGCCATCACATCAATGACACAGACAACAGGAGTCAGGATACATCTTTGCCTGACACAGGATCTCACATGTTCTAAGTTATACACATGCAAACCCACGTGCAATAAAGACCGAGCAGAGAAGACACGCAAACACCACGGCACACAGACGGCCATGCTCGCAAACATGCACGTGACAACAGTTGTCTTTCAAATTCAAGATGCTTTATTGTTTCGTGTCTAGTGACTTAGAAATTGTGTAAACTTGATGTCAATTGTCCTAATAAAATACAATGTAAACTCTACTCAGTATTTAATATTTAATATATGCGTAAGAAAAATTTTATTTCACGCACATGTAGCATCTCTCGTAAATATTTTTATATGTGTGTGCTCGAGCGTGTGAGTGTTTGCACGGATATATATGTGTGTGTGTGTGTGTGTGTGTGTGTGTGTGTGTGTGTGTGTGTGTGTGTGTGTGTGTGTGTGTGTGTGTGTGAACACCTAGTCACTCACCTCACAATGATGATCATCATTTTACAGACATGACATGCACGTGAACCTCCATAAGCTCCAGTCCCCAAGTCTAGCAGACAGCATCTTGATGCCAACATCTTTCTCTGCTGCATTAATGTCTCTGTTTTTTTGTTTGTTTGTTTGTTTTTACCTGCCATCGCACGAAAACACGGGACACGAGATTTTCGCTGTCTATGAAGTTTTGACGATTTCCCTCACGATTCTCGAATTAATATTTTTAAGCTGTTAAAAATTCTGACGGCCATTGCATGACTCGTAAGCCATAAGCCAGTATTTTGAAAGTTCCTGCTGCTATAAGACAGGAAGACAGAAAAGAAGTTATCCGTTCAGTTAAACATTCTTTGATCTATCAAACAATTTCTACAAAGTAGGACAGAACGACCTCGATCGTGATGCATTATGAGGCGCATTTTTGCAGACTTTAGTATTTTTCGTAACAAACAATTTGATACTAGGAGTCTTTTTATCAGGAATAATACCAAGTGTCAAATCTTTGTTCATAATGGGTTTACAGGCATGGATTGTCTTTTTTTTTTTTTTGGTGTTGGTACGAAATTTGATCAGTATATTAGTTTGTTTAACTGGGACACATAATACATTAATAAAGATCATTTGTAAAGCACAATATCCTAGCTAACAGGAAATCTCCTCGCGGTCTGTACATCACAGTCTTCACGACAGTCAGTCAGTAAAGTGAAGAACAATAAGGAGACCGAGGCCGCCAGCCGTTAATAAACGAAGATCCCCGCAAATTTCGCGTCGGAGACCAAGAACTTGTAAGATTAGGGGACTGTCTACCGGTCACATTATTATCAACACCAGAAAGTAATCAAGCAAATCACTGAGATTGCTGTTGTGAACAGCCTGACTGAAGCAAATGAAGAGTGGATAACAGATCCCGTCAGTCTGCAGTGATGATAGAGGGAGAGTATTCAATCAAATATCTTTGAAAAACAAAGAGACACGAAACTGACATAAAATACAGACGAGAGGATCCCTCATCGATATCCAAATCGAAACACATCAACGACACAAACAAAGTCAGAGAGAGCCCGTCCCCTCAGCTTTTTAAATGAAGGGACGTTTACAATTATTAGATGCCTTCATAATGTTACTAGTTACCTCCCCTTTCCTGAGAGCTCACCAGTACCAGATCAAGACGATAAAATTGGTTTGTGAGAAAGAAATAAGATGAAATAACCAAGTCGTTTCGGGAAAATAAATGTATAACGGACCTACCCAAAAATAAAGCTTCATTCACTATTATTTAATTAACCAGAAGGTTATTTGCATCGCTAGGTTAAACAAGCATAGGAGGCTATTGACCATGATCCGGTTAACCAGGATGTTATTTGCTGTCATTTCGTTGACCAGTGGACACGTGGGAGAAGAGCAACACGGCGTACAGCAGGCATCGCTCGCAGAGATGTCTCCCCAGGCACACCCCGATCTGAGCAAATATTTAAGAAGCGACCGATATCATTGTGAACACTGCTTACCCGGCTGAACAGTCACGTGTCTTTGCTGTGACGCTCTGATCAAGGAAAGATTTCCACACGTAGATTAATACGAAGACAAAAAAGACAGAATGTTTGACCGGAGGTTAAAGGTTACTCTTACGGTTCTTGTAATTGGATTTGCGGGAGAGATGCTCCGGACACAACGGCAAGTCCCGCCACCACAAGGCGCTGTAGTCCAATAGGTAGGGAAAGCATGATTATCTCTCCTGTCGCCTTCCCCTCCCAAGTGACAAAATGGGGCTCAGACAGTTATTGTTTGACCTGGTGGTCTAGACTTGCCGGAAATTTATCAAGTGAAGGAAGGTATGGGTCGTATCCTCAGCAAAACACTGAGTCAGACTTAGTAACAGAGGCCAGACATTTATCACGGCCCTCGCGCCACTTGCCTGACGCGCACTGCATGCCGGGTACAAGTCGATGGGATGATCGATGTCCAGGGGTGCCGATAAGTAGAGAAGATCCAGTCTTGCTTGTTTAGGCTTCTCTGTCTGTCTCTGTGTGTGTGTGTGTGTGTGTGTGTGTGTGTGTGTGTGTGTGTTCTCAATTTATTGCCTTTAAACATATAAAAACTGTTCAGAGTAGGTCTTGCAATGAAGAGATTAAACTAGAGATGATGATGATGATGATGATGATGATGATGATGATGATGATGATGATGATGATGATGATGATGATGATGATGATGATGATGATGATGATGATGATGATGATGATGATGATGATGATGATGATGATTATCATGCTTGTTATTTTAGTTATTGTTGTAGAAATGGACGAATTTTTTTTCATGAGGCGAGCGTAATGAACATGGAAAAAAAAACAAAGCTGATGGTCAACCATACAACGAATGAAAACTACAGTATAAAGACAACAAAGTGACAAACATGAACTAAGATCATGAATAAAAATTGAAAAGTTAAGGAGTGACCAAAAGATTTCGCTGAATTATGAAATTTATTTTCGAAAACGATGTTTTGAGGCCGGGTTTTAAAGCTTCAGAGTCTCAAAGTAGGAGAGATACCCGTAATTTCTATGCTGTGAGGCCGGAGGAGGAAAAGGGACATCTGCCGAATATATCTCGTCCATGCTTGATACAGACAGAAATAACAAACTCCACTTGACACCCACCGTGAAAGCAGTCTGCATGAAGACTGTTTTTAGAAACAGGAAGGGGATTTCACTTCCTCGGCATGTAATCGCGCTGGACAAGCTCCTCCTCACCTTGGTTCTTCTTTCGTGACTTCTCATGCAGCTTGCGCACGTTTGTGACGCCAATTGAGTCGCCAGATAAAGAGCAGGTCATGGCCTTCATATCTAAAAAACCTCGCGAACGTTCGGCTCCCACAATGGAACTGCCAAACAAAGACGCCGTCAACAGGACAGGCATCTCTGTTTTCATCATCTTGCGAAAAAGCATGAAATGACATTTAGATAAGAGGTGGGGGCGGGGAGTTATGAAGAGTCTGCGGAGGGGAAAAAATGGGGTATCTCTTTATTAGAAAGGAAAAGCGGCTGCATCCTTTGAGGTGCTCAGGGAGACGGTAAAAATCAATCCTGTTGCCTGCAACGGCAAATGAGCGTCCACGGCTTCTTTACTCAAAAGGGGAAAGCAAGTCAAATGGATGGCTCCTGACTTTCTGAATTATGTCCCGATCAGAATTCTGGGTTGCAAAACGATCTTTGGCATGAATGTCGCCATGTTTGGAGACTCTTTCGTGAAAGAAAACAAGATGTCTAACCCGTGACGTATGACCCGTTCCAACGCATGTCATGCCAAAAGAGATTCATTCAGCTTGTTTAATATTTTTTTTCTATTTTCACACACAGATTGTTCGTCCGACACATTTTCCCACAACCATTGTCATATCGAAGCATTGCAGCGCCTAGAATGAAACTTTGTTACCGCTTCTAACATTATCTTCTCTCACTGCTTCTTACATTATCTTCTGTCACTGCTTCTAAAATTATCTTCTGTCACTGCTTCTTGCATTATCTTCTCTCACTGCTTCTTACATTATCTTCTGTCACTGCTTCTAACATTATCTTCTGTCACTGCTTCTTACATTATCTTCTGTCACTGCTTTTAAAATTATCTTCTGTCACTGCTTCTTACATTATCTTCTGTACTGCTTCTAACATTATCTTCTGTCACTGCTTCTTACATTATCTTCTGTCACTGCTTCTTACATTATCTTCTGTCACTGCTTCTAACATTATCTTCTGTCACTGCTTCTTACATTATCTTCTGTCACTGCTTCTTACATTATCTTCTGTCACTGCTTCTTACATTATCTTGTGCCACGCCCTTAACCACAAACTTGTTTTTAGATGCGATTATCCTTTTGTAACAAAGTATTATTCGGACAATATGTAGAAAGCCAGTCTCTATCATTCACTTTACCATTTGGGTTTCACCACATTGCATTCTTTATTCTACTTGGAGAAAAGTAGGGGGAAAGGCTTTAATTTTTAGTCATTTTCTTTGAAAATCGGGATGTGTAAAGATGGATAATAGATAAGTGTTAAAGACGATCAGACTGTACGATTATAATTATGATTGTGGTATGATAACTATGCTATCGACTTGGGATTGTTGAATAGTGCTGCAGTTCTGTCATGATGTGCCAGTGAAGATAAATTAGCATTACTCTTTAAGTGTTTTTCCTGCTTCATAAATTTTTAACTTTTAAACACTGAATTAAGACTTGTGAAAAAATAGTTCAATAAACAGATCAGAGAAGACCACAGGAAAAGGGGAAAGAATCAAACATGGTGCGAGACTGAGTTATGTGGTAAACTCTTTGGAAACTCTGTGGAGTAGCGACTTCGCGACCAGACGGAGGGACAGAACTATAAAAGTGAAAGAGATTTAGCTCAAGTTATGGCTTTTTACATGTTTAATTCTTGACAAGATTGTGTGATCTTTCTTCGAATGTAGACTTTTCCTTCATCTCCAGTCGACTGCAAATATTAAATATTTTAGTCTCCTTCTCTCTCATAGGTCCAAAACATTTTCTGAACAGAATTTCATCGTCAGGAAAACTTTCTGTCTAGTTTGTGATGAGCTCCTGACAAGAGTAGGGTTTTTTCCAGCTGTTTCTGGTCACATTTCTTGTAGTTAGATGCATATCGGTACTCGTGACTTTAAAAATTAGGAAATCGATCCAAGACTTCTGGGAAGAGACTTAACCCATAAAGGAATACGTCTTCCCAAAAGCACGTAGTCTGCAGAGTACACGGAGGACGGTCCAGGGAATTTTGCCAGTTTCGGCCTCCCGCCAGTCGAAAGTAAACTCAATTTTCGCGAAAGCATTTGCCGGAACTAGGCACGGATGCCATTTTATTACGTTTTCTAAAGGGTCGGGGCATCAGAAGCTTTTCCATATACGAGAAAAGCTGTTACCACAATATTTCGAGGACCAGAAACGTCTTCTGGTCAAGAGCTCGGCTTCTTCAAAGCCTACAGCTTCTAATGTTATCCCACGATTACCAGTTGACCTCCGAGACTTGTTGAGGTTAAAAAATGTGTCACTGTTGTTGTTTTTAAATATATATATAAAGGTTAAAACAACGTTAGTTATTTATAAGAAATAATTATCTGCAAATATATTTTGGCTCAAAAAATAGATATATTTGCCTATTTACGGGTCACTCTAAAAGCAACAAATATCTATCATTAGTATAGCTATTATAACTTATCAAAAAATGTTATAAGTAGAGTATTTTTGATAGCCGTGAGTTGAAATTAACAATCGAATAGTAACTTAAAGCTAAAAAAATAACTGCTGCAGCTTTATTTGTCTCATTGTAAAGTGATCAGTAGTTAAACACGCCCTGTTCTGTTTATTTTCTATCATCAGCTCCTTCCTAAAAGAAAATTACATGGGAGTAACATTTCTATGCATTTTGCTTAAAAATAATAAATTGTAGAACACTTTATGATATAATAAACATTGCTCTGTACAAAAATGATAGTTTATCCTAAAATAGAAAAACAAATAAAACCTGACGAAAGCACACAGGAGTTACCATTTTGATACATATTGACTTGATGTTGCAGTTACGAATATTCTCAGGGCGAAACACAGATGAATGCACCAAGTACATCAGACACAAAACAAGCAAAAGAAAAGGACTACTTTTAATTACAATTTGCTCGCTTTTTTCCAACAGTGCAGCAATATTTGCGTTAAAGCTCCAAGCTATATCCTCGTTGCCTTCTTCGTGCTGTTGCTGTGAAAATCAGCAAAACGCCACACGTTTCTGTGCTGTCAGGGGATATCAATGATATTTTCAATACCTATACATCGATCTCTACTTGTTAAGGAAATTTGTCATTCAAGGAAACTGGAGAATGAGCGGGAGAATAAGGAGGACATGGAGTCAAACAGTGATTGTTTCTCTAACATGTAAAAATATTGGTTTCTGGAACTTCTAGGTAGCCCAGCTTTCCTTTTATCTCTCTCATTGTAAGGTTCTCTTTGGTATCCATTATCGTTCTCCTGTTGTTGCAAAGAGGTAAAGCAACATCTTAAAAAATACAGATGATAACGAGAGGTTTAAGGTCGAAGAGTGCAGCTTTAACAACCGCAGCAACAGTGTCTTTACAGGACCACATTCGCAACCACTCTACGACTGTTCCAACCGCTGTCGCCTCATTCCATTCCTTGATTCTCTCGTCATCCGCTTTCATCGTCACCACACAATTATTTTCAAAACTCAATGAACTTGAGTGGCACTGAAGTCAAGCACAGCTGTTTTGCGCAACAAGCTCCAAACTCCGAATCCCGAAGCTGTTACACGACATTGCCAGGAGCCTGGCTGCGGTCCTCGTTTCCCGATTACTGTCGAACCCGTTCACATAATGAGACAGGCTGCAGCTTTCCGCACGACGAGAGATAGAAACGATAAGTGGGAGAATAGATGGCAATTTGCACTGCAGCAGTGAGTGTCAATAAGGCCCAGCTTTTGCAGACATTCTGTAGCCTTCCATTAAAACTTTCACTCGGTGGTCTAAGCGGCAGAGCCCACTTCAATGTCCTTATTTTACTTTGGCATTAGGTTGATTCCTATTTCGGCATTGTCTGTCATTAAAATGCGTTTCAAATCTCAATTAATCTTGCTCTGTCAATGGCGTTATCCATGCATGAATACTTCTTCCGCCTTACAGCCTTTCCTTGGGGAAGAACATTAAAAAATAAAATTGCACGTCATTAGCTCATCGATTTGTCCGTTTATAGTCATCTGATGAATTAAAATAATACCCACAGCTTAAGCAATTTCCAACCGCATTCTACCGCGGTGATAAGAAGTGTTTGAATTGTATACGGTATAAAAATTCTGTCGCCATAATACCCTCAAAGAAGTAATGTTATAAAATCATTGGTATCTTATTTACATGGATTTAAGGGCAACAAGATTTCTTCTGAATATGGTCTGCAATATATACCGATGTTTTATTACATATATACATGTACACATACCTACCTACCTAATATATACATAAGACATAGGTATATACATACAGTTTACTAAAGGTTTTCGCTGACAAGGTGAGTAGTTCAAAACACTCTCAGTGTCGGACTTTTTGTCTCTGGCACGATCCTCTTGGCTCGATGCCAGTGTACAGCAAAAATTTAGCGCCATCTTGGGACTTTGAACCAGCTGTCTCTAGCACTGAAGATGATTGAGAACAGTCATACATCACATCTTTCCTTTCGCTTCCCTGACAAGCAGTGCTTGGGGAAAGTGATGCTTTCTTGATAATTTTTTCTGAGCGGTTGGGGGTTGGCAATCATCTTATACCCGAAATTTGCATTTACGCAATATTGTGTAAATAACAAAAAACACTGAGCAGTGCTAGGATACACGAATACACACCAAACTTTGCGTCTTCTATTCTTAACATTGTCAGGAATATGAAAGGTTAAGACATAATGCCATAAAAGCAAAGAAGGTGATATATTGCTGATTGCGCCACACTGTTCCCAGACTCCTCCCGCGTAGGGATTTGCCGGTGTCATCTCTGAAGCTCCAGTTGTTTTTTTTTTTAATTTTAACACAGCTTTTGATCCAGACATTGCAGCTTTCCATCACAGTGTGGGACCAAGACATGGAGAAGTAGATTCGCAGAGCAAAGGTTACAAAGTTATTTCAATTTTTCTTCTGTATTTTTTCTTTTCCGGTTGAAGGGGCAGATGCAAAAAAAAAAAAAAGAAAAATTTGTTTAGCTTCAACAAGACTGATCTTTATTTATTCCTGAAACGACAGAGACTTTTAATTGAAATATATTCCTTTTTATTTTCTAAATATTTCATTTGTATTGCTTAAGTTCAACATTTATTTCGTTTTATTTTAATTTATTTCCTAAGTCATTTTCGTAATTAAGTTTTTTCTTGAATGGCTGAACAGAATGAAACGAAAATGATAAATTTAGTCACGTGGAGGCTGTTTTCTTCTTTGTTGCCCACTCTCCTACCTTCTGAACTATTTTTTCCTTGTTTAATATGTATGTAGGTAGAGGCGAGGAGAAGGGTAAGTCTCGTTCCATGAGGTTCTCGCTTCTGTTATAATACATCCGCGGCGCTTCATGCCAGAGTAAACACCGGGCTAGTCGTACTTTGCATCTCGTAGCCTTATTTCTGTATTTCACAGCTTTATTCCTGTATCTCGCAGCCTTATTCCTGTATTTCACAGCCTTATTCCTGTATCTAGCAGTCTTATTCCTGTATTTCACAGCCTTATTCCTGTATTTCACAGCTTTATTCCTCTATCTCGTAGCCTTATTCCTGTATTTCACAGCCTTATTCCTGTATCTCGTAGCCTTATTCCTGTATTTCACAGCCTTATTTCTGTATTTCACAGCCTTATTCCTGTATTTCACAGCCTTATTTCTGTATTTCGCTGCCTTATTCCTGTATCTCGTAGCCTTATTCCTGTATTTCACAGCCTTATTTCTGTATTTCACTGCCTTATTCCTGTATCTCGTAGCCTTATTCCTGTATTTAACAGCTTTACTCCTGTATTTCGCAACCTTATTCGTGCACCTTATTTCTGTATCTCTGACCGCAGATTATTGTCTCTAGCGCCAGCAGCGGCGTGTGATATCGTCAGTTCTCGGAAAATGATGATCAGTAACATTCCTCTCATCTCCTTCACTCCTCGTCGCTTAACTCTCCATCGATGCCTGCTACTAACATTAAAATAGCTTGTAATTTCAAGCTTGTCCTCGACACACTTCTACATCTTCTTCACAAGTGTAAAATTTATACATTTGTGTTTGAAATAAGCAGCTGCACACCAAGGTGGACAGTATAATTTAAAAGGTGTGGGCAGCCTGGAAACCCTTTGGTTTTGAAGGAGTGAGGTATCCGCGGGGAAATACATTGTCCCAGTCTTTTATCCGATCAGGTATTTGTTTTTCTGCCAAAGTTTAAATACAACACAAAATGTGCAGCAGTTTCTCATCAAGTTAGCGGTAGGTTGGAGGGAAGGGGTGTCTGTTGTCTAATACAGAGCCTGTGCATGATGGTCATTATTTGAAGGTTTTTTTTACCTCTTTAAAAGTAATTTTGCACCCAACTGTAGATAATAGTATGTTTTTCCTTTTAGGGTCAACGCATGTCTTGCTTGAAGGCGCACTTTCCATTCCAATGAAATTTATCTTTAGTCTTGGTTAATAATAAACGCAAGATTAAGGAACTTGCTGGTAGGCCTTAAGAACAAGAACAAGACACGGACAACATACTAGGGACAGAAGAACAACATATGAACAATGGAAAGATAAGCAACAGTCCTGATGAGGAATAAAAGACAAATACAGAAAACGCAAAGAAGAACCAAATAACAAGGACTGGGGTCATCGTGAAAGACGAGTAGGGAAGTAACAATAAACGGGAAAAGAGGAAAGGGTGTGAAAAAATACGAGCATTCTGGGAACTGGCGTTAGGAGTAATGCTTAAGGGGGAGGTGCGTTCTCGGTGCACATTTAAAAAAGTCAATTGTGAGTAGGTGGCGGACATGGAAAGGGAGTGAGGTCCCTTGTTCAATTCCAGAGTTCTATTTCAGTGACAGTCGTATGGATTTTTTGGAATCGTTTGTTGATGTCTAAACAATCTCGAAAACATTCATCTACTGTTTAAAAGATGAAAGAAACAAATTCATAGGTTGGTTGGTTGGTTGGTTGGTTGGTTGGTTGGTTGGTTGGTTGGTTGGTTGGTTGGTTGGTTGGTTGGTTGGTTGGTTGGTTGGTTGGTTGGTTGGTTGGTTGGTTGGTTGGTTGGTTGGTTGGTTGGTTGGTTGGTTGGTTGGTTCGAGTGATCAAGGCGGTAGATTAATTGATTGATTCAAAGGCTGTCCCCCTACAGAATGAGAAGAAACATAACAGTGTTACAAACACTATAACAGTTTTAAAAAAAACCAGATTACTTTAATAGAAAGTAGGGTGTGAAAGCTTCTGTCATACATTTTAGCAAATGTTTTTAAGGATAATCAATGTTGATAGTATTATTTCCAACGTAAAATAAATTCTTCAAAACTCCTACTTGTTGATGTGAGTACAGCTTGGCAAAGTGTAACTTTTACGTTAGATGAAAGCAAAGTTGAGACACAGTAAAACTTTACAACACAGTACACAATGAACTTCTTTCACTCTACTACACACATCAAAAACTCATTTCTGTAAAGTATGTCAAACTGTAAAGTAAGGGGTGTTGAGGTAAACAGTGAACGGTGATAACACATCCAGGTTCGTGAGTGCCTGCTGGAAAAATTGAGAGAAATTTAGTTAATTTTCATACTTTAAATTTTTTTGTTGAATTACTGGACTGAATCACACACACACACACACACACACACACACACACACACACACACACAGAGAGAAGAAAGAAAAAAGAAAAAAGGAGGTGGAGGGCTGATGTCATTAAACCATTTGCAGTGAAAGAGCCACAAAGAGTTTTGGAACAAAGCCGATATAGCCTCCCCGGGCAGCCGTCAGTCTCATCAGTCTGGTCGACATACAGCACCCTGATCCCCCGCTCGTTGCACGGCGGACGGAGGTGATGTTCTAAAGTGAGATGGGTGCTTGCTTCAACCCGCCGCAGAATTGAGTGGGCGACGGCGCCAAACGAAGGGGACGCGACCTTTCATTATCTGCTCCACGAGTTGTCGAACGTGGCGAGACCGATGAGCAAGCCTCCAGGATGCCAGGGTGGTGCTCATCTGCGGAACTCTGCTATGGAAACTTTCACCATGATCTTAGACTTCCTCGCGCACGCCCAAAAGTTTCACAGCTCTTTTTTTTTCGCCTCCTCCTTTCCCTGCCGCACATACTATCATTTCTTTTTATTTATATCTTTTTGACATCTTTTAAATGCACTCTAACGAAAAATTTTAAAATCGAAAATGTAGTCTTGTGCTGACGATCAATAGACCCTTCTTTAGATTTACGACTTTTACAATTAATAAACCCCTAAATATAATTAAAGATGTCAGCTAAAGAAGTTCGCTTGATTTCTGCCAGTAAGCACCCGACATTTTCAGTAAGAATGTCCTCTGTGTCGGGTAGTTGTCAAGTAACTGTTTGGTTGCGGAAAAAAGGATGAGAGAATGAGAGATTTACCATTCCTGGATTATTTTTCCTGCAAAAATGAGTTCAATCTTGTTTGATGCGTTTAAAACCGCAGAACAAGGTATAAGATAATGGAAATTGAGAAGTAATTTAATTTCACAAATACTTTTCAGGACCGGATTTAGGTTTCCCCGTCTTCATAAAAACTTTTACTAGTTAATTAAACTAAGTAATCAATTTCAAATAGAAAGACATTAAGTGAAAGCTATACCTTTGTTCCTTATCACAAGCGTGCACAAAATTAGTTTTGACAAAAGAAATTTTCAATCCCATTTTCTGTATGAATTACATTCCTCAGTACACCGCGCACTTTTCAAAGCTTTCTTAATTTCACTGCTGAGATAGGAACCACATCTTGCCCTTTTTAAAAGCTCTCTTCATTGCTGAGATTGTATTGATAGACATTAATTAATTGCTTCCTGAAAATTATTTCTGAGTTATTACGAGACTTGACCTGTCTTCTCTAATGGTAAGAGGCTTTTTTGAATGAGGAAAGTGCAGATGAGAATCTAGCACACCTATGATACGACAAGTAGTCTGCTTAGAAATGCATGTTTATACGATCTGACAATGCACTATATTCAGGGCAGAGGGTATGGCTGCCCCGAGGGCAACTGCCAAGAGTAAAATGGTAAAACTCCACAGAATATAACTATTGAAGCTTCTGTGAATGAGTAAATGAGTGAATGAGGGAGAGTGAGTGAAGGAACCAGCTACCTGTAGCAGGTGCAAATAACGTTCGCCGCCGTATAGTGTCAACGATAATAAGCCTGACATTCTGTTCCTTCAAAGTACCGTTCACAATTTATTTTTAAAATGTATGACCCAGTTTGAAAGTCACTAGCTCTTAAACCCTGTAACCGACATGAAAGCAGCTGGTCTAATTGCTCCCGGCGTCTCATAATCTCGAAATAATTTCCCTCATGTCTGGCAGATGAAAAGACCTGAAACACAGCATCGTATGTTTATTCCGCGAATATAACCATCAGCAGGTGGGCTGCTGCCCTTTCAAGCCATAGCTTCCAGACCTTAATCATCCTCCCACTGTCTATAACCTCACCTTTTATGTTTACGACCAAAATAACTTTTAATTCTGACGATTACGGCAGACCTCGACCATGGCGATCTCTCAAGATACCCCCTTGCAAGAAGTGAGCTCGAACAGAAAAAATCCTGTTTTTTATTTTTTTAATTAATATACAGATGTTAAGACTGAACCAGATAACCATGAACTTAGTCTTCCACCTGTTCCACATGCTGGTTTAAGCTTACAACACAAGGCCAACCCTAGTTTATTTTTTAATGAAGCAATGTCATAACTGCTGTCCTTAGAGGTAATGTAACTGGTCCACCGTACCTAGGGCATGGCAGGATCAACCTAATTTCGCTGCTTTTTGTATTTTGTAATAAACCCTTTACACGTTTATGTTTCATGCTTCTTCTGTTTCTCTCTCTCTCTCTCTCTCTCACACACACACACACACACACACACACACACACACACAGAGACAAACAGACCGACAGACAGACATACAGAAAAGCAGCTGTCACTAACAGACTATCTGCTTTACTCCGTCAACAAAAATGCAAAAGGCAACTGATAAATGACTTCGTTATCTTTCTTCTCTCCTGATTAAACTATCTCTAAACAGAAAAAAAACCTGACGAAACGATATGTAAAGTACAGATAAACTAGACTTGGGTGGAAAATGAAAGGCCCCCCAAAAATAAATGTGCTTAGTCTGATGTCGGCTTGAACCCGGACTTACCAGGACTTACCAAGCCAAGAATAGATAGTTAGTCCTGGGCAAAATTAGAATCTTTAATGAAGTGCACCAAGGTCTATGAAAAAGCCCTCTATCGTGTTCTGTCTAGAATATGAGACGATGGAACATGATGTAGAGGGCGGAACTAGAGATTTACATTCTCATGATGTACCTAAGTTGCTAACAAACACGAAAAACAAAGCATCAACCGCGGATGACTAAAATAATAATTCTAGAAATAATATATTACAAAAGTTGTTAAATGTGGAAACAATTAGGGAAGAAGACAGAAACTAAAGAAAAAGCTGGAAAACAGGATCTCTAGGGTGAATACATGGTCACCCCTGTGACAGGAATAGTCAGGCCGGAAAATCTTTGTCAGTCGGTCTTTTCAGAGACACGCAACGATTCACCAGGCGGAACGCTGACATCTGCGAGGTAGTTGTGCTCATTTTCTCAATTATTGCTTGTCCATCGACATCGACCAACGAGCAAGTTGACTTTTTTTCTCACCCTCCTCCCCTCTCTCTCTCTCTCTATCATTCTCTCAATCTCTACGCTTCCCATCCCTGTCTTTCATTCTCTCTTCTTCTCTCTTTCTTGCTTTCCACATCTCTGTCTCTCACTTTCTCAATCCTTCTATCTCCCTTATTTCTTGCTCTTTCCCACTTCTCTCTTATTTCTCTAGCACACATCTCCCGCTCTCTCTTTTATCCCCCAACTCATTTCTCTCTATTTTTCTCATTCTCTCTTGTTCTCTCATATTTCTATCCTTACAGACGATCAGCAAGGCCAGTTGGTAGGGAGAAATGCATATACTCAAAGATATCAACGCATCTAAGTACAACCAGACCCTCTGTACACATTGTTCCATTCAGTTCCGCCGATGGACTGATTAGATAAGAATCTTTGTCGCTTGGATGAGCCCTTAATTAAGGCGGTTAATTGTCTGGTAGACAGGTTCTTACTAGTTTAAAAGTCAGGTATGGCGTTGGTTTTATAATTACGCACTCCTCTCTTTAACCTCTCTCTCCCTGTGTGTGTGTGTGTGTGTGTGTGTGTGTGTGTGTGTGTGTGTGTGTGTGTGTGTGTGAATTAGTCACAATGCATACACTTCCTGCCGTTCGGGGGGAGTGAGTACAACTCATAGGCGCGGTCAGACATGTTTCCGACTGCTTCCGATGGAATTTAGAAAATCTACATTATTTCTACTACATTATATCACCTCAGACTAAAATTGTGAATTCCACTGTGTGTAGTACATATTTACTGGTCATGCCTGCGGAACTTTCAACTTTTCGCGTGGTTTGTGGTCACTTTTTGTGGCGATACGCCTACTTCATGCAGCGAAGGGCGACGGCTGCCGCAACCAAACATGGCAAGGTGAGCACTAAGAGAGCACAGTGTGTGTTGCTTGCTATCATCATATCTAGTCTGCTAATGTGTTCTGGAAATGTTGAACTGAACCCCGGACCCTTCTAGGAGGAAATAATTCATGTTCCAAATGCAGCTGATCAGATGACAAGTGACTGCACTGTACCTGGCGTCTCGTTAACGGACACACTTGTCCCTGAGCTGCTTGCCACGGCAAATGTTCAGGAGGAAGTGGAAAATGCTACAACAATGACTGCTCTACACGATCTTATTGACAACATCAGGCACATAGTCCTTGAACAAGGTACCAAACTCCATGCTATTATTACATATAACCATGAATCGTTGTGTGAGCGGCTTACACATCTGGATACTGCTGTCATGAATATTTGGGCAAAAGTGAATAAAAACAGCACGGACATTCTACACCTGCAAAAAGAACAGCAAGACATTCAGCTAGACCTGTCACGGTTAACGAACGAACTGGAGAGTTTAGAGATGCAATCGAGACGCAACAACCTCAAGATATTCGGATTACCGGAAGTAAACGGAAACCAGCACAGTTGTGAAATGCAAGTGCTACATTTTCTGAACAAATATGCTGGGTACAAAACATGGAGTGATTCTGATATCGAAAGAGCTCACCGCATTGGAAAGTTCGAGGCCTCGAAACCAAGACCAATGATTATAAAATTCTACAGATGGTCTGATAAGATGGGATTACTACGAGACCACGAGACTAGAGCAACAATGCGCAAGGATGGATTCCGCCTGGCAGCCGATCTAACCAAGCAACAGATGTCACAACTTCGCCACCTTAAGCAAGAGGGCAAGACAGGCTACTTCCGGAACGGCAAGCTCTACATCAGCGATATTCCGCGAGTCAACAGCCACTCTGGCCGTGATGATCATTTCAAGGAAAACCAACCACAGCAGCTCCACCACAACGACCGCATTGACGCCATCAAGTGGAAGATCGGTGATAGTCGGGGAAAGGAAGATGATTGTGACAATAATCATTCCCCCCTTCCCCCCTATCCCTGTACTTCTCAGCCCTTACTGTCAGTCAGTCTACCACCTGCTTCTAGCCCCACCACCCCAGTCTGCTGTAGTGTGGGCAACGCCACCATCATGACCACAACAAATACAACACATGAAAATGCCCCTCTCTTTAGAGAGGAAGCTGACCCTTATCCCCCAGTCGAGGGTGGGCGCAACAGTAACATCATAAGGGAACCGCCCACCAGAATAGTAACCACGCAGAGCCCCGTCAACGCAACACTGTCAGGAGATACTTCAAACTACCCGATAATCACAGACAGGAGTTCCCCTTGGCCACTCCATAACACCCCTTCCAGCAACTATAATCTTCCAATAAATAGGGAGGCTGGAGAGAACATTTCTGAGGTGACCAGCGGCCATATACCTACAGGCGGAAGGGGCCCAGCTATAAATAGAACAAGGCATGGTGCAGGAAACAAAACCAAGAACAAGAACGATAACTCGAACTGCAACGACCGACCGCCGAACAACGCTGGGGAACCCAACCGACCTGCAACCCGACTTCGACAACTACAACTCCAAACAGCACCACTACCCAAGAAAAACCAAGCTGTGACGCCAGACAGTATGACAAATGTTCGACGACTATCAACAAACGGACGAACTAATAACAGCAAATTTCCTTTCAAATAGGAAATCGGCCTCAGCCATGTCGCTGACACACATTGCATGAACACATCAACTGTGAACTGTGACTCAGCTGCCAAGCAGGACCCAGTATGGAACAATACAGACTCTACAATGCAAGGTAGTCTTAGAATATTGAACTGGAATGTAGGAGGGCTTTTACCTAAACTTAGTGATAAGGATATGGTAGAATATTTGAAATCATTTGATGTTGTATGCATAACAGAATCATATATCGAAAACATTATGCAGTTAGACACTCTCTCTGAATTCCAGTGGTACTTTGCCCCTGCGAAAAAACTTAGTTATCATGGCAGACCGTCTGGTGGGGTTGTGGTCATGGTGAGGAAACACTTAAACGATTCCATAGAACATATAAGTACTGCCTACGACCAAATAGTGGTACTTAATATGAAAAGAAAACTACTGAACTTAGACAAAGATATAATTTGTATTTGTACTTATATACCACCGTACGATTCACCATATTATAACGCCACGAACGAGATAGATGGTATTGATGCTTTAGAAATGTGCCTCTCAGACTTAAGGGAAATGGATGAAGATTTCTATATCCTTTTGTGTGGAGACATGAACGCACGAACTGGTATGTCCAATAATTGTATATCCCCAAGATATATATTCTCGAAAGACGAGGAAGAAATAATTTTTGAGAGGACTTCAGATGACCCAGTAATCAACACCTTTGGCAGGAAATTACTTGACCTGTGCCAGTTGTATGAATGCTCTATTCTTAATGGCTGTAGCTTTTTCGATGCAGATAGTAGCATGACCTTTATTTCACAGGCTGGGTCCAGTTTGCTAGATTACTTTTGTGCATCAAACGATCTGTGCGAGGAAGGCATATTTTTGTCGCTGAAAGTTGAAAATAGAGTAGAGTCAGACCACCTGCCAGTCGTGTTGACGGTAAGCGTGACGCGGACAGACCGAGCTGATGCACGTGCAGAGGGGAGGTACATAGAGAAAGTAGTGTGGGACACGGACAAGACAGATCTATTTTTAGCTGCACTGAGTACAGGGGAAGCCCAAGAGAAGCTAACACGTGCAAGTTGTGAAATAGAACAGGACCCGAACAATGCCATGGGGATTTTTGTGAACTGCCTTCAGTCGGCTGCGACATGCATGAAGAAAAGAATCTTTGTAGGAGATCGTAAAAAAGATGCAGAATGGTTTGACCATGAGTGTGTAGAAGCCAAGAAACTCGCCAAGTGTTACCTACGCAAGTTGAGGCGAAATATATCGGACCAGTACCGAACACAGTACGTGGAAGCAAGACGTCAGTATCAGAGAATAATCAGGGAGAAAAAGAAAAATTTCAAAAAGACGAAAGCAGAGCGATTGTCACAACAAATAAATAATCCTAAGCTCTTCTGGGCAGAAGTTAACTCATGTCTTAACAAAAAAGTCAGGAAATCAGCTAGCGAAAAAATTTCTGCAAATGAATGGATGAACCACTTTACTGAAGTTTTTAAATCAAATACCGTGAGCTCTCCCAGTTTAAACCTCTCTGATGCTGACCAATTGTCCGGAGTAGACGCATTAGATGAAACTATAAGCGAAGACGAGGTGCGCTCAGCAATCAGGGGCCTGAACTCTGGGAAGGCATGTGGTGTAGATAACATTTTGGCAGAAATGTTAAAAGTTGCCGAAGAACACGTATTGGCCTTTCTGACTAAATACTTCAATAATATGTTTGTAAACGGGAAATGTCCCGACCTATGGAAAGAAGCTATCATTGTACCAGTCTTCAAAAAAGGAGACCGAGAGTCCCCCAGTAACTATAGAGGAATCGTTATACTTCAATCCTGAACACTACGCTGTATGAATGGCTGGAAGAAAACAAGATTATCCCTGAATCACAAGCAGGATTTAGAAAGGGGTACTCTACAACTGACCACATATTCTCGTTATATGCTATTGTCCAGAAATACCTTAGTAAACCAGCTAAACTTTACACATGCTTTGTGGATTTAAAGATGGCCTACGACTCAGTCCAACACGAAACCCTATTGAGAGCATTAATTAAATGCGGAGTATCCGGATTTTTCACCAGAGCAGTAATGGCGATGTATGACTCCCTGAAGGCACGCATACGGACAAAAACGGAACTTACTGAGTCCTTTCACTGTCCCTGCGGCCTTCGACAGGGGTGTGTAGCTAGCCCAACCCTTTTTTCTATTATTATGAATGAAATAGCCGATGCGTTGTCTACCGAAGGTAAACACGGTATTCAGCTTTGCCCCGGTCTAGTTGAACTGTTCATTCTGATGTTTGCAGACGACTTGGTACTCTTATCAAGCACACCAGCTGGTCTTCAAAACCAGCTAAACTGCCTCGCTAAGTCATGCCAGAAGCTAGGACTAGAAATTAACAGTAGCAAAACTAAGGTAATGGTCTTTAGGAAGGGGGGTTTCTTGGGAAGACGGGAAAAGTGGTCCATAGGAGAAACAGCCCTAGAAGTAGTTAACAGCTACGTGTACCTAGGCTTTACTTTTACAACAACCATGAGCTCGTTCCAAGGGGCTAAGCAGTTAGCGGTAAAAGGGAAAAATGCTACGTTTGACATAGTTAGAGCCTTAAAAAACATTGACAACATGAGTAGACAGACTTTTTTTAAACTCTTCGACGCAGTAGTACAACCAACCCTTCTATATGCATCTGAAGTATGGGGACTTCTCCATGACAATAGTCCTGTGGAAAAGGTACACCTTTACGCATGTAAGAAGTTTTGAATGTCCCCATACTTACTCCATCAGAGATGATATATGGCGAACTTGGAAGGTATCCGCTCATCGTCAGTTGCTATCTGAGAACAATTAAATTCTGGCTCCGAGTGACAAAAATGCCCATCAACCGCATACCCAAACAAGCATACCAATTACTATTTAATATAGATGCAAAAGGCAAAACAAACTGGGTAACAAAAGTGAGAGTAGCCCTAGGATCTATGGGTTTTAATCTGGTATGGGTAAACCAAGGAGTAGGAGACGATAAAATGTTTCTCGCTACTTTCAAACGTAGAGTGATAGATGTCACCCAGCAAACGTGGGTGGCCAACATGAGGAATAGTGAACGGTACCAGTTATACAGATCGTACAAATCCACTCTCGTACCAGAGCTATACTTTGACTATGTAAACATTAAAATTTTCAGGGATGTTTTAGTACGCTTTCGGCTAGGTGTGAGCGAGATAAATACCCATAAAAATCGTTTTATACAACAAAGGACAGAAAACACAAACAAATGCCCTTTCTGTACAAATTATATAGAGGATGAAACCCATGTCCTTTCTCAATGTCCCAGATATGTAGACCTTCGACCCAAATATCTCCAGCAAGTCTCACAACACAATCAAAAACAATATCTTGTGCAGATACTATCATCCGAGAACGCAGGAAGAATACGACAATTGGCATGGTATATTCATAAATGTTTAAGGAGAAGAAGGGAGATAAGCGAAGTTGATATTATGTGAAGTCTGATTGATACCCTCTGTATATGGATGCTCTCTGCTCGAAAAATACCCTTTTTGATTGATAATATTGACATCTGAAAGTTGCCATAATGTATGTGTACATACGATGTGTCTATGTAGGGTAGGGATGAGAGGGTATAAATGAAGAGGTGTTAGGATGAGTGGGTGTGTGAGAGGACTACTGTACAGTGCATGTCTTTAAAGTGTACGACGGGATGGGTATGAATGGATAGGTGATTGTATGTATGAGAGGATGAACCCTATATGCTCACCTTGAGTGACAATGGCTGAAATGGCCCTAAGTCAATAAAATGTTCGAGTTCGAGTTCCTGCCGTTCTTTCATCTGTTTAAAAATCTCCATTTGTTTACAAAATTAGAACAGATTCTCTAAAGATTTTCTAAAGCGGATTACTTATACGTTATCTACTTATTATCTATGTGGTATATGTGTATGCTTGTGTGGACAGGCGCATGTTCGTGCGCGTTTCTGAACGTGTGTTCACGTGCGTGCGTACGTGCGTGTATGTACATGCGTTTTTGCGTATTTTTGTGAGCGTGTGTGTGTGTCCCATTTGCACACTCATGCACAGAGAGTAATAGGGTCGACAGATGGCACTCACCTTGACAAGCAGATTCCGACCCTACTTGCATTGTTTTGCCGAAAGCAGCAGCCGACAAAGATTGGTTGCCCCACATGCTCCTCACCTCGCGATGTAGCATCACACACGGAGCAGACACAAGATGGCTGCAGTTTCTTGTGCGACTGCCTGCAGTTTTGAAAGGCTTTTCTCTGTAAATCCTCGGTTGCCACCGAAAGAAATTCGACTACGAGATGTGTGAGTTCCAACCACACGGTTTGTGCGAGTCAGTGAGTAGAAGTGTCTCCTGGTCTCTTTGTTTCCCTGCTTCCATTTGCGTGTTTGTTTGTCTGTGGGGTGCATGCGCGCGCGCATTTATATTTGGTCTGTGCTTTTGAATGGTGTGTGTGTGTGTGTGTGTGTGTGTGTGTGTGTGTGTGTGTGTGTGTGTGTGTGTGTGTGTGTGTGTGTGTTGGGTGATGCATGCATGATTGTGTATACATGCGCCCGCATATTTTTTATGTGTGGTTTTGAATGGTGTGTGTAGTGCATGTGGATGAAGCGTGGATTTGTGTTCGCGCGCACGTGAAAAAATATTATTGTTAATGCATTATATTACGTGAGCCTTTCCAAGCTGACAATTTTCTTGTGAAAAATCAATTGCACTTGAAAGATGTTTTTTTAAGCCGAAACTCTTATTTTCAAGTCTTGAGTTGGACCCTCTTGTTATTTTTATTTTGTTTAAGCTGAGAAATTCGCACGTTTTAACCTTTTGAGAAGCGCTTATAATTGTTCACGGTTTTAAGCAAGAACTTGCAAGGTTTTTATTTTATTAAATGTTAAGTAGGCCTAACGGATATTTTGGTAGAGTTTAACTTAACTATTTCTTGTTTTGGTCAAAACTCTTGTAAAGAGATGCTCTGCGTGTGGCATCTGTTTACAGGGCTGGTTGCCTTGCCTTGATATAGTCTTACACCACTTTCACATTTCCATTAATTAATGAATCAGAAGGGAACAAACAAAAAAACCCAGTCGGGTATTTCTTAACAGACACCACACCTGTTTTGTCTCAAATGACTACCTGCGTCAGGTAAGTCAATAATCAACGTGACGTCATCAATGTCGTGAGCGTAAAGTCATGTACCTTTTGATCACGTGACATAGTCACTGAAGCGTACAGGATTAATTCCCCCTTGCTCATATGGGACAGAGTTCTTTCCCACTCAGTTTAGAAATTTTCGCATGACTGCGCCACACAGGAAACGTTTCGTGAAACTCTTTCGTCGGGATGTCAGAGGGCAATAAAACGTACACGGCGGTGGTGGTGGTGGTGGTGCGATAAGAAGCGAATTTATGGTTCTCGGCACGTCCGTCCCTCTCGGAGCGCACAGACCTTGTTCTTCAGCCGGAAACTTCGTCATGGAGCGACAAAGACGGCGTTCATGCTTCTCATCATCATCCTAACCCCCGCATAAACTTTTCTAAATTAAATAAAAACGTCATTAAAAAGAAGCTTGATGTAGAGAGAGATAGAGAGAGCACTCTTCACATTTCTCCAGCCACCCACCTCCAAGCTGTAAAATTAAAATGAATTTAAGCCAAGTGGCCACAAATTAACCCTTTTGCACAGACGTGTAGTCAGACTCCACAGGCAATTCTGTTATTTGAAATGCAGGTTGGTTAGTTAGTTAGTTAGTTAGTTAGTTAGTTAGTTAGTTAGTTAGTTAGTTAGTTAGTTAGTTAGTTAGTTAGTTAGTTAGTTAGTTAGTTAGTTAGTTAGACAATTTGAGAATTGGGACCATACCTCAGTTCCTCGTTGACATATATGAGGGTCATGATTATGACTTCCTGTGGATAATGAGTTACAGTTATTCACTTCTCTTAAGTAAAAAAAATCTTGAGCTAAGCTCACCCAGAAACTGAACAAGTTTTTGACTTTTGTTGATCCTTTTACTTTTTAACGTGTTTGGTTGCACTTGTGCATCAAGAGCAGTGTATAAAAGCCGATGCAGGCATGGGGTCTGTCTTTTCGAAGCGATAAGGTCGAGGAAAATATTAGCAGCAGCATCTAAATAGTCTGGTAAGGAGAGGAAAGATAAAGTTTTTCCAAGAATTAAAAACAAACCGAGACTTTCCTCCAGAACTCGTTACTGTTTGCTTTGCCTGTGAACGATTTGATTCCTGTCTGGACGAGCTAAGGTCGCTAATAGAAACACTCAGACGCTTATTAAATTGCACGTAACAACCTAACGTAAGATTAAACTGCCGTAAAAATCAAATTATCATTTGTCAAATAAATACTGACATTTCTTTTCCGCTGATGTCTAAGGGATTTTCATTTCTGCAAAATTATGGCACGCCAAAGGGACTTACCTCCGAGCATGACCTACTCACCTCTTCCCAGAGCTCAAGCACAGCTCACCCAAGCAAATCCCTTGTCTAGCATTTGTCGGATAAAATTATTCAATACAACCTGAAGTTTTACCGCTTTTTTGTCGAAGCCTTTTGGGAAGGAAGTGTTTAAATTCTCGGTTAGATTCGAAGCTTCGATAGTTTACGCATGAACTTATTTGTGTTATAAATTCTCGGACTTAATGGGCGCTTATTGACATGTAGGATATACAATCACCTACTGGCAGTGTGAGGTCTTCTGTTAACTGTTTTTCTGCAGCTAGTCACTCTACAGCTTTGTAGGAGCAACAATTCATGTTGGTGTGTGTGTGTGTGTGTGTGTGTGTGTGTGTGTGTGTGTGTGTGTGTGTGTGTGTGTGTGTGTGTGTGTTGGGGGTGGTGATGGTGGAGATAAAGCACACATGTCGGTAAAATGGAGCAGTAGAAGAGTTTCTGACATTTAAGTACAATGTTCTGTCGAGACAGTTCGACCTTAGTGTTGGGAACACGAGGACACAAGGTGTCAGCAATGCATGCAGCACGACTTTTTTCGGAAACAGTATGCGGTACTCCATTTTCGTTGAGGCCAAATATACAAGCAGTCGTCTGTTAGTCAACACCACATGATCTGAAGTTGAACAGCAAAGCCAGTATAACTGTTAAAATTATACCTGTCAGTAGAATCTGAAACATAATTTTTTATGACAAAATGATACCTTCCTCGGCGCTCTCTGGACCGAACTATGTCTTCTGCCCACCTAGCAGGTGGGTTTGTCAGAAAATGTAAAATGTGACAGATGTCGAGGGCTGGGCTACACTCTTCACGTGTTACAATGAACCACTTCGAGTTCACTGCCCTGACGGCTGCCTGTACTCTTTACCTTTTCAACCTTGCTTGCACTGTATAGAATTCTCGTGCACTTTCTGCATTTAATTAGTTGCTCACGTGTGGTCTTGCTTACTGGGACTTATTAACCACGTTCGCTCAGACTGCACACCGATACACACACACATAGATAGATAGATAGATAGATAGATAGATAGATAGATAGATAGATAGATAGATAGATAGATAGATAGATAGATAGATAGATAGATAGATAGATAGATACGGTACACAAGCGAAAGCAAGAGGTCGGGTCAATTCTACACGAAAACTATATGAACGGGAGGAACGTGCCCTTCTAGTCCTCATAAAAATGGCTAAAACATGAGCTGATTACAAATGAGATAAAAGAGAAGACCTCGTGGAACTTAAGAGGCTGTCATGGCGAGCTCTACGTCAAGGCTTAAGATTACACTAGGAAACGAACTCTGTCATGTGCTGTCATTTTGTTAAGCTCTCATCTTGCGAACAGCAGCAGCTTTTGGGGGCCAGCTTCAAAATAGCCTTCTTCTGGACAGCAGATAGTTAATGCTTTGATATCAAAGTAAACAGCCAGCTTGTCTTTCCTGGGATTTTTGTTTTGTCATGAGATTCGCGGGAACGCTGATACAAAACAATGGAAGATTCCCTCGGAGCTGAGTATGCTGCCGATGTAACAAACATTATTCGCTAAACCTGAACTGATTCAAAATCAAGAGAAAACGCTTGCATAGATCCTCAGAGGATGTCTCCCTGAACTCTGCGTCCAAACTTAAACGACCAGTGGAATGCAATTTGTAATGTTTGGCTAAATCTCAGTGCAAGACAGTATTTCCCTGAATCTGAGTGAATCCCTCCTTCTGTGATCGAGATAGAAACATCAACAGGCACAAAAAGAGTTCAAAAACACAAAACATCTAGACTCTACATAAACATGCGACTATCTCAGGAAAATATATCAGACAGGACGTGTCTGTGTACAAACGTGACGTCACGAATTTGACCTATTTTTGTTCACGGTGTTTGTAGCTCAAGAACGGAAGGGGTGCATTGACCTAGATTTGGAGAAATAATATCTTGCATTAAGCCTTTTTTAATAATTAAGAAATATGTGCATCACATTAATCCTTTAAAGAACAGCTTCAAAATATTATTTTGTAAAACAAAAAGGCTGCTGGATCTTTTAGCGAGCTGAAGCATTTGGTCTCTAAAATGCAGGTCAGCGCGGGAGGAGAGGCAGCTGCATAGGAAGATAGCAAAAATAAATAGACTTCCGATGATACTTCTGAAACGGAAACTATCCTTTTGCAGCATCCTTCTTGCTGGCCCAGTTTTGCGCCTGTTTGTTTGGAGGCGCTGTATGTCACAGCAGTCGAGTGCTTTGAACTCTACTCCATTCATGTTCACCCTCATAATAGGTGACATTTATCAGCGTCTTAATACATCACCGGATTTGATCGACATCTTCCTTTTTGTTTGGATTTCTAGTCTCCAAAATCAGACCATTGTTTGTTATAAATAAATCAGTGTGTAGTGATGTCTGTGGTTCTGGGTGATACCTGTGCAAATCTGCTTCCTTTCTCCATTACTCACCAAATCTGATAGGAATACTCTCGTTTCATCTGCCAGAATATCGTAGAATATGTTAATGTTTAATTTACCTTTTAGATGTTATTGATGATTACAAATCAAAACATTTGTTAAGCAGACCAAATGTCGACAACTTTTTTTTGAGAAGTTGCCTTGTGAGAAAGAAAGAAAGACGGGGAGGTTAGGAGTCGTTTGGTAGCTGCCCCACCCCGGTATTTATTTATCTCGTTCTTCACTAAGAACATGTTTCTGTCGTGATCAACTGTCAGCCTAAACAAGTTAAGAAGGGACGTTAAGAGTAAGGCAAATACAACAAGTGGAGGGCTTTAACATCTCTTTAAACTCACGAAGCAAAGTACAAGGTCTTAACAGTTTGCAAAACTGACGCATCGTGTGTTCGTTACCTAACTGAATAAACTTGACCCAGATGAACTGGCAAAGTTCACAATAATACCACAGTTGGGTTCACGGGACAAAATACGCCAGGATATCCCGGCTAGTGTGTAATATCTGTCCGAATAATTCAGGACTCCATCAGTGACATCTACGCCCGTAGCTGGTGCTGCTTGGCTTATTTGTAGCAGGGACCGTTACCTGACTGTTGGAGAGTAAGAGTCTTGCAGAATGTATGTCTTACTGCAGGACCAGGAGGATGATTATATACTCTGTGTGTGTGCGTGCGTGCGTGCGTGCGTGCGTGCGTGCGTGAATACATATCCTTCGCAAGTGTGTATGCCCACGCACCTACATGCGTGGATAATATTTTTAAAAGTGTCTGGCTGCACTTTTACACAAATGAAATGCATAATGACTGCGTTAGACTTCCTTTCAGCCTGTTGTGTCTTTGTGTGCTTTCCTCCTGTCCCCATTAGTTTCTCCTTCTCGCATCCGTCCTCAGCGCTCGTCACCGCTGGCGGCGCACGCCTGCTGCTTCCTCCGGTTACCCCATGTCCGGCTCGTATAACTCCGTGCGCGTGTCAAGCATCCACGATAGAACAAACACGGGTACTGAAAGCAACCCGAATGAAGCTAGCAGAGGAAGCAGTAATAAGGCCAAAACACCCTTTAACATTTTTATGTATAATGTCAATTTTTTCACGTGTCGGACCGTTTGCTAGGCAGTCAGGCAGGATCGATTTATTGATATGTTTATCCGTCTGTCTGACTTTCTGTCTTGGTTACTCGATTATTATTTTTTTTCATGTTTTAAATTTTGTAATTTTCTCTCTTTTTTTCTCCCTTTCCTTGTCTTTCTCTCTCCCTCCTCTCCTCCGTCCTCTCTCTCGCTCTCCCTCCTCTCCCCCTCCTCTCTCTTACAAATGTGTCCCTTTCTTTACAAGTCTTGGGCACATACCTGCTGCATCAATGCACCGTTTCCTCAGCCAGAACATAAACCAGTGTCTCGTCGACTTGATATCCGCTTTCTATTTTAGTAATTTAACAAGCTAACGTCACAAACCTGTCAGGCGGTTCCGTCCGGCCTGGAAATGACATCGACTTCTTGTGCACCAGTCCGTTAAGAAACCGTCCGAGCTGGACACGACTGGCAAGTCTCAGCCGCAGATCGAAGCGATCGACTGTTGTCAGGCAGATCAGGGATATTGCAGAATTCTCGCAAGCGCCTGCACGCCCCTGCAAATGGGGACCTCCTTTGATGGCCAGCCCCTGATTTGGGGAAACGTTTTCAACGTATCTTTCTCATCCAGACCCATGTTTGCTCCCAACACGTAAAAGAGCGATGGAACGTACTTTTGGGGGGGGGGGTTGCCGTGTCTGCTCAGGAATGTGAGAAGGGGGAGTCCAGTAAACTCAGCATACGTGAGATTAAAATACGATGGCAGGGTGATGACACTGATATGACAAAAAGAGATAGAGAGAGAGAGATGGCATGAAGAAAGTTCTGATGCAAGAATTTCGGAAAATGCCGTATGTGGACTTGAACAGTGTGAGAATGAGAGGCATGTTGCTCTAACTACATAGCTAATAAATTAGCAGTCCCTTAAAATATTCACGAAATATTTATAGTTTAGAGGACTGTTAAGTGTCAGCGATTCACCTAGCGCCAACTGATGTGCTGTGAGCCCCAGACCGCTAGTCCGACAGGAAGTAGAATATGAGGGAAGAATTTAAGACAGCGCGATATAGGAATGAACAGTTTGAGAACCAGACCAGGAGCACGTTCGTCTGACACCATGAAAGGCGTGTCCGTAGCCAGCGACACCTGCTTTATCTGAGACGAGAATCTCGCGAGCAAGAGTCGGCCATTACGCTCTCGGGAGGAGGGTTTGTGTGACAAGAAGACGACTGATCCTTTCCGCCCCAACAATCCCAGCAAAAGAGTTCAGGGAATTGGCTTCTATCTTCCGTTTCCAGAGCTACCGACTTCTAAACTTCGTCTGTCTCAAAGCAGATCTTGGGCGATCACCGACCCCGACACCTGTCGTTCAGGAAGAAGGTATAGTCACGCATGCATGTTAAAACACACAGCTTGATATTCATGTCTCTTACCTCTCTCAGACCGTCCATCCACTAGACAGCTCGTCTCTCTCAGTATCAACCTTTCTTTTTTCATGCTAATTTATTCACACATACATAACAAGGATTTATATGTGCTGAACGACTACAGACAAATCAGCAGTTAACCATACAATGGAGAAACACAACCAACAACAAACGAATGACACCGGGACAAATATGAACGAAATACATAACAAAACGAAGATAAGGAATTGAGGAGTTAGCGAAAGAAATCCATGGATTATGAAAGGTATTTCTTAAATATAAACATTTTAAATTCGGGCTGCAAAGCTTGAAACAGTTTGAAAGTGGCAGAAAAGGAGCGAAATCCCTATAACAAGACATATAGCAAAATCTTACTTCTCAACAGATTGAGAGACGGAGAAGGAAATAACCCCCGCGCAGGTTAAGTGCAGGTTGGAGGGTCGGGAGAGTGGGGCGACGGCGCTGACATTTAATCTACGTCACGTCATTTTGCCCTCGCCCGTCACGTGACCAACTGCACTGGGTGGATATCGAGGTGGGGAGTCGGGTCCCTGTCTCTGGGTCGTTTTGCGATCTTCTGTCTCTTGTCGTCGAAATGACATTCTCCTTGGGCCGGCAATCTTCTAATCCCACGTCGGGGGCTCGAGGCTGCGAGATTTACTCGGCCTGACTGGTTCTTGACACTTCAGTTTCGGGGTGGGGGGGATCTCGCCAATCTAGGGAACTCCATTCCGCGTATCTCAGGTCTTCTTTCTCACTCCATTTTACGTCTGTCGTCTACTTGTCTTCAGTAATAAAGTACAGGGTTGTTCTTCTTGCCTGGTCACTTAATACTTCGAAAGACAACTGCAATTAGAGAGGGCGGTCCGGTGGCGCAACGGCTAGCGCCTGTCACCAATACAGTGAAGGTTGGCTGTCCTGGGTTCAGTTCTCGTCTCGGGCACGCTGTTCTTTCTCTGCATGTGGCATCTGTTTACAGGGCTGGCTGCCATGCCGTAATATAGCCTTAGTTGCTGGCTCGGCGTAAAACACCAATTCACAAAAAAAACTGCAATTAGAGACAGTGCCTATGAAAGATCATACACCTACACTAAAATATTTTGCAAAAATCTGAACCTTACGCTGTATGTCATTCAAGATTAAATCCTGAGGGATGACCAGCTAAAGCTACTGTCAGTAATATCTTATCGACATGCAAGGTCTGTTGCTGCTTTTGCTTCTGACATTTTCCAAACAAGAAAGAAATATGGGTATAAGTCAAATCCCGTCTCCCATCTATTCTTCTTGCTCTCTTCTGTTTGTCCTTTTCCTGTTCTATTTCTCCTGTTCTTTCTCTCTTCCTCCTCTTCTGTCATCCATTTCTTCTTCCTCTCATTCTCTTGTTCCTCTTGTTCTTCTCGGCATCCTTCTACTTCTCTTCTTTTTCTTTCCTTCCTCTCCTTCTCTTATTATTATCCTTCTTATGTTCCTGTCCTATTTATTCCTTTGTTCTCTACTCATTCATCTTTTTGTCTTTTCTTCTTTTTCTCTTCCTCCTCCTCGCCTTCTTTTGCTCCATTTACTTTTCTTTCCGTCTTCCTTCTCTACTTCTACTCTTTTTCTCCTCTTCTCCTTTATTTCCTTCTCCTTCTTTTATAGTCCTATTCTTCTCCTCCTTTTCTCTTCTTCCTCTTCTCATTTCCCTCCACCTCTTCTTCTCCGTACGCTTCTTTTTTCTTTCTCTTTCTTTCGAATGGGAGTTTAACATTATAAATATATTCGTTTGTTCGTCTGCAGGAAACCCACACCATTCTTCTCATAATCATCACCACTATATAAAGGTATGACCATCTCAAGAACTCTAACCTAGGCGTGCAGGAGAAATATTGGATGCGTGTTATCAAACCTGCTGCACATAAACTCCCACTGACCGAAACAAATAAAACAGCGTCTGAAGAGTTATCTTGGCAATTTCCTTTCTTGCCACCAGATATGAATAAAGCATATATCTTATGATGCGATTTTAGTATCATATGTGCTCCACGGTAGTATTATGTTTGCATCTGTCAGCAGCAGTCACTGCTTGAGGACGGGGGGGGGGCCTTTGGAGAAAGAGAATGAGTGCAGTTCAGGAGAACAGACAGGGGTGTGTGAGGGAGAGAAGGTGGAGGAGTAGAGCCACATAAAGAAGAAAGAGAAGAATAAGAGGGGGGAAGGGGTTTAATGCAGTGAACAGCCTAGGCTGCTCCCTGTAGCTGTGGCTATCAAGTGAATCTTCTTTTGTCTGGCGCAATTCCTGACCCAATCTCTCGACCTATTCCCGTTTAATGAGAAGAATGAAGCCCTGTCTGTCGGTTGTTCTTAACCACTATCTCGGCTGTAACCTGGAGGCAGGCTGAAGAGCCGGGGTATCTAGAAGCCTTGTCTATCCCTCGTCATGCCTTGCGGCTGACTTGAAAGTATGCGAGGAAACCCTTTGTTTTGATACTTTGATCTCAAAACTGGACATGATTGCTATTGAGTGAATTTTCGTTAAGTTTCTAATCCTTTCAGGTTTGTAAAAAGATATGCTGTTGTTTGGAGGTCATTATGGTTCACAGAAACCTCACAGAAGCGCTCAGCGCGCACTACAAAAGTTTCAAAATTAACAGATATTTTTTTCTTTAGAGAATGGTTTTTTCTTGCAGTTGCAGTGTTGTTTTGCAAGACAAAGGATTTTCTGGGATTTTTTTGGAAGTATGAGCTTCCGAATGCAGGCCTGCATCGCAGTGTGCGGTTGTTTGTGCCAACATGCTGTTCAACACTACTAACTTGGACATCACTATACCTCATGTCCGATCATAGACTATAGAGAAAGAAGGACAGCCATCTTAGCGCGCTTGTAGTGGGCCAGCGCTGGCTCAACTCCCGTCCGCTGTATACTCGCCGATACAATTGACAGCCAGCTTCCGCTCTCTTTGTCGCGTATCCGCGAGTACATCATGGAATGCTTTGATATTGAAGAAATCCTCTTAGTATGCTTTTATATATATTTTAATACATAAATCATAATGTACAATATCTCCGCTCAAACACAGCGTTGTATCGTAGTATTTGTATTTATTTGAAAGTCAAATTAATAGTATTGTCAACAAGCTCTCGCTGACGGTCCGGTGGCGCAATGGTTAGCGCCTGTCACCAATACAGTGAAGGTTGGCTGTCTTGGGTTCAGTCTCGGGCACGCTGTTCTTTCTTTGCATGTGGCATCTGTTTACAGGGCTGGATGCATTGCCACGATATAGCCTTAGTTGCTGGCTCGGCGTAAAACACCAATTAAAAAAACAAGCTCTCGCTCTCTGGCTCATTGTCTGAGTGATACAGAGAGCGGTTTGTAGCGAGTTTGTCGTTTCTTAAATATTAATTGAGACTAAGGCCCTGAGGGGCATGCCTTAAACTCTATTTATTTTGTAACACATTTAAATCCTTATTTATTGATTTTTTTTAACGATGTTGTTATAAAACACATTCACATCGTGCGTCGTGTTATCAGGACGATGGTGCACTTGAAATGGGTGGCGAAGAAAACTTCGATGTTCCTTCGATGTTCTTTCTCGACTTGACTACCGCAACTCCTTGCTGGCAGGCTGCCCTGACTACCTCATTCAGAGACTCCAGAGAGTACAGAACTCTGCTGCGCGTCTGGTGCTTAGAGCAAGGAAACGGGACCATGTCACTCCTCTCCTTCGTTTTCTACACTGGCTACCCATCCGTTCTGGCATTCAGTACAAACTGTCTGTGCTGTGTTTTACTTTCTTTGCTGGCTCCTGTCCTGACTATTTCTCTGAACTTCTCATCCCTTACTCTCCGTCCAGACAACTACGCTCTTCGTCTGACGACCGTATTCTAACTGTTCCTGTCACCAGAACAACAACATATGGTCACAGGACTTTGGGCTACTGTGCTCCAAAACAATGGAACTCTCTTCCTTTCCATATCTGCCACCTTCCTACAACTGAATCTTTCAAATCTGCACTGAAAACGCACCTCTTCCTTGAGCATTTCTCCTAACACAGTCCGCACAATGCTCGTCCTTCTTAACCCCGCCCCCTTCCCTCTTGCTACTTTACCCATCTTTCTCGCAGAATCACTATATTTCTCTGTTCCTGTTACTTGATGCCTTTTGTTTTCTGTTTCGTCGTCAGTACTGTCGTTTTCTTTCGTCCCCTTTGTTCTGTATCTACTTAGTCCACGTCTCTTCCTCATTTTAAGCGCTAAGAGCATGCTCTCTATGAGTGTGAATATGCGCTATAAACATCTTCACTATTATTATTATTTATCTGCCCCCGAAAGTTTCAGTTGGGTGCCTTTCAGATCTATAGGTAAAAATAGAGGTTAGAGTAAGAAAAGTAGCTATTTTCTTCCATTATTTATTTTGTGATACATTTTTACTTAAACTTGTAGACAAATTTGTTTAATCATAATTAGTTTCATCAGGTCTACCTGGAGATCTGGGAAGAGTCTAGTAGTGCGATTCACAGCTCTCACAAGAGCTTTTTCCCTGTCTTGATGTTCTCGTCCTCGTCGTATGCTGAAAAATGATAAGCCTTTGTGTCGACTTTTGCATGCTGGGCAGCCTGGAATCGCACAGCTAGTGCCTGGCATGTCAAATTAACTACAACAATAGCTCTGAGACGCACTGTGTAAGCGAAGCCGGAAAAGGCGAAGGGATGAAAAAGCCAGCGCATGCGCGTTGCAAGTTATTTGTTCCCGCGCTCGAGTCGCTAGTCCTTCTTTCTCTATAGTCTATGGTCCGATTAAGCCAAACGAAAACAGTCCATAGATACGAACTAGTCTGACAGCCTGGAAAAAATATGATTTCTTCTAAATTCAACTAAGAAAAGTCTTCCACAACTTCTCCCGTTCAAGACTATAACATAAACCTGCTGATTAAGTCTAAAATTGGATCGAATGATGACGAAGCGATGCATCAGATTTCTTGCAGCCTGTCGGCCTAATTAGCTGCCTTATGTTTCTTTCGACTTTATCAAAATCCTCGGAGCCCAGTATTCTGGAAATATCACACTCCCTGATCCTTGATGTTATTTGATCAAACCTATTTCCTTCCATACTTGCTTAACAATGTTGACCGTGGCAGTTTCAAAACAGAATTAAAATCTTTCTTTGTCAGCTAGGCGTAAAGGCACCGCGGTTTTTTTTGCTTATCGGTGTTTATTTATCAACAGAGAAAGGACGCTAACTCATATCAGTTTGCAAACAACCAGTTGACATTATGTCCAAAACAAAGCAGGGTCCTTGTCCGGCCCGAAGAACACATCTCGGTGATAAAAGGACAGACACCGAGATTTCAGGCCTATTTCTCTTTAAAGCGGTTCTGTCTTCTTTTGCCTGGGCGGGAAGTGTGAAGTGTGAAAGATCGGTTAACAGTCTCCTATTGTCCTCACTTTCTTGTGTGAAATGGTTGGCTGGTTTGTACAAACGGACAGTAGGAAGAATGACAAAGAAATAAAAATTTATATCTGTAATTGAAGTTTGCTGAACTGTTTAACGGGTCGTTTCTTGGAATATTTCCACCCACATTTCTGATGAAGGCAATTCGCACAGATAAATAAATACAGAAACAGCCGAGTGCAAAGCTCTAGTTAAATTTTTATAGAAATAGCGCCTTTTCAAGCTTAGTTTTATTTGTGAAGAGTTCTGCATGAAGCATGTGCATGAGATCCCTCGCTAACAATTCCTAAAAAGAAGAGTTAAGTGCTGAAAATTTGATACGGCTGTTTTTATTGATATTATTGATATCAAATCTAAATGGGAGGTGGATGGGAAGAAGTGTAACCTGGAGCCAGGGTGATGAAGGCAGCGTAACCTGTGACTTTAGTCATGAAGCAGAGGTAGTGTTACCTCAGGATTAGCTACCGACCAGGAGCTTGCGTGTTCCTGTAATTGTCAACAGGCGCAGATTGACAAGATCAGATGATAATCTAGCGGTCCTCGTCTGGCGTTTGGTCCACGTTCATGGCTACGGTGGAGGAGGGGAGCTTGCTAAGGCTGTATGTATTAAGTAGTGGTTAAAGCAAGACCTGAGAGACGGATGTATCTCTGATTCATAACTACGACACCGATAGTTAGTATTCTCGATTTAGCAACAGAGGATTGTCGGTTTGAGATTCATCTGCAAATATGCTTTTTCATGGGATTTGACTGCACATAAAAGTAAACATTTCAGTATTCAATACAGGTATATTTTTTTCATCACTTAGGTTATTTCTGCGGCGGTCTGAGACTCCAAGACTATTTTAAGTAACGGATGTTACCAGCCAGAATGCATCTAAAACGATGATAAACGTAAAATAAATGCCACATTTCCCGGAGTCGGATATAATGCATGGGATATTTTCAAAACGTTGATATATAAAATTTTATCGAAATATTATTTCCGTTTTTTTTTTTTTTTTTTAGTATTTGCAGTCCGACTTTTCAGCCTCCTGGAATCCATCTTCATTCGGGGGACATTCGTGCTTATAAAAGTTTGCGGCATCATGAGCTGGTTTAGTAGCCACAGACATGTCTCTTCTGCTTGGCATTCTGCTACATTTTGTAGACATTCTGTTTTCTATGGCGTATGGGTTATTTTTACACAAAAATTTTTCTCCTAACGAAGATGCATTTACTCTTCAACGGCTCTTATTTGTGGTGCCTTTCGACACTTAAAATTGTAACAATATGATTTGCATGATCATGTAAGAACTCAAACTTTTTTTCAACATTATATTGCAGAAAGTAAGATAATATTATTACCGGTGGTTTTAAACTAATATATGTTCTTTAACAAAAGTTTGTTTACTTTAGAAGAGGCGTGAAAAAAACTGATAATCTTTTCCTTTGCCTTTATTTTCTGGCTGTTCTTCGCGGTTGCGTGATATTGCATACGATCTGTCTTCCACCTCCACCAACACTGAATCTTGTTAATCATGGGAGCCCCTTGAGGTATGAGAAATGATGTTCTTATGCTGCACAAGAAGTGAATCATGAGAAAATGGAGCCGTCCACAGATCCATTATTATTCGGGTTCCATTCCTGCTCACGGAAGTTCGCGCCATCGTGAACAAACTGGTCTCTCCATTGACACGTCCTGTCTGTCTGAGATTTTACTACATATCGTAGACATTAAAACTTTATGTAAAATGTAAGTCTTACCTTTTTTTGCCAAAAACAAATCGCTGACGAGGACTATTACCATTGTTGTTGTTGTTGGCATAGAATAAAAACCCTTGTTATTAAGAGCTTTTAATCTGTTTTTACTCAGTGAACTTCGCAAATCAGTCGAAGAAAATAACATGTCTTTTTAATACTTCAGAATTATTTATTTCCTTTCAGTAGAGATGGGCTGCAATGATCCTAGCCTGCTCTTTAACATATATAGCGTTCTTGTGAATGGAATTCTTTAGACTGAGCAGACCAATAAACAGATTCGGTTTGCCAGCTGAAAATTGGAAACAGTGATTGACGATCCAAATAAAAATGAAAAGACTTTGATTTTGCTTAACTGCTTAGCTATAAAATTTAATTAATAGAACAACCTCGATTTGGGAGAAAACATCAAGAATAGACTAGCTTTTTCTCGGTGCCAAGAAAAAGTTTGCCTGTGTTAGTAGATGATGACTTCTCGAGATTTCAGTTTTGCAAGAAAACAGGTAAAGCATGCACGGATGAAAACCTTTTTCTCCTCATTAGACATACAACACATAAACATAATTAAAATCTTTCTTTGTCAGCTAGCCGTAAAGGCACCGTGTTTGTTTTTTTGTGTTTTTTTTTTTTTTTTGCTTATCGGTATTTATTTTTCAACAAAGAACGCTAACTCAGTTTGCCAACAACCAGGCGCATCCTAAATTACCATGTATCTGATGGATGATGAAATATTTATCATACACGTGGCACTGACATTTTAAAAAATGTAGAACTTTATCAGTTTATACTTTCAAATGAAGAAATGTCGAGGTCTTATGCTATTTTATTTTTTGATAGATAGGTGAATAGGGCGAAACCTACACCTATCAGTTCCTTAACCTTCTCTTCCTATTTTCATGCCTTTTACTAAATCTAAAGCTTCTGCCTTTGTCATTAAGACTTCTACACAATTTGTTTTGCTCTTTAAACAGCAATGATTTTTTCACATTGTTTAAAGAAATGTTGGAACGCTTGGAATGAATCATCAAGGTATAATACAATTTATTATGATACAATTGAACTTCGCATAGATTGTGACTGAAATTAATTCACCAATTAATTGTTTTTCTGTGAGATTCATAAGTTAAATCATTAAATGCCTCTATTTCCTAAATTGCAAAGTTTTTTTAGCCCTTGAAAAATGCACAAAATGTTGGGTCTTTTCTTTACCCCTTCAGTTCTAAGTTTTCAAATACTCTGCAGATCATCTTGCAATGCTTGAGTTTATTTTTATTTCTTCCGTTAAGTTTTCTTCGATTATACCTACTTGTTTTTTCTGTTCTGTCTCTACTTCGCTTCCTTTTCTTCTTTAAAGAAGTGTGTTTGTTAGAAGCACCTTTCATCTGCATTGAGAGGGTTTCAAAATAGCTGGAAGATAATTTTAAAGTTTAGAGCAATCGGAAAAAATATTCTCAGCAGCATCTAGAAAACTTGATTGCCCATAATGAAGTAGGCAGCCAAGCTCTCCCTCTCTTGTCCCCACAGCTACGAAACATCCGTCTTGCGCATGCGTCTGGTCAACGTGCCGTTGCGTCTTCACCTGCCTTCCAGCCTGGCGCATGCAGCACATTTTTAAACCTATTTTTTGTCTGGCCGCCTAGTTGTACTCGAAGAAGTTAATTCTGAGCACGCGCGCGAAACCAAGAGAAGAATAAATAAGTGAGCCCAGCGGTGTGAAAAGAAGATGCCCACGTTCACCTCCATTTGTCACTGACATCAACGTGCTTCACGTGTCCCTTGCCACGTGACGTCCCTAAGAAATCGCCGCGTGATATCACGTTCCAGCTTCTACGGGATGTTACGTTCATGTTGCTATGTAACGAATTACGCCGACGCTGCTAATTAGTTTGTTGTTTAGGCCTGATGAATAAGAGACAGGCAGGGACACCCTCCCACCCACCCACACAAACATTCACGCAACCACGGCACATGCACAAGTATTCGTGCACGGAAGGAGATGCGCGTGTAAATCGTTGAAGTTATTTGTTGATGTCACCGACTCACGCCCACATTTTTCTTGCGTCCATTTGCAGATGCAGCAGTTTGTGGGATCCTCGGCGACAACCACGCAAGAAGCAAGGACGCAAAGAGAAATCTTCGATTACTAGATTACTAGAGCTTGTTAGCTTCCCACCCGACTGTGAACCCATGCTAGCCGTACAGGTAGCTATTATGGACAAGCGTTTTGTTGCTGCTCTGACTGCAAAGATGCATCGAATCATTCCTAGAGACAAATCAATACTCATTTTCAAACCCATCCCAGCTGCTGCCGCGGGCAGGACCATAACAATGGCTTTTGCGTGCGTTTTCAAGGTCTAATAAAGGCTCCGGAGATTATCTTTCCCAAGGACGTTTGCACTTAAAAAGGAAATCCTCCTACCTGGTGAGGTCGCCAGGTCAGTTTTCGCAAGCGTTGATGATGTGAAGCAAGCAGCCTGTTCGAAGCAAACGACTTTTTCCCCCCGACCCCCTTCGTTCAACTATGGACTACAGCCACCGCGTCACTTCCTCAGCCTCGAACCTCACCACGTTGTCCATGAACCAGCTATCCAAAGCTGCCGTTGATGCTGCGGACGCAATGGCCAAAGGGGTTGCCACCGCGGAAGCAGCAGCGGCAGACGCGCAGAAAACGGAGCCGCCACAGCAGCCCGTGTACGTGACGGTCATCGTCGTTCTGATGTACACACTCATTATCATCGTCGCCGTGGGCGGTAACGTCCTCGTCTGCTACATCATCCTGTCCCGCGCCACCATGAGGACCGTCACCAACCTCTTCCTCCTCAACCTGGCCGTCAGCGACATCATGAAGGCCGTTATCTGCAACCCCTTCACTTTCGTGGCCAACCTCATCCTGCTGTACTGGCCGTTCGGAGAGTTTATGTGCCCCTTCGTCACCTACGTCCAAGTGGTGGCTGTGTTTCTCAGTGCCTTTACGCTTGTGGCCATCAGCTTGGATCGCTTCGTGGCGATCGTGTACCCGCTGCGACCCAAGATGACCCGGCGCTTTTTTCTAAAGATCGTACTCTTCATCTGGTTCCTCTCGCTGGCCGTGCCGCTGCCTACAGCCATCATCTCCAGGGTGGAGTACCCGGACAACGTGACAGCCATGTGCTGGGAGGGGTGGGCGCGCGACTCTGACAAGTACATCTACAGTGCCATCATCATGATGCTGCAGTACTTCATCCCGCTCGTCATCATCACCATCACCAGCGCCAAGATTGGCTACATCATCTGGCTCAAGAAGACGCCTGGGGAGGCAGAACGAGACAGGGACCGGCGCATGGCCAGCTCCAAGAGACGGGTGAGTTGGGGGTTGAGTCAGTTGACAGTGAATCTTATAATTCAAGTGAGTGACTCGACCGGTCTTAGTCTGAAATAATACCTAAAATACTGAGTGGTGTTCCTGGAATCTGATCCAGCGCTAAATAAGTTCTATGTTGTGAAGGCTTTATAAAGGCAACCTGAGAGATTAGACGGGATCCAAGTCACAGATACCTTTTTTCTTTTTCTCTCTCAGTATGTCTCTTCTTTCTTTCTTTCTTTCTTTCTTTCTTTCTTTCTTTCTTTCTTTCTTTCTTTCTTTCTCTCTCTCTCTCACACACACACACAAACACACAAACACAAACACACACATCTTCCTCTAAACATTTACGTGCGTCGCTGTGTCTTCGTTCCCTTTCTCCCCCCACCCCACCGCTCCACCCGTCGACAACAAAGAGGTGCTAATGAGGAGGAGGCTGGTGAGCCCCGACCCCCCATCTCCTTGAGACTGATTGCACACGCACATTTCTCTACTGCGTCGGGTTACCACTGCCATAAAAATCACAAGAACAACTCAAGCAACTGTCAATTGACCGATTCTCATATACTTCAGACACATTTCAATACATGTTCTGACCTTTGCCCTATTCTACACATGCAAACGCTAATTCACTAAACCTTTGTACCATACTCCATTCAACTTCTTTGCTTATACATACAAAAATTTGATCTACTATCTGAAGAAAATTCCAGAGCAGAGTTAAGAGTTTTCTTGTAGCGCAGAGACGAAAGGAGACCGAGCATCTTGTGTCAGACAGAGGTGACGCCATCTGCACGTCCTCAGCCTGTCTCTATATCCTGTCACGAACCTGACGCCCAAGAAGCCAATATTGCCGCCTGCTCAATATCGTCGCCGCCTCGGTGTCTGTCGTCTACTTGCCAGCCGAGCCTCGTTGCGTGCGGCGAGCTACTCCCTCCTAGAGTTACCGGAAGCGAGCAACGGCTTTTCTTATAAATGTCCTCCTTCCCGAAGAAAAAAAAAACCCACGCCCCGTTTCCTTCAGGGCGAATCACACTCTCTTGTCTCCTCTATGGGTCGCCCTCGTCCGATTCTGTCTTTCGTTCTACCTTGTCGAGCGTGTGTGGGTCGCCCTCGTCCGTCTCTGTCTCGTTCTACCTAGTCGAGCGTATGTGGGTCGCCCTCGTTTGTCGCCATCCTTTGTCTCTCGTGGTGTTGGATGTTTTTTCTCCTTGTTTTCTGTGTGGGTCGGCCTCTCGCGTCTCATTTGGTTTGTCTCCATCCCTCTCTGTTGCCTTCTTTTGTTGCGGGTCTCCGTCTCCTGCCTCTTTATCGCCTTTTGGGATCCATTTTTGATGTATGTTTCTGCTCTCCGGCCCACATATATATATATATACATCAAACTCATACCTTTGTCTGTGCATGTTGAGGTAATGTTTGGTGTGTATCTGTTTTCCTTACTGACTCAAAACTACTGGATAAACCCAGTGCTTTAAAAGAACACCCTGAAGCCAGCACGCAGCCATCTTACCACTCATAATGTCATATAAATTAACATGGAACATAAACAGATTGACACCTACCTAAAGCACACAACGCTTACTATCATAATAAATAAAGTCGACTTCAAAAAGAGCCAACCATCATTTATCTATTAGTTTCATGTCAGTGATTTCACTGTACTCTTTCTGAAGCCGATGTTTCATAATTTCCACATACCTCATAAAGTGAAGTACCCCATGTATGTTAGTCAAGGATTTCTCTGTGTCTGGCGCTTCTTACTCTCCAGTAGACTTGTTCAAAGAAACGGTCGGGTGAAACGACAAAATTTTGTTGTAATAATGATAGGTTAGGTTAGATAACACACAGGATGGCGTGTGCAATCATCATTTTCTCCTTCTTATTCTTATATCATCTTCATATTATTATTTTTATTATTATTGTTGTTATTATTGTTATTATTATTATTATTAAAATCCTCAAAAACTGCAAAGTCCATTTCTCATGGAAATACAAGGTTTTCATGTACATAAGGAACTACACGCTCTGTCAACCTTTAAAATATGTTGCATGACAACCAGTTCGTGAGTACAGCTATGATAAACGTAGGATGTGCTAGACCCACGATGAAGCTATGTGTACAAAAGTGTAAAAGATATAAAATCAATCTCTCAATCTTACGGTCGTGAGGGAGTGAGGTGTGAGAGTGCTCCCTTACCTCACGGACAGCTTTGGTGAGGGCGGTGCCCATCTGGTCTCCCTCGTTGCCTCACCTGATACATGGTGAGTGTAAGGGAGTATTGAGAAGAGAAGCACATGATGAGTGCGGACAAAAATGACAGAAATTATCTCAAACTATGAAAACTGTAAACGAACATTGAGAAGAACTGAGAATGAAGACTTTCCACAAATTGTTTTAGTTTCTATCTGATTTAAGCATGGAAAGACAAATATCGGATCTTCATACTTACAAAAGTATTGCTCTTATTTCAGACATTCTGAATATCTACTTAACCTATGCCCATCAATGTTTTATAAAATAGCCTCAGTTAATGAAGAGTATGTCGATCAGCTATCCAAGGCAAAACTTCGCAGCACTTGGATTGACAAGGAATAATGAAGCACTCAGCGATCAAACAAAACTATTAAACCAGGTGATTTCCGTGACACTAGGAAATGTCACCAGCAAATGTCTGGCATTAAATTCTTGGAATTGTTGGCTATTGGACAGCCGTGAGTTGTTTAACTACACAGCACACGTCAATGTCTATTTGAAGAGCTCACTTGATGGCTATTCTCATCAAATATGAACTTAGTCTATAGTCTTCAAAAAGGAAGTTTCGATTACATTTATTTAAGTATGTTGCTTCATTACAGTGGTATGTCTTTTAGTCCTGTGTGTGATGTAAGAGGGTTTTTTGTGGACAACCCCCATGAAAACTAATGGATTCAGACTCAAGTGCTTTCACTCTCTCTCTCTCTTGCTTGCGGTTATACTGTAATTGAAACAAATAAGTCAAGTTTATTTTAAATTTGTGATTTTCATTTAACTTTCAACTTAAGAAAAGAGGGCATCTTTTCCTCTATAAATCAGTCTCGCTGATAGAAATGTTTTCTTTCCTCAGTCTGCCTACCAGGACGGATACAAAATTTTTGATGAGATTCTAGAGATATATTGTTGTCCTGAAACCCTTTAAAACTTAATTGCTATCTTGAAACTCAAGGTTCGAGTAAGATTTTGTTATGTTCCTAGAAATAATGCATTAACATCCTGACTGCGTGAAGAGTTTAGACTGGATCAGTAGCAGCACGAATCGCCAAGTGGTCTATTAAAAAATATATTAAAGCACACCGCACCTTCTACATTCAGTCCTCCATATACGATGGTTCGACCTATGATTTTACGCCTTTATGATGATGTGAGAGCATTAAGCATTCAGTAAAGCACCTACTTCTGAGTTTGAAATCTGATCTTTTCCCTCACATATGGTATTTGCTAAGTTATTTAGCCTAATCGTTCGCTACTGTGATCGTTCTGAGCATGTTTAGGATAAAATAGGCTAAGCTACGATGTTGGGTGGATGTGGTAAATTCATTCAAAGGAGCATCTGTGTTTTAAAAGAGTAGGAAATATCCAGTGCAGCTATTACAAGTACATTTACGGTCTACATACAGTTTAAAGACATTTTAAGATCATGTTACATTATTTTGAGTCCTTTTGCCTCAAATAAGAATTCGTCAGAGCTTATAAGCTCATTTTGAACAGACATACTAGAAACCTGAGTATTGTTTTCCACTTTTCTGTCGTGATTTTTTTTCAACGTGTTTGGGTGCAGCATTTCGAACAAACAAACAAGAACAGTCACAGAAACAAGTTTCACAGATGTGGTTGTCAGCTGTACAATATCCACAAGAATCGGGGGAAAGCAATAATCATTAGAGGCAGCTGTTCCCATCTGCCAATTTCACCTCGTGGAGCAGTCAGCGTAGTAAACAAAATACATGTACGGTCACACCTCACACAGCTATGCTCACATTCAAACCCCTTCCCCAGCGACGGTTGTCACAAATATATCATGACTGGTGTTATGATCAAAAAAAGGTTTATTTCCTAGTCCTGTTCATAAGTGTTGGTAAGACTGCGCATAAGCACTCTTCTTGGTAACATCTTCTTTCCATCTACGACCAGAGGGTAGAATTTGGAAATAGTAATATACTGCTGTACTGTCTGAATCTGTCATATAACCAGATAAAACAAGCTTATCGAGTTATCTAAAAGTACAAACATTCTGATTTCTTCATTACTTTTCTTTTGTGGACAGATCATGAAGATGATCATCGTGGTGGTGGTGATCTACACGGTATGCTGGTTGCCTCTCCACGTCATCACCTTGGCCGGCGACCTGGATCCTTCTTTCTACAGCCGGCCCCACATGAACATTATCTGGCTGTGCGCTCACTGGCTGGCCATGAGCCACTCGTGCTACAACCCCTTCGTGTACTTCTGGATGAACGCGCGGTTCCGCAACAGTTTCAAGAAGGTGCTCAACCTCTGCCACCTCATCAAGATGGCGCCCGACGATGACGTCCTCTTCCGGGCCGTCTCCTGCGACGGCGAAATGTCCAGCACCCAGACCGGATCCTGTCGGTCGGGCAAGAGAATCTCTACATACAACGGTCGCTGTCTGCACCCTCAGTACCGCTTGTGACCACGGCTTGGCGTGTCAAGAGTTATCTGCTGTTGTCGCGAGTTAACCGAGGCTGTCGTGATTCCACTGAGAATGTCAAGAGTTAACTACAGCTGTCATGAGTTAACTACAGCTGTCATTTGTTAACTACAGCTGTCACGCGTTGACTGCGGCTGTTGTGAGCTCATTGCGGATGAAATGAGTCAACTATAGTTGTCATGATTTATCTGAGGCTGAGCTGATGCACGCATGCCTGCTGAGGTCTTGTTGATCAAAGGAAAGAGAAAAATAATACCAAAGAAATTTCGGAGGGAAGAAAGTGGGCGAGAAGTTTAAAGGACTGTAAAGGTTGATATCGAACTTGAAGTGTATTGTTGAGTGGTTGTGAACGTGCGTATGTACGGCCGTCCGTTTGTGGGGTACTCTCATGTGCTTTCTGGAAACAGAGATATTTTAGATGGTGTTCCAATGATGATGTAATCAGGAATGAAATTATATTCCGACCTGGTATGACTCGCTTGAGTCCCGCATATTCCTATATAATTTTGCATCCCACGAAAAGAACACATCTGAAGTTTGTTGGCTCCAAATGTTCAAAACGGTTAAAGTTTTAATGATACTAAAGCTTAGTGTTATCTCTAATTAACTTTAAATAAGTACAATGAACATTCTAAATAAGATATCCCAAAGACCAGTATAATTTGTTTCTAAGCAGATTTTTTTAATCAATTAATTATCAATCAAATTCGTCGAAACGCTCATCAAAGGGTTGTCATGAATATTATTCAAATTTAAAATAATTGTCAATGTTTACTAAACGTATGAGTGAAACTGAAATGGTTGTGTCTATAGAATCATCAATAAAAAGCCACGCAAAATTAGTCTAATTGATATTCTAGTAAGAATGGAACCGTATTGGTAAATCTGGTTCCTCACACTCACCACGTAAGGTCGTACAGTAGATATTAATGCAGACACAATTTATATATTTTCAGACTTTGTTACATATGCGTACAGTTATTCACCCAGTAGGGTGAGCCACATTCCCGACGTGGACCAATTGTGTGTTATGCTGCCCATACTTTCTGTACACATTGCGACCCCATTCAATCTCAAGAGAATATTAAAGAAAGCCTTCTGCCTTTGCACTCTTGATACTGATCATACGAAATTAAGAAAGGTATACATAGTAGTTTTGTTATTTTACATACCGAAAAATCTTGATATACTTATAAAAACTTCTATTGTTTTCCGATAAGCAATTCACGTTGAAGCTGATGTAGACTTCCCAGGTTATGTATTTATTATATATATTTTCTAACAAAATTTATACCAAACTTGCCTCGTAAAATCTGACAAGACTTTAAAGTTTACAGACACGAGCTTAAAATGTGCAAAAGGAAGCGAATCAGACAGTGAAAGAAATTGTTAGTCTCAAAGCAAATGGCTTGGGCGAATCCTTTAGAAACTGTAGCACAGCTGGTTCACTAGTTAATGAAACGAGGGTTAAAACAAAAACATTATTCTTTCTGCTAATTGCCTCTCGTGCCACATTTCTGGAAAGAACAACTGAAAGCAAACATCGTTATTACTAGCTAATATTCTTTTTATAAGTTGGCAGGCATCTCTGCTCCTTTATACAACTTCTGCTGAAAAAGGTGCAAATGCATGTCCTTCAAACATGTTAATAGTTTCGTGAATTAAGTTGATGATTTGCCTGCAAGTAATATTGCTTCCTTTGTTTGATTTTTTTAAACAAGGTTTGCTGGACAAAGCCTAGTGGTTATTGTGTTCTACTTGAGCTTTAATTTTCTTGCTCCCGCTCTTAGGCACTCATGATATTTCTTCATTTTTCTTCCCCCCTTTTGTGAGCTTGTTCTAGTCTCAAAGACAAAGAATTATTGATAATATTACCAATATATTAATTTATCGAGGTACATTTAGCACAGCTTGCTGGAATTTGATATATGTCCTATCAACCCACTTTTCATTCGAGATTGTTGATGATTCTAGTTTCTTATTTCGTTTATATTCATCTTAAAAAGTTATCTCACAAACTTAGGGAAGGACCGAAACTTAGGCTCCCTGTGGAATTTATTTTGTAAAAAAAACGTTCTCACAAAACATGACTGTAGTTTCGTTCAGTCTTATCTTCAGAGAAAATTTCACGCAATGTTCTGAAAATTTCTTCACCTCAGAGCTTTGAAAAATAAAATGATCTCGTTCTGGGGCCAGTTGCACAACACCTGCAACTGGCCCCAGAACTGTTTTATGAGGTTCTTCTGCACTTACTTGATCGATCAGCCTACCGTTTGAAGTCCTAAAGTCTTCATTTGTAAAAGCCTTTGTCGACTGGATACACTAAGGATAATATTTACAGATGTGAATTTATTTCGTCAAAGAAACTAATGGGTGCAGGAAGTGAGAGACAGACGTGGGGGAAAATATACAGAGAAAGAGAGAGAGAGAGAGATGTGGAGAATGGGGAGAGAGAATACAGTTGTCAAAAATGTAACGATTTTGAAGTAAACGACTCTAGTATTGTTTCTGTACTGCATGGCATAGGAATCAATAAATTCCTTACATAATCTGTTTTCCCGGTGAAATACTAATTGCTGATCTCATATTTGATGTTGCTGAAGATATCTATGGTTTGCTCATGAACAGTATGTAAAATGTGAAACAACTTACTGAGCTGGTTTGTCTCCTGCTGCCCATTTAGTAATTTTGTCCTGTTTGATCACTTGCTTGTCATTCATTTGTTTGATTGTAAATAATGTTTCAGTTAGGGCCGTAGTCATGACCCAGAATTACTTATTTATTACACACTTTTATATTCAACTCACTCTGTCCGTCTGTCCGGTGTGAGTTTCCATCGTCCTAGAGGTATGAAACTTTCACCAGCTACTCATTTCCAGCAGTCCACAAATAGTAAAAATATATATTATATACATTTTCATTCATAAAAAGTAAAATTTCAAGCTATGTAACTCTGCAGACTTGATTCCGCTTTCCCATGTAATAGTTCCTTCCCTTGGATGATTGCATTTAACCAAAAGTTCGTGAAAGCAGTCAAACAGTTGTAGTAAATGTTTGGTACCCGACTAGAGTTAGGGTATTAGAACATCAGGAATGTATCAAACTGCCCGCCAGATTTTCTCTTTTCTCAGAATGACGCGACCCTTTAAGAGTCTTTGTAAAAAAAAAAAAAGTGAAATTAAAAAAATCGAGAAAAAGACTAAAATTTTTAAAAATAAAATAAGTAAACAAAATGTTTATACACACTTTTATTTTAAATGTACTGAAAATGCTAAATGTTTCAATATTTCTATGAGTTCCCCCTCACACTTTATTATTTTAAGTTATATGTGTTAAAGAAAATCCCGAGACCTAAGGAAAAAATTATTTTACCCTTTTTCGTACTCTTCAAATAAAAGTATGGTTTTACTTATTTTATAACCTGGTTAGTTTTATCTCCCCATGAAGTCTACAGATCTAACTTGCCTTCTGTAGCCATCCCCTATAGAGGTCTAGCAAGCCTTCTGTAGCCATCCCCTATAACAAGCCTTCTGTAGCCATCCCCTATCGAGGTCTAGCAAGCCTGCTGTAGCCATTCCCTGTCGAGGTCTAGCAAGCCTGCTGTAGCCATCCCCTATCGAGGTCTAGCAAGCCTGCTGTAGCCATCCCCTATCGAGGTCTAGCAAGCCTGCTGTAGCCATCCCCTATCAAGGTCTAGCAAGCCTTCTGTAGCCATCCCCTATCGAGGTCTAGCAAGCCTGCTGTAGCCATCCCCTGTCGAGGTCTAGCAAGCCTTCTGTAGCCATCCCCTATCGAGTCTAGCAAGCCTTCTGTAGCCATCCCCTATAGAGCTCTAGCAAGCCTTCTGTAGCCATCCCCTATAGCAAGCCTTCTGTAGCCATCCCCTATTGAGGTCTAGCAAGCCTGCTGTAGCCATCCCCTATCAAGGTCTAGCAAGCCTTCTGTAGCCACTCCCTATAGAGCTGTAGCAAGCCTTCTGTAGCCATCCCCTATAGAGCTCTAGCAAGCCTTCTGTAGCCATCCCCTATCGAGGTCTAGCAAGCCTGCTGTAGCCATCCCCTATAGAGCTCTAGCAAGTCTTCTGTAGCCACAATCGTCAACCTCACGCAAGACGATGACCTCTAGACTGACAACCTACCTTCTATGTCTGAACCTGCTTCTAATCAGCCGACTCAACAAAGTTTATACCGCACAGCTCACTTCAGGGCGACGGTACCTCTTTTTGATAATTACGGCCAGTAAAGAGTTGGACAAATTTTCCTTTACCTTCGCGTACACGTGTATATGTGTGCGTACGTAAGTGCGTGTGCGTGCGTGTGTGTGTGTGTGCGTGTATTAGATTGAAGACCGTTTATTGCAGGCAAATGGTCAATAAATGGTCAGTTTCGCGCATGTGCAACCTGCGTTAGTCACCCGCCTAAACTTAATGGCTTTTCGTAAGTGTTAATTAATGATCTCGCTGGAACATCATGCTGTCACGAACAATAAAGTTATCAAACTTCCAGGTGTCACAAGGTAGGATTTTCAGGTCTTGTAAGGTAGGATTTTTCTCTTTTGTCGTGGACGCAAACGTCATTTCCGCCATTTTCTATTCCACTTCCTCAAGCAGAACATACATGCGCACTTGTTTATACGACTTATTTTGCTAAGTTCTAGAATCAACATCGGTTTTCTTTTTCTTTTTCCCCCTTTTCATAGATCAGTGAAAGGGAGATTTGAAAACTACGTCTGTTTAAATCAAAAGGCCACGAACCAACACGGAGTGTTGTTTAGTGACGTCCTTTCTCGCGAGACACACGCGCGTGTTCGGACACGTGACATGGTGTGAGTAGAAGCGGCCCTCTTAGGCAGTTATTGCGTTAACAGTTACGGACCCTCGGCGCAGCGGAGTCTCTGTTCTGTTGACGTATGATGTACAATTAATGTTGTCATTTTATAACAAATCGTTGTGTGGTCCCATTTTCCTTTTATTATTTATTCTCATCAAGCTCTGCTGTAAGAAATCTGTTATGTTAGTAGTGTTACAGTGTCCTACGGGAGGGTGAATGTAAAGTTTATCTTGCATACTTTTGCATCGCATTTTTTTGCGGATCACAAAATGCTGCTCTTGACCGTGTGTGTAATTCATGCATGATAAATTAAAGTGTGGTGGTCGATACTAGCTGAACACTGCCTGCAGTATGTGACGTATGAGACTCAAGAATTTGTGTCTGATCGTGTATCCCACTGAGTGCGAGAAAGAGAGAGAGAGAGTGAGACAGTTCACGTGTGTGCAGGGCTGAATGTTTGCGCTAGGTGAAAAACGAAACTGTAATCGTATTCGTAAGGTCTAATGTTCGTTTTAATGTCGAATGATGGTGTAAATTAAAAGCGCCTCTACAGAATCAAATGACTTATAAGGTTATTTTTTACTGGACTGAGTGACAGAGGAAATAATCTGCTGCAAAACATGATGATGATGATGATGATGATGATGATGATGATGATGATGATGATGAGAGACCAATACAGTGTTGTAGCTGCTGAGTTGGGCAGTTAAAGCTGTATACAACAAACTGAAAATGTGCAACAAATTAAAATTGCCAAGAGGTGGTATACAGACGAAGGGACCGCAGACAGGCCGTCACCGCAGCGAGAAGGTTCTTTAATTAGACTGACTCTGATGGTAAGAGATGAAAAGCTAATCAACAAAATCTTGACCATTCTTCTGACCCAAGGTCCGTCTCTCTGCCGCGCAGCCTGATCACAGTTCCAGAAAACACTGACGCCAGCCGCAACCTAAAAACCAGTCTTCCAGACACCAAAGTTTTTTTCCCCATGACACCGTGAAATAAAAAAGGCAGGCGGGGGCGTGGGGTTGTTTACATGAGAGGGTGTAACCGCTTTGCAAAGTGCTGTCCGTCAAATAATGATGAGCGTTCAAACCTTCCTCCATACTTGCCAGGTAAGGATCGTCTGACAATAAAAGAAGGCTGGGAAGGATTCGCCGGAAACAAAAGTGACTGTAGGCACGAAAAAAGTCTTCAATTCAATCCACCTTTGTCTTTCCCAACTAATTCCAACCATCCTTTCTTTAGTACCCCCTTCCCCCACCTGCTTCCATCATCGATCACATCTAAATGAGGTTCATTCGACTTTGACGGATGTCAGGCTGCGTGGAGATGCTGTAACATTTAAGAGAAGAGCATCCAAAACAATCTTTTTTTTAATCGGTGGCAATCGTCCAGATTTAATGGCGCTGCCAGCGAGAGGTTGTGACGAATTGATCTGCAGACATTTCGTTTGGAAGAGCGAGAGTGTTTTTTCGTGGCATCCTAAAAAATTATCTTCCTTCATGACATACATTCTATGAGTGGCGCGAATGGGGTCTGAAAGGGGACAGAGGATAAACTGGCGTTATAAATGGTGTGAACTAAAAAATACACATTTTTATTGAGCACAAAGGAAAATATCAAAAAACGAGCATTTTCGTCGACTATTGTTTGGGGTTTTTTTCTGTCAAATGTGGTCAAGGAGTCAAGCTCGTCACAGAAGTAAGAGGCCTTCAGTAATGAAGGTAATGCTGGTTAAAAATGGCGATGAGAAGGGTTAAACAGCTGGGAGGCACATGGAAAGCGAGACAAATGTAACAGGAATTTCATCACTGGAAGAGTAGGTCCATCTTCGTACGGTAAGAGCTCAAAAGGTTTTCTGTAAGCCAGATGTTTGCATAAACAAGAGAAAGCACAGGTTTATCGGCCTTGCTGATAGAATAAATTTTGCCTCACTAACAGAATAAATGAAAAGAGGGGAAATGTCCTCGTTTATGGTTGAGGGAGGTTGTCTTGACATTTGTGCGAAGTGGGGTGAACTTTCATTTTAAAAATTACATGTTTTACTTTAATCAAGCAGAATGCTTTCCAAACACAGAACATTTTTCTAGGGACGTCGAGAGAAAGCTGATGGAGAATTTTTTTTAACTTTTTTAAAAGTAAATACAGAAACAAAATAATCATACGGTAGACAAGGTAAACAAGATGAGTAAACCTCTGAAAAGTTGTGGTTTACAGACGGGGAATAGGAAAAGGAGCGAGTGAAACTGATTGGAGAAAAGACAGATGAATGTTAGTGTCAAAATTAGCAAAGTAAGATCACATTAAAATTTGTGCCGGATGGCTGCCCCCGTTACATTCGAAGAAACGACACTCTGGAGCAGGGTTGCCAACTTTGCCTTTTTTTTTGACTATTTTCACTATCAAGAAATATGTTTTGGCCTTTTTAGTTTTTATTTTTTTCGAGGGAGGGGCACGAACTCTTATATCTGTCTAAAGTACGTACCAAACAGTTAATTAATCAAATAAACAAAGGTTTAAATATTATTACCACACTGAATTTAAAATAAAAATACTTACAGATTATTCCTTCACACATTGTGTAACTAGCAGCATTCTTTTGTTTCCACTTTCCCGTCTACATTAATACGCGAAATACTGATGACCTTTTTTATACTGTAAAAAGTGAGTTTTAATTAAATCACCTACATTTTAAGTTTATGGTGAAAGTAGCCTTCAGTTAGGTTGTTTCTTACGGCTTTAGTAACAAGTAACAGCTGGGAAGAATATGTCTGATGAAAAGGGATGCCGATGGATCAGAGCAAGCCTACTGTAAGCTAAGCCACTGTATAAAATTTCTTCCACACAAAAAGAAGGGTATTGGGTTTAAATTAAAAAGATCTGCTGGGGAATTTGCTTTCCAGGATTAGATAACAGTCAGCAGACCCTCTAATGAAACAAGATATTTCAGGGTTTTCGTTTGAAGCTGAAGGTACAGCGTCGCACATCCAGTGAGACAGAGGAAGGGATGGCCTGTGACGACAGTGGTAAGGTCTTCTGCCTGCTCAAAAACCTCATAAATGAGGGTCAGCAGCAAATGAGGGTCGAAGACAACGCTGGCAATCTCCTTAGGGAAGAAAAGGCTGTACTAGACCGATTGACTGAGTTTTGCTTTGACCTATACAACGTCCAACTGGCGACAGACCCGAATACCCTCAAAGACGATCTAGCCACGGGAAAGGAACCTAAAGACCCTGCAGACCTGCAAGTCTTACGGGAAGAGGATGAAGAAGTCATCCCCAGTATGAAGGGTGGGATGTCGCCAGGGGTCGATAACATCCCAGCAGAGTTGCTCAAATGTGGCGGAGAAGAGACGGTGAAGGTACTCAACGACATGTGTGAGAAAATTTAGTAATAGTCAGTGGCCGAAAGACTCGTCGTGATCCCTGGTTATAACTCTGCCGAAAAGTGCCAGAACTACCGAAGGATCAGTCACCCAAGTAAAGTTATGCTGAACAAATCTTCAACAGCCGCATCCTGATTAAAAAAAACAACTCCAGCACGGTAAATTTCTATTACCATCCCTTTACTGACTTCAAGATGGATTTCAAAAGTCTGGAAAGAGCGGTTATGGCACGTGATTCAGAAAATGAATTCTACCTACACCATAGCCTGTATCATTTCAAAATCGAACAGGTCTTGACTCAACCTAACTTTACATTTTTTTTAAAGATAAACATGGGAATTCAAAGATCTTGCTATAACTCGTATTTTCAAATAAAAAGAGGCCAGCTGATGGAGTCTGGATCACGGGAAAAGACAATCGCGAAAGCTCCGCCTCACATCTCAGTGGGTCGAAAGGATGTGGCGTGACGTGAAGGGTCAAGTTCAGGTCAACCCGTCCATCAAACAGACAAAACGGGGAACGCTGCCAATTTCATGGTTGGCGCACAGGTTTTTAGCATCCGCTGATGAATATGAGAGAAAAAACTATAGTTGTAGACAACCAAAAAAAAAAGACATCGATATACGCGTGTACTAATGTATTGTACTCGCCTCCTGTTTCCAGCGTGTGCGACTGAGCGTGAACAGGATCGAAGCTTTCGTTTTGAAGGACAGGTAGGAATCTTTTATTTTACCGCAGTAAATAATCTTTGAATGATTGCAGTAGGTGTGAAGCTAGCATTGTCTACAAAGTGTATCACTTTTTAAATATTTCTTGCTTCCCAGTAAAATAACGCAAGCGGCTGTTAGACCTCCATTTAAAATTGTTGTAAGCTCTCGTGGACCCTCATTTAAAATTGCTGGGGGGTTTTACCGGCCAGTCGATGAAAAAGGACAAATGAATTAACATGTAAATATTATCATTTGATAACTGATTTATTTACGGTTTATTTTTTTGTACTTATAAAACGACAGTTGCAACGTGATAACGAGTATTTCAAAATATATTATTTCTTAAATATACGCGATGAGACCTCCAATCTTAACTCACTTAACTTTCCTTTGGCAGATTCCATCCCATGATTTGTAGCTCTCTTGCCTATATATGCACCTTCCCACGCAATGAGAAACACTGTTATTTTATAAGGAACATAATGTTGATTGAATTGCTAGTTTATATTTCAAATCATGCCATTCGTTGCGCAAAAGCAGTTTTCTGTGAAAATATGGAAAGGTTGATCAATATTATTCGTTGTGTCAATACTGTGATGATTTTACAAAGTAATGTGAATTAACAGACGAAAATTTCTGCAGCAGGGAAAATCAGAAAACCTGAAAATACTTTTTTAAATGGTTTGAAAGGCAGTTCCTAATTACTTTCAACAAAATTACTTTGGACTCCATTTCCTAGGGAAAAAAAGTGGGAGGTTGATTTTTCGTGCCTCAAAATGATTGGTCACAGAAATGAGAAATCTCTTAAGAGCTAGACAAAAAAGTTCTTGTATTTTTGTAGCACTTAAATTTGTTTCAAGTGAGAAATAATATTTTAAGCTTCATCGCTGCTGGCGAGGCCTGTCAATCAACAAGATGCTCGCACTATATGTCGCCTTATCTTCGTCCTTGAAATATCAACGTGCTGCCAGTGTCGATGTATAAACAGGATCCCACTGAAAATGTGAAGTTATAAGCCACTGGTTAAATCAAGCAGGTTATTCACGAGTTTACTCTTTAAAATTTTAATTCTTTTCTCATTATTGTTGTTTCTCTTTTGGCAAACCGAGGTAAGTTAATTCATTAATTACCTAATGGTGGCGTTTACCACAGATCGAACATTAAGCAAGCACGCAATTAAAACAACAATGGAATAACGCAGTTTAGAAACTATTTTTTTGGTTATTCATGATAACCAACATGTCAAAGCTCCGTCATCCTATAAAGGTGAATCCACAACTCAAGTGTTTTCATCCAGAAGATATAGAGTTATTATTGTCCACGATATTTAAACGTGGTATACAGTGTAAACCTGGTCTTTCAAATACAGCAGACTGTTCGTTCCAAGGTATCCAAGGTACCATAATCTGCGTATATTCAAGTATTTTATATAAAACGGCGTAGTACTTTCATGTAATCTACATACATCTTCCCTCATAATTTAAATCAGACTTATGTTATTTATAACATACAACAATTCTAGGCTTACTTACTGAGTACCAATACAGTGAGGATTGAATGTTGTGGGTTCAGACCTCATCTCAGGCACGTTTTTTTCTCTGAATTTAGCATCTGTTTTTAGGGCTGGGTGATTTGCCGTGATGTAGGTTTAGTTGCTGGCAAATTTCTCCGCTCCCCAACTACAGAGTACATTCAGCAACACGTGGACCGACTTAACAGAAAATCTACCCGATCAAAGTCTTTTCGGTAGCGACGCAAAGTAATCGTGTGTGCACTTAGAATATGGCGGGAAATGTGAAGGAGGTTGCTTCGTTATCTACCAGGGATATGTTTGATTATTCTCCCATCATAACTATGGCACCTGGGTTTGGTGAGTGCAACAGCGGCAGACTGCAGAAATGTCTTTCTCAGCAAAGAAAAGGAAATTTACAACAACAAAAAAAGGTCAGTGGGGGAGGGAGGGCTGCTGGTTACATTGTTGCTAATGATGCAGAAATTTGCAAACCTTGCTTGCCCTTTGTCTGAGGGCGCGCTGGTTCTATACTCGATCAGCCAAGCAAACTTCCCCCAGTCAACCTAACTGGCAAAATGGGTACCTGACTCCATAGAGGTTTCCTATAAAAAGGAAATTTCGATTGCACAGTCCTGCATGTTCAAAACTGCTCCTGACTATTTACAAGAGGTAGTTCCTCCTTACCAGCCGTCACGTGGTCTGCGCTCTGGCTCCCAGTCACGCTTCTGTCTCCCTGCAGTGGAAGACACAAACAAGAAGCGCACTGGAGCCAGGGCCTTCAAAAACGCGGCACCTAAACTGTGGAATGCTCTGCCATCGTCACTGTCCACCATCACCTCAGCAACCATGTTTCGGAAAAGACTGAGGACTCATTTGTTTACTTAAGACAGACTTAAACAACATAGCACCATTTCTGTTTTTTATCATTTATTATATGATTGAAAAAAAAAAACCCCAGAGTGGAGATCTAAGCATTGTATTGAAAGTATTAGAGGTCTGGGACCTAAAACGTGTTTTTGCACAGAGGACGAAGCGACATTTTCACACGTGTACAAGACCAAACCTCACACCTTCCTGCTGTTTAAAGAAGGGACAACTGTGGCTTTTGCATTTAGGTGGACCCCGGAGAAGTAAAAAGTTTAACTCTTCAATTTATTACGTAAAAGCTAGATAGTGCTGGACGGAAGCAATATGATTTTGGGTGTCTTTATGAAGGGAAAGAAGAGCGTGTGTATTTTTGTTTATTTTTCTTTTGTCAGTGCTATCTCTAGCTTAGTAGCCTTTAGAAGCATCTAAGAAAAACACTTTTTTGATGAAAAAGCAGGGAGCGAGTGTAAATATGAAGGCTGAGGATGAAATGCATCAGAATTCTGGTATTATTTTTCTAAAATACTATTTGTTAAAGGAGTTTATAAATGAAATTTATGTACAGGTTCAAATACAGAAAGTAGTTGCCAAGTGCTCATGCAACCCAATGCAGAAAACAACCATATAAGTAGTCCCTTAAATCCCCCCCCCCTTCTCTTAAAAGTTCTGCATCAGTAAAACATCCAAACGCCTTACTTTCTAAGAGTTAGGTAAAAGACAAAAGTGGTCCCAAAACAAATCGTAAATAATTTGCTCGGCAATGGTTTCGTTAATGACGGTAGAATAAATGTTATGAAAAAACAGTTTAGAACGAGCCAGCAAAAATCAAAGATGTAAAAAAAAAGGAACAAAACAAGCTGCAAACCCAGTCAAAATACCTAAGGAAACCGGCAGTGATATTTTTCTGCATTTTCATAAAGCAAACTGTTTTTTTTCCAACTATTAGATCTGGCGCTTCAGGTTTCTCCCGCCTACCCGCTGCTTCCCCTCATGACGGCTTACTGTCTCCCCCCTTCCTCATATCCCCGCTTAGATTTAGTGATGTCTCATATTTGTGCAAAGCAACCCCATGACATATCTACAGACGCAGCTACCACCACGACCTGTGAAGGGAAACAGTTAACACATTGCAACAAGGTTTTTGTCTCCTCAGGAACACTTTAGCCATTTTGGCGACGATTTGGAGATTTTAGGACCAGTTTACTCTCGTCAAAGGGGATTTACATTTGATAACTCTATTTCGCATCAGAAAATTCGTCGTTCTAAACTTCTAAAAACACCTAAATTTAATTCCTTCATGCTTTAGTGACTTTCAGCATCGGTCATAGACCCCACAGTGGTAATTAACTGTAATTAAAAATAAAATGAAAGCGTTGATGGTAACCTGACATCCCTACTCCACTGGCTGGTCCCACCTTATCGCACAATTAGTCCTCGCATTGCTTTCAGAAGTCATTGCCAGTCGTGTAAGCTTGACCCCGAAATAAACTGATGATCTTATTCTGATTGCATACACGACTGTTCTGCGTCGCTACGGAAGAAACTTTGATCGGGTAGGTTTTACTCTGTTTAAAAGTACTTGTTGAACACCATGTTAAAATGTCTTTTACTTGAAGTGAAGAAATGGATATGTTTCTTCTGGTTCTTCGCAGTAAATTGAAAGTAAATTATTATTTATTTATTATTATTATTTTTGTCGAAATTTTATTAAACTTATTCCTTCCACAAACCTTTCATCTTATTTACATTTTTGCTTTGTGCTTACTTTAGTTTTTAATGGTTCTTTTCCAACTGCACCTTCTGGAAATTGGTACTGTTTCAGTTGGAGAGTAGGGGGCATTAGGTCAACTTTAAGTCGGTTCAAACTCTTATTGTAAGAACAATCGCTGAGTCAACATATAACTAAGTAAATGCAGCCTGTTTCTACAGCTGTCGTCATTCAGCATAATTCTTACTTTCAAGTCGTGGGTTTCTACCCATGGAGAAAACAGATATGTACATTGTTATATCCATCCTTTATATACCACATATACAGTCATAATAATAAGAGATAGTTGTGAGAAATGTACCATTAGAGTACTTGGTTATCGCGTGAACATCATAAGGTGTATTTAGTTTATTATAATTATCATGTACTTTCTCAACCCTTTAACAACTGGCTGGTTAGTTGCTTGCATTGGCGGGAAATTGCTTCCTTATTCCCACATTGAGGGGAGGTCTGGGGAGGGATGCCCGAACAAACTTCCGATGAAGAACATGTGTCACATACAGAGAGTGTCCCAAGGCAAGATCTGAACTCATGACTCTCTGCAGTGGTGACAAGCGGGTTTTTTAACTATTACACTACCAGGCGCCTCTTTATACTGCAACTGCCTTTTTGGCAGTTGCAGTAGGTTTGTTTATACCAGCATTACCACAGATACATGAATAATGCATTGGTCTAGGACATCACCATGGCTAAAGGTAAAGGTCAACAATTTCAGGTGGTTGGGGTGTGATGTGTCCGAGACCTCACTTTTCTCAGGGTGGTGCCCATCTCTTCTCCCTCACTGCCTTATCTTTCCCAAACCTCTATGGAGTCAGGTACCCATTTTGCCAGTTAGGTTGGCTGGGGGCAGTTTGCTTGGCTGATTGAGTATAGAACCAGCGTGCCCTCAGACAAATGGCAAGCAAGGTTTGCAAATTTCTGCATCATTAGCAACAATGTAACCAGCAACCCTCCCTCCCCCACTAACCTTTGTTGGACACTGTCATTTCTAGTTTTCTTTGGTTGCAAAGAGACCCAAGCTGAGCTGCACAAGGTTTGATGTCTCATTTCCTTAGGTTACAGGCTGTTCTTTGTGTTGTAATCTATTACACATTGTTTTGATAAATGGAATGTGGTATGATTGGCCTTGATGAAGAGGTATATATGAGGTAGTGGTGGTAATGATGATGATGATGATGATGATGATGATAGCTCAAAATGTCACTGGAGATCCAGGACTCCCCTGGACCAAGTTTCCATGATAGTATCCTGGAGATTGAAAGTCCAGAGTCTTCCTACGGGGAGTGCAGTTGTGAGACGTGCAACAATGCTGATGGCTCAGAAGAGGAAGAGGAGGAAGAGGAAGATGACGATAACAAAGAGGAATGCAACTTTACACAGATCAAGAATTTAGCTAATGAAAAAGCTAAGGCTGAAGGTACACAAAACAGCTTTGCAGGAAATCTTTCAGTCAGTGACATTAATCATAGCCTTTTATTACCAACAGTTTTTTTTTCTGTGTGGCAGGAAAAAGATACATTTAAAAGTTTGCAGTGCACTAGACCTGGTCCAAAAGTATTGATGTTCCATGGAATCTTGCAGAAGGGAACTAACTGTGCAATATTTTTTGAGACAAGAGTTTTGACCCTTATAAAATGCTATCATTTACAAAATGTATTATCCTTTTGTGAATCCCGTTAATGACAGTATAAGAAGTTAATAGTTTGTCATTGGAGACGTAGCCTATCAGATGCTTGACATTTGTACTAGTCGCAGTCAACTGATGACAGCTGTAGAGATCACAGTTGACTGTTTCAATAAAATTCAGTATTACAGGTCAATAGATAAAAATTGTCTCACAAGAATTTATTCAGATAATAATATGTAGTATACATAAACCTTTGAAGTTATGACTGCACTGTGTCTCACCCCTGTTACTGTTAACCAGCTTGTTATAGAGCATTAAGTACTATTGCATTTTAAAATATATACAGCAACTATGCATACTTCATTTTCCTTTTTATCTACTGTACAATTTGTCTCAATATTAAACTGTAGTATTTATTCCTATTTACCAGAAATCATTCAGATGAATTCCTCACAACAGCTTCTGTCCAGTTCTGTGTCTCAGTATGGCCTTGACACTCTGCCTTTTAACCCTCCAAGAAACAACTCCCATAAAAAGTATCGTCAGTGCTCCTTCTGCAAAATTCATGGATTTGCCATCAGCGTCAAAGGTATCTATAGTCATACTATATTTCTGCAGGTAAATCTAGGAAATTGTAACTACCCTTTGTTAAATGAAAAGTTTCAGTGCACCCCGAATATTCAAACTTTGTGGTGTGAATAGAATATATGTCAAATGTGACCCACCAATGACCGGCCATTTTTGTTTTCTTCATGCAGTCAAACACAAAACTTGCAAAAAACAATGCACAGAAGGCCAGTATTATCATATGTATCTTGTGAAACCTTTATTTATCCGTTGATGTAGTTTCAGGTTCAAAAAAGCAAAAATAAAGATGTACACACTTGAAAGTCTGGCTGTATGCCAAAGCCAAACTTTTGTCACAGTGTCATATAGATAAGATTTCAGTAGCTGCTATTTAAAGATCTAGTAAGTTTGTTTAATACATATATTATATATATATATATATTAGTCATAGAGAAAAGATAAGTCAAGGCACAAGTGATGAAACAGAGGGTGTGTAAGCAGTAGCTGATGGTGTTACAGGACACAAGTCATACTGTCGTTTCCGTGAGGGATGCTTATGCAAAGGATGCAACTTGATACGGTGTAATCAGGAAATTTCCAAAAACCAAGTCAGGCTAAGACGCCAAAAAGACATGGAAGCTGAGCTGGTGCCCATAGCATCAAGTACAATGGAGCCACTATTGCAGCATGCAGGTTTTTGAACATTCTGTGTCCTAAATTTCTTTAGCTGGCTTAAGAGGTAGGTCATTTACTGTAAGATAAGGAATGGATGCTCCAGAAATGTGCCCAAAAATTAGGATTCGTTTGTTTCGCACTTATCTGCACTGTACATACCAGTCTGGCTAATCACAGGATGCTGAAGACAATTCGATATATATTGCTCAAAACAAAAGCCTACCAAATTCCACGTACTGCACCTAGCCAAGAGATCAGTTCATGTTACATCAAATTGGAACTTATCTATTTGCATGCACATTTGCGATCACCTTTTTGCCTTCAAAAGGCTTGTAGTATGCAGTCACAATGTGATCATTTAGTAGTACTGCTTGTGGTTGGTATGGTTTCAGTATGTGGATTATGTGGCTGCATAATACTAGACTTTTAAGATTCAGATTCACTTCAGTCCATGCAAGTGTGCTTCATTCCAGATTCACTGAAGCGTATCCCAATGTGTTTCAAGTGCTGGGTACATGACAGTGTCAGAGTACGCCTCAAAGGCCATCGCAATGTTTGCCCATATGCTCGGTGTGGATGTGCAAACTGCAGTTTGAACAGTGACCGCAAACGCTTTAGCCGTGAGCTGAGGGAGTTGGTGTCAAATGATTCTGACAAGATTAAACAGCAGAGAAAAAATAACACAGGTAACAGTTTTCCAAACCTTTTGCTTGTGATCTTCAGTATGATAAGACAGCTGCTGATAAGTTTTAACTTGTGTTATATCTCTTTTACTGTCATTTGGCACCATTTTAAAATAATCACCCAATACCCACTGACAACAGCAGTGATCTGTCCACAGTAGTACTTCCACATCTGGAGAACTCCTTGAATACCTTTTGCCATAGTAACCCCTGCTTATGGCACAATACTACAGCACCATCATACAACGCAGCCACCAACTTAAGACAAGTAAGAATTCAGAGTTATTGTTGTGCTTATCATTAACAAGTGGTGATATTTGATACAGGAACTGCTAGTGGAATACATTATCCTTCTGGGTGATCATATATAAATTGTGTGAGAAATATGTTACTTGCAGACCCTAACACTAGAATCAGATGTATTAGCTGGTTACACTGAAATAATGTCAGATCTGTTGTACTTGCATAATGGCAGTACTGTATTTTCCATAAAATCATCAACGTATATTAAAGAATCTGTCAGGAACGCACGTGACGTGTGGACAGGTCACACACAACACACACTGACCTCACAGCCTTCTTCACGTGTCCTTTCACACAACAAAATACAAAGACCTGCACATGGGCTCGAACGTTTCTATTAATCGGGTGAACGTAAATCTATACTTTACTAAATAACAACAGAAAACTTCAGCACAAATATTCTACACTGAGTTTGCACCGAAACAAATATATCTAAGCAGTTTATATTAAAGTCCTTCAAGTTCTCTCTTCTTCTGTTGTTGGGGGGGGAAGGGGTCGACACGGCAAACAGTTCCACTCTTTCAGTCTTGCTCTCTGGCGTTGATCATACGGACAGCCTACATTCACCAAATAACTCCGACAGTCTAACGGCAGACAAATGACCAAGTCAATAAAAATTCCACAGTAGGTAAATCCACACAGTTCTACGATCTTCTCAAGAGATCACACAGCAGTTGAGAAAATTAGTAAATCGAGGAACCACACAGATAATATTTCTCCACACAGTTCTACGATCTTCTCAAGAGATCACACAGCAGTTGAGAAAATTAATAAATCGAGGAACCACACAGTTAATATTTCTCCACACAGTTACTCTTTCTCCATACAGTTAATATTTCTTTACACCGTTAATATGTATCCACACAGTTACTATTTATCCACACAGTTGCTATTTCTTCACACAGTTAATATTAATCCACACAGTACTATTAATTCCAACCTCTGTACCAAATTCCTCTTTCTCCCAGACTCTCACGTCTGCTTCTTCTTCCAATTTCTAAACAACGCCCCCTCTACACATTCAAACCAGGGGTCATAATCGCTATTCAATCAAGGGCGACAACCTCGTTACTTCGACGTTCATGGGTGATAACACATGTTCATAACATTCCTCCCCTCCTACAAAAAAAAATGTTCACATTTTCGCCTAACTACAATAGAACTGTTACGTTCTAACGAAAAGATTATCTGACAGCCCTATGGAATTTCTTGATCCATTTCAGCCCTTGATAAGGCATCGGCTAATTTATTAGTGGTCCCCTTAATCGGCTGAATATCAAACTTAAACTCCTGGAGGGCTAAAGCCCACCGCATCACTCTGGCATTCTTATAAGGATTAGATGTGAGGAACGATAGGGGCTTGTGATCAGTATGTAAGGTAAACTGTCTCCCATACAAATATCTAGACAGCTTCAGAACAGACCATACTATGGCCAAACACTCTCTTTCTACTGTGCTGTATCTCTTCTCTCTATCCAGTAATTTTCTACTCACATATATGACGGGTAAGAAACTGTTCTCAATGTTGTAGGTGAAGAGGGCTGATGGAACTTCTGCACGTCGAGGGTATTGTTTTAGCATGTTTATGTAGTAGGTCTTCTGGTTTAATCATTTCCTTGAATATATCGGTTACTTGTTCACTTTTTTTGCACTTCTTTATAGATTTAGACAACTCTTCTGCTGTGGTATCCGGTTCACGACGATAGGCGATCAAAGTGTGTTTAAAGTTTTTTTTTTTCAAGAGCAGATGGTGTTGCTGTTTTTCTTTTCTTGCGAACTCTCGTGATTTTCATCCTTTTGTTCTTGCCTACCAGTTCGAAGCTCAGCAGTAGGTATTGTAACTCCTTGAAAAGTGTTACATTGGAGTCCTCTACAAATGCCTGTTCTTTCTTGGTTGTCCCCAGCCCTGTTATGGGTTCTGTGAAACTCTTCTGATGGATTTCACGATCTTTTGACAAGATGCCAATGAGTATCTTCTTCTCTGCTATGTCTTCTACTAACTGGCGTTTCAATCCCAGATATTCCTTTTGAGTTTCTCTCCTATCACCAAGTCTTTGTTCGAGTTCTCTCATTTGCTTTGTCAAACATTCCACGGCTCGGTTAGCCTCCACACTGTTTAATTTCTCGACTTCCAGAGATCCTTCCAGGTCTCTAACACGAAGCTTTAAGCTTTCTGAGTTGAATTTCGTTTCCAGATGAGCTGTTCTTTCTGTCTCGGTGTTTCCTTCCAGAGAATTCAATCTTGTGATAGTATTATCAAGATCTTTCCTGAGTCTTTCCTCTCGTTCCTTGAAGGTTCTGATATCTGCTGAGGCTTTCAGTAGGTCTTCAGATTGATGCTTACGTCTCAACTCCAATTCATGAATCTTTTCTTTCAACTCACCAATGGTCGACTTCTGTTGTTGGCACAGTACAGCTAATCGATCTCTTTTCTTTTGGTTAACATCCATCTCGGCCTTGAGTTGAGCAATTTCTCTGTCCCTGATCTCTAACTGCAGTCTACACTCACGACCTTCTGCATCTTCTGTTATGGTCTCTAGTGAGGAATCGCTTTGCTGTAATTCCATTCGGTTGTTCTTCTTTATATTCCATTGAACTGGTGGTAGAGTTAGGGGTTGAGGTCCCTGCATCTGGCGTTGGAATTGCGCGCGTGTGGTAACCGCTGCTGTTGGTTCTGACTCTTTCTCTTGTACATCAAATACCACCCGTTTTGTACCTCTCGTGTTTCCAATGATTAGATCGACAACTGGATTTTCGATGACACAACATTTCAGGTCTCCATTGAAGAAAGGTGTCTCTACTGGAACACGTGCTAGAGGGAAGGTTTCAACGTTTCCACCAAAGGTAATACAAGATTGTTTCCCGTTCAGTCGGTCTTGTGGTTGAACCAAGGAGGCTCGTATACCGGAGATGGTTGCACCTGAGTCGCGTAGCACCTTAACTTGCTGTCCCCTAATCCGTCCTGGATACAGATGTAGTTTACCCAATTCCTCCTCGTCGGTGACTGAACACATAATAGCAACGTTGGCTGGGGTTGGGTTGCTCTCATTTTTCCAATTTCCATTTGTGTTATCTTGGGGTCTATAGCTTGGACAAACCTTGGCTATATGTCCAAGTCCTCCACAGTTGAAGCAACGTCGTGGTGGTTTCCAACGATCAGGATGACAAGGGCTGTTTCGATCATATATGGTCGTTGGTGCTTCCTTCGGAACTGTTCTTATTGGTGGGGAGTGGGGTGGAGTCCTCCATGATTCATTCCTTCTGTAGGGAGGAGTATTTCGTTGTCTTGAAGATCGAGGAGAAGTAAATTGGTGTCTGTCCTGCTTTGGGCGAGCTGGCGGTGAAGAAGGAGGAGTGGCTTGTCCCACATTTGCGAACATGATAGTTTCTGTTCGTCTTGCCGGAGATTTCTGGGGTGTGCTTGGCGATAACGTTCAGCACTGTCAATCATTTCATTAGCGTTCTGAAAATCTCTTTCTCTCAGAAATACGGCTAAATCTCTAGATACACTTTGCAGTATTTGTTCTCTGACTAGCAGATCATGCAATCCTTCATAAGTTTTTTGGACTTTGGATAAGTCAATCCACCTGTTGAACAATCCGATTAGTCGGGCTTGAAAAGAATGCATTGACTCTTGAGATTGGGGTTTCACCGATCTAAATTTTTCTCTGTATCCTTCGGCTGTGCACTGAAACTTGAGTAATAGTTCTCTTTTGAGCACATCATAATCCACGGGGCCCTGAACACATAGGTTATCATATAGCTGGAGGGCTTCTCCGTGAAAAGAAGTGGCGATTTGTAATGGCCAGATATCTCTGGTCCATTTAAGGGACTGCGCCTGAGCCTCAAATCGATTCAAAAATGCGTTGATATCGTCTTCGTCCTCTTTGAAGGCGGGGAGTTTATGTGTGAGTCCTTTTGGGGTTTGGTTCCCATTACTCCTCGTCGCGCTGGAATCGGTCTCTCTCTCTAAACGTAGTTTCTCTAATTCGAACTGACGCTCGGCCTCTCTTTCTCTTGCGGCCCTTTCAGCTTCTTTTTCTTTAGCTATCCTGTCAGCTTCTTTTTCTAATCTATCTGCTTCTCTCTCTTTGTCTAATCTTTCTGCTTCTTTCTCTCTGGCTAATCTTTCTGCTTCTTTCTCTCTGGCTATATCTGTCCTGCCTTTCAATGCACTGAAATACATACTTTGTAAGGGCTTCTTCTTTCAATCCCAACAGTTGTCCTTCTTTCATAAAGTCGGCTACCTCCCTAACGGATTCAGCCATGGTTAACACCTATCCAACACAATTACTCTAGTGTGTTTACAAAAAGGGAGCACCCTACTATCTAAGCTTCTAATAAGGCAGAAAATACAACCAGAATTGCAATAAGTCTAAGCTACTGGCATGTCAACATCAATCAGGCAAAAAAAATTATCTTCAAGGAATGCAACTGGGTTACAAAATAACATCAATAGAAGTCTTAACTTGTTCAAAACTAGTCACTCAGATTTCTAGATCTATTAACAATCCTAAAGTACCGTACGAGTACATCAAAATAATCCAAGGGCGACAACTTATTCAAACATCCAATGACTTCACATAAATTAATAAGTGAACACGCAAGGCCCAGAATTATTTTTTTTTTATAAAAATAAAACAAGACAGATAACTACAGGATAGAGAACATCCACTCTCACTTTCGGTTTCTGCATACACTTTCACACAGAATAGAGAGCTTGGAAAATAAAGACGAGAGGCAAAGTAGAAACAGAGGCTAATTCCTTACTACGGGTAGAACTTTACACACCCGTAGACCCGTGAAGCTGGAGACGGGGATACTGCACCACGCCCAACATGTAACACTTAAACACTGAGCAAATATAAATAAGTACAACCGCTTTGCAAAATTCTCAAAGATAAATAATTAACTGCCAACCTTCTACCACTAAGTCCCAGGGGAATCACAAACACTGAATCGAAGACCCACTTTCACCCGACTCTGTACCAAACGAAACAAACCCACGACAGGTCACGTCGGGGTCACCAAAGTCAGGAACGCACGTGACGTGTGGACAGGTCACACACAACACACACTGACCTCACAGCCTTCTTCACGTGTCCTTTCACGCAACAAAATACAAAGACCTGCACATGGGCTCGAACGTTTCTATTAATCGGGTGAACGTAAATCTATACTTTACTAAATAACAACAGAAAACTTCAGCACAAATATTCTACACTGAGTTTGCACCGAAACAAATATATCTAAGCAGTTTATATTAAAGTCCTTCAAGTTCTCTCTTCTTCTGTTGTTGGGGGGGGGGAAGGGGTCGACACGGCAAACAGTTCCACTCTTTCAGTCTTGCTCTCTGGCGTTGATCATACGGACAGCCTACATTCACCAAATAACTCCGACAGTCGAACGGCAGACAAATGACCAAGTCAATAAAAATTCCACAGTAGGTAAATCCACACAGTTCTACGATCTTCTCAAGAGATCACACAGCAGTTGAGAAAATTAGTAAATCGAGGAACCACACAGATAATATTTCTCCACACAGTTCTACGATCTTCTCAAGAGATCACACAGCAGTTGAGAAAATTAATAAATCGAGGAACCACACAGTTAATATTTCTCCACACAGTTACTCTTTCTCCATACAGTTAATATTTCTTTACACCGTTAATATGTATCCACACAGTTACTATTTATCCACACAGTTGCTATTTCTTCACACAGTTAATATTAATCCACACAGTACTATTAATTCCAACCTCTGTACCAAATTCCTCTTTCTCCCAGACTCTCACGTCTGCTTCTTCTTCCAATTTCTAAACAACGCCCCCTCTACACATTCAAACCAGGGGTCATAATCGCTATTCAATCAAGGGCGACAACCTCGTTACTTCGACGTTCATGGGTGATAACACATGTTCATAACAGAATCTAAGATTGCAAAATTAAAAAACTTACAATTATACTGTTTGCAGCTTTAAGTAGAGTGGATACTGGTACAGTCTGTCTTCCTGCTAGTGGAAAGAAGGCAGTCACACAAAACCTCTTATTTTCTAATAATAATAATAATGATGGTGCATATAGCACATTTCCTCACTTTACAGAAGACTCAATGCACCTAACAATATTTTCTGAATACAGAGTCAAAACACTTTAAGCACACATTCAAACAGATTCAAAATGTTTGGAACATATGGACACAGGTCAAAACATATCAGCAAACAAACAGCTAGAGACATGTCAACAGGCTTAAAAGAGAAGAAAATCTGCTAATGAAGAATTCTAAGCATTTGGCATAGGAAAGGACTGGTAGACTGCGACTAGGAAAAGGTGAATTTGAGAAGAGATCTGTTCCCATCTCTGATTTGAGGTATCACATGGAGGCCAGCAGAAAATACAGAGCAGTCAGAGTACACATTATCTCTACTCCAGAGATCTGTAGATCTCCAAAGATGCTGAGTTATAACACATGTTCCACCAGTGACAAGAGATATGAGACTGCAGAAAACACAGCTGTCAATTCCAACCCTTACAATGATGACTGGCATAACAGTTGCATCAAAAGCCAAGAAAATTCATGAATTAATTGCAGAAAAGTTATAAGAGAGTTAAATATTTGGTGCTGACACATAGTTTCACAAGCAGCAAGATGCTAATGTGGCTGTAGAGATCGCTAGTCAATCATTTAAAGTGGTTCATAAAAAAGCAGGTACGCGGGGCAGGCATAGAAGAACAATCCAGAAGATAGCAAGTGACAAAGCAGAAGCACAAATCAAACAGTAGACAAATTTCCACATCTAAACTGTTTGTAACATAAATGAGCATGAAGCAGCCATAACATTTTTGAAGAAAAGTGCTCTGGAAAATAACATACACTTGGACAGTAAGCCTGATAAAGATACTATAGAAAATTTGTTGACTGGGGACCTCAATCTCTCCAGCATCCCTCAACAGCTCTAGAGAGCAGTTAAGAATCATGACCTATGTGAAATATGTTTTTATACAAAATGACAAAAGAAAAACAATTTTATGTTTTGATGTGGGTTTTTTTTTGCAAATTACAACAAAGTCAGTGTTGGTGATTTCTCAAATAACATGCCTGGAAACTTCTAAGATTTTAAGTTGTTGTCAGACAGCTTTAAACGTGGTCTTCAATAGTGTCAGCTGCACCACAAATCACAAACTTCAAATAGCAATATTTCGAATAGAGATAGAGACTCTGCTTTTTTTTCTTTTATTTTCTAGTACTTTCATATGAAAATAACAAAATGCTCATTTTTTTAAATCCTGAATTTGTGAGCCAGTATCTACTTCAAGATCATAAGAAGCATCATTGCTTTCATGCTGTAGTTTGTGGTTTGGGGATATTTGTAACTTTGTAAACAGTGACTGGTTGTGGTTACTGGTCATCGTTTGTTGTACATTTGTTTTCTTCTAGATTGGAGCTATGGCCACAGCTCCACACACACTATCTTTCACAATGCAGGCCCCTGTGAATCTGTCTCAAGGAGTACATCAGCAAGATGTGCAAAAATGGGGACCTTCAGAGATGATGCCTTCTGCCTCAACATACACATTTTCTGCCATTGCAAGAACAGGGAGCAGTAGTATGCTCAACAGCAACATTCAGCATGGCTATGCTAGCAGCAGTAGCACTAACAATGGAGGTGTTGGCTTTGAAGGAGGCTCATGTCATATTCCAGGATGGTTTCAGGTATTACTGTGTTTTTAGAACTGGTAGAATAAGACACACTACTGTTATAAATAATTTTCACAGAGAATGAAATTTCACTGTTAAGTGCAAAACAAATCTCAAATAAAATAACATCCAAATACGTGTACTTCATATGAAGGCTTTAACTTGCAAGCTATGCAGATTTTGGTATACATACCTCCCCAGCAGTTAATCACCAGGTGTATATCAGAATGTAAACCTTAATTACTGACTTGCTTCTAAACAGGTTCCAAACTCTGTGAAGTCAGTATCTTTGCAAACCAATCTGGACATGCCATTCCTGAGCCCAGTAACTCTGGACATTGTCAGAGACAGCCGAAACAACACTCGAAGTGCTGGAAGTTTCCAGCATTATCCAACATTGCAGGGCCAGTCCCAGATTCAGACTCAAGTGAAGGACAGAGTCCAAAATGAACAGTATGTGCTGCTGAGCAAAGCTGCTGCAGACGAAGAGGCAGCTGGGATAAGCGACATATGCTACAGGTCTGTTGCATCATCCCTCATGCATTCCGTCAACAGTGACATTGCTGTCAGAGCAGCCTCTGTTACTTCTCTGCCATCCTCCTTACTCTGAATGAATGAATTTCTTGGGATCTGGAGCAGGGGGCATAATGAAAAAAAGGCATGAAGTAAGATACTTTTGTGAAAGTTTTAAACATTGAAACATTCCCCATCCCCCCACTTTTATTTTTGAAAGCCTTTCTCCCATCATTTCTTACTTGGAAACAAAATTTTGCAGGTATTTAACATCACTGGCAAATTCACTCACATTTTTTAATGTAGTTTTGAAGTGAGCAAATTTTTCCATTTCTTGGGTCAAGCTGAAATAAAAATATTAACTTCTTATCCCATCATTTACATAGATAGATAATTGCCATACCTGCTCTATCTCTCTTCATTTCTGTCTTCATTCCCCCACCATCTCATGTCTAGATATGAAGGGAACTAACTTGTCTATAAAAGTGAAAGATATTAAAGATTCTCACTCTGAAAGTGGAATATTGTCAGAACGTACAGATTAATGTTCTGAAACCTAAAAGGAACAGATAACAGATTTAGAAAGGTAGCAAAAAACAGCAAATATTTCATTTCAAACAAGGATGGAAAGAATTGTGTGTAGCCAGACTTTTATGGTTTGGTCAGGTGGTTATATAGTCCAATTAAGATATCAATTAAGGAGTGTGTGTGTGTGCTTTGTGTGAAAGGCTGAGCCACCACTCAGTGCCTTGTTTAAGATGATGATCTTCCTGTACAGGATTTTGCTTTTCTCTTCTCTCTCACGTTCATTTAAAACATTTTCATGACAGCAATTTTTTTGGAATGAAAGTGAAAAGTTGTCACAGTCTACACCTTTATATTATTTTTCAGATATGTAGTCTCTTTTAAAGGACTCCTGTACATGTGCACTATCAGGCAGCAATTTACTTTTTTATCACAGGTGACTGGTGTTAAGGACAATAAAGTCACAACAGATAACAAAATAGCATGTAGTCAGTGCTATCCAATAACAGTAAATAGTAAACCAGCATCTAGCCCATCCTAATTAATAGCAAGACTGTAGACTATTGATGTTTAAATCTACAGTAGAAAAGTGGGCAGAATGAAAGTTGTTTTGCTCCTCAAATGTTTTTCTGCAGTAAAAGGTTTTTCAAGCACACTCATCATTAAAGAAGATACTAGACTTTGTTTACTTCAATGTCAAAGAAACTATCATTACACTGTGTTCTGCACAGTTTCTACTATGACATTCTATTGGCTAAGTAGAATAACATGCTCAGACCCGAACACTAGTTTATTTTATTACTTTTATTTTCATATTATTGTAATGTTGATCAGTGTGACAATTTGTTCTGCATATTTAAAAAACCAAAATATTTGTGAGTGTTTCTAGTCCTATTTTTATTGCCTTAAATTAATTAGTAACACCAAAAACTATACATACCAGTTTTATTAATCAAATGCTTGATGCTTTAATATGTCAAATGCATTATCATTATATTTGTTTATAAATATTTCCTTTAATGTTTGTTATATTTATCATGTGCTGTTTTAAGATTTTTTTATGTGGAACAGGACAACAAAAATAATTTGTTCTGGTCATAGTTTTGGCAACTAAAAGTGTTTGCTGTAAATATTTTTCTAATAGGCAGTCACTTTTATTTAATTTATAAATTATAATGAGTTTTTTGTCTGCTTTGTATCAACTCACTGTTCGCTAGCAATTTATGTTACTATTTTATTATTAAAATACTGAAAACATAATAAAACATGTTACTGTTCGTTTTAACTATCCTTTAACAGTTGATGAGAGACAAAATTATGGAGTATGCTGTTTTTTATGGTATTTTTCTTGAATAATATGTTTAGTGAGTACTGAACAAAGGTAAAACAGTAAATAGCATTCACTTTCTATCACTTTTTTTTCATGCTTTCAACCATTTGTCTAATGTTTCCCAACAATAGGTGTTTGGTGCAAAATTGATATTTTTTTCATTTCCTAAGCTGAATTGAATTAGATTTTATAAAAAGTGTTGTTCACAGATTCACTTTGGATCAAATGAAACTGTCATTTTACAAAGTTTGTAGCTCTTTGGAGAGATTTAGTCTTGAGATTTGAATCATTGTAAAGCTTTTCTGTCTTCTGGCACTTTGATCAGTCTCATATTTACCACACATGCTTTCAACTTTCTATGAAGATATTGAACATTTTTCTACTTAGAGCTTGCTTTTAATGTAATTTTTATAGCATTTTCAGTCTTGTCAAGAAATTTGAGCTGTAAATAGTTCATCTGGCAACAAGATGTTTCAATGATTGTCGCACCTGGTTTTAGCAGTTAGCCCGCACTTTTGAAAGTGCTGAGCTAATGATTATCATCTAGGTCTGGTTCGAAAGTTAAATAATCCAAGAAGTCATCAAGAACTAGTCTGAAAATCTGCACATTTATACATATATGAATTCGATTCCTGCCCATTAACGAGGAAACGCCGACCATCCAAATTCCAGTTGAAATTCAATATCAGTTCTTGACTGTGGACAAAGATTTCACATCCTCACCCTAACTACAGTTTCACCTACATAAACTTTAACCAGGAATTACATAGAAGCGCTGGCGACATAACGATACACCTTGATACACTTACTTTCTGGAGGCGCCATATGAGGACTCATTGCAACAGGAAGCCAAACACGGTTCCGCTTGCGTCTAGGTTAAAGAGAAAAATTAACGTCTTAGGAAACCGGAAATTCAGCATTGATGAAATGATGGATCGGTTATTACGAAAAGTTTAATTCTTAACTTTTGCTCTTAATGGTTATAGCTACGCCAACCGGTTTCTAAATATCAGCGACAAATCAAGTTATTGAAATGTTTCTGCCAAATCGTATTCTTTGGGACAAGTGTTTATTTCTTTATCAGTTGATAATTCGTTCCAGATTATCAAGTTAATTACTTGTTTGTTTTGCTGTTTCACGTTTGTATGAAATTTAAAAAATCCTGTTTACATTTCAAAGACCATGTTTTTTATGAGCATTTAATATAGTTTTTCATAAAGATGTCTCCTTTCATTGTTTCTCGCTCATGTGTGTGTGTGTGTGAGACCTTGAGGGAAAGTGGTGCATGATATCTTTTCACTAATTTAGGCATGTCGACAGTTGCGTTACGTACTTGTACTGATTTTTTTTAACTGCTCCGTCTATATAGACTCTTTAAAACTTTGTGAATCATAAAGAGCAGTGTGTCTTGTTCTTGATCTTATTTTATTCAACCAAATGTCTTTTACAGACAGAGGAAGTAAAAAATGAAAATGTAGGTAATGACAGCTTCTGGTCAATTGATATACTATAATGACAGCATGGCTAATTTGCATTCCACCACGGATTTGTATTACTGGACTGCTTGCAGACGATTTTTTTTTTCAGTGAAGTCATAGAACGAGGCCAGTTACAAATAGCTTCCGGTTTAGTCTCGTACGTTTCTGTTGAATTACTAGAACGAGGCAGGTGTATAAGAAGCTTCCGGTTTATTCGCATTCATTTTTAAGGCTCGCCGAGACTAACAGCGAAGAACTTCGCAAGAGGCTCAGCGTTGGTCTCGGCAGACAGACAGCAATCCACCTATACACGTCCGTGATTCCACATTGCCAGAATTGTTTCATTAGCTGTCCGCCTTCCCTCGCAATTGCACACAAAATTATTTTATTTAATAAAAGACGCTTAACTCTAGTGATAACTATAACCTGCACGTGAGACTTTTCTAACGTGGTTTAGACACCAACCTTGCGATCGACGTTCCTCTTTCACAATCAGAGCAGCAAACAATACTTTTAATAAACGAAAACAGTCAGAACTCAGAGAGAGAGAGAGCACGTCTGCAATAAACACGGCGCATAACCATAAAACTTGCTTTTTGGAAATTGTTTTTGATGCATTTTAAACTTTTTATCAGGTTCCATGCATCTCTTCTGATTATATTTAGAATAAAAGGAGGATTTTTTATGCTGTACTACGTACTTTCGTGAGTGAAATATTAGCCCCACCACTTATGATAAGCGGGTATATACGTTAACAACGATGAAAGCTCGGTCACGGTCAGTGTCGCGTGAGATGTCCGTGGCTCTGTCCCACTTTGTGACTTACATCTGGATGTTCACATGTTCCATGAATAGAACATTATAACGTCCACTGATCTAGTTATCTACAATGGGACCTTCACATCCGTCAAAAATGAAGACAAACTTGCACCTAAAGAAAGCAAGCTTGGGAAGTGCTGAGCATACGGGAAAATATCAAACCTACAAACACAAAGTATGGCGCTAGACACTGCATTTGCATTTGTGCTTATCCTCTGTGTGCCGCTAGTGACAGCAAAGCTTATCGTCTACCCGTCGGCGGAGGGCGCACCGAGATCCGACAAATTTCAGGTAAACTAAATCACATTTTTTGCGTGAGGTGCAAGATGCATGTAACTGTTCTGATCGCCAACACACACACACACACACACACACACATTTCCTCTTGCTTTTCTGCACTCTTTTCTTGTATGTTGGTAGCAGCATAATTTTGAGACTTAACTGTTCTTTGCGTGCATGTTGGCGAAAGTTTCAAGATGGGACGTGTGTTGGTCTCTCTCTCAAAACAAGCCTGAAATTCTCTGGTAGCCTTCTTTCGCACCTCCAGCAATCAAAATCTAGTCAAAAGAGGACTCCGAAACTTTTATATCAAAATCTTTGCTCGCTTGAGAGGCCTGTCATCCAATGTAACTAATCCATTACTAACATTGTATATAAAAATACTACCCTAAACCATATTAACTTACTACTCAAAACTCTGACAAGATATAAACTTCATCTCTGTATATCTAATACAGTTTTCACTCTTGTAGTGACTGTTTCGTAGGGATTATATAGTGCTTTCGTTCGTTTGGGGTTATTTTTCTTCTTTTTTTAGATCGAGGTCTGAATGTGAAAGAAGCATATATGACCTGTGTTTATTCTATTAACGTAAATAAAGATTTGTCATCTTTCTTTCTCTCTAACTCTCTTTCTCATTATGTCTGCTTCCTCTCATCTGTCTTCTTTCTCGACATTTTTCACCTCCCTTTCCCTTTGATCAATATCATAATATGCATGTCGCTCCCGCGTTCTGGAATATTGCCCTTTCTCTCTCTCTCTCTCTCTCTCTCTCTCTTTTATTTCCCTCGTTTTCTTGAATGAAATTTTTTTTTATAAACTGACAGCCCTTCGGTGAAGGCGATGTACACAACACGTACCTTTATAAAGTAATGTATGATTTAAATAAACAGCAGTACTTGTCAAAAGAGCTGCTGATACACTTCCTTTCCTATTAAGCAATATATTATTATTATTATTTAAACTGGTGGCCGTTAGCTACCTGAAGCATTAAATTATGATCTGTGACGTCATAGATCCTTCACCAATTAATTTGCTTTGCTGAAGATCTTTCTGACCCAAGGCGGTCAGCTGAGTGAAAGTCACGTGTACATCACGTGGTCCGACAACAGGACGCGAGACAGCCCAGTGGTCATTGGGGGACGCACTTTGTCCTGGACCGCCTTTGCCTTTGATGAAGCCGCCGTCAGCGTACGGGTGCACACACCCAGGGATTTCAGTACTTGCCTCATCAGACCCAGGGGGTACGGATACTCGTGCACCCGCTCAGGCCCTCAGGTACAGGAATTACGAGATTGTTATCCGACTCGGTAACTATTTTCCCAACACAAACAAAATATCGTCTTTTCCGGTCTTTTGTTGAATATTCTAACCCCATATTTTCAGTTTGCTTGCCATCTGTCTCCACCCCAACCCCATTTCTTTCCTTTTCTTTTTTTTCTTTCTTTCTTTTCTTTCTTTTTTTCTTTCCTTTCTTTCTTTCTTTTCTTTCTTTCTTTCTTTCCTTTCTTTCTTTCTTTCCTTCCTTCCTTCCTTCCTTCCTTTCTTTCTTTCTTTCTTTCTTTCTTTCGTTCGTTGTTGTCTGTCTTGTTTTTTAGCCCCTCCCTTCTTTTAATCCTTAACTCGCCACCATCCTCCAGGACGGGTTCCTGTTAGTCTTTCTCAAATCTTGTGGACATTTCTACCAGAAAGTTCGTTCGTCAATGGTTCTTTTAAACACTTCTTCACTTTTCCAGTGTTTGATTGTGGTTTTTTTTAATTTTTGGTCCCAGGTTGCTCAGTTCCAAATCATCAGCAATTCCACGATGATGTCTGTAGAGTTTGATTACGATAACGGTACCACAGGTGTAAGAGACATCACAGACAAGTTGCTGGTCTTTGCTGACCCTCCGGAAACTGAAGTCCCCTCGAAAAACGACAGTAGCGTTCTGTACTACGACGTTGGTGTCTACAACTTGGGCGGGCAACTAGTGATACCTAGCACGATCAAACAGGTTTACCTGGCCCCAGGTGCGTTTGTTCAAGGAGGATTCAGAACAGCTGGCGATCAGTCGGTGAAAATCTACGGGAGAGGCATCGTCGATAACAGCATATATCGATGGCACGATTCCAGGCAGGCTTTTCATCTTTAATGTTTCAGTCCTTCAAATAATCGTCTTGCTAAATGAAAAAGAAATATACCAATAAGTCGTGGGAAACATGTTAAAAGTACAAGTCTAATAGCCTAGTGGCTAAAGAGGATAGTGAACGTAAGTGATTGACAGTGTGATAAAATTAAGCATGACAGTGAACTTAAGTGGTTTATAGTTTCTGATAAAGCATGAGGAAACCGAAACCAAACACTCTCATTCTACTATCTTTTGCCCTCTGTGGAAAAATCAGTGAACCGTATCTGCTGGACAACTGACGGTGAGAACTAAGAAGTCATTTTCCAGCCACAGGCCCGAGTGGGCCTCGAATAAGCGAACTTCTGCTCCACAGTCGAGTGCACTTACAGTCAAGGTTATGAAGCCTCACTGTGGAATAAGAGGATGTTGTCGAATTAACATTCCCTTGTTCGTTTACAAGCTAATTGATTTCATTCAATAACTGGTCGGCGTATACGCCATTCTTGATTTTTCTTTCTGTTTTCTTGTCGTCAGATTCCTGTGGGCGGCAATTTTACTGGACGACGGTGGAGGTCATATTGTGGAAGGCATCACCATAAGCAACTCTGTGCAGTTCTTTTTGCGGGGGCTGAGCAGCGACAACCTCTACCGCAACGTCAAGACTGTCGGTGCCTGGATCTACAACAACGATGGGTTCTCCATCGGCAGCAACGGCGCCATCGAGGACTGCTTCATCCACGCAAACGATGACGCCATCAAGGTGATCCTGTGCGTCCGTGCATCCCAAAGTGCGCCTGCAGATTGTGGATGCCAGCACGCGCGCGCACACATACACACACACACTCACTTAAAAGCACATGCAGGTGCATACACGTGTCTGTAAATCCTCCTTCAACCATTAATTCGTAACTTTAGTACTTAATTACTTCATTAATTATTATTTTATTGCATTTCATTTGTTTTTCCGTTCTAAAGATTTTATGTGAACCAAAATTTGATTACGGATTTTAAATTAATAAAAGTACAGCATTCTACTGTGATAAAGTATTTTTTAACCTTCTGTTCTTTCACTGGACAAAGTTTTAGGTCAGTTAAGTCTGGATTTCATTATCGGGTATTCTTTTTTAATTCCAAAAGCAGCCACCCATGCTACTATCAGGTAAACACGTTCGATCGTGTTACCAAACTTCTTAATTGTCCGAGATGAGGTTATGGTGTCTTCAGTGTTCTTACAGATCTACGCGAGGGACCATTTTGTAATGTTATAGCTCTATCTTTAATCCAGATGTAAGCAGTTGTTGGGAGATTAGCTTCTTATTCCAGACTGCTTGCTTATTTCAGCTGTACGCCAGTGACTTGAGGGTGTCTAGATGTGTTGTTTGGCAAGCCCAAAATGGTGCAGTCTTTCAAACAGGCTGGTGGCCTGAGAGAGACATCCATCGTATAACGGTAATCACAAAATACAGGTTGATTGGTTAGAGAAGCAATTGATTTGTTAGAGAAGAAAGTTTTCGATACCAGAGACAAATGGAACATGTGAATAACGGCGAGATACCGTAAACTCTGCTTAGTAACGAATTGAATTGATTGACAATGTAGCTTCAGCTGAATATTCAACAAGTCCACTTGCATAGTCCTCAAAATGGATAAATTATTCGTTTTCCTCTCTCTCTCTCACCTTTGTTTGTACCTTCTAAAACGTGTGCGTTTCTCAGGTTACAGACATAGATGTCATTCATACGGACTGGTGCGCTTTCGATGGCAACAACTGCATGACTTCTGAAAATAATGCTGTGTTCAACATGGCCGGTCAAACTTTGAGCATCTCGGTTTCAGACATCGAATTTCTCAGTGTTCGAGTAGAAGGAAATTGCCCACGCACGATCTACTGGAAGGTGAATATTCTTTACAGCTACCAAGAATCTAAACTCTTCATTCTCATCTCATTATACGCTCTTAGGGTATTTTGTATAGAATATGCATGAAGTCTGTTCGGTGAATGAAAGCAAACCTTGAGATCCTCTTGCAGCTAATAACCGAGAAAAAAAACTTCCCCTCCTTACGATGTTTGTTTGGCAGTACTGTCCTCTCCTTTCCTTCTTCATTTCTCTCTCTTTTTGTTTTCGTCAAATTTAGATGGCCGCCGGTGCAAAAGGACTTGCCAACAACATTCTCTTTAACAACTGGTACGTTGAGTCTCAACCATCAGACGATAAAATCCACAACGAAATCGCCGGGTATGGAACCACGGGCAAAGTCAGCGATTGGATTTTCTCGAACTTGTTCATTGGAGGTCATTGTGTCACCAATCCCACTTCTGCTAATTTTATTATTGACGGCAACACAACGAGTGCAATTGACTTTGAATGTTAAGCTGGTAAACGGTGAAGTGATTGCAGTATGTTTTCAGTCGCAGACAGTTGTTGGACGATTTGCTAGGAGCATAATTCGGTCATTTTTTTAGCCTTGCAATGCTGTCCTTGGAGAGAATTTATGCAAAAGTTTGTATACAGTTAATGGAAATTTGTTGTATTGCGGTTCAGTCCGTTGACTAACCACAAGCTTATAAATATTTTGTATAAAATTAAAGGGGATTAGAAAAGTGTGAACAGTTTTCTTTCGTGAAATTTGTTAAATATGCATGTGTAGTAAAGCAATTTCATTCGTTCAGGCGTAAAACTTTGTTCTTTACTGCTTGATGCGTACGTCTCCTAAAGAAACTGAGCACAAAAGCTTGATTCAGTAGTAAAATATGAAACCAGTTTTTGAAAATCTGCTATATCTATAATCACCAACCGTGAATAACCAATTTGCAGACTACAGTAGTTCTTTACTGGAGGAAAAGCACACAGAGAAAAACAAGCGAGTCTGTGAGAGAGAGAGAGAGTAGAGGAAGGGCTGTGATGAAGATGCACATGTAAGCTGTCTTTGAACTAGTTTACAAACACACGGACAGACAGATTATATCTTCATCGACGCCAGTTTCCAAGCCTTCACACGGTTTTTGTCCCCCTCAACACGTTTTTCCTCTTCGGTCGTTTGCTACATCTCTCCCTTTGCCATATCCTGCTTTTTGCGATTGCTGACACTCGTGAAGCGTTTGTCCGAACTGAGTTGCTTTTTAAATGTATAGTCAGCTCCCGGATGGATCTTCTTATCTACCCCAGTGTTAAGAGAAGGGGATACAATATTGTGATTAGCCAGAAAACCTTTTCACCAGTGGGTTACATGAAACTCGCTGAGTACGTTGCCGCTGATGGGGCAAAGTTCAGGCATAGAGATGTCTGTGCTTCTGTGAATCGTTGAGTCTGTCCGTGAGGCATAAAGGTCTTGAAGTTTACATTTGAGAGCAAGAGCAGTGTGCCCGCGATGAGATTTAACAAAGAACCGAACCTCGCTGTATTATAAGGGAAGCAATCCCGATAAAGGGAGAAAACGCTACATGAGTAATTTTTTATTATTATAATTATTATTAGTGTTTTTATTGTTGACAAAGTCAGATGCTTCTTATTTCTTGTTTATGTGTCTACCTCTTGCGTTTTAAGGTGTAGCGTTTGTCACTGTTCGCGCATGTGTGTGTGTGGGGGGGGGGCGGTTACGTGTGTGTGTGTGTGTGTGTGTGTGTGTGTGTGTGTGTGTGTGTGAAATTTACAAGGTTTTATCTTAATGTTAATTCTAAGACTAAAAGATTTTCTACGATTGTGGACAAAGTCCTATAATTAATCAGACTTCGTTTAAACACATGATACAAAACATAAGCTTCACATAATTCAAATACAGATCTGTTTGACCAATACACGCGATTCAAACAGATATCTGCCTGAAAAGTGACAATATTCAAATGCAGATCTGCCTGTCACTAGACACCATATGATTAACGGAAATGCATCGGTGGTCCCGACATCACAGAAAAGTAGATGGTCTTTGTGGATCCTCCAGAAACAGCCAACCCTCTATGACCGACCCTTTACGTTCAAACTAAACTAAACCAGATGCATTCTAAATATGCGCTCACTAAAGGTATTATTTCATCTTGATTGTCTTTGAAGGAAGGTTTTCGTGGGTGCAGGAAGCGGACACTTAATCAAAGAAAGAACTATCTCAGATCCCTGCCACTGTTTTGTGAGAGCGTTGTTCACACCACTTTTGTATATTTTGTGACAACTTGTGCCACTGACATTTTTTCTCAACTAGCGCTTAATACACTTGCTCCACTTCTGTATATTTTGGTACAGCTGTCCAATAGCTGCATGTGCGTCACTTGTGCATATTTGTGACAGCTGTCCACCAGCAAAACTGATATTTGTCGCTGCGTGGTCTGGCAGGCACAAGCTGGCGCCATGCTCCGGACAGGATCGGGGACCAGCTAAAGGATGCACAGCATGGCTGCTTAGTGATGATTTGAGATACTTTCTCTTTTGATGTGCTCAGTCATTTGTCATCCTCGTCGCTGTCATCATAAGAATTGTTGTTCTTGTTGGCCTGTTGATAATAGTGGTGACTTTACTGCCCATTCTCGTAACTCCTACACCACTATGGTCATTACTGTTACATGGTCGTCAGTTGCATGTTTTTTCAGGCCTGTTGTCATTACATATCTCTCTCTTTCTTTGTGACACAAAAGATTAATGGACTAATAGATTATATGTATGTAATATCTAATTACAAGGACTTTCACAGGAAGTCCTTGTCCACTGTCTGACAACGACGCCATTCTAAACAGAGCAACAGCGACAACGACAGTGACACGAGGGCAGTAGATATTAGTGGAGTAGGGTTTAGGAGTACCTGGTCGGGGGTGGGGGGAATCTTGTCGCTCTATCATGTACTGGAAAGTGCTCAATATCTTATATCGGTGCTGTTTGATTTATATGCATTTGTGTCATCAATATCCACTTCTTATATACAAGTGGTTTACTAATCAGTTTAGATATTTTTTTCCAAGATGCGCGAAGGAGCAAGCGGCGAAAACTATTGGTTTTGACAGTTGGAGAGAAGAATCACAACCAGCCAACGACGACATCCATGAGATCGCTGGAGCCGAAACACGGTCACGTGACGGGAGCGGTATTTCCTCGACCTGCAGACCGGCGGCCCCTGTGTTTACAGCCACACTGAAGCAGATTTCCTCACACCACCACCGACATTTTGTTTATCTGATTGCTGGCTGAAAGAATTGAAACATGAATAGCAACTTCCTTTTTCTAAACACTTTTGGTCACAAAATCGGAGACAGAAAAAGCTGTCCCTTCTCTCATGCCTAATAATCGAGCAAATAAATAAATTTAAAAAAAATATTTTTAATGAACAATAACGGTTTTAAGACGTTTCTTGAAGTTCTTTTTTCTGCTCGTTTAATGTTCTAAGTTTAGCTACGTCTGTTATCAAAGATTTTTGTTATAAATTTTTATGGTGATACAATCCTGATCTATCTCCCTTAGAGAATAGGCTGAGCTCCCCTTAATCGCTTACCCGCTCCTGAACTTGATGCACGGCTGCTCTTGGCGGGCTTCTAACTCCTGCATGTACCTGCTTTAACAACCACTGAAACCCGCTGTGGATGCGTGGGGTGTCTTTTTTAAAATATGTTTTGGGATAATTGGTTCCCAGGGGAAGACTTGATCGATGAGCCAGTGTTGTCTAAAAGCCTTGGTGGTTGTTATTGTTCCTCCATTTTTTTTTACCGCTATTGCAAAAATGCTAGTGCTTGGAGTAACATTTGTTGCACTTGATTGCAACATTTTCTGGATAATAATTTTACTGCAAAAATATGTTATACCTTTGTTTCAACACTTGCAGAAAACAGAACATTCGTGTGTGTGTTTGTGAGAGAAAGAAAGAGTGGGGAGGGGCATCCTTGGGGTTCCTTGGTGAAATATTTTTCTCAAGTGTTCCTTTCCGCTTTCTTGCCGCACGCTTTTTGTGCAATGGTTTATTTTGCGTACTACGTATTCTGTACCAACCTCTTCTCGCGTGTGTGGTTTATTTTGTCAATATCCAATTTTGTGAACGGGCCTCTTCCTTCACTTTCAGCTGTTTGCTTACTTTTATCTCAAGCCCATCTTTCCTGCTTCAAAACTTCTTCTGGTCACCAGCTCGCGCGTGCGCTAGCAACAGCAGTTTTTAAATGGTTAGTACAAAATATATTTGTATTAATTATTAGATAATGTACAAAGCAAGTTTCCCCTAATCATCATTATCATCATTACACACAAACGCACTGAACCTAAATGTAAGCAGCGAAAATTTCAAAACAAGGGGCGTGTAATTTGGCCTTGTTTATTTCACGCTAAACTTGAGTTACGTCCCTTGTTGATGGCACGAAACGAAACCAGCCAACTCAGAAAAAAGAGGCTAAAAACAAGGTCAGGAAAAAAAGCAGAAAAAAGGGTTCATCCTTCAAATGAAAGCAGTTGTCAAATACACGCCTTCATACACTTTCCCCTCCTGCAATGCCCTTTTACGACCCACCACGAATAACGCACCTGTGTGACCTTTTGTGACCTCTTAACTTACTGGTTGCCTGATTCCGTGCCAAGTGCGCGTGCGCAGTGCACAAGGAATGGGCGGTGTGTGTGGTGCACGATCGGCACTGTTGTCACTGGCGTGTGGTGTAATAGCGTGACGGAAATCCTGTCGAGGTTTGCGTCGTGTAAAGAACGAAAGAACGGCGGTAGGGCTGACGGTACGGCCCCGTGCTACTCACCCAGGCTGCGTCAGGACGCCGTAGGCACGACACCCCGTTGTTTATGTCGACGGTGCGGCGCGCTAATGTCAGGCCTGGCACTAGACTTTTCGATTGTTTTTTTACACATTCCGCTTGTGGGCGACGTGTCCGGAGACAATAATAAACTTGCATATTCGCAACACAAGCTTCGGCCTAGAGACTCAAGACGGGAGTCTCGTGCAAAACCTGGTAAGGACTTCAGGAGGACAGGAAATAATGTGTTAAAGGCTTACCCGATTGCTCAACAAAAATCGCTGGAAACAGAGCATAAACTATCACAAAAACATATGCCAGTGGTTTTTATGAGAAAGATGCATGACAGATTTTATATTATTTTTCTCTTAATCACACCTGGATTTGTCGAGAAAACAGGAAGTTACGAAACGGAAGTATTTTTAAAAATAGCGTCGTCTCCACGAGCTGAATTTGAAAAGAAAAGATGCAATCCTCGGTAACCAACAAAACACACACACACACACACACACACACACAACTGACCAGGGCACATTGTGCTGTTGCTGAATGTTCTCTTCGACACGCAGATGTAGATAATTTGTACTCATTAAGGAAATCCTAAACATAATGGCAGCAAACGCCAGTGGATTAACTTTGTTCAGAGATGTGTATATAATACATGTGTATATATGTGTATATACAGGTCTCTGCTTTGTTCAAACATGCCGTGCGAACTTTGTCCCCACACTGCACTCAAGAATTTGCTCAAAACATTTCAAAATCGATTGTTATCCAGTCACTTATACAGTACAAGCAAGTCTGGACTTTCAGTAAAACAATGAAATCTTATTTCTACAGCAGTGCTTACTATGCAAAAGCACGAGATGTTAGAACCAACTACGACTGCTGGTACATCAAGCACCAGATAGGCAACATTGACAGTTTCTACACCGTCTGGTCTACAAGTAACATCGTGACACAGTCACAAACACATCATCATCAGTCGTATCTTTATCCAGCATAATGCTCAAAACAACTGACAGTGTGAGGACACCATTGACGTGCGTGATCGAAACAGCAAAAAAAAAACAAAACAAATAAATAAAAAATTGAGGGTTATAAACCCACAAGGAGCAAGTATCAGTAAGTAAATAAAAAATTTTGCATGCTGCTAATGAGGAAGAAATAGTTTGAAACATGTTTATCGATGTAAAAACTTATTTCTTCCATCATTATATTTTTTATTGTAAAAATAATCCTTATCAGCAGTCAGTTGTAACTATAAAATAAAAATGCAATGCTTGAAACCATCAAATAAAAATAAAATTACAGGAGTTTCTCTTAGATAAACACATCTGAATTGTGTTTAAATTTTATTAACATTAATACACATGGGAAAATTAACTCAAATGCGCCCACTTAGTAAAAGACAATCAATAATAATACAACATAGACTGCGATGACCGTGATTGTTACCTATTAAATTTTGATCTGATTGACAGTCTGTTGAATGAATTCCGTTTGGACCATTTTACTATTTTTTTAAACTTCATTCGAAGCTTCTAAATAAAGTTCCAATCTGTAGGTCTTTATTCCAAAATCAGCCTTTTCATTATCTGGGCAAAAAAATCGCTTCTTGAATACGACAACCTGAGCGATGTTTCTTCATTTGATACATGCACACTCGCTTTTACAAATACTACTGGGGCGTAAGACAACTCTTCAGTATAGGAGATAAACTTTTTCCCTCGTGGCAGATGAGAACGCTGATGTTTGAAGGCTTATATCTTTAAAATTAAGTATAATTATATATTCAAATAAAATGAAAAAACGATCATAAAGAAAAAATGTTAAACTCGGCTTGTTCTTTATATGCATTCGTGATCTAATTTTGATTCGTGTTGTTTCGCACAGGGATAACCATCAACACCATAGATTCTTCAGTCTTTCTTTCTCTTTCACGCGCGTGAACACACACACACACACACCGCACAAATATATGCACAATTTTTTGTTTATTGCATTAGTTTTGGACTCTAAACCATCAGAGAATGTCTGTCACACACGTGAAACTGGTAACAATACATAAATATGTAGTCCTCAGACTGGTCTTTGAGACAGGTGAGAGTGCCTTTAATAACATGTTGGAGAGAGTCTTCCGATAAACCATCTTGTATTGGGCCTCTCAGCATATCTCCCATGACTATCGCTTGTCTGCGTGCATTTGTTCATCCGTGTCTTCCAGGGCAACAACCACTAACACCCAGGCTGCTCTCCTCTTGCTGCACTCAGATAAGGTAGCTATGCTGCCAGCACTGTACAGCAAGGTTTTGATAAACAGTAGTGATCATTTGTCTGATATTCTTGCAGTGTCTGCTGAGATCATCATGCCTAAGGCGTGGACAAGCATTCGCATCATTGTCAACTATTCAAATCAAGCCAGAATGTTGTTGCATTCTTCCAGAAAAAATGCACAACTGTAAGTGAAAAGTCTTTTGCAAACTCTACCTCTAACAAAGATAATGTGAAGCTTCTTTGCAGTTAAACAAGCTTAAAGATCTTAAGTACAGTATTTTTTTTTTTAGCTCACGGATCTACCTAGTTACGGTATGTTCTCAGCTCTCCTTTGGTCTGTAGCCTAGACAACATAAGCGGTTGTTGTAGCCTTGACAACATAGAGTATCAATGCACATTCCTAATATCTGAAATTTTCCCCCTCCTTCTGATATATGATATTTTTAACCTTGTATCTTGGGAACGGAAGTAAAATGGGCTATTTAACAAGATTTGAGGAGGTAGTATGTGTAATGAAAACAATCAAGCCATTTGGGCCAAAAATATTGGATTATGGTACACCATCAAGCCTTTGTGAATTCAGTGGAAACAATCTCACAACGTATGTCTTCTTTGCTGTGCTCTGAAGAAGTCCGAGATTTTTGTAGCGTTTCCCAGTACAGCAACGCATCGTCTGCGCCCAGTCTTTGACAAGGATCAATCACACACATCTCGCCTAGGAGCCCCACTAGGGCGATAGCTGCAAGGGTACGGTCCACGCGATTGGTCGGGAACATGTGACGCAACAGAAGAGGACACACACGTGGACAGGGAGCCACGAGGGGTAAGCCTGCATCTGACCGGTCGTGCAAAGAATCCTGGATGTCCACGAGTCGGGACATGCTGTCCAAGACAATATCCGGGCATCGCAGCCCCTCGCTCTGGTGTCCAGGGCCACATACTTCCGGTTTCGCCTGCGCAAAGCTAAAGGTTCTCCACGGTCGAGGATGTTGGGCAGTTAGCAAGAAATAGCAGAGACCCCCAATGCTCCACAGATCAGCCTCCCGCGGGTGATAGGGAGAGTGGCGGAGGACCTCGGGGGCAAGGTAAGTCTCCCTTCCGAGGTAGTCATCGCAGGTGAGAGGGTTGCCGGTGGCAGGGTCCTGACAGCGAGCTGCCAGGCCAAAGTCTGCCAGTCGCACGACCTCAGGGGTCACCAGTAGGACGTTGGCGGGGTTGACGTCGCGGTGCGCGATGCCCAAGCGGTGGCAGTGCGCGAGGGCCGTCAGCACCTGACGCACGACGCAAGCGACCTGCCGCTCCGGCAGCGGCCATTGCTGCAAGGCGTAGTGCTCCAAGTTTCCGCAGGCGGCCAGCTCCAGGAATAAGCAAGCCACGCGCTCCATCACCACGGCCTCCTCCAGCCGGATGACGCAGCAGTCACTGCGCTTGCGCAGCTCCTTCAGGCACCTGACTTCCGCCGTCACTCGCGGGTCGGCGTGCATGTCACGGCGCGCCACCATCCTCTTGACGGCCAGCGTCACGCCAGATACCTTGTGCTGCACGGCGAACACGTCACTGAAGCTGCCCGAGTCGAGATGACCCAGCAGGCAGTAGCCGTGGGCGTCGAGAAAATTCTTCCATAGCGAATTGTCCAGAACCAGCTCCATGGTTCTTCAGCGTTCTAATGCGTCATCCATCTGCCAAGTAAAATATCAACTGTTAAGATAGATAGATAGATAGATAGATAGATAGATAGATAGATAGATAGATAGATAGATAGATAGATAGATAGATAGGAGAAAAATTATGAATAAGAGAAGCAAACGATCTCATTACTATTGAAGTAGTTTTTGGAAGTCTTAACTCTTCCACCGCAACCACAAACAAGTAGTAAACGATTTTATCAGTAAAGCATTACTTTCTGCCAATGTCAACTTTTAAAACAATAACATAATACGATATTGTAAGACGAACTTTTAATTCACTTTCTTAAACTAGAAAATCCAATACTTCCTGGTCAGGCTGAGAAATAATTTCACGCAACAAGAGCCCCCCTCAAAAGTGCCAGCGGAGGTTAATTTATGGGCAATGAATGCCCAGTTTCAAGTATAAATAAGTTACTTCAAGACATTACCTAAAGGATAAGATGCTTATCCACACAGACTTTATCCACAGGTCACATCGAGTGTCGTAGCTAAATCCAAAGCCATTGACTGAGAAAAAAGTTGAAATAGCGCTGGACTGCGAGTCGTCAGAACACTGCAACATCAGAACACCCCTGGTGCGCAAGACCACGAAACCAAGATTTCTTATCCAAGAAATCCGACATTTTCCACCTGGAACAAATCTTTCTGTCGTGATTCCCCTTTACACCAATGCATCGTTGTGTGAAACGTGTGAAAATGAGCGACAAGTTGTCTCGCAGACCTCCACAAGTTCTCGCAAAGTTCAGCGAAGTTGCACTGAGCGCAAGTCACGCAGCATCGGGGGGTGGGGGGGAGAGAGTTAGCTGTTAACTATCCACAAACCTGTGCAGGTGTGGAGTGATTGTACAGGATCAAAGGGAGCAGTGTGAATGGGTCGAAAAGTTTGTCAGCGTGTTGACACAACTCCTCTCCAAGACGATGGGGTTGGATAACGATGCAAGCGGTGTCTTGTTGCCCAACCAAAACACGGCTACAGCTGCTGCAGCAGAGACCGGCTGGCGAAACACTGGCGCCCACAACAGATCCCATTTGGCACATTCCGCCGTACATCCAAAAAAAAAATTTAGGGAGGAGAAAATGAGCCCCCGACCCTAACAAAAAACCCAGAAATATTTCAGCCGTAAATATCAGGGCTGTTTACGCCAGTTTGCGGTGCTGTACATCGTCAGGCAGAGGTTAATCTCTATTTCAGAAAAAAGTAGCAAAACAAAAATCCTTCTGTTATAATTTATGTACAAATTACACGGAATAGTGCGTCCGCATTTTAAATTTTGTATCATTTATGCGTGACCAAGAATTTATCTTATTGCGTAAAGGGAAAGAGGAGGAGAGAGAGAACGAGAGAGAGAGAGAGAAAGATAAAATGATGCAAGATAGTAATAGGCACAGAATGAGATAATCACGAGGCATGCCCATTGTGGGGATAGGAGGAGAGGTATTGACACTTAAGTAGTGGTGGTGGTGGTGGTGGTGGTGGTGGCGGCGTTGGTGGTGGTAAAGTTGCGGGGTGGGGGTGAATTCAGAGACAGAGAGGAAAGGCCTGCGATTAAACGTGGAAGTTTCGGATGCCTTGTTTAAAAAAAATATATGTTGACTCAGAAAATCCAAGAGAATCAAATCGCCGAATTCCGTCGAATTTAGATTGAGGCTTTAGCTTGCTTCTGGCATGTAGGATGGGCATGGTCTGGGGACAAACATGTTTTTCTTGCAACTGTTTCTAAAAAAGTTTATTTTTTCCCGTTTGTTGTCTGACATACACACGAGAGTGTTTCGCAAACCTGTTCCAGGTTTTAGATTTTATTTTTGAATTTTTTCCCGTTAACCAAACGAGTACCATCACCCTAGCTCCGCATGTAAGGGCAGGGGAGGGTTTAAAAGAAATTTTTCAAGGCTACCAAAAGTCGTGGGACCCACGTAGGTCCAAAATATTGTGGTTTTATTTTTAATCAAGTCTGTGCTCCTTTATGAAAAACACTGTGTGAAAGGCAAGTTGAATGCATATGTACACTTTTAATTTCTGTCAAATTGTATCAGGGATCACGATGTCACAGTCGTTGACTATCATTCCTTCACTTTCATTACATGGAACTGCAGGTTGTTTGTTGGCTGTCACAAGCTGTTCGTTGGGTATGTCACAAGTTGTTTGTTGACTATGTCACAAGCTGTTCGTTGGGTATGTCACAAGTTGTTTGTTGACTATGTCACAAGCTGTTCGTTGGGTATGTCACAAGTTGTTTGTTGACTATGTCACAAGCTGTTCGTTGGGTATGTCACAAGTTGTTTGTTGACTATGTCACAAGCTGTTCGTTGGGTATGTCACAAGTTGTTTGTTGACTATGTCACAAGCTGTTCGTTGGGTATGTCACAAGTTGTTTGTTGACTATGTCACAAGCTGTTCGTTGGGTATGTCACAAGTTGTTTGTTGACTAAGTCACAAGGAATTTGTTGGCTATGTAACAAGGTGTCCGCTGGCTATGTCACAAGTTGTTCGTTGGCTGTCACATGCTGTTTTTTGAGAAGGCGATGTCGATGTCTGATGTGTATTTAGAGGAGGCGATGTCGATGTCTGATGTGTATTTAGAGGAGGCGATGTCGATGTCTGATGTGTATTTAGAGGAGGCGACGTTGATGTCTGATGTGTATTTAGAGAAGGCGATATCGATGTCTGATGTGTATTTAGATGAGGCGATGTCGATGTCTGATGTGTATTTAGAGGAGGCGATGTCGATGTCTGATGTGTATTTAGATGAGGCGATGTCGATGTCTGATGTGTATTTAGAGGAGGCGATGTCGATGTCTGATGTGTATTTAGAGGAGGCGATTCTCAAGTAACGAGACTGGGTCACACGAGTGGCCAGTCGGTCTATTGCGCGATCAAGGAATTCACATCACGTTTTAATTTTCATTTTAAGCGGAAAAGCGATTTCAGCACCGAAACTGAATCGTTTGAACGAATAAATTGTGTTTTGTCTCGTCTTGTAGCTAACTTTACTGCTTGCAAATCGAGTATAATTCGAAATGCAATACTTGTTTTAAATGGACAGTACATGTTTAGTGTAATTGTTTTTGAGTGGCACTTCTTTTTTTAAGATAATTAAAGTAATCATGCAGAAAATTTAGTTTTTGTATCGTGCAAAAAAAAAAAAACATGTCAACGTCAGTCTTCGTAAACTTAGACGAGGTTTGGCTACACTACATAGTTTTTTCCCACTACAAAGGGAAACAAATTTAAACTTTTTTTTCAAAACTCAGACAGAAATTAGTGGTTCAAAAAATATCAGAGATTAACAATACACTGACAATTATATTCTTGAGGAAAACTTGTGGAACACCACACTGATTAGTGGAACGTTGAGGACGGTATGTTGCTAGGAAAAGCCCAGCAGGTAGCATCTAATACAGACAGGACTGAAAATATGATATCCGCAAAACAGAGCTAGTGATACAAACTCAGAAAAAAAGTAATAGGAATTGCAGAGAAGATGAAAGAATGACAATATGGTGTATATACAAACAGTACATACTAACCAATCAAGATATTACACTATTGTGTATTTACAAACAGTACATACTAACCAATCAAGATATTACAAACCAGTGACTAGTAGAAGAACACGTATAAATATGCGATGTCTGCTTGCGTTTGTGTATCTATGTACGTCTGTGTGTGCGCGCGCGCGTGACTCCGTGTGTATTTCAGCATGCGCGGGTGTGTCAGTTAGAATGTGACTCTTGTCAGCACGTGTGTATCCTACATTTGCAATCGTTTATGCATACATGTGCGTGTGTTGGTTGGTTTGCGTGTGGGCGTGCTTGACTACCAACGTGCCTACATAGGTGCACGCATTATGCGTGCCTGGTCGCCATACTAAGAAAACTGTTTAACTGAAGGCAGGTGCTGGCAAGATATATATCTCACGTCTTGGCTAAAGGGCAGGTCCCTTGCATCACCTCGTGTTTACAAGATGCAGAGATGTAAGCGTGCATTATGGCAACTACTTAGCACTGGCAAGGAAAAAAATCCTGCTTAGAATAACGGAAATGAAAGAAAAAGGGTCCTGGAAGGCTAAATTCTGAAACACCAATCTGGTTTTTTTAAATTTGCTGAAAAATGTCACCCGAACAGCAAAACGGTTTCAGCAGTATTTGTATACTTACCGCCGGTGCACCTGTTCACGAACACAAATCACAACGGTTTCCCTGGCAACGACGACCAGACGTATGTTGACCGCGCGCATGCACGACTCCATGTGCGGGTCCCGAGCTCGCGATACACACCTACACCACGAACTTGTATTCACGTCCGCACCTACAGAAAATGGGTGAGCGGCACCACCGCAGGCTCATGCGGCGCGGCGCGGCGCGGCAAACCTACCAGCGAGCCAATCAAAACACTTCTTTGCCGCCACGTGGTGCATTTTCCATGTTTCAAGAAGCTGGACTCTTGAATTACTACCCTCGGGGTTCTCATCTTTATACGACAGCTCTCTCGATGACGGCTAATATAAACCAGCAGTAGATCTCATCCGCTTAACTCAAAATAAATCTTGTTTTTTTCTGTTTGTTGCATTTTCATTTGTTTATTTAGTTTTCAAAGTAGAGATTATGACCAGAAGTGTGGTAGTACTACATTGAGTACTCACAGTCAACATGTACTCACAGAGAGCATAGACTTGTGTAAGGATAAAGGTCATTATGAAACGACAAAGACTTGGGATGTGAAAGAATTAAACTCGTCGACCTGTTTTTCCTCCTTCTATGCCATGCCGATAGTTTGTGAACACTTTCACCGGGTAGATACGCACTACTACAACAACCGAAACTTTGTATCGTGTTATGACGCACCTCGCAAACAAATAATGTTGTAGTTGCAGTTTCTGTAGCAAGGGTTGTTTTACAGGGTGGGGTTGCTAACCACAAGCCCAACCCTCCTCCTTTATCCGGGCTTGGGACCGGCGGATTACCCGTGGGGGGGGGGGGGTCCAGGCGGAGTTGAAGAATACGGGGTAAAATTCAGGGAACGACCGACGAATGACGGATCAGAAAGGATTGCACAAAATCAGGAAGAAAATAACAATAACGACTAAACAGTAGCCTAAAGTGCATCGACAGAAATGATTGACAAAAACGGAATTAAAAGAGCAAAAAAGCAACAAACAAGTACACTAGAAAAAGAACGAACGCACGCAAACTCACATGCGGGAGGGAAGGAAGGAAAGGAAGGAAAGGAGAAAAGCTGTTGACGGTTAGAAGCAACAGCACACAACACATCTTGAGGACATTTGACCGGCCTTGGCAACCTCTGGCGGTAACATTGCGAGATAGCGGCAGCCGCAAGGGCGGGTAGGGGGTATCACTGGGCGTCTTCATCAATCTATTGCGCTGTGTGGGACACAGCAGCAGCCCCGCTTCCATCTACACCAGGCGATTACAAGAACAGCAGCTGCCTCACGAATCACAAGAGCTGAGTGGAGGGGATGGAAGGAGAGTGAGGAGGGATTGTCGGGGGAGGGGGTGCATGATAAGACCGCAGAAGAAGATTTATCACCCCTTAACTTTTGAAAATCACGTATCGCTGGCTCCGGGCAATGCATTCTTTCTCCCAGCCACCTACCCGGTCTAAAACGGCTCTGAAGAGGGTAGGTGGAGGGGAAAGTAGAAAATGCAAGCAGACAGATTTCCCAAACCGTTTATGTAAGCGTGTCAGCTGCTTTTGTGGCTACCATCACAAACAGGTATTCCACTTAACTAGACTTTTTCAAGCGTGGGATTTTCACACAAGATATTCCACCTTCACCTTCGTTGTGCGGCAGCTTCTGACTTTTACTTTTGCTCGATACCCTTGGCAACCCACGAGAAGCCTTCGGTGCCGACTTTGTCGCACGATAGAGTTTACAAGGGTCAAGAGGTCAGCTGTCGGAATACAAAGGGAAAACAAACCCGATGATCACTTTGTCTCGAGGATACACAAGCCTCAATGAAGGGAATCAGACATGAGATGAAACATGTGAACTGATTTACGTCGCTAGCAGGCGCGTGTAACTAAAGAGAGTTTGTTGCTAACAGCAGTTTGTACATCGACATACATCGAGGCAAACGCTAGATGTCGCTGCTACCTTCAGCAGTTACGGGCTTGCCTCCGGAAGACGAGTGGTCCCAGTGTAGTTCACTGATCTGCTGAAACGTTCTCTCCCAAGTTCACACCTACATCATCATCATCATCATCATCGTCGTCGTCGTCGTCGTTCTCGTCATCGGGTTAATACGCGCCTACCCCTCGTAATGATTACTTCAGGTGGTCCAAGCATTTCAGTAATTACCCTGGCCTCAAACTTTAACTAAAATTAGTGTGTTTTTTTTTCCCCTTTTCTGACGGGGTTTCCTTTCAGAAAAATCCTTTTTTCTGATTTCCAACGAGAACTGCGGCAGCACCTGGCCCGTTTCCGGTAAACGTTTAGATAAGGGAAAGAACTTGCAGTTTCCTGTTACTACCTCCACCCCCTATTTTCTTCTTTCTGATTCGTTGGGCCGGCGGTAATGAGATTAGCTTCGCTTTAACTATTTCTGCTGCTCTTTGATTAAAGTGCAGCCATGTTGGGTGAAGGGTCCAAAAGGGTATACCTGCACTCGACAACTTGCCAAAGTAGCATCCGTTGCCATTCTGTTTTCTTTCATCCACAAGACATCTCCAGTTCTAATTTTATCCTTCCAGTCTGCTTATTTGCAGAAAAGTGCAACTTCACTTCATTCCAATTTCTTGCATGATTAGCTTTACTGTGCGTTTGTGCGTGTAAACATGTGTGTGTAGACATGTGAATGTAAAAGGTGGTGTGGGAATTCATGAAACAATGAAGATATTATGTATTGTTTTAATTGCTAATGACTACCACAGAGATCCATCGAAAGCGTTTCCTATAGTAACCTTGTCTTTGGAATAAATGACGTCCAGTTTGTAAACATGTTTGACATAGCAGATAAACATAGCAAAACAAAGTGAACTTCCTAAAGAAGCGCAACCGTCAAGTAAAGAGGTCTGTCAAGGAGGACAAAAGACGATTCACCTATGAACTGACCGAGGAAGCAGAGACAGCAGCTATGGAGGGAAACATGAAGCGAATTACGAAATACACGAACTCTGTCGGGCAGGAACGTAAACCCAAACAACCCAGTGAAAGACAAAGGCGGCAAGACCTTAACAAGCGATGCAGGACAAAGAGACCGCTGGATGGAGCACTTCGAAGAAATTCTGAACCGACCTCCTCCGCCATTTTTTCCTGACATTCCACCAGCAACTGCACAACTCCACGTCAACATCAGAAATCACCAAGGCTATCAAAAGCACAAAAAGTGGCAGCGCATCAGGCCCTGAGGCACTCAGAGCAGACCCAGTAACAACAGCAACGATATTGCAGCCCCTCCTACACAAGATCTGAGAATAAGAGCTGGTCCAAACGAACTGGAAATTAGGCCACCTGATCAAGTTACCAAAGAAAGGAGACCTCTTCCAGTACAGCAATTGGCGGGGGATCATGTTGCTGTCCTCACTTACAAACTCCTCACTAGAGAGACTGACGGAGGCAATCGACAAGAGACTGAGACCAGAATAAGCAAGGTTTTGCCGGGATAGATCATGTACTGACCACGTTTCCACCCTCCTTATCATATTGATCACTGTATCGAATGGCAATCCTACTTTTATGTAACCTTTGTGGATTTTGAGAAGTCCTTCGAAAGTGTGGACAATGATGATGAATCACTGTGGTATATCTCCTAAGCTCATAAACATTATCCAGGGATTGTACGAAGACTCGTCCTGCCAAATTATCCACAACGGCAAACTCACCAGACCTTTTGTAGTAAAGACTGGTGTAAGACAAGGTTGGTGTTATCGCCGACAATCCTCCTGATGGTCATAGGCCGGATTATGCGTAAGACGACCCAAGACACCAACACCTGTATCCAGTGGACCTTCACAAACAGCTAGAGGACATGGACTTTGAAGATGACATTAGTCTCATGTCTCATCGGCAACGGCATGCATAAACCAAACCGAGTAGGCTATCGGAGGAAGCGGAGAAGACTGGCCTAAAAATCAACAGAAAGAATATTGAAGTGATATGAATGAACAACAAGCATGAGCTCCCAGTCCAACTCCCAGTCTCAAGGAGAGAGCATCTTGGAACCATACTGCTTCACTTACCTGGAGAGCATCGTCAACAAGGACGATGGAGCTGACGACGACACCAAAAGCCGCATCAACAAGGTTAGGAATGCTTTCAACAACCTACGTCACATCTGGAACTCCCGAACACTATTACTCCGCAGCAAAACTAGTATTTTCAACGCTAATGTGGTCGGTCCTACTGTATGATTCTGAAACCTGGAGGGTGACAAACAACATCAACAACAAGCTCCAGACCTTTACCAACCGACGCCTACGCCATATCCTGGCCATTAGATGGCCCGAAAAGATCTCTAATATCACCCTGTTGGAGGGGGGGAAACAACCGAAATTCCACTAGCCAAGACATCAAGAACCGCAATAGGGGCTGGATAGGACACACCCTACGCAAACTAACTGACAACATTGCTAGGAAGGCACTTGACTGGAACCCTTAGGGGAAGAGGAGAGTTGGGAGGCCACACCAGACTTGGAGAAGATTAGTAGAGAGCGAGGCAAAGAATGTCTGAACCATATGGGCCCAGCTGAGGGTCCGCTGGAGAGGTGTTGGTGCGGCCCTATGCTCCTCGAGGAGGAGCAAGGAATTTGCTAACTAAACTAACACAAAGAAAGTCGTTGATAATGTATTCTTCAATGTAAGGGTGCAGGGAGACTTGACTTTTACATCTTTTACTTTGTTCACCTTGCACATCCATGCATTATGGAAATCGATTATAAGGAAAATGATTGCAATCTAATATTATTTAGGATTTAATACAACATTGTGGCAGTCAACAGTGGCACAAGTAGTTTGAATTTGATGGTGACAGGAAAAAATGTGTTCCTTTTCTGCATTTTTCATTTTTAGAACAACATTGTTGTCCCAGTTTCCATTAATAGTGAGCTGTAATAAAAAAGTAATTAGTAGAACTAAGTACGCCTTATAATTGCAAAAAGGCAAGAAGTACTGAAGTGGTACTCAAAGTGTATTATCAGAGTGCTAAAGTGGCAATAGTGTGAAATGGACGGGTGAGGTACTGATATTGATAAATTGCTTCAGTGGTGTAAGCCAGGCACGAAACAAATTTTAATCATACACGAAAAGGCAGAGAGGTTGACGACAGTTAAGTTGAAACCACGTGTAAACACATGGCTTTCAAAGAGCTGTTTCTTCAAAGAGAAGACAAATTAGCACCGAAATCTTAATTATGCAGATGATTTGACACACTCTGTAACGACTCTCCAAGGGAAGGAAGCTACAGCAGGCTCTCACTTGATATCAACAAAGAACAGAATGATGTATGGTGCGAGAGAAAAGCAGACCCAACAAGAAACATTTGATATGCACATCATGCAGAGAAGATACGGGTTGAAACATAAAACATGTTGTTGCTCATAACACCCGAACGTGCTGGAACCTAGAATACCATGCTTGCCAGAAACTGGAAGCAATCTGCAATAGTCACGAACAAGGACGGCAATGAGGGAGGGAGGAGAGGAAATTAAATCTGGCGAAAACTAAAACAGAACTTAACGCTAGTCCTTCGCACACAGATGCAAAACAACAACAACAACAGCAAAAACCGACACGCAAACGGATGCGCATCATCCATCCGTCCATCCAACCACACAGAAATAAGTACATATAGAAAAGTACAAGCACAGAGACATACATACCTGTCTGTCTGTCTGTCTGTCTGTCTCGCTCTTGACTTACCGTTTTGTGCAGCTCTTGGGAGGCAGGTGAACTGCATTCGCAGGAAACACAGGAATCACTTCCTTGCAGCGAACTGGAAGAACATCTTGCTTCACTGCGAAGCCCTCAACCGTCTGTTGGTCCTGACGTCTGTGCTGCATGCATCTGGCTGTCTGCGGGACCCACTGCAGGACAAGGTTGATTGCATTTTACATGCCATGCAAGCTTCCAGTCTCCAAGAGACCTGGGTATACTCGATATTCATCTTCACCAAGCGAAAGTGACGACTGGATCTACTGCCTTGCATCTAATCAATTAGAGAAATATATAAACATGTATAATTTACATATGATGAGAGGGACCCCTGACTTGAGAACTCGGGGGGTCAACTCTCAGTGTCTTTCCGATGCTCGTTGAGTTCCTGGAAGGGTTTCAAAGCGTCGAGGCAGAAGCAGATAGTCACGTGACACTGACGATTGTCACAGTAAGTACACAAAGAGGACACGTCACGATTGTTGTGCTTAAATATGCAAAAAAAAGTACACTTACATTTGTCTTGCAGAGCTGCACGAGGATGACACTGGACTGTCGTATGTAACTGTGCAGAGGACATGTTACTGTGTGTAGCTGCGCAAAGAGGACAGGTACAGTAGCCATGTACAAACACGCAACACAGACAGTAACCATGCACAGACATGCACAGACATGCAAAGAGTAGTCAGTAAATGCGCGAACATTAATTACAGAAATTACAACTTTTATTTACGATCCCTGTGTGGGTAATGTCTGCTCAATGCGGTCAGTGTATGTGTATGTTACAGAATGGGCGTGAGGAAGATAGAGCAAGCGAGAAAGACAGATATGTGTATTTTCTTTCTTTCTTTCTTTATTTCTTTCTTTCGTTCTTTCTTTTCTTCTTTCTTTCTTTCTTTCTCTTTCTTTCTCTTTCTCTTTTTTTCTTTCTCTATCCTTCTTTCTTTCTCTTTCTTTCTTTCTTTCTTTCGTTCTCTCTCTTTCTCTTTTTTCTTTCTTTCTCTTTCTCTCTCTTTCTCTTTTTTCTTTCTCTATCCTTCTTTCTTTCTCTTTCTTTCTTTCTTTTTCTCTTTCTTTATTTCTTTTTCTCTTTCTTTATTTCTTTCTTTCTCTTTCCTTTTGTTTCTTTCTTTCGCTCTCTCTCTCTCTCTCTCGCTCTCTTGCTTTCTTTCTCTTTCTTTCTCTTTCTTTCTTTCTTTTTCTTTCTTTCTTTTTTTCTTTCTTTCTTTCTCTTTCTCTCTCTTTCTCTTTTTTCTTTCTCTTTCTTTCTTTCTTCTTATTTCTTGATTTTTGTTCCTTTTTGTTTCTCTTTCTTCTGTTTTCGAGTTTTTTTGTTTTTTTTAACTTTGTGGAAAACGTCAAGTTCAGCCGCCATTGTATCGTTTGCTGGTCTGGCAAATGGCGAACACAGAAGCTGGTCAGTCGCCAGACCGAGACGAAGCTAACGATTAGGACTGAGGGCTGAGGACTAGGACACAACGACCGTTACCTTACCTCCTCCACTCCAGCTGAGTGAGTGGAGAGCAGCAGGCATTAATAACAGAGCTTGTGGACGTCTTCAATTTGAATGCACAGTTTGACAGATGGATGGAGAGGGAGAGTGGACAAAAGAGGATGTAAGAACTAGCTGTCTCTTGCGTAATCATTTTCATCGAAATCATCGTCAATGTGATCGTCAGTTCTTTAAAATCTCAACGCAGAGAGAGAGAGTTGAATAAAAGGATTTAACCGCATGGAAGCATCGTAAGATTGACAGCATGCGTCAAGATCACCAAATATTTTGTCAGATGTTGTTGCTGTGTCGATCCTTGGCAGTGACAAGACACACTACAGGTGTGTACACGCAGTCTTGCTACAGACATGGAGCAAGACACGCAATAGCTCACTCACTCACTCACTCACTCACTCACTCACTCACTCACAGACATCTAGTTAGACAACACACACACACACACACACACACACACACACAGACATGAGTAGTAATGTCGCCGTTTTGTCTGGCAGCCTCACTTTATAATCTGCGCCGTCTGGAGTCGCCACATGCGGTAGGTATGGGCCCCTGGTACATGTAGCTACTGGGACCTACATTCTTTACCCTCTTTCTTTATTTCCTTCTTACTGTTATCTTCTTTTCTTTCCATTTCTTCTTTCGGTATGTAGCTTTAATTTGAGCAAACTGCCCTCCACACACACACACACACACACACATCGGCACTTTAGTGGTTAAGACTTGTCACTACTGCAGTGAGAGGCCCAGGGTTCAGATCTTGTCTTTTTTTGTATGTGACACATGTCTGGTCTTTCGATGGTTTTCTCTCCCCCCCCCTCCCTTCTCTCCCCTCATAGAGCAAACTCATTTCTAGGTGGGAGCACTTTCCCGCTTAAGTAACCAACCAACCAGCCACACACGCGCGCACGCATGCACACACACACACACACACAGGGCGGCAGGTAAAAACCAGAGAGAGCTCACGGGACTGTCTACGACAATCAAGATTTATCTTTTGCCAGAGTCGTTGTTATGACTCGAGGAGGGTTAGTTACTCCAGGGAAATCGAGAGAGCAAGCGTCTTGTTTCTATGGTGACTAACCACTGTTCAGACCCCTCGTGGATACTGAATTATGTTACCTTATCCCAAGGCTTTTTTGTGTGGGTTTTTTTTTAGTACATACATTCATAAATCCCTTGACTGGCACTGTCTGGTCCGTTAATACACCAGCAACACCTGGATAGACAGCAGCTGACAAATCCCGCCACCTCGACCTGTCTTGACCGGTGGTGAGCAGGTTCTGGGTAGAACTACCCTACTAGTCCATACTTCCACATTTTCGCACAAGTTCTTCCAGTATCCACCTCAGCATCGGCATCACCCTCCAAGGTATCCTAAAGGTGAATTTTGGAGGAGAATCGTGCCGGGTCACGTGACTGAACGAGACAGCTTTGCACCGCATGACTGCCGGGAGAAGGGCGACCTTAGGTCCTGTACTAGTGGTGACTGCGCTCCCTACAAAGTCATTGGTCCTGTGCTCCCTGTACGACATTCCGAGCAGCCTCCTCGGGTACTTGGTCTCGGGTACCTGCATCATTCTCTATCGGCAAAGTCCATGCCTCCTGTCCGTACCGCAGGACGGTTCTTATATACTCTGTACTTGGTGGCAAACTTGTTACTTTGCCATGTCCTGTCCATCCTAGTCAGTGCTCCTGTCACTATTGTCATCCTGATACAGATTTCTTAATGCAGCTGCCATCTTTGGAACGGCTGGCTCCCAGGCACTCAAAGCTCTCACCTCCTATTCGCACTATATGTCAGTATGTTGCTAAGATATTTCAGCTCGTTATAGATGCCTTCCATCAATCAATGTCGTCTGCAAAGCGTAACTTGCATGCGGGCTTCTCATCTATGGAAAAGAAGGTGTGATGACCGTGCAGAGGTTTTCGCATGATTTTCTCAAAAGAAATATAGAACAGTACTGGGTAGAGTGTAGGGCTAATCAATTCTATACAATCACACACACACACACACACACACACACACACACACACACACACACTGTAATGAGTTAGGGGTAGGTCTTGTATTGTTTCGTGTGTGAATGGTGTCTTGTGTTTGACGTCTTGTGTGCGTCATTTGTTCGTCGTCATTTTGGGAAAAGAATGACGTAAAAAGAAGAAGAAAGACGACGGTACCATGGCCAGATAGAAAAGAGAGAGCAGCGAGTTCTTCATCTTCCATAAATCAACTAGAAATCTCTTCACCTTCATTCCCATCTACGGGGGCTCGTCGAGCGTTGTGTATGTGTGTAATGTGAGTCGTGCGTATACAAGGTAATTGTATGTACGTCGTATTAAACACACACACACACACACAGAAGGTAGGAGAGAGAGAGAGAGAGAGGAAGAAAGACCCTGAACTGGCTTTGGATGCCGCCGTGAATTATGTTTGTTTCGTCTTGAATTTCAAATAACTATAAATACACGTCCTCTCCTTTTTATCCTAGCTGAAGGGCGTAAGATGCTAACACCTGCACAGACGGTTCAATTTTTCCCCCTCTGCTGCTAGACATTTAGTTCTCTCTTTCTAAATTACTGCGCCATCTGCTACATCACAAGTGCAGGAGAACGCAGTTTTGTGTTGACGGGAAAGTTAGATGTTTGATTGTCTTTCCTCTTGCTTTCTCAAACACACACAAGAAAGCCCCGACAACAAGAACAAAATCACGGGGATTCAGGACAAGTCACTCTTTCTTGTCGATTCATTTTTATTCTATTAAGTTCCGTTGTTTAACGATCAGAGGCTCATAAGCATACTTTGAATGGGTCATATAATTTTGGCTCATTTACGTACTTGTTTTCAAAGACGAGACATCTCTTTATACGCCTTTGACTGAGCCATTCGATTTCTTTTTTTTTTTTTTTTAATTTTTTTTGCAGTAAAGAAAAGTGCATCAGTATGAATGTCATTAGAAAGACCACTATCTAATAATTACATTTCTCCTTACCTATGGACGCACTCAGCAAGGTACTTAACTTTTTTCACTGCAAACATACCCGCCTATGTTGTGTAACTCTACCCGTGAATGTTACGGTACGCTGACAGGGTCAAAACTGTGGAAACACGGGCGCTTAGTGCACGCGCTTCCGTCCACATAAGAAAAGCATCACACGTGCCTTACATCGCGGCAAGAACTCAGCATGTTGCAGGTAAACAGAATCAAAGTAAATGGATGTTGAAGGTTCCCCGACTCTTCTCAGCAAGATATAATTCTTTTTAAAAGCTCGGAATTTTTTCCCTTATCCCTGGATAGCAGACTGCCAAAGAACTTCCAGAGACCGTTGTTGTCCTTCGTATTTAACATCGATTTGCCATCTGTAATGTTACTCATACTGACGTCAGAGGCGAATTACAGGTGCTAAATTCACGGAAGCGTACACCTGTTAAATGTACTTTCCAGGTCCAGAAAGGTATGGACACAGATTTTGAGGACAAACTCAAATTCTTTGATGCAAAGCCGACTTGAGTGGAGGAGCTTCTAGTAAATGAGGAGTCAACCAATCAGCGGATAGACCTTTGCAACGTCATCGGTTATCCCCTCTTTCCAAGAGCTGTGATATCCAACGGTTTTATACCCCGTGAGTGAACCAGACTGGGCATTGTAATCTTATAACAAGTGAAGCCTACTTGTTTGAAAATAAGTTTGTAATCGGGCTAGAATAGTGGGTATTTCCCGGACAATGTCAAGCTCTACTTTATACGAACAAGTTCAAGCACTATGACAATCTGCGTACACAGTTTGTTTATCACAATACTGCGTATTTCATGACAAAAACACGGAGTTAAGCAGACAGCGAATTTCATGTTTACCTTTTCCCTGGCTCCATCTGACAACACAAATCTTTGGAGAGCATTAGGAGAACCTTCTGGACAGACTACAAAAATCCCTGCGAAACACAAAACAAATAAAACTTGCAGACGCTCGTAGGCGGAAAAAAATGCAGCGAATTAGGAAAATACAGATAGGAATAAAGAAGGAATAAACAGTAAAAAACAAATAAAAGAAAGTGATAGCGTGTGCTTCGAAACAGAGTTCAGTACACGGCACTACATTTTTATAAAAATGCAGCAATTGAGCCAAAATGTTACAGTGGACAGAGATGTATACCAGCTACAAGGGGGGGGGGGAATCTCATTTTGCGTCTGGCAATCAGGACGGATTCCATTTTGCAAGAGAGATGATTCCGATAAGTTCTGACATCAACATGGAGTGTTTTTGCACGTCTACAACTGCGGAACAGGGAATTGCTCTTCTTGCCATAATGTCTGCACGCTGGATGCTGCGCGTGCTTCTAACTCACCCGTGTCTTGTCTCTGGCCGTGTGTCCGCACGTGCAACACATCATACGTTTGTACCATCTGTGGGTGGTGCTTTTAGAGTATATGATAATTATACGTGTGTGCGTTCGTTTGTGTGTGTGTGTGTGTGTGTGTGTTTGAGAGTATAAATTAATTACATGTGTGTGTGTTTGAGAGTATATATTAATTACATGTGTGTGTGTGTGTGTGTGTTTGAGAGTATATGTTAATTACATGTGTGTGTTTGAGAGTATATGTTAATTACTTACATATGTGTGTGTGTTTGAGCGTATATGTTAATTACTTACATATGTGTGTGTGTTTGAGAGTATATGTTAATTACATGTGTGTGTGTGTTTGAGAGTATATGTTAATTACATGTGTGTGTTTGAGAGTATATGTTAATTACTTACATATGTGTGTGTGTTTGAGAGTATATGTTAATTACATGTGTGTGTGTTTGAGAGTATATGTTAATTACATGTGTGTGTTTGAGAGTATATGTTAATTACTTACATATGTGTGTGTGTTTGAGAGTATATGTTAATTACATGTGTGTGTGTTTGAGAGTATATGTTAATTACTTAAATATGTGTGTGTGTTTGAGAGTATATGTTAATTTCATGTGTGTGTGTTTGAGAGTATATTTTAATTACATGTGTGTGTGTGTGTGTGTTTGAGAGTATATGTTAATTACATGTGTGTGTTTGAGAGTATATGTTAATTACATGTGTGTGTGTTTGAGAGTATATGTTAATTACATGTGTGTGTGTTTGAGAGTATATGTTAATTACATGTGTGTGTGTGTGTGTGTGTTTGAGAGTATATGTTAATTACATGTGTGTGTGTTTGAGAGTATATTTTAATTACATGTGTGTGTGTGTTTGAGAGTATATGTTAATTACATGTGTGTGTGTTTGAGAGTATATGTTAATTACATGTGTGTGTTTGTGAGTATATGTTAATTACTTACATATGTGTGTGTGTTTGAGTATATATTAATACATGTGTGTGTGTTTGAAGTATATGTTAATTACATGTGTGTGTTTTGAGGTATATGTTAATTACATGTGTGTGTGTGTGTTGAGGGTATATATTTAATTACATGTGTGTTTGAGAGTATATTTAATTATGTATGTTGTGTGTGATGTGTGTTTGAGGTATATGTTAATTACATGTGTGTGTTGTTTGAGAGTATATATTAATTACATGTGTGTATTAATGTTATTATTATTGTGTTTGAGTATATATATTTAATTACATGTGTGTGTGGTTTGAGGTATATGTTAATTACATGTGTGTGTTTGAGTTGTATATATTTAATTATGTGTGTGTTGTTTGAAGAGTATATTATTATTATTGTGTAATGTATTATTATTAATGTGTTTGATATATGTTACTTACATGTGTGTGTGTTTGAGGTATATATATTAATTTATGTGTGTGTGTGTGTTTGAAGTATATGTTAATTACATGTGTGTGTGTGTTGAGAGTATATGTTAGTTATGTGTGTTTGAAGTATATATTTAATTACATGTGTTGTGTTGAGTATATGTTAATTACATGTGTGTATGTGTGTGTGTATTAGTGTTTGAGTATATATTAATTATTATTGTGTTTGTCGTGTAATATTAATTACATATGTGTGTGTGTTTGAGGTATATGTTAATTACATGTGTGTGTGTGTTTGAGGTATATATTAATTACATGTGTGTGTTTGAGAGTATATGTTAATTACTTACATATGTGTGTGTGTTTGAGGTATATGTTAATTACATTATGTGTGTTTGAGGTATCAATATGTTAATTACTTAAATATTATTGTGTGTTTGAGGTATATGTTAATTTGTGTGTGTGTGTTTGAGGAGTTATATTTTAATTACGTGTGTGTGTGTGATGATGATGATGATGATTTAATATATTGAATTACATGTAGTGTGTATTGAGGGGTATATGTTAATTACATGTGTGTATGTTTGATGAGGAATATTAGTTAAGTAATTAATTAATTATTGTGTTTTGAGGTATATGTTAATTACATGTGTGTATTGTGTTGTGTGTTTGAGGTAATGTTAATTACATATGTTGATTTTAATTATGTTAATTACTTACATATGTGTGTGTGTGTTTGAATTATAATTGAATTACATGTGTGTGTTTGAGGTTATGTATAATTACTTAAATATGTGTGTGTGTTTGAGGAGTATATGTTAATTACATGTGTGTGTTGTTTGGGAATTATATTTTAATTACATGTGATGTGATGATGTTTGAGGTATATATTAATTACATGTGTGTGTGTTGAGGTTAATATATTACATGTGTGTGTGTTTGAGAATTAAATATCATTGTGTGTATGTGTGTGATGTGTGTTTGAGGTATATGTTAATTACAATGTTGTGTTTGTTTGAGGTATATGTTAATTACATGTGTTATTGTTGAGGTATATGTTAATTACATGTGTATTGATGTTTTGGTATATGTTAATTACATGTGTGTTTAATATATTAATTTAACACATATGTGTGTATGTGTTGAGGTATATGTTAATTACATGATGTGTGTTTGAGGGAATTATGTATTGTGTATTATGTAATTGTTGAACAGTGTGTGTGTTTGTGTGTTAAAAATACATAAATAATTTGTTATTGTTTAGTATATGTTAATTACATTGTCAATGTGTGTGTTTGAGAATTATATGTTAATTGTGTGTATTGATGTAATTGAGAGGTATAATATTAATTGATGTGTTTTGAGATGTAAATTGTTAGTATGATTATTGTGTTTGAGTATATGTTAATTACAATGTGTGTGTTTGGAGTATATGTTAATTACGTATTATTGTTGTGTGTTTGGAGTATATAATTGAATTGTGTTTGAGGTTATATATTAATTAATGTGTGTATTGTGAAGGTATATGTTAATTACATGTGTGTGTGTTTGAGAGTATATGTTAATTACATGTGTGTGTGTTTGAGAGTATATGTTAATTACATGTGTGTGTGTGTGTGTGTGTTTGAGAGTATATGTTAATTACATGTGTGTGTGTTTGAGAGTATATTTTAATTACATGTGTGTGTGTGTTTGAGAGTATATGTTAATTACATGTGTGTGTGTTTGAGAGTATATGTTAATTACATGTGTGTATGTGTGTGTGTGTGTTTGAGAGTATATGTTAATTACATGTGTGTGGGTTTGAGAGTATATGTTAATTACATGTGTGTGTTTGAGAGTATATGTTAATTACATGTGTGTGTGTTTGAGAGTATATGTTAATTACATGTGTGTATGTGTGTGTGTGTGTGTGTGTTTGAGAGTATATGTTAATTACATGTGTGTGTGTTTGAGAGTATATGTTAATTACATGTGTGTGTGTGTTTGAGAGTATATGTTAATTACATGTGTGTGTGTTTGAGAGTATATGTTAATTACATGTGTGTGTTTGAGAGTATATGTTAATTACATGTGTGTGTTTGAGAGTATATGTTAATTACATGTGTGTGTTTGAGAGTATATGTTAATTACATGTGTGTATGTGTGTGTGTGTGTTTGAGAGTATATGTTAATTACATGTGTGTGTGTTTGAGCGTATATGTTAATTACTTACATATGTGTGTGTGTTTGAGCGTATATGTTAATTACTTACATATGTGTGTGTGTTTGAGAGTATATGTTAATTACTTAAATATGTGTGTGTGTTTGAGAGTATATGTTAATTACTTTTATATGTGTGTGTGTGTGTGTTTGAGAGTATATGTTAATTACTTAAATATGTGTGTGTGTTTGAGAGTATGTGTTAATTACATGTGTGTGCGTGTTTGAGAGTATATGTTAATTACATGTGTGTATGTGTGTGTGTGTTTGAGAGTATATATTAATTACATGTGTGTGTGTGTGTGTGTTATATTACCTCATAAATACAGCAGTCGCACACTTGGTAGTAAATGGGGATAGAAAATAGAAATAGGTGATGGTGCAGAGAAGAGATAGACTGGTAAGATTCTCTCCACTCCGCTGTGTCACACGCAGAGCGAATAACACTCAAACAAATCAGTTGTTTCGTTTCCCCAGCCATTAATACGGACCTTCGCGTTTGGCCAAGAAAACACTGGCAGAGCTTTGGCTCCATGCCACATCTTTCTTTTTTTAACTGAACTTTTTTTCTTTATTTTGTACCTTTTCTTTTTATTGCGACTTTCCTTTGTTCTTTCGTCGTGCAATGTAGGGAATGTTTAGCTGCTTCTTTATTTCAAGTATGAAATATTTAAGAGATTAATTCTAGTTTAATCTTTTTTTTCCTCTATTTTTTTCTTTTTTCCATTTTATTTCTTTTTCTATTTTTACATGCTTCATACACGCATTTTACTTTCACACACACACAGACACACACACACGCACGCATGCACAGACACACAACAATCCGCCCGCATTATCCTAAGCATTCACACAGAGCGACGAAGCACACAGATAAGATGTTGATAAAGGAATTGTTTCACACCTTGCCTGAATACCTGAGAAAAAAATCCTTACTTTGAGAACAGCTCTAAACTTTGCGGCATCTCGGCCGTCTTACGGCGCACGTAATTATTTTCTTAACTCGAGAAGCACTGCGTGCCCCCGGGGTCTGGAACCGCGTGCACTTACCGGCTGCAGGAAATTCAATTTGTTAAAAGACATTTTCGTGCGCAAAATTTAATCTTATCTGTTTTCCTCATGTAGCCTAATTCGTGTTCTCTAATCTCCTCGTGGTGAAATTCCTTGGTCACAACCCAAACATCAAAGTAAAATCTGGTTCTTAACATCAATGGCGCTCGTTATCTTTCTAGTCGTGCGCCTCAGCTGCTGACACACCTGAAACATTTCTTTGCCTGTGTACAGGGACTGCTCGGGACGTGTACGGTTTCCAGTGAAAACACATTGTTTGTGAAACAGGGGAAGCGGATGGCCGAGTGGTTAGAGCGCTGGCGTCCGAACCGAGAGCGCGCTGGTTCAATTCCCGATAAGCGCAGTCGACCCAGCTGACGGGAATGGGTACCTGACTCCATAGAGGGTTGGGGAAGGTAAGGCAGCGAGGGAGAGGAGATTGGCACCACCCTCATTTAAAAGCTGGCCCCGAGAAAAGTGGGGTCTCTAACACCTCACTCCCCTACGACCATGAAAAGGTTATGGGATGACCTTTACCTTTTTACCATTGTTTGGTTGGTTTTTTTTTAATTTATTTTCGGGGAATTGTAATAAAAGTGAATTTTTATCAGTCGCTAACTGTAAATAAATAGATAAACACTTCATGTGGTATTTGAAACCTGTTCTGCAAATTATCCGCTGCGCACTACTCGATGCATCATCATCATCATCAACAAGTATAGAGGTTCTGCTCAACGGTCAATCCAGACATTACTATCATCACAGCTCCACAAGTCTACCCTCGTCATACATCGTTGACATGACAACCACACCACCTTCTTCAGAGATCACTGTGATCCCTGTGGTTACACTGAAACAGTCTACCTTCGTCAGACATCCCTGTGATGAGACTAAACCAGTCTTTATCGGACATCCCTGTGATTACAACTACCCAGATCTGCCTTCGTCGGACCACCCAGTACTGAGACCACCTTCGACACCTTACACATATTTCATTCCTTCTCCTTTTCCATTTGTTTAGCGCGCACAGTTCTGTCACCTGATGACTTATTCATCTCTACAGCTCAGTCACTAATTGTTTGCATTTAGGAATATCGTATCGAGGTGACTAATATCTTAATTAAGAAACGTTGTGTTACATAGAGTTGAACACTCCATGGTGTTTAATAATTTTTTGACCTGATTTAATTTCTTTGATCAATGTTTATCCTATTGCGTGTAAAGTGTTTCAATGCAAGTGTTCGAAAAATGCCCGCAAAAGGAACTCTGCACGGCCAAGACCAGTATTACTAATGGTGTACAGGAATGCACTAATTGGCAAAACTTGATTATGGCTTCACACATACTTTCCATGCAAAACTTTCCACACACGAAATCCGCTAAATATTTTGATTTTATTGCGAAACAATTAATCCCTTTACAGATCTTTTAAATCACTACATTCTGATAAGGAAAAAATGAATCGGTGTTTCATTTACTCTTTACATTATATATTATTGATGCCAAAGGTTGCCAAAGATCTTCTGTCTTTTAACTACGTCGTTATTTTGTGTTTTGTAACCATCTTTTTAAACCAGGTTATTTACTTCAGTCAAGTTTTAACATATCTCAGAAAAAAATTAAGAAAGTATAAAATAATGCAACATTATGGTGGTCCAGACCATCGCCATTTTATTTAGTTGCCGATACACCTAAAGGTCATGTCCGTTTTTTACCCCATAATGCAGACTATAAACAACAACCACTAAGAAAAAGAATTTTCTACCTGTCTCTTCTCCATCTCTCTATCTCTCTCATGTGGACACAAAGAAAAATAACTCAACGCAGGGAATATAGAAAAGCAGAAAGAAGAAATAAAGGAAAATTATAGGGCTTTCAAAGCTTCGGCTCGACCCAAGTTATGATGCGAACAAAGCAGCTTCCAGACAAAGCTGCTGCTGCCGCTGCCAGAGAAGATTTAACTCATCGGACCACAATTAATGTGCCACGAATATCAAGTTTCGTGTGTCTGCCTATTTCCCAGGGGGTTGTCTTTCCAGTCGACTAACTTAACCGCTTCTTTTGCCTGTGTACAGGGACTGTTCATACAAGTAGATGTCTTCTGGTGGTGCTGCTGCTGCTGCTGCTGCTGGCGCTGGTGCTGGTGGGTCTGATCTGTCTCTGTTCCTCCAGATTGCGCTCCTGTTGCAGCCCCATCATTAGTTATTGCTGTTTACTCACTGCAGTGCCTTCATTACTATTTACATTCTGTGTATATCCTTGACTGTGTACATACTGACTGCCTACCCCTAGCTCAAGATTGGGTCTGGCATTATTGCATACACTCAATGACTGCATGAAATAAAGTCGTTACAAAATATTTTTCACCCACAAAGTATTAATCTTATCTGTTTATTTCCAGCTGGCATACATTTTTCTTCCATAGTCTAACCGGGAAAATTCCTTAGTCGCAGCCTTATCATAAAGATCAAATCTGGTTCTTGACAACACCAGAATGGACTTACTCGTCTCCTGCTTTCAGATTTCTTTTTATGTGTATGCACTGTTTTCTGCTTTGGGTCTCTTCGATGATTTCCTGGTTACTCTGGGGACGGACGTGTATAGGGTGGATTGCTGTCTGTCTGCCGAGACCAACGCTGAGCCTCTTGCGAAGTTCTCTGCTGTTAGTCTCGGTGAGCCTTAACAATGAATGTGAATGAACCGGAAGCTTCTTATGTACCAGCCTCGTTCTAGTAGTTCAACAGAAACGGAATTAAACCGGAAGCTATTTGTAACCAGCCTCGTTCTTTGACTTCACTGAAAAAAATCGTCTGCAAGCAGTCCAGTAATACAAGTCCGTGCTCTGGGTGTAGCAGCGTTTTAAAGATGACCTCCCTTTCAACAACATATTTATGTACAGATTAATAACCAGATGCAGACAAAGGAGACAGAATAAAAAAGAAGTGGATCTCGTTCGGAAGAAGCAGACGATTTTCGAGTAAGTCGTGACCTAGACATGACAATACTCAGAGTCGAGATCATTTTAACTTTCTGTTAGCTCTTTCCTCATCGCTATAGTTTATTTTGTGTTCTGAAAACAAATTCTCTCTCTCTATTCTCTCATGTTGAAGAACATAAAAAATACTGAATGCAAAGAACGCAGAAGTTAATGATCACTAGCAGTGCCAAAGCAGCATCTGCATGAAAGGAGTATGGCTGGAAGAGGTAAGCAGCTTTAAGTACTTGGAAGCGCCAAGATATTCACATCAGGATCGCAACAGTCACAGAGGAGATAGGTGTGCTAGACAGAGCCTGGCATAGCCATAACATTAGGTTTTACTACAAAGTACAATCTGTTCCAATCCCGCTCTACGGATGTGAAACGTAGACTCTGCTTGCTGACACGGAGAATCCTTGCATTCGAGAGCAACTGCTTGAGGAAGCTGCTCCGGATCTCGTACAGAGAACACAAACAATTGACTTTGTATTAAACACGGTTATCACACTCATAGGACACCAGGAACATCTACTTCCTGTGCAGGACCTGCTGCTCACTATCGCTCCATACAGGCGTGAGTGGCGGGCTCTGTCAGCTGCCGTGACTGTCCATGTGCTCACCCAACAGGTATCAGTTAAGGGATGAATGATGACGACGAAGACAGAAGAGGAAAAGAAAAAAGATAAAGGCAATAAATTAAAAACAGAAAGAGAGATTTAACAGCTGCGGATGGACACTTTCTGTTATCAACACAAAGCAGCTTCCAGACAGACCCATTGTCCTCATAAGTATGCCAGACAAGATTTAGTTTTATGGACCACAGTTAATATGCCAGGAATGTCACACGTGCATACCTTCATCTTCTCTCAGTTCCTTGCCTTTTCAGTCGTGGGTCCAAGCTTCTAACGCAACTGAAGCATTTCCTATAGAAAAGAACTGTTCAGGTAAGTATAATTATGCTTTCCAGGAGGAACATATTAATCGTTGTTATTATTAAAAAAATTAGTTTACGTATTTATGGAGGAATTCCCTTAAAAGTGAATTTTAATGAGTTACTGACTGTTAAAATAAATATTTCATCCCTTCATATGGCTTTTGCGAGATGCTTTACTCATTCTCTGTTGTTGCACTAGTCGATGTACAGTACAGTGTTACTATTATTGTTCATAATATTACATAACTGTCATGACAGTTACACAAGTCTACCCTTCATACACACTGTCATGGCAGTTACAATGTCTACTGTCGACAGACATAACTCTCCACGTAACTACACGTTTACTTGTGTTAAATAAAATAGAAAATGTCTTTATTAATCGTTTCCAGGAAATTGTTCTGTCTGCCAACGGTAACATAAGAACATCACTTTACATAAAACAAAAATCAACAGTTTATAACAAGAACCTAAGCTGACTACATTCAAATCATTCCTCGGTCACCGACGTGGCTGTCATAGTAACCACACTGTCGTCTGTCGTCAGACATCACTAACATTACAACTTCTACATCTCTCTCCTCATGAGACCAGCCTGTAATGACACCACCACCCTCTTATCTGTACCACTGTTTGCAGTTTTTTGTCTCCTTTCTCTTTCAACTGTGTCTACATATCAGGCCTTGAAATCCGGCTTTAAAACTCATCTCTTCAGAAAATTTCTTTCATATTCAGAAAAAAAGTTCCGCCCACTCTTCAGTTCTTAGTCCATGCACTTTATATGGTGTTACATGTCTACTGACGCTTATGTTTATTGTATAGTTGATTGTGTATTCGTTTGAAATCTTTCATGTCCATCGCATTGAGCTCGTATCCACGTGGGTAAATACGCTTTACAAATCCTTTTATTATTGTTGTTGTTGTTGTTGTTGTTATTATTATCAGTAGTAGTAGTAGACATGTTTTGTCATATATATTTCTTTTCATTGTGCATTTATGATCGTACTTTTTTATCGCTACAGCTCAGTCAACCGTCATTTCTAGTCAGGAAGTTCGTATCAAAGCAAATTAACTATTAAATGTAGACATGCAATGTAACAGGTAGAATTAGACACACAACACAACGTGTTGAGTTAGCTAGACAACATAACTGGTAAAGTTAGACACGCCATGATGTTTAGTGATGTGAACTGAGATATTTTGTGCTCTCAGTGTTTTATCTCGATGTCTACAAAGTGTTCCAATGCAACCTAAAACTGTCTGCGAAAATTAGCTCTGCAATTCAAAGGCCAGTATTAGCAAAGTTACAGGAATTTACCAATCACAAAGTTCGATAACGGCTTCAACCACACACATTCCACACACGGAACACATGTAATAAAGTAAGTTTAACATGCAGCAATCCATTTTCTGGAAACTATTCTTTTTTCTTTTTAATGAACATAGAGATAAAAGTCAAAGTGAAACGAGTGTACCAAACATCTTCAGTTTGACTTTAAACTACCAATGAAATAACCGAATCCTTAGAAAATGTTATTCTCAAAAGTTCCGGAAATACAAGACATCCAATTCAAATGGTTTCGGTGTAAAAATGATCATAGAATTTTAACACTTTGAGAGAATATACTAGGAGCTGGGAGATAATAGCACATATTTCATTCTGTGACAACGAATGGGAGAAACTTTTCTGTTAAGTGAGCAAGAAGTTCACAGTTGTGACTAAGTTTGCAGACAATAGCCGAGAAAATGTCTCTAATTACAGATTTGTTTCCTCTTACAACCTCGGGCCAGCCCCATCCTTCTCCGAATAGGCACCTTCTGTTTTTGGCCAAAAGGCTCGTCGTCACATCTGAATGTGATGTTGCTGGTCATTCGTTTGTCGATGAAATTCCCAGCGCTGGGTACACAACGGTCCCCGACGCGGAGGTTAACGAACTGCACGTTTTCAACTTTGCGCTTACTTCCTGTTCCCGCAATCACATTCTGGAATTTCTTGGCAGGAGGCTGATATTCGATGCTCCAGTTGACAAAGCTAATGTTCCTCATCGTTCCTTGTGCTCCTTTGTCCATCTTGAAAATTACTAATTTGCATTAATGAAGACATTCGGGCAACAACATATATGATAAGGAAAAAGGACTTCACTTGAAACTCAGTGCAGCGACGTTACATAAAACATTTAGTGAAATAAAAATGTAAATACTGTAGATATAGTTGTTTGAAATTGCTGCAATACGTTTCTTACCTCATGAGCTTATGATTTTTCCTCTGAGAGCCAGAAAAATAAATACCAAGGTTACAAAAATACGGCTACTCCATGTAGGAGCTATTTTTGATTGATGTTCATAAATAAATACTTGTGCCTAAATTAAGTACAGCGAAGCTGAGCAAGACAGTCATTCAACTGAAAATTGAAAGGTTGTGCATTTTGTTTTCAAGTGGAATTGATTTTATCCCTTTTATCCCTTTCCTACTTTACTATTTTTAAATATATTTTTGCAAAATGTTGTCCACATACAACTTGCACGAGAGGAGAATAGATTAGTACATGTTTTAAAACGCAAAATTTCCCAGCATAGTAGAAACTATTTTCATGAAGTCTTATTCGAAATTAATCATAGACGTAGTGAATATTGGGAAAAATCCGTCTCAAAACGTATCTCCTATAATTGCTTATGCTAGAGCGGAACAACTTACATTCCAGTAGAGTACACGAGGACAGGTGCCCTCCACTCGAATGTTCTCCATCACCACATCGGAGATGTTTATGTTAATGGTTTTGCCACGACGGTGGTTGAAGACGGCTTTGTTTTCGTTCAGTTTATTACGACATCCTTGAAAAGTGCACCAGTCTATGTGGATGATGTCAATGTTTGATACCTGAAAAGAATTTTTAAAAGACTGCGACTTGTGAAACTGTATACCTGAATTCGTTCACTGGAGAAAGAGCGACGATTTTAGCAATTTTTAAAAAGAACATGTGACAAAAAAGGAATTCGCCCGTGTCCAAAGAACTAATCACATGCTTGAGTGTTAATGAAAAATAAAATTATTGCCTTAAAGACCAACCTGAACGGTTAGCTTTTGCAGATATTGGTAGATATAGGCGCTATAAACATAAATTGTAAACTTCAGCTTCCAACACCCACCCGTTAATTATTTATCCGCTGGCAAAGTACGCGATTCGCACGAGCGGCGCTAACGGTGTACTACGTCACACTAGTGCATCATTCACAACATTGACAGCAGTCAACACCAGACAGTGTACTACGTCACACTAGTGCACCATTCACAACATTGACAGCAGTCAACACCAAACAGCGTACTACGTCACACTAGTGCACCATTCACAACATTGACAGCATTCAACACCAAACAGCGTACTACGTCACACTAGTGCACCATTCACAACATTGACAGCAGTCAACACCAAACAGCGTACTACGTCACTAGTGCACCATTCACAACATTGACAGCAGTCAACACCCAACAGAGAGAGATAGAGAGAGGAAACTGCAAGGCGCTATGTCACCCATCAACAAGTCACAAGGCTTTTCTATCTTTGCGATCAAAATAAATTAGTTGTCAATGAATCCGACTGATCAAGAATTGTGTCCATAAACTGGCCGCTGATGTGGCTGTGCTTTTTGTTTGACATTAGCTAGTGTTAGCCACTCTTGTCTGTGAGAAACTGATAAAAATGAGAGGCGAATGCAGGGAAGTCAAACATCCTCTTACAGTTACCTTGACATTGTGTAACATTGCTCTCTCCCACCATCCTGTCTGAAACACGGCGCCATTTTGGGCTTGCCAGATAACACAGCGAGTAACTTGTGTATTATCACTGCGCAGCTGTCAAATAATAATAATAATAATAATAATAAGATGATGATGATGATGATGATGATGATGATGATGATGATGATGATGATGATGATGATGATGATGATGATGATGATGATGATGATGATGATGATTAATATCCCACCAGACTTGACATAAAATTATCAAACTGTCATGAAGGATATATAATGATTTCATACGTCGGTGCTTTTCAGACTGCAAGCTCTGCCGCTTTCCATACGGCAGCTCGGCTAAAACAATCAAGGGAGCATTTTTTTTCTTTTAAAAAAGAGAAAAGCAGCATCGGTACCTTGATGGCGTCATCGTTGGCGTGGATGAAGCAGTCAGTCACCGCGCCGTCGCTGCCGACCGCAACGCCGTCGTTGTTGTACATCCAGGCGCCCACCATCTTGACGTTGTTGATGGTGTTGTTTGTGCCCAGCGCCCTCACAAAGAAGCGGCATGGGTCGGAGATGGTGATGCCTTCTACAATGTGATTGTTGACCATGTCAATGTCGATTACCGCCCAGGAATGACTGCTTCCAAAATATTAAAAACGATGGGAGCTGTATTTTTAATTACAAACAATCCAGCAACGAACAACGAACTATTTCTACAGTGCATGTGTTTTTGGTGAGGCTTCTAGGTGGGTGGAGGCGTATATTGAATATTAATTCTTAAATCAAGTCAAACGTAATATTATAACTGATTGAAAAGTAATAAAAGATACCGCGCTTATAAATATGTTAAATGTGGATTGAACTTAATTATATTAATTAACAAATTACGCCATTGAAGGCCTACGAAAGCTTTGTGCGTATGCAAATGAGAGATCACCCTATCAGTGAGCCTTCCTTCTTCCTTTGTGACCAAGCAATAAAAAGGAGGTCCTAACCTCTTTCCAAAACTCGGGGATGGAGGGAGGGGAACTGCAGATAGCAAACGAAATAAAGGTCTTCGCACCGAATCTTAACACGAATTACTCCCTCATTTCAAAATAATCGGAATAGCCTTTCATTATGTGTAACAGGGTACAATATTTTTCTGCGTACACTGTCTTAATGAAAAGAGATAGTAACTTAGTAGTGGGTAGACCTTTTAGTTGTCACCCCGTGCCATTCCCTCTTCTCTTGTCCGGCATTAGCTCTTGATCCAGTTCTCTCTAGCTACCTTTGTATTTAGAAGCCGCTTAGGGTTTGCAAAAATAAATATACAACTTAAACATCCATACCTGATACAACTATGTGAAATCCAAAGCGTGTCTCATACATTCAAACAGTAATAGCAGCTGCGAAGAAAGACTCACAGTCGGTGCAAGTAGACATTCGTTCCAGAAAAGATAAGAAAAAAGCAATGTCCCTGGGGTTTTTTTCCGAGATTATTCTTCCATATGTTTCTTCACTTCAAGAAATGACTATGATAATACGTTTACATCATAGAAAGTAATAATAAGTTGAAATGAAGTCTTATTTTAACTTCAAGTCTCAACTAGTGCCACAGAAGCAAAATTCTCATGGACGTTGCACGTGTGCAAATGCCAGAGTGGATACTGTGGATGTGGTGTTATTGGATTTCTCTACCAGCTTCTTCATTTTAGGATCAAAGGAACAATCTTCGCTCCTAAGGTAATCATGAAAAGATCTAGTTTAAGACGATGATTTCTGAATTAAATTTTTTTACTATTGTTTCTTATTTAAGAAAACTAGAATAATTTTGCCAGAGGGTATTGTATGCCGAGCAGAACACGTCCCACTGGTGCACCTTCACCATTGCTGCGACTAATCATTTGATTTATGATATCCACACATAATAACTTTTATTTGCAGGACGTTGCAACAATATCGCTGTCCCATACGTGACACACCTGCCAAGAAAAAAAGATCAACTGGGAGTAGGGTATTTTAAAAAAATCCACAGCTTTGACTCTGACAGCATCAGCACTTGTAATCCAGTACTACTGACTTTTATATCTCGTTTCTTTGCTTTGGCCACTCTTCATTCAGTGTAGATTGTAGGCGCTTACAAATTGTAAAAAATATGTTATAAGCATGAGATAACAAGGAAAATATAATATAAAACGAACGGTAGGACACTTACCCACAATCCTTCCTATTAATGTCTCTGCTGTCCAGCACCCCCCTGCCGTGGATCTTCACACCGTGGTTGGCAGTGCTTTTGAATCCCCCCTTCACGAAGGCGCCGGGAGCCAGATACACCTCCCTGATGTTGGTGTCGAGGACCACCTGACCGTTAAGGTTGTGAACGCTGGCGTTGTAGTACAAGACGGAGGAGTCGTTCTTGGGTCGGCTGGCTTCCGGAGGATCCGCGAAGACCATCAACTTGTCTGTGATGTCGGGACCGCCAGTGTTGGACCCGTAGTCGTAGTCAAACTCCACGGACATCATTTTAGTGTTTTCTACGACGTCAAATATGGCGACCTGGATCGGAAAGAAAATTTGCTAAATATAAATGAATGCTGAGCTTATTAAAAGGAACTGAGAAAGAAATGAAGATTTAGTCCTAAAATTATAATAAAAACAATGATTTGGTAAGGAGACGGAGGCAATTTGTAAAAAAAAACTTTTTGGTCAAAAGATAACATCTGAACAATCCTCTTCCTGAATATTAAAATTTATAAACTTTCTTTAAAAGTGAATAAAGTGAACAAAGTATAGGCTGAAAAATATTTTAAAAATTGATATTCTCAGTCCCTGAGCACCTACAATTCATCAATTGAAGAATTCTGCTGTCTAACCTCTTTGCCAGTGCGGCGACAGCTGTAGCCATAGCTCTTCGGTCTGACGATGCAGTTTGTAAAGGGCTTTGGCGCATGAACCTCGACCGTGACCTGACCTCCTGTGAAGGCAAATGATGTCCAGGACATGGACCGACCTTTTTTAACATGTCTTGTCTCTTCAGAGTACCTGTGGTCCGACCTGGTGATGTAGACATGAGACTGCTTCTGCTGTCCGTCTTGTGTCAAGTAAATCTGTATTTGAATCATGCCTTGGTGAGATACATCTCTGTTTCAGTCAGGTGCCATGGTCAAATCTGTGGTGGGTGCTCATGTTGGAAAAAATGGTGAAATTATGTGAAAGTTGTTTTAATGAATCGTGTGTAGTGTCAGAGAGATCTGCTTTGAATCATCTGTGTCATAGTTTTCTATGTGGTTGAATAACATGTCATAGTCATATCTGTATTTTAACCAAGTGTCCGACATCAGTGTTTGCTTCTTGTGTCAGACCTGTTTCAATCATGTCTTAGGTCTCCTTTTGAATTACGTGGTTTGTGATTGTTTATTATCAGATCAGAGTGAATCCTGTGTCAATGCCAGGCAGTTCTGTGTTTAAACCGGCAAGTAGGAATGATAAAAGGTATGCAGAATGAAAAGTGGTATTAAATTTCAAATGAGAAAACTAAATCATAATCAGTAATAGACCTTGAAGTTAATTCAACTTATAGATTAACAGTTTTATGAGAATTGGATTGTTTACACTTGCTTTGACTATCGTAGTCTGCTCTCTCTTACGTGCTCTGTAAAACCATTAACACAGGCTTTGATTAGTCTTTTAAAATTCTGTTCTGTCAACAGCTTCACCACACACACACACACACACACACACACACACACACACACACACACACACACACACACACACACACACACACACACGCACACGCGCTAAAGCTCTCTCTCTCATGCATGCACGCACGCACAAACACACCACCACCACCACCACCATCTCTTCATAAGTTACAGAGACAGAAAATTTTAGACAAATATGATTTTAGAAAATATAAACATAATTTTATAGCAAACTGATGCTTACCTGAAACTTGTCAGAAGTAGGCGCTCCATCAGCAGCGGGATAGACGATGAGCTCACAGGTGACGACTGGCATGGCAGTCAGCAGGTAAACCACAGTGATCCCTACCCCTGCCATGTTTTACTGGTCAGAGATAGACAAGAAGTGCTATTATAAAGGTCTGCCAAACACTTTCGCACTGGTATTAAAAAATAGAGGAAAAGGTGGAGCCATCATGTCACGAGACTGCAACAACACAGACGATTTACTGACAGGCTTGCTTGCCTCTTCCAAAGAAGATTGGATAAGACACGTACTGATGAAATCTGTGGTCCGTACACAGCTTCGACTTCACGGTATTTCAGAATCTGTGTGAACTTTATAGATACATCACAGTGAGACCTGCCATGAGATTTTATATCCACACATTAAGGCAGACTGACTGACCGACTGACCGACTCAGTCTGGGGTGAATGTGTATGTCTAAGAAGTCATTCTCAACGCCAAACTAATTACAAACTGCTTCGAGGATCCTGTTCCCACACCAGTGCTAGTATTGACCTACTTTTGTTTCCTATTACAAACATGACTAACACTCATCTGACTCACTTCAACAAGTGGTGTGTCTGCAGTGGTAAAACCACTGCTTACGAAAATGACTCTAGACCAAACAACCTCAAAAATTAATTATCGTCCTTAATCGACTTTTTTCTTCAAAATCTTAGGAAAGATTGTCCTCAAACAGCTCTTTGCTAACGTCTCAACGGTCAGCATACCGTCCATCACTCAGTACGGAGACTGCGATGATGCAAGATACAAATGATATCTTGTTGGAGCTCTGTCTATCTTGCCTGTCCTTGCTCTCGATGATCACAGCATACATCTTGATTCCCTCAGACGTCACTAAGGTATCTCCGGAACCGCTCTATGTTGGTTTGTAAACTAGATTACTTGTCGCACTCAGAAACTCGCTATCAACGTTTCATGGGGTTCATCTTTTCTTTCTTTTGGAGAGTCACTTTTCATCAGGTACACTAAATCTCTCTGTTTCCTGTTTGCTACTCACCCCGTTTCCAACTGATGACACTCACCTGTGTGACCTATGCCGCATTTCTATACAACACTATAGAAATGCTGGAATGCTATATTACAGATGCCAAATCTTGGCTGACTACTAGCGAACTGAAGTTAAATGAACTCAAAATCCAATCTATGCTTGTTCGTCCCCGTTGTTCTATCAAATTATCATCAGACCATCCTCCATTAGAGTGCGGACAAATAACGACCTTTTTTCGTCTTCTTTCCGTAATGTGGACTACATCTGAAATGTCCCTGGACCACCTTATAACTTATATTTGTCGTTAGGCCTATGCAGCTATTCGTCAGACCAGTGCCATTATATCGTAATTTAGTACTCACCGCAGTCACACGAGCAAAAACAACAACGGTTTCCCTGGCAACAGGTGGCGACCGCACGCATTCACGACAACAAATGGCGCTGGTGAGACCCGCCATAAATACCTTGTCAACGCGGATGTGAGAATCCTGCCAATCAAATTCCTGCTGGGAAACCTGAGACTAAGGTCTGCTGGTAGAAATAAAATGACAAGGTTTCCAGACACTCGCCTGGTACACGAGCACTGAAAGGTGTGTGAGGAGTGCGCAAGTAAAGGTCACTTCTGTCATAGAATCTGTCAGACAATCATTCCTCATCAGAAACAATTACATACGAACAACACAATTAAGCAATAAGCATAATGTGAAGCAAATGAAACAAAGTAGATTATTATTAACGCTGATTATTATTTTATTTTACACATTTATTTATTCGTTCGCTCCTTGACCTATAGTAGCTGACGACTTGTTATGCTGGTCCGCCAAGACTACTTCTCAGGGAACGGCTGACGAAGTTCGTTTTTTAGGCGTCCCTTGGGTCTAACTAATGTCTTTTTAGCCTTTGAAGAGTGATCCTACAACCTTTGAAGAGTGATCCTACAACCTTTGAAGAGTGATCCTAAAACCTTTGAAGAGTGATTCTACAACCTCTGAAGAGTGATCCTACAACCTCTGAAGAGTGATCCTAAAACCTTTGGAGAGTGATCCTACAACCTCTGAAGAGTGATCCTACAACCTCTGAAGAGTGATCCTACAACCTCTGAAGAGTGATCCTAAAACCTTTGGAGAGTGATCCTACAACCTCTGAAGAGTGATCCTACAACCTCTGAAGAGTGATCCTACAACCTCTGAAGAGTGATCCTAAAACCTTTGGAGAGTGATCCTACAACCTCTGAAGAGTGATCCTACAACCTCTGAAGAGTGATCCTACAACCTTTGGAGAGTGATCCTACAACCTTTGGAGAGTGATCCTACAACCTCTGAAGAGTGATCCTACAACCTTTGGAGAGTGATCCTACAACCTTTGAAGAGTGATCCTACAGATTCTCTGTACGTCAGCCCCAACTTTTGACATTTTACACATACTACCTCCTTAACTATAAAATCAAGCATTTCGGCTTAATTCAGTTTGTTTTAAATTTCTTTTCACAGTACTCAACGAAGTCAACTAGGCTTCAACTGAACCGGAGAAGACAATCTTCCCACAGATGACCTTTGTGTTTCTTCCATCAGGATGTGTTTACTAAGTTAAGGTCAACAATTCAATGCATTAATAAAGTTGAGAAATGAAACGAAAACAGATCCACAGTGAGTGAATGTGAAAGTATGATAAAGCAAAATCTTTGAGAGTTAGTAATAAAATAACCTGGCCGTTGACTTCGATGCAGGACGAATAACTTGCACAATGCACCATGCATACAGGAAGAATAATTAATGAAATTAACTAGATTCATACACTAGATTGCGCCTGTCACGATGGAACTAGATCACATGTAAATTGCGTGAGTTTGGTTCCTAGTATTAATTAACAATATCTCCAATTTGTATTTGTGACATTAAAAACATTTACATTTCTAATGTCGCAGTAGTGGAGGGAAATGCACAGGCTCGATGCTACCATTCATCAAAGTAGGCAATCGCCCAGTACGCAAGCACTAAGGTGGGGTGGGTGCAGAAATGGTCTTTTATTTGTATTTTATTTTTGCTTCCTTCCTCTTATAGACAACAAGGGATGTAAGGGAAAGATGCTTTCAAGGTATTGCACAGGAAAGCTACTGCTTGTGTGGTGACATCACCAAGTGAATTTGTTGGTATGAGAGTAAAGCGCTCATCACCAACTGCGGGCGTCAGGGTGAGTTATTTCCCTTTGTGTGTTATTTCCCCTTGTCTCCTTGCAATGACGCCCACGACGAACCCGTGGGGTAGGCGAAGGGCGAAGTCTCTCACGTGGGTGCACAAAAAAAAAAAACTGAATGCAGGAAATACAGAAGGGAAAAAGAAAGAATAATAAAAGAAGGAAATAAAAGAGCTTTGACAGCTCCGGATCGACACATGTTCTGATGCTAACACAAAGCAGCTTCCAGACAGAGCCGTTGTCCTCGTAAACCTGCCAGACGAGGTTTAGCTTCCCGGACCACGAGTACCACGAGTATCAAAGGTTATTTGTGTGTCTGCCTTTTTCCAGTCGGTCGTTTTTCCAGCTGGAACGCTTCCCTCGCCTGTTCATTGAATTGTTCATAGAAGTATTTGGTTCCCAGGGAAACCTATTCTGTTACCCTTCCATACACGAAATTAACTAAATCTACTGATTTAAATACACAACAAAATCTTTTTATTAGAATTCTTTTTAATTAACTCTTCCAGAAAAAAGAAGCGAAGTATTATATTTGTTGTACATTATTCCCGAGAGAGAAATTTACTCAGATCAGTTTACACGAGTATGGTCCTTTTAAACTATTATCAATGAAAACCTATAAAACAAGCAAGCTTGTCAAGTAGAGGAGTTGGCGATGTCGTGTTTGCAGGACCGGCGCCATCTTGATTCAGCCAACCGGGTCGCTACCACATCTGAAGGTTATACCGCTGGTGGTGCCAGCGTCAACGAGGAAATCTGCCGCAGCAGCGCTGGAAGCACAATGGCCGCCAATGCGTAAGTTCACAAACTGCAAGCCTGTCACGTGACCTGTGCTTCCGGTTCCCGCGATCTCGTTGTGCAGGCTGTCATAGTCAGGCTGAGACTCGATGGTCCAGTTGACAAAGCCAACGTCTTTCATTGTTCCACTTGCTCCTGACACCATCTTGAAAAATCGTGAGTTTACAGAAGTTATTTAGGCAACATCTTAAATGTTCATAAAAAATAACGTGAAAACGTACTTCTACAAAATGACAGCATACCTGCCAGTAAAGTATACGTAAAAAGTAGCCTACAGGAAATTATACCTGACAACGTATGTTCCAGTAATGGTGCTACGTGATAGCAGTTCTTCTAGTAAACCCTCTATGTGACAAAGAGTCTTCCTTTAACTGCCCAGTGTGACGACTAACCTTGAAGCATGTGACAACGTGTCTTCCAATAAAATACACATAGCAACGAGTGTTTGAGTAAAATAGCCCTGGCAACGTACTTTCCAAATTATCTGCTTGAAAAGGTCTTCAAGTAAATGTGCTAAGTGACCACTTACCTTCCAGTAAAATACACGCGGGCAGGTGCCCTCCACTCGAATGTCCTGCATTACCATTGAGGCGATGTCTATCGACTTGGTGTTGCCGGCGTTGTTGAAGACGGCATTGTTCCCAGACAAGTGACAAGAAGAACCTTTGAAAGTGCACCAGTCTGTGTGGATGATGTCAATATTAGACACCTGCAGAGTAACCCTGTCATTTGTAAAAACTGAAAAAAGCTCCGATGTCAAAAAGTGCTTATCATAGGCGTGTACATAATATACAGGTACGTGAAGCCAATCGAACTTTGGTTCATTCATATGTTTCTATATGAAGAATTTTTAATTTCTTTTGAAAACATTCAAGTGTTAGGTCATGAATAATACGTTTATTTTGATGCCACAAAGCACACACAGCGTTATTTTTGAGGGTGAGGATATGGTGCTAGTCGTAAAAACTTCCGATTGGTCAAAAGTTGTAGGGGCCCTTTGTGGGATTAACTCATATTCCGCAAAGATTGCAACAGACGACTGGCTTTTTATTACTAATTCATCAGAGAAAGCGATCAAGACGAGAAGAGAAAGGAAAGAATCAGACCGCATCTCATACTTACCTTGACATTGTGTAATGTTCGGCTTTCCCACCATCCTGTCTGAAACACGGCGCCATTTTGTGCTTGCCAGACAACACAGCCAGTAACTTCAACGTTGTTAGCGTATAGCTGTCAAATAATGATGATGATGAGGAGGAGGAGGAGGAGGGCAAAGGCCACTACATTGCACAGAATCCCCCAGCCAAATCCACAGCCATCAAATAAGCGATATATATTCTAAAAACTAAACATAAAAACCAGTATCGGTGCCTGTCGTGTAATCACTCCCAGGGTCACGTGACGCCCAGTTGCAGCCACTCACTCACACACTACAACGTTGCAGTTACTTGCTCAGCCTGAGACGTGCTAAAAAAAACCCGCAAATGCTTCAAAACCGAAATAAAATTATTATCACCCACGCAAAACGTTTAAAAACGACGAAGGAGAAAAGAAATGATCCATACAAAAAAATAGACGCAGAGGGACAAACTGACCGCACTATCAGACACTTGACTGGCCTAACCACCCGACAGATGCGGACACACGAATATTTATGAAAAATACAATACACGCACTGCAGCTGGGAATTAAAGGGAAACAAAATCTAGAGAGGCATTTTAAGCAGGGAGGACTACAAACAAGGGAGAGAATTGTCACTCAGTCATACTTTCTCCTTTTCGTTACCTCCCCATTCTTCTCACGTTATGATGCGATGTCCTGGCGCTGTCTGTCCTCGTTTGTGTGTGTGTGTGTGTGTGTGTGTGTGTGTGTGTGTGTGTGTGTGTGTGTGTGTGTGTGTGTGTCCTCAATTATGCGTGAAACTCCTAAAAAGAATGAAAACTGTTCTGACACGTGTCAGTACCTTGATGGCGTCATCGTTGGCGTGAATGAAGCAATCAGTCACCGTGCCGTCGTCGCCGACCACAACGCCGTCGTTGTTGTGTATCCAGGCCCCCAGCATCTTGATGTTCTTGACGGTGTTGCCTCTGCCCAGCGCCCTCACATAGAAGAAGCATGGATCGGAGATGGTGATGCCTTCAATACTGTGCGTGTCGCCCTTGTCGAGGTTGATTGCCGCAAACAAAAACCTGCTCTCAAAATAAATAAATATAAATACATTTATGTTCTATAGGGGTGCATGACTAGATGAGCATACTTGCAACAGGTAATAATTGTACAGTTAGAAACCGATTTTCTTACTGTGGGAGGATAAGGAACGAATTCTATCAGGAACTTCAGGACACCTGCCTGGAATCGTGCCACACATAGTCTCGGTTATCCAGCATCCCCCTGCCGCGGATTTTCACGGGTTGATTGACCGTGCTCTTGAATCCCCCCTTTACGAAGGCACCGGGTGCAAGATACACCTCCTTGATGCTACTGTTAAGGGCCAGCTGGCCGTTAAGGTTATGAACCCCGACGTCGTAGTACAGAACTGAGGGGTCTGTCTTGGAGGGTCGGCTGGTTTCTGGAGAATCCGCAAAGACCATCAACTTGTCTGTGATGTCGGGACCGCCAGTGTCGGACCCGTAGTCGTAGTCAAACTCAACGGACATCATTTTTGTATTTCCGGTGACATCAAATTTGGCGACCTGCATTTGGAAATAAATAATGAGCTTATTTATAAAACTCAGAAAATAATCAAAATCAAGCCATCGAAATTTTAACAATAACAAGGAGCAGAATATAGTACAAATTCAGCTCTAAACACGATCATCCCAAAGATGAAGCCATTCAAGAATATTTAATGAACCCACAAAAATATAAGCGGAAGGAATTGCGAAATTTAAAATCGTTTTGTTTCCTGTCCCTACAATTCATTTATTACATATTTCCATGGTCTAACCTTGCTGCCAGTGCGGCGACAGGTGTAGCCATAGCTCTTTGGTCTCACGATGCACTTCTGGAAGTCACGTGGCGTGTGAACCTCGACCGTGACCTTGCTCCCTGTGAAGGCGAAGGACGTCCAGGACATGGACCGACCTCCTTTAACATGAGATGCTTCAGTGGTCCTGTGGTCCGACTTGGTGATGTAGACATGAGACTGCTTCTGCTGTCCATCTTGTGTCAAGTAGATCTGTTTGAAGCATGTGTCATGGTGAGATATGTCTATTTGAATCATCACACACACACACACACACTCACACACACACACACACTCACACTCACTGCGCATGATTTGACCATCAATTGTTCATAGCATTAGAAGCCATCCATTGGGCTTAATCACCTCAATGCAATCAATCTCAGATGTTTGTGTCCATGTCTGTGCCCGTATGCGAGTCAATGTTGATAACGGGTAAACATTATTACAGAATGTTGTTATCTGAAGTCATATAGTTTTAAACTGTAATGCAGGAACAAGACGATGGTTGGTTGGTTGGTTGGTTGGTTGGTTGGTTGGTTGGTTGGTTGGTTGGTTGGTTGGTTGGTTGGTTGGTTGGTTGGTTGGTTGGTTGGTTGGTTGGTTGGTTGGTTGGTTGGTTGGTTGGTTGGTTGGTTGGTTGGTTGGATACTTTGGCAGGAAAGTGTTTCCACCTATAATTTATTTTGCACTGTGAGGGAAGAGGGAGTGGGAAAGAAACCGGAGTACCCGGAGAAAACCGAAGACGGCAGCACTGCGAACATACAGATGTCACATACAGATATCCACCACCCCACCCCCCACCATGATACCTCAATTATTGGCTGAAAAAAATGGAAGTACTGACAAAAGGGAGAAATAAGTTTCTCAAGAAAAGGGGGGTGCCTTGAAAAGAGAACAGAAATGCAAACCTGAAGCAGCTTCCAAATACAAAGAAATGAACTGTGTCGTCAAGAAAGAGATGAAAGTAGATAGGGAGAACTGGATCGAGAGCCAGTGCTGAGGCATAGAGGGTAGAATGGCATGAGGGGACATCAAAAAGGCCTACCAACTACTAGGGATCCTCACGAAGACAGGTCAATACTCAGTCATCGAAGTCAGCAATGGCCGACTTCTCACAGAAAGTCTTGCTGTATTCCACCGATGGGCTGAATACTCAAAGACATGTACAACCTCCAGCTAAGGACAGACGCTAACATCCTTCAAAAGAGCCAGACTAGAAACAGTGAACCGGCAGACCGACTAAAATAAAATGATAGAGATCAAATGTAAACATAATGTTATAGTGCTATAGTCTTAATATCGTAATAAAGCTGATGCTTACCCGAAACTTGTCAGAAATAGGCGCCTCGTCAGCAGCGGGATAGATGATGAGTTTACAGGTTACTAATGACATGATGGTCAGCAGGTAAACCACAGTGATCCACACCCCTGCCATCTTTCACTGAAGTCAAAGACAAACAAGAGCCGCTTTTATAAAGGGCAGTGTGGTCAACCAAACATTTTCACATTGCTAATAAAAAAGGATATAAAGTTGCAACCACCATGTAACTAGAATAGAATAACATATGTAGCTGATATATAGATATTTGCAGGCTTAGCAGCTGAATGGTGATAAGACTTTCACATCTCAAAGTCGCTCTTCTACTTTTTCCTTGTCGCCTATATATTTACACAAACCTTTCTCTGGAAGACGACATCAATACAGAGGTAACATTGCTACATAATAACAGAATGAGTGGTTGTGGTGTTGACATGTCAGAGTTGCTGGAGATTTTAACCAGTTAAGCCTGTATATAGCCTGCAACAAAATAGTAGTCTAGACTGTTTGAGCGCGCGTAGCTATGCGGTTGTATGTGGGTGTGTGCGTTCGCGCACGCGTGTGCTTGCATGTCCGCACGCATGTTTGTGCGTGAAAGCGTGTGAGGACCAGACGCGTGGGTGCACACACATACATATCGACTTAAATACAAGCCTATCGTCTAAAAACATTCTATCCTCCAACTGGCCCCAGACCTCTTACTTTGAAAAGTGACTCTAGACCGAAACAACCTCTAGAATTATTTTCTATTTCGACTCTCTTTTTCCTCCCCAAAATCTTAAACACGCTCGTCCTAAAACAGCTCGTTGTATTCTTGAATAATTGCTGTCGTCTCACTGACATCTTGTTGGCTCGTCATCGTGATCTGTTCGTCTGGACTCCCCCCTGATCTCGGTAATCACAGCATACTTCTTGATTCCCTCATACGCCACGACGATATCTCTGAAACCGGTCTACAGTGGTTTCGAAACGATATGACTGGTCGCTTTCCGCCAGTTGTTTGCAGTGTTTCATGTGGTTCATCTGTTTTTATTAGAATTTACATAAGGATCTGTTATTGAACAAGTCTTTTTCGTGTTCAACAAATTACTTTATTCCCAAACCACCCATTTTTTTATTTTACACAGTTATGTGCCCCTTGCTTTATCTCTGACGTAGACAACACTAGATTGCTGTATCACAGATGTGAAGTCTTAGAGGACCAGCTCCAAACTGAAACTGAATTACGACACGACGTTCTGTCAGATCATCTTCAATTCTGCCATCCTCCATTAAGTCCAGTACCATCCTTTGTTCGTCTTTTGCCCGCAATATGGACTATAATTATTGTCTGAAACTAAATGTCCCTGGACCATTATATAGCTTGTATTTGCAGATATTTGTCATATCAGTGCCATCAGACCGTACTTTAATGATCAGGCAACAAGGGTTCTGATTTGTCCAATAGCCTTTTTCCATTCCTGGTTATCCCAACTATTCACTCGCTGGCTGTCTACAGAACAAAATCAACAAACTACACAGAGCTTAGAATCCCGCCGCTCGTCTTGCTCTCAAATCAACAAGTGTGATCACGTGATACAATGTACTGGCTGCATGTTCAAGCTCCAGGTAATGACTAGCTGGCTTTGCAGCAACCCATATGATTTTAAAAATTCAATATGATTAATATCTCAGAAACAGCAAGGATAGGTTTAAAAGTAAATTTTGAATACTTAGCGAATTTTCCTGGCAACCGGCGACCAGACGGATGGTAGCCGCAGGAAGACACGACCAACGAAGGAAGACACGACCAACGAAGGATGGCGCTAGTGCGGCCTGAAATACTTTGTCATGCGGATTTGACAATCCCTCCAATGAGCCAGTCAAAACTCTGCTGGGAAATCTGTGATTGAAATCTGTTGGCAAAAGGGGGAAATTATCACTAGTGCTACAATTTCTCGTTGAACGCGAACCTTGGCCGCGGAGAACAATGACTGGCTGCTCTTCCCCTGCTCTTCCCACAACAAACGAAATGGCGACGTGTGATAAAGTACAACAATGAAGATTCATTAAACATACCTGCAACATCTAGTCTCATCTAAAAGGGGTCCCACTACCTGACACAAATGATACTTATGAACTGCATAAACACACATGCAAGCTAAAAACTGACAAAAGTAATAAGAGTTTTGTACTGAGGTTTTTCTGTTATTCCTCGTGTCTGTTATATTTTTGGTTTTGTTTGAGAAAGACGTTTTCGTTGAATAAATGAGCGAAGGTGGATTGGGAAATGAAAATCATAATTTGCCCTCAGCGACGATGGTTATCACAGTTGTCGAGACCTATTAGATTGTCGTCTGCTTCATCCTCGCAGAAAAGCAACAGAAAGTAGTCCTAGTCTTGCTTTGCACTGCTTTTAATAGACTTTCAGCGAAGTCTACTGAAAGACAGAGAAAGCTCTGCAATATGTTTACAACAAAAAGCAACTAAATTGCATTCGTTGTCATTCACCAACAGGTGTTTTCTCAACATCCTTTTGCCTGAACATTGTTTAGTGAGTCAGTTATAAACAGCATGGTCGAGACATGCACGGGTAGGACAACCGCTTGTCAGTCTGCTCTGAAAAAACCCATCTTCCTTAAGAATTATTCCTAACAAGAGGCCCTACAATGCTAGTCCTGTTTCACACCCTTCACCATCCCCCCTTCTCCGCTTATTGCTACTTCCCTGCTATTCTTCCTTTGGCAAAATCATTATATTCTCAGTCCTTGTTACTTGGTTCCTTTTTTGCATTTTCTGTATTTGTTTTTTTTTATTCATCATTGGTACTGCTGTTTATTCGTCCGTACTTCATATGTTGTTTGCTTGTTCTTCTGTCCCTCGTATGTTACCCATGTATCGTTCTTGTTCACAAGCGCTGAGAGCATGCTCCTTGGGAGTGTGAGTATTCGCTATATCAATTTTGCGTTTATTATTGTTATTGTCTAATTATACAGAAGCAAGCCACTTACTCCAAAGGATAGGGTTACTAGAACCTTCAGATCCAATAACTCAATATGCAAAATTTAAATTCACAAACATAGAGAGAGAGAGTAGTGTAGCAAACTTGCTAAACACGCAGATGGCAAAAAAAGACAAAGAAAGACCAAGAAATAAACGAGAGAAAGAGTTGTGACATCACGTGCTGAGAGAGTTCTTACAGAAGTGAAATCATCTTGTCACGGACAAGTTCGTAATATGGCTATAAGGTGGCAATGGACAAAAATGAATAAGACAAAGACAAACCTTCAGACAGATTTTTTAAAAATCACTTCGTGGTTGGCAATCAAGACAGATTCCATCTGCAAGTGAGATGATTGCCACACCCCCACAAAGTAGAAGGAAGGAATTCCTCTTCTTAACACGCTGTCAGCATTCCGGATACACCGAGTGCTTCCAACTCACCCGTGTCGCCATCTTAGGCCCGTGGGTATGCGCGGGTGCCTGCGTGACTGCGTGTCCACACGTGCAAGACATCATGTGGCATGTGTATGCATAAAAAGTATAAATGCTCATTATACACACACAGACCTATCTATAATTATTTATAAATTCAACAAACGCACACACGGTGATTGTTGGAGGTAGAGAGGAGAAGTCTTAACAGGTCTGAAAGAGTGTGATGGGCGGAGAATGTGATCAGATTTCTCCAGACTCTTAAGGTTTTGTCACACAAACGACAGCAGCGTTTTGGTAAGACTGGCTATAATCCGTTGTAAGGTATGTTTAGCCACTTCTTTATTCCAAACATGAAATTTTTAAATCGTATCAAATTTTATTAGGTCTCGTGTCGCATTAAAATACACGCAGAGAGCAATTATATTTTTATCTTTTTTGATGAAATGTGTAATGAAACCCCCACTATACCTTGTCACGTCCATGCATAACTTCCTTGCAAGTAATTATCTTCTTAACTCGAAGAGCACCCCCTGCCCCCAGGCCTGGAACAGTATTGCAAGGAAAATAAGTCTGACAGCACTAACACAACATTCATCTGACAAGAGTGTGGTCCAGACATCGTGATAGTAAACAGACACTTTGTTCGTCTACCTACTCGTTGTTTTATTTTTCCCAACCTGAGAAGGCGGTCCGGTGGCGCAACGGTTATCGTCTGTCACCAATGTAGTGAGGATTATCTGTCGTGGGCTCGAATCTCGTCTCGGGATCACTGTTCTTTCTATGCATGTGGCATTTGTTTACTAGGCTGGCTACTGTAATATAGCATCAAATGCTGACACCAATTTGCCCCTCCTCCTTACCTGAGAAAAACTTTAGTGAAGCAGTGCTGGCAAAATTCAGCTTAGGAAACAAAGAAAACCCACAATCTACTAACAAAGCCTTAAGGTCGATGAGTAGTCCGTTAACGAAAATCCAGTCCACTTACTGAAGCATCTTTACCAAGTACAGAAGGTCTACAAAATTGTTTTCCTTCGATTACTGGGCAAAGCTCAGCACAAGATACAGTTTCTCCAAATCTCATAACTCTCTTGTTATGTCTTTTTAAACAACTCCATTCTGTTTTCAATCCACAAACCCCCAAACATCTTTATTCCCAGAAAAGTCCTTAACATAAAGAATGATATAGATTAATGTACAATATAGAATATAACAATTATTTTAACAATTGATAAATGTAGAACATAATATTATTAGCTTACATCCAATGGGAAAGTGTGGACTGCATGTTAGTTTGGTTGGATGTGCATGACATCAGGGTGCGATTCTTGCTATTCTATGTCTTTAAATCATTAAAGCACGCACCTCGATGAAACAGCTGTTATTGACTTCTCGCAAACACTATCTTGGACTGATACACTCAACAGTCTAGAAGACAGTTAGCGGCCAGCTGTGAAATGTAATGCGCCTGAGTAAATGCAGAGAGAAGGACGGGGACTCTAAGCTAGGAGAGGATGTTCAGTACGTGGATACAGCACAGAGGGAAGGGGGAAATTTCCCTGCAGCCAGCTGGTGGCAGACCGGAAGTGAAGATAGCGGAACTAACGGCATCGATCCGTTAAGAGCATCAAACCAGTCACGGAAACCAGAGCCAATGGGAACCATAATGAAATGCTTGCACTTTGTGAGAGCAAGCCAGAAAGGTGTGGTGAGGTGTTGCGGAGGGAGCCAAGTAGTGCCAGTGTCTTGTGAAATGTGATGTTTCGTGTAAACCTTTATCTTTGCACTGTTTGACTGCTTCCCTCGGGTTCTTGGGGCGAGTATCTGCAAGTATGAAATGCAGTTGATGTCCTTTGTAAATTCTACAGATTCCACCTGCATATAATTACTTGCTGAGTTTGTGATAACCTTATAGTAGCATCACTACAAGAATAACAAGTAAATAATAAACCCCTGTTTCTAGATTATGACAACAATTCTGATACACGATGCTTGTCCTTTAATTTGACACATCGTAGAATGCGCAACCTATTCAGGGATACAACTCTTATTTTGAGACTCGACATTTATCCTGGGAGTTGAAAGCCATGTTAGAACAACTTACATCATCATCATCATCATCATCATCATCATCATCATCATCATCATCATCATCATCATCATCATCATCATCATCATCATCATCATCATCATTAAAAGGTCTTCACGTCTTTTATCACAAACTTAAAGACAGCTCTGTATTCCATGAACTGGCTGGTAACTTTCAACTTTATTTCATATTTGACTCGGGTGATGCTTTAATCTCTTAGGGGGGTTTTTTCCAGGTTGTTTTCTTGGACCGCCTGCGCTCAGCAAGGGACGAAGTGCAGACTCTGGAACAACAGCAGCTGTGTACTTCGTCTATTTTGCCAAGAAGATGAGCGATTGTCAATGAGAAGATAAGCTATTGTCAATGAGTAGACTAGATATTGTCACTCAGGAGGAAAGCTGCAGCGAACGCAACAACTTGTTTACAGAAGCAGGCGGCGACGGCCTCGGTTTCTTTTGAGAAGAGGGCGCAGAGTTACTGGGTGGTCTGGCTAACTTAAATTAGTTCTGCACAGGTATGTGTGATTTAAGCATCTACGATGTGATTCAGGTATGGGAACGTATTTTGCAAGTATATAAATAAATTACTCCAATGACGAGCAAAGTATTGGAAAAAAATCGAAACACTGTGATGCTCTTTTAACATCCATGTGTGTGTGTGTGTGTGTGTGTGTGTGTGTGTGTGTGTGTGTGTGTGTGTGTGTGTGCCTGTGCGTATGTAGGTTATGTGTATGTATGGATTATTTATTTCCATGTATCTTCTCGCAGCACCAATAATTATACCAAAATGACTCTATTCTTCCTGAATACATTCTCAGGTGCGAAAAGGTTTTATCACAAAATGATTATGCGTATTCGTCGACATTACCAATATTCCTGTTTTGTTTTGTTTTTCAAAAGAATCATTTTGATTTCTCCCCTTTTTCTATAATTCTTTAGTCGCAAAAGTCACGAAAGTATTCAGTTCCGCAAAGCCACTCGCAGCCTCCATGGTCATGACCTCATCATAAAAGTCATATGGTCTTAACAACACCAGCACTGGCTTCCTCCTCCCCTGCTTTTACATTTCCTCTTTCGTGTACACACTGCTGGCTGCTTTAAGTTTCTACAGTTATTTTGTATTTCTGCTCCAGGGGCCAGTTGCACAACACATTTCTAATTTTAAACACTTTTAGGCCTTAAATCTTTTTAGATAATCAGTTTAAAGAGCACACCACAATTTTAGAATTGTTAAAACTCAAACTGCTTTATGTATGATAAAGTTGTTTAAGTTTGACTTACCGTCCTGTCAGTACAATTTTTTGTATGTTTTTCTGCAAAGAATCAAAATGGCTTAGAAGAGATTTTGCCTCTTTAGAACAGTTTTAAGGTTTAGAAACGTGTTGTGCAACTGGCCCCAGATTTTTAATGGCAGCTTCCTTTCGAGCAATATATTTTGAACACATTAGAGTACAGGTGCAGACTGAGTAAGGAGACGTAAATCCCAGTCTGAAGAAGAAGACGACTTTTCGGCAAAACCTGACCCAGACATGATGTTACTCAGCGTCGGGGTCATTATGTGCCCCTACCGGGTTTTTTTACTTCCTGTCAGCTCTTTACTTCAGCGCTATAATTTATTCTCCCTTCCGGCCATCTGTGTTCTGATAGACAACAAACTCTCTATTTCTTCCTCTTTCTCTTGTTCTTCCTCACACGTGAAGGCTCTTCCTCTCTTTCTCTTTCCTTCTCTCTCTCTCCTTCTTTTGTCCTTCCTTCCACGTGAAGACTTATCTAAAATAAAACTGAATGCCAGGAACGCAGGAAAGGAAGAAAGTAAGGTAACTGAAACAGAAAGTGAGAAGACTTTAACAGCTCGCATAGACACATGCTCTGTTGTAAACACAAAGCACCTTCCAGACAAAGTCGTTGCCCTCATAAATCTGCCAGAGAAGATTTAGACTTCTGGACCACAAATAATGTGCTACTGATACATCTGAAATATTTCCTTGACTGTTTCTCATTTCTAGTGTAAACTTACTGCTAGGACAGCCTCTATATTTTTCCTAAAAGTATTCTTTACTTATGCATCATGCGCGACCAAGTTAATTTTTAAATGTGGTTAGTGTGCTTAAAGTCAAATGTGTACAAAACTTTTCAAACGAGACTTAAAAAAGACCCTTGATTAACCAGGTACCACGACTTACCTCGCGTCGTGAATAAGGACCTTGTTCTAGAAAGTTTTCAGTCACCCGTTGCAAACAAAATCTTCCACACACGAAATTAACTAAATCTATTGATTTTAATACACAACAAAATCTTTTTCCTTGAATTCTTTTTAATTAACTCTTCCAGAGAAAAACCAAAGTGTTTTATTTGTTGTACATTATTTCCGAGAGAGAAATTTACTCAGATCAGTTTACACGAGTACGGTTCTTTTAAACTCATTTCAATGAAAACGTTTAAAACAAGCAAGCTCGTCAAGGAGAGGAGTTGGCGATGTCGTGTTTGCAGGACCGGCGCCATCTTGATTCAGCCAATGGGGTCGCTACCACATCTGAAGGTTATACCGCTGGTGGTGCCAGCGTCGATGAGGAAATCTGCCGCAGCAGCGCTGGAAGCACAATGGCCGCCAATGAGAAAGTCGACGAACTGCAAGCCTGTCACGTGACCGGTGCTTCCGGTTCCCGCGATCTCGTTGTGCAGGCTGTCATGGTCAGGCTGAGACTCGATGCTCCAGTTGACGAAGCGAATGTTTTTCATCGTTCCACTTGCTCCTGACGCCATCTTGGAAAATCGTGAGTTTACAGAAGGTAGATAGGCAACATCAAATATGTTTGCAAAAAAATGTCTGTGCAGTGAAGTTGAACAAGATAGAAATTTTGTAACTGTTGTGGTTGCGTCTCGAATTGTTGTAATCCGCTTTTTAGCTAATAACTTTACGATTCTTTGTCGCAGGGTACGTAAACTAGATAGCTAGGCTTTTAAAAAAGATAAATTGCCATCTACACAGTCTGGGGTCTTTTTTATTTTTTTTTTCAATGAAATGCGAGATTACTGAGATTATAGGCAATTCTTAGGTCCCTTTAAGAGATTGCCACGTGTCTTCTAGAATATAAAATACGTAATAAGGTGAATTACAACAAAATACACGTGAATTAAGTAACTTAAAGTAATATATCGTAAAAACTTCTTCCATAAAGTATTCTTGACAACTTACCTTCCAGTAAAATACACGCGGGCAGGTGCCCTCCACTCGGATGTCCTGCATTATCATTGAGGCGACGTCTATCGACTTGGTGTTGCCGGCGTTGTTGAAGACGGCGTCGTTGTCAGACAAGTGGCAAGAAGAACCTTTGAAAGTGCACCAGTCTGTGTGGATGATGTCAATGTGAGAAACCTGCAGATAAAACCTGTCATTCGTTAAACTGAGAAACGCTTTAGAATACACCAGTCCTTTCACAAGTCACACCTGTAATAGTGATCCATTCCGCGCCAACAGCAGTCGTAAAATATACATTGAAGTATGGGGAGTCAACAGGGAAATTCTCCCCACTCGTACAGCCTCTAAGAAAGCGATCAAGGGAAGCAAAAAGGAAAGAATCAGACGTCCTCTCACAGTTACCTGAATATTGTGTGATGTTTGGCTTTCCCACCATCCTGTCTGAAACACGGCGCCATTTTGTGCTTGCCAGACGACGCAGCGAGTAACTTCAACGTTGTTAGCGTGTAGCTGTCAAAAATAATAATAATAATAATAATAATAATAATAATAAGATGATGATGATGATGATGATGATGATGATGATGATGATGATGATGATGATGATGATGATGATGATGATGATGATGATGATGATGATGATGATGATGATGATGATGATGATGATGATGATGATGATGATGATGTCGTGTGCATGTTACCAACTATACTAAGTACAGTCAGGATATTCTATCCAAAGACATCTAACCTAGATGACAAGGTCACGCCACTGGACTGCTTGCAGACGATATTTTTCAGTTAAGTCATAGAACGAGGCTGGTGTGCACAAAGCTTCCGGTTTATTCACATTCATTGTTTAAGCTCGCCGAGACTAACAGCACACGGATTTTTAAAACAAAAATACAAGGAACAAACTGACCACACTATCAGACACAAGGCTGGCCAAACAACCCGACAGGTGTGGACACACGAATATTTACGAATATATATTGCGATGTCCTTGGACTGACTGTCCTTATCGCAGGAAGACATCTGCCACCATGCACCACAGAACACAGTTCATGAATGCAGGAGAAATCTGACGTCCGCTCAAAAAATGAGGAAAAAATACAAAATGCAAAAAACTAAAAAGTCCCACACCCCTTTGTAATAGGTCTGTAGGTAGACTGCTCATCAAACAGTGACACCAAAGACTTCTCTCACCTCTCCGACACAGCCTGCTGCCTGGAGATGACTGACTAGGCCAGCTACTCTTCGGGGTTCGCAACACTATCTGCCAGGAGCTGGAACCAAATCCGACCAATGACCATCGTCCACACCATCCGGCACTTTGGTGCAGAGACTTGTACAACGTTCATCCATCAGTTGTTGCCAGACTGAACCAGTGAACTTGCAGCCCTAGCAGCCTTACGGAAAGAATTTGAAAGAGCGGCACGCAGTCTGATTGGAGGAAAGTCGCCTGGCGTTGAAAACGTCCCATCTGAGCTGCTCGGGCATGGTGGGGAAGAAACAACAAAAGCTCTCCCTGCTCTGTGCCAAAGAGTCTGGAAACGCAAAGAATGACGCAGAGAATGAACAGGATCGCTACTTTTATCCTTTCCATGAAAAGGAATCGGTTAACAGAACCATAAGCCTTCTCAGCCACCCAAGCAAAGTCAAGCTGAACGGATATGGGATTTAGACCACCACTGATAAAATTAAAGTTAGGCTCAATGGTAACGGCAAAGCAGACATTTAGATGAACGAGGAACGGCTCGAGATAAACAGTTTCAAGTACTTGGGAGCCACCCTCTCCAAAGACGGCAGCTCCACGACAGATATCCGCATCAGGATAGCGGCAATGGAAATGGCTAAGTCGGAAAGGGCCTGACGCAGCCATAACATCAGGTTTCATTGTTCCTCGTAGTACCGATCCTGCTGTAAGTGTGTGAAACGTGGGCTCTCCTTGTTGATACAGAGAGGAAAACATAGGCACTTGAGAGTGTGCCTGATAAGGCTGTTTCTGCTCTCGTACAAAGAACATAATGCCGATGACTTTGTACAAAGCACAATTGCCACACTTGTAGGACTCCAGGAACCCCTACTTCAACAGTCCAACTGCGTAAGCTGGTCTGGCCTAGTCATGTGACCCTGCATGATACCTTGTCGAAGACTGTTCTTCAGGGTACATTGGAGGGTGGTCGACGCCGCGGAAGAACTGGCTACGAACTTGAAGGATTGGGCTAGTCAGCATATGCAGGACCTGCTCACCCAAAATAGGCGGGCCTTGTCAGCAGCCACGTCTATCCATGTGTTACAGTCATGGAACGAATAGATGACTGACTTTGGTGCTGAAATTTCGCGCCAAAACCGCGTGCACGAGGATGGAAGGGGAGTGCACAGCGAACGGCCCCCGAAATAATCAAATGATGTCAAGCGGCGTCGGCTTCGGGTGAAGATTAGTGTGTGTGTGTGTGTGTGTGTGTGTGTGTGTGTGTGTGTGTGTGTGTGTGTGTGTGTGTGTGTGTGTGAGAGAGAGAGAGAGAGGAGGAAAACGCCCGCGTCACCAAAAAAACCCTGTCTTTACTTGCCCTCTCCTTCTGGAGCCAGATAAAACCATCCTCGGAAATAACACTAAGCGTCGTCAGCTACGCCCTCATTTTCCTTTTCGCGCATGTCCACGAAGAATCGTCTAATTTCCTAAAAAGAAAAGCAAGACAACTGTCAGACACGCGTCAGTACCTTAATGGCGTCATCGTTGGCGTGAATGAAGCAATCAGACACGATGCTGTTGGCGCCGACACTAACGCCGTCGTTGTTGTAGATCCAGGCCCCAACCATCTTGATGTTCTTGATGTTGTTGCCGCTGTTCAGCGCCCTCACATAGTAGTAGCATGGATCGGAGATGGTGATGCCTTCTACAGTGTGCATGTTCCCTGCATCAAGGTTGATTGCTGCCCAAGAAAACCTGCTCACAATATGGTTAAAGAAATATAAATACCAATATTTTTATAGTAATTCATGACTAGATGAGCAACAGGTAATAACTGTACAACTAGAAACGGATTTCCTAACTCTGGAAGATCAGAATAAGGAGCATAATTGTCAGGAACTTCAAGACACCTGCCTGGAATCGTGCCACTTATAATCTCGGTTATCCAGCACCCCCCTGCCGTGGATCTTCACACCGTGGTTGGCTGTGCTCTTGAATCCCCCCTTCACAAAGGCGCCGGGAGCAAGATACACCTCCTTGATGTTGCTGTCGAGGGCCAGCTGGCCGTTAAGGTTGTGAACGCCGACGTCGTAGTACAGGACTAAAGGGTCGGTCTTGGAGGGTTGGCTGGTTTCTGGAGGATCCGCGAAGACCATCAGCTTGTCTGTGATGTCGGGACCGCCAGTGTCGGACCCGTAGTCGTAGTCAAACTCAACGGACATCATTTTTGTGTTTCCGGTGACGTCAAATGCGGCGACCTGTGTTCGACAGACAATATCAGTTTATTAACGAGACTGAAAAAGTAACAAAAATCTGGTCATCGAAATCGTTACAGCAACAAGAAGCAGAAAATAGTCAGCTCTAGAAAACGATCCTCCTGAAGATTAAGCCGCTTCAAAATTGTAAAAATAAAATCAGCTGAAAGGAATTACGAAACTCAAAATTCTTTTGTTTCCTGTCCCTACAATTCATTTATTACATATCTCCATGGTCTAACCTTGCTGCCAGTGCGGCGACAGGTGTAGCCATAGCTCTTTGGTCTCACGATGCAGTTCTGGAAGTCACGTGGCGTGTGAACCTCGACCGTGACCTTGCTCCCTGTGAAGGCGAAGGACGTCCAGGACATGGACCGACCTCCTTTAACATGAGATGCTTCAGTGGTCCTGTGGTCCGACTTGGTGATGTAGACATGGGACTGCTTCTGCTGTCCATCTTGTGTCAAGTAGATCTGTTTGAAGCATGTGTCTTAGCGAGACATCTCTCTTTCATAGATTGTGATTGAACTATATATCGTAGAGGTTGATAATTGTCCTAGGTATGTGTTGGAATCGGTCGTCTTGTATCAGATCTGTTTTAATCTTGTGTTAAATGCTTATTTAAATCCCACATTGTGTGTCAAATAGCTCATTTTGTGTGAGATAGATATGATTTAATCATATGTCAAAACCAGGTAGATATGTATTATTGTCAATTATCAGGCTATAAAGGACCAAATATGAAAAAAACGAATCCAGAATAAAGAATGGATCTCGAAATTAACTCAAATTAATGATTAACTGTGAGGGGTTTTTTTACGAAAACATGATTGCTTTTCCTGTCATAGTTGGTAATTCCTACTATGTGGTTTGTGAAACGATTGGATCATTCTCTACAAACATCACTAAACACAGAAACTGCAAGTTCTGATCTCTCAACAGCTTCACACAGCGTACAGACTACAGTTCTCTCTCCCTCTCTTGCTCTCTATCACACACACACACACACACACACACACACACACACACACACACACACACACACACACTCACACACACACATTTTTTCCGCTCATCACTTCACAAGAAGTGAGTGTCGTACAAAGAATTTCTGAGATCAAATGCCGTAAACAAGGTCGTAAGCACAATGTTACTGACTAACTGTTGCAGGCATAATTTTAGAGACCTACAATATGATGTTCACCTGAAATTTGTCAGAAGTAGGGGCTCCATTAGCAGCGGGATAGACGATGAGGTTACAGTTGATGACTGGCGTGAAGACCAGCAAGACAACCACAATACTTCTCACTCCTGACATTTTACTCTCAAGCCCAAGACTACACAAGGGTTGAACTGTGTAGAACCGCTTTTATAAAGGGCAGGAAAAACAACCAAAACTTTTGCTTTGGTAATCAAAAAAGGGTGAAAAGGTAATGCCAGTTAAAGATCATGTCGTGAGAATAGAAACACATGGTGGGGATATCTGACTGCCGGTTCAGAAATTGAATGTTGAAGAAAGCTTTGAGGTATTACAGTAGCCATTTCTCTCCCTCTTCTTGTCTTTTCATCTTCATAAGCAGACGAAGTGTTGCAGTCTTTCTCTGGAAGACATTAACACAGAGGTACAATGATTAACAGAATGGGTGGTTGCTCTATCAACATGTCAGATTTACTGGAGGACTGCCCTGTATAGCTTCAAGAAACAATGAACCTTATCCCAACATACAATAGGATTTGTATAGTGCGTGCGCACGTGCGTGTGTGTCTGTGTGCGTGCTCCTGTCTGGGTGTGCATTGAGCTCTCTCTCTCTCTCACACACACACACACACACACACACACACACACACACACACATACACATCGATTTCTATAAAAGCCAGTTGTTTAATTTTGTGTACGTCATTTGCGTGCACAGATAACAAGCGAAAGATACGATCACGGACTTGTATTACTGGACTGCTTGCAGACGATTTTTTTTTTCAGTGAAGTCATAGAACGAGGCTGGTTACGAAGTAGCTTCCGGTTTAGTCACGTTTTAGTTTAACTACTAGAACGAGGCTGGTTACGAAATAACTTCCGGTTTATTCACATTCATTGTTAAGGCTCGCCGAGACTAACAGCGGAGAACTTCGCAAGAGGCTCAGCGTTGGTCTCGGCAGACAGACAGCAATCCACCCTATACACGTCCGTGATACGATGAGATCCTGTTTAAATCACGTGGTCTGTACACAGCTTTGACTTCGCTTTCATATGCACCTCCCAATGAGTGTCATAAGATCTATATCACAAACAGTCAAGCAGACAGAATTAGACATACAGTTAGACAGGTATACGGGTGGACAGACGGACAGACAATAATCATCTAACGCAAACTTTGCATGCTGGAAGTCACGGTGCACGTTAATTAGACCAGAAACGCAAAAAAAAAAAAGGTTTGGATTCCAGCTTCGGCGTCTTGTCTCACGCAAATGGAGGTTCAGCTGCCACACCTCAAGCCAGCCCCAGATGCGTAAATCTTGTTATAAACGTCTCTGTCCCATTCTTTTCTTGGCAATGCTGCACTAGACTTTCGAAATGTTACCAGATAACGATGATTTGTTTCTAAAATTAAATCGTTTCGCTTCCATTTCCGTGACCTTCCGCTCGCCCGGCCTTGACCTTCGATCGTCCGCCAGTTGCATGTTGAAGGTCACCAGTCACAAAGCCACCCCCACAAAGCCACCCCCACAAAGCCACCCCCATTGTCTTTAGCGCGTGCTGTGCAAGCAAGAGGAAGGCGAAGAACGAAGATGGTGCTATGTCTGGCTGTGTCAAACATTATATCCTAGGTGGAGCCTTCCATGATGTTTACCATAATTACCTGAACAGGGTATTGGTGCAGGTAGTACACTGTACATATACACACCGAAAAAAAAAAGGAAATCCCGTGACCTTTCGGTTGTTCCTATTTATCTTGAGCCATGTATTTGAGGGCGATGATCATCTTTTCTTTTCGCTGCCTTAACCTTCCCCAAAACCCATTAGCAAGTCGATCAGGTCCCTGTTCCTCAGCTGGGTGAGCTGGGTGAAGTACGTTGCGTCACACGGGTATTGAAGTGAAGTGTGCTCGCCTTCGGTTTCGAACGCCGTTTTGTTTGACCCTTTAGGTTATCCACAGAGGAAGCGGTGTGTTCGTTGCATGAGAAGTTCATTCCCAAGCATCTGATGAGACTTACCTTTCTTACATCATGGATTCCTAGGCATTTGCGGATGATGGCGCTAATAAGTGGAATGATTTATTCACGTAATGACTCCCTGCCATCTCAAGATTCAAGACATAGTAGAGGTTGCCTTAATGTTAAATGTTCACGACACTGAGCACCGGTGAGTGAAAAGCTAGAATCAGGGTAGGAGGAAAGCAAGCAAACGAGCAAAGACTGAACCTGTGACCCCTTCCTCCAAAAAAAAAAAAAAAATTTTGTTTTGAGATACCCGATCCACAAGTGGTTTCTCCAACCAACATCATGTGTCGGAAAGTGTAGGTGAGGGAAGGGGAAGGTACATGTTTTCAAGGGACTGTGGGTGCAATGTTGCTCGTGTATGAGTGCTCTTTGGTAAGTAGGGAAGAGAAAGAAAGAAAGAAAGAAACAAACAAACAAACAAACAAGCAAACAAATAAAGAAAAGTAAAGAAATAAACAAAGAAAGAAAGAAAGAAGAATTTTGTTATCTTCGGCATTTGAGTGAGTTTCGGAAAGAAAGGTAGAAGAAGAGATAAAAGTGAACTCGTTATTTCTGGCGTTGAGTCTCCCACACAGACCCTATAGGTTTTAAAAGCCTGGTTCACTATTGACGCTGACAATGGCTTACTGAACTCCTCACCTACACCCCGTGCCAGGGAAAGTGGTTGGAGTACACGCAACCTCTTCTGAAATCTAATCGGGGGAGGGGGGAGTCTTTTGCAGGTGCCATCTGTGAAAGGGTGGGAAACCATTCGAAAACACCTGGTGATCTCATTAGTCGTGTACGTAGCTACCTCTTGGCAAAAAGGGCTTCTGTCTTGGCAAAAAGGGCAGTTTTTGTTAAAGGTGTTTGAATATCTGTTACTGATATTTATTTTGCTAAATTCTTAGTCTAAATTGTATTAGAGTGTTATAGTTATTACTGAGAGGTGCTTTTCTGGCTCGAACTCCTTTTTAAACTGTCTTTAAGCTGTACCTATCGCTCGACTGTATTTTGTCTTCCCATTTTTGTATCAAGTTATCTTTCAGTCTTTGTTTGAGCAACAAGATAAAAGCCCTAGCATCTCCTACCCTACCTTGTTCCCACGAAATGGATGTAAAAGAGACAGCGAGTGTAGTATGTGTGCGTGGGAGTTTACGACGGGGTGTAAGAGAAAAAGAACGTGTGTGTGTGTGTGTGTGTGTGTGTGTGTGTGTGTGTGTGTGTGTGTGTGTGTGTGAGAGAGAGAGAGAGAGATTGAACGAGCGAGTGAGACAGTGCGTGCTTGCGTGCGAAAGCCATGAATTAAGAAAAAAAGAATTTGTGTAATTGTGGATGGAGTGTGCATCTTTCGTATTGCGAGCATGTTCCATTCATTCAGCAGGTAAATGGACGGGAGTATTTACATTTAAATGTGGAAGTAGGGTTGTTGGGTTGTTGGGGTCGTTTATAAACGTGTTATTGAGAAACTCGTAGTAATCGGTGTCACAAGTCTAAAAGCAATCTAAAATGTGTCAAGATAAAGGACGCCTTTTTAATGTTTAAACTTCAGGTTTCAACAGAAATATGAATCATTCTTGCCACTTTTATGAGATGGGGGTTTTAAGAAAATGAGTTCTATGTCTGTGCTACCATAAGTTGAACTAGACACCATGTGTAACATTTTTTTCTGTTGTTGTTGTTGTTGCTGCTGCTGCTGCTGCTGCTGCTGCTTGTACATTTTATCCTAACTAAAATATGGGAAGTAAAATCTTCACATATTTATACAACGCTCAAAAAATTGCTTACAAATACAAATATATTACAGGGCGGGAAAAATAAGACAAAATACAAGGATACCCATCAATCTACTACCCCCAACCCCGCCACAAAAAAATGACGAAAACAACAAACTGAAAGGAAAAGTGAATGTTTTCTGGAAAATGATTTTTAGTTCATGTTTATATATATATATACTTCAGAGATCTCTGGAAACGTGCTTTGTCTCGCCTCATCGCCTCCAACCATGGGCCTTGTCTGTTTGTTTTGGCTAAGGTTAAGTATTTTGATGTAGCTTTTATCTGTTAATTTACTTAATGGGACATGTATTTATGAGGGTTTTTATGTATTTTGGAGGGAGGGGGGCGAGAATCGGACGCATTACGTTGTTTGCCTCTCTCTTTTCATTTCCTGTTGTTTTCATCGTGTCATTTACTAATGCCAGTTTCATTACTTCCTGGCAGTTGTACGTCAGTGCTTTTTTTACGCTACTGTCGTCTCGGCGACATCGCAAAACACATCAAGATGAAAGGCCGAGCGAGAACGTAATTGAACCAGGGAAACTACTCCTACTCCATGCTTCTATAAAGAAAACGAGTTATGTCCCTCTAAGTTTGGTATAAACTGATATTCACATACTTCACTTCAGACAAATCATAGAAGTCCGTTTTGTTGTTACATGACTTTGACGAGAAATGAATTACACTGGTTTCTGTGCTCTTTCTACAGATCTGTGAAGATACTGATTCTTCTCGTTACAAATCTCTGCACTACGTAACCTTGGGATTACCCAGCACTTAACTGTTCAGCGCGTTTTGATTGGCTCATTTTTCTTAGGCCTTTACTTACGAAAATAAAATTAATTTCTTTATAAAATATTGATCTTTCAGTTTATTCCTCGTGAATTGCGTGGCATTATTTTTCTTGAAAGGAAGGAGTATTTAAAGGGCTGCTCGCTTATCCGGAATCTTTAATTGTCAATATGTTTATTATGTTGATCTGCCGTTTGTAAACAAGTCGCTACCGGATGAACAATTTCAGTGCGCATGCGAAGTACGATCGATTTGGGGTGCATGCAGACTGAGAGCGATTTAGTACGCATGAGTATGATGCCGTCCTCGAAACTGGATAGCAGTCTAATGAAACATTCATCTGTGGTTACGCATCTATGAATTGCTGCTAAGGACAAACTACCCATCATTTGCAGAACTGTTTAAATTTCCGTTTTCTCTGCATACTGCAGCAAAAAACGTTTATATGCCGATCAAACCACGGACGTAATACAAGTATAAATAGTACTTATAAATTGCATGAAGATACATGCATACAATCTGACAAAGCTTTGTACTACTTTCATTTATTTAATTGTTTGTATGTTTGCTTGTTTTTATTGTTTGGTTTTTTGTTTTGTTTTGTTTTGTTTGTTTTTTTTTGTTTTTTTTGCTCTTTTATTCCGCCTTTGTTTATATTTTTAGTTTTATTTGAGAAAGAATTTTTTTTTTGCTGAATCGGTGGGCGAAGTAGGATCGGAATTTTTTTTTTTATAAAAAGGTAACTTTCTTTCAGCGGCAGTGTCTATCGATTTACTCGATTAATTGTCGTCTAGCTGCTTAATCCTTGCAACAGATACCAGTTACAGTCTTGCTTCGGTTGGTTGGTTAATTTAGTAGGAAAACGCTTATAAATCCACCTTGCGCACTATGGGGGGGAAGGGATGGGGGAGGAAACCGGAGTACCCGGAGAAAATCCCCGGCGCCTAGCCCTGCGAACAGGTGTCACATACAGAGAGTGTCCCGAGACGAGATCTGAACCTTGAGCCGCTCACTGCAGTGGTGACCATGCAGCGAGTGTTTTAACCACTTCGTACATTACCGGGGCCCCCTTGCTTCGAACTCATAGTAGACTCTTTATGGCATCTGCTGAAAGACTGAGAAAGCTCTGCAATTATTCTTTTTAAATCTTGACGTTTTAACTATTATTTATTTTTACAACCAAAAGCAACTAAATTACATTCTTTGTCATTCACCAACAGGTATTTCCTCAACTTAATTCCTTTTGCCTGAACATTTTTTGGTGATGCATGCTAAACAGCTGCATGGGTCGAGACATGCACGGGCAGGACTAGGAACTTAGACAACAGTTTGTCAACCTGTTAGATTATTAGCGAACAAGTTTGAGCATCTTGAGATGATGGATTATTTTCCGACATAGCCAGTTCATGAAAGTGGTGAGCAGCTGCCCTACTCCACACTGTCATCATCTTTATCTCGCCTATTTGCATATGGGGGAGTCGACTTTGATTACCTGTCTGAAATTAGTTTAACAAAAATTACATACCCATATACACCTCTGTTTGAATTAGCATTCACACTTCCAGCTGGATATATGTGTGTTTCTATCTCTTTTTTTTTTTAACTTACCCATCTGCCAGGAAAGGAGCCTTTGAAAGGAGCAGCAGACGTCGCCAACAGCAAGAAACAGGTGCTCAAAAGGCTATTGCTTTCTTATTTTCAGTATAAATAAGATCTTTATTAAAACAAGTTTCTATTGTTTATTATTTAATAATCATTTCTACAAAATAATTCATATTATTGTAATTTCGTAATTACGATATTGTAATATCTCAACATATTTTTACATTAGCAGCAATGAGTGTCTTAGTCATTGGAAGTTGCTTCACGCTAAAGACTTCTTTGAAGCAACATCTACAATAATAATAATAATAATAATAATAATAATTGCATGATTTATATAGCGCATACTCACGCTCGTAAGGAGCGTGTTCTTAGCGCTTGAGACAAGAACGAGACATGAACAACAAACAAAGGACGGAAAGATAAATAACAGTCCCGATGACTAATAAAAGACAAATATAGAAAACACGCAGAGGAATCGGGTAACAACAACTGAGAGTATCGTGATTCTGCAAAGGAAAACGAGTAGGGAAGTAGCTAATAGACGAGAGAGAGAGAAGGTGGTCATTATGGACTAGCATGGTGTGGATTGTTGTTAGTAGTACTGCTCGGTGAGGATATTTTAGTGATGATTAACTAAGAACCAGTTTGCTTCTCTTGCCAGGGCGCCATAAGCCCTAGGAACGCCCCTGCTGCTCGCATATATCATCAGAACTCTGTTTAAAACTGGTTGTGGGGCAAATGATCCTTGTCCGGACTTCAGTCGGGTGGGCGGAGGTAGAGTGAATGGGTTGTGTGCGAGTGCGCCATTTTTCTGCCTGCATGCCTGAGGCACAAAAGAAATGTTAGAAAAGGGGTAATATGCTGCTGCGGTTTTCTTTTTTAATCACCAGCTGCCGTAAGACATGCATTCATGTGGACAAGAGGATATATTTCTCTATAGTTACCTTCTATAGAAGACTTTTTTTTCGCCTTCAAACTATTCTTTGGCTTTTGTGCTTCTGTAAAGAAACGGAGGACTGTTGCTTTTCTATGGTATGATGTATTCGGTTTTCTGTGCTTCTGCCTCACTAGATAGAACTATTCTTCACCATGACTATGATGAAGCTTTGCCACCACCTTACTGAATAAAAGAAGGCTTAAGGATTTATTTGGTGAAGTTTTGTTATGCCTGAAAACAATATCTGCTAGAATTATGCTTGCGTTGGTTGTAGCTCCACTTCTTTTGCGACCACAAGGCATGAAGATCTGGCCAGGCTGGTACTGGTGCCCATATCGCATGTAAATTTTAAGTCTCACAACAAATAATCCTTAATATTTAATTACATCCATGACCCATACATAATATGCATACATAAAACTAATCCATAAAATAAATGCATATACGCATACATTCATAAACTAATCCATATATAATACATAACACTAATCTATACATCCATCTTTACACACACACACACACAAGTATGCATACACTCGCATCTACATGTATGCCTATATGAAACGGATCCATATATATATATATCATTCATGCATGCATAATACCTGTATCTAATTATTTTAATAACACGATATGACATAGCGTAGATTGGGGCATGGCATGTTCAGACCTGCAATATTTCGCAGTAGGGGAGCAATCCATTACATGCGGATGTGATGCGGACCGGAGACACAAACACCACATATGTTTCCTCACCTTTGTATAGGAACGAAAGAGGGACGAACAATAGTTATAAGTAGCCACAGAAACTTATGGGTACGATCGGCGAATGAACAGGCAGTGAAACGCGTGCGAGAATTCGATGGACGCACGGTTACAGAAGATGCACGCCCACGTTTGGGACAAAGTTTGGATATCTGTGGAAAATGCGGGGTAGGGAGACCAAGGAGAAAAAAAAGTCCGGACTTGGTGGGAGAGGGGAAGAACAGAAGCGTGCGCATGTATGTGCATTCGTGCGTGCAGCCACGCAATTAAATTATTTTCGTCGCCGACAAGGACACGCTGCATTACACAATGGCAGTTTCCATTAATTGCGATGCAGGAGGCCTTGCGTTGTCCCACTAATGCAGCCAAAGGCCATTCACGAGGCTGGTGGACGGTGTAGTTCGTTGCCAGCAGTGGAGACCCCAGGCGCTTCCTAATTCTTCAGAGCTGCATGGGTTTTCCAATAACCAAACATCGACTGTTTTATAGTAGAACAGCACTACCCTTTGACTAAGCCTAGACAGCTGTGACTAAGTGAAACTAGCTCGCCGCTCGGTCACTTTAATGTGCACACCCTCTCTAGGAGTGGCATGCGAGTCGACGATGCTGCCGAGAAATCTCAGCACACTAAAACTGAATCTCTCTCTCTCTCACACACACACACACACACAGCTCTACTTGCGCATTTACATCATAATGCACATCCCTCGCATGTTTGTAATGTTTTGCCTTGCATGGGTAACTCCCACACAGTCATGTTTGTCATGTTTGTCTTGCACTCATGTACCTGGCTGCTCACATTCTGGGCGAGCCTGCAATCACAAACACACGCTTTTTCTCGCTCATCAATTAATGAGTCTAGCCTCGTACACATGAGAGCTTTTTGCATCGATCACTCACGCGGTTTATATTTGTTGCACGAGGGTTACTTCCGCTGCTTATGATACGGTAACTATCGCCCCCGGAACAAGGGCCGTCATCAGCAGCTGTCACTATATAGACATCGACTATCTCGTCAGCCGAGTCTGCGTCCGTCGTTGACACGGAAGCATGCACTGACATGAGAATGAAATGATTCAGAAGGTAGATAATTATAGTTATATCGTGCGAATGTGACGAGAAAGGATTTAGTTGATGCACTGTGCAGTGCTCACGAAATGCGGAAGAGTGCAGATGTGTATCATGTTATCGAAACCTACCAAGCGTGATAACTAGGTTAATGAAAAACGTTATTTTGAATACGGGTTCTCAGTGATTTTTTGTGTGTGTGTGTGTTTGTGTGTGTGTGTGTGTGTGTGCGTGCGTGCGTGCGTGCGTGCGTGTGTGTTTGTGTGTGTGTGCGTGCGTGCGTGCGTGTGTGTGTGTGTGTGTGTGTGTGTGTGTGTAAAATGAATATTTTTTTAATCTATCGTGCTGTTTATAGCACACGCTGGTACTCCGGTATTTTGTGTTAATGTCTGTCAGCGAACTTAGTGATGTGTGAAAACTGTAAGAAATAGTTATGAACGTAGGGTAGCATTGGAATTGTTACTGAGTCTGTATGCGTGTCAGGTGTATATAGGTAAGCATATTCTATGATGAAAAGGGTATGCTGATATCTGAATTAATATTGTTTCAAACTGTAATGCAGGAATAAGACGGTGTAACTGTGAGGTAATTTGACCGAACTCTTGCCGTGAAGGATGAATATTTAGCGAACTTAATTCACGAATTACAGGTTTCAGTGTTGGATAGGAGATCGAAAGAACGGTGACTGTTTTTGTTTTCTTTCTGAGGGCGTGCCTACTTACAGTCGCTAAGTGCAGGCATTCCTCCGCCTGTTAAAGCTATAGACCCCCGTGTCGTCGATCAGTGTGAGGGTTTCCAGGTTCCTGAGAAGCCACTTTGTAGAACCGTCTGACTTCTCTGGTTGGTTGGTTAGTTGGATGGTTCCAGATAGAATTGATTTCGCCCTATGAGGGGAGAGGGAGTGGGGAGAAAACCGGAGTACTCAGAGAAAATCCCCAACGCCCGGCACTGCGAACATACAGATGTTACATACAGAGAGTGTCCCAAGACGAGATCTGAACCGAGGGTCTGTCTCTGAGTGGTTACAAGCGAGAGTTATAACCACTATACTATTAAGTACCCACCCCCAAAAATAGGGGGGGGGCACGTCTCCCTGTCTCCTCCCAGAGCACACCACATGGGTCTTACATTACTATGACATTTGCGCATGTCTATTTTAACAGACTCCTGAACTGGTTAAACATCTATACATTCGGATTGCTCTCATAACACACTTTTATTTAACTCACTATGTCTATATATGTCTGTGAGTCCAGTTGGAATTTTTAATAAATGTTTCACCCACTTCTCATCGCCCTAAAGGTCTAAAATTTTCACCAGTTACTCAATTCAATTGACAATGCAATATTAAATTATTTCCAGCAGTCCACAAGTTGTAAAATAATTTTAAATAAACTTTTTCTTCTTCAGAAAAGTAACATTTCAACGAGAAATTTAACTGTGCAATGGTCGATCCTCCCATATGATGATTGCATTTAAAAAAATAAAAAAACACACAAAACTAAAAAAGTTCGTGAAAGCAGACAAACAGCTGTAGTAAATGTCTGGTACCCGACTAGACTTAGGGTAAGAGAACGACAGACATCTAACTCTTTCCTCAAAATGACCTCGCCCAAATGACGTGACCCTTTAGAGACATTGTAAAAAAAAAAAGTAAAACTAAAAGAAAAAAATCGATAACATAATTCAAAAAACCTAAAAAGTTTAAAATAAGTAAAATATATTTTTCAAAACATTATTTTATTTGAACTGTACTTAAAAGGGTAAAATAATTGTTTTGAGTAGGTCTCGAGATTCTTTAATACATATAACTTAAAGTATAAAAGTGTGAGGGGCACTCTTTCTGTTACGATTTGCTGAGGAGTGTTTAGGTGGCTGTTTGTGGAGCGTGCTTGGACATGTACGTGTGACCACGCCATCTCTACACTCCTCTGCCTTCTTCAAAATCAAAATAGGGGCTGACCAACGATTAACACATTAAATGTCTAAAAAGAGGCAAGAACACGAGGTAGATGATGATAATGAATGTTTTAGGTCAGTGTCCTGTGGCGAGCGATCCGGATCAAGGACACTGCCCTGTCACTGTCACTTATCTTGGTTCTTCGTGACATGACGGTTTGAACCACTAGGTAGGCTGTTGTAACAGGGGTCTGCTAGGTCTCTCTAAGTATGTCAAGCCCTGCACTCACCCTCTCTACCTTCCGGTAGTGGGATGTATCGTCCGGTGTTTGCTGCCTGTAACTTCGTTAGTGTGTAGGTCTGTGTGCTTTGAAAGCTTCTCTCTGAATGCCAGTGTTTCCTTGGGAAGCTGATACTTACCTACCCTAACTAACTATTCCCAAGTACCGGTCAATCAGGATGTTTATCAGCCTAATTGCTATCATTGTTACCTAGCGATGCTAACATATTGATGCATCCAAGTCGGCATGGAATTTTATCTTACCTAACCGTGTCAGAGAATATTGCACCAAGCCATGACGCTTCTTGGACAGATTTACTGTTTATTTGCGAAAAGGATCTGTAATTCCTTTGTGTGTCATGTCTTTGATTTCCATTAGAATCCTCCACCAAGTCCCGTAAGTGTCATCCACGACAAGGAGGTGGACATTGTCCTTACCTAGACACCATCTTCGCTGGGATCTCGACACTTAAGCTGTTGTGAAGAAGGCTCAACAGCTCCTCTTCCTTCTCCGGAAACTGAAGTCTATCTCTGTTTCGATTTTTTCAGCTCTTTTATAGATCGCACATAAAGAGCGTGCTGTCCTTCTCGTTTATCTGTTGTTTTTACAACAGTTTATAAGTGAATGACAAGAGCAGCTTACATTGTGTTATATCCACCTGCTCCAAAGACATTTAAACAGCCTAAAGTGCTCTCCAGACTCTGCTTAACACGCAGACACTTCTTAAAGTGTCTGAAATCCTTTATGATAACAAGCATGTCCTGTCGGAAGAATTTTTCCACCTCCCATCGAGCCGCCGATGCTGTGTACCTGCATGCAGGACCAACAGGTTAAGGCTCTACTTCGATGTTTCGGCCTTTTTTGCGACTTCTGAATGTTACTTGTGCGAATGAATGCTGCTGTCTGAGCCATCAATGTATGAATCTGTTTGGCGAATATGGATATGTTGTGGTATTGTTTTGTGCTTTCATATCGAGCTGCCCCTATTGGCCCTCTGGGATAAATAAAGTATCATTTTATCATGCAATACGAGGTGAGTTGCGTCGTCTAGTCACATGACTTCAAAGCGACTTTCCTAAGATAGTGGTGACAGGCCTATAGGTAAAACTAATACCACAGAATAAACACATGGTATTATGTATCTGAGTCGCAAAACCTTACACTTTCAACGTTTTTAATAGTGTCTCTCACACTTTTATATTTGTGTTTTATAGATGTTTGTGTGTGTGTGTGTGTGTGTGTGTGTGTGTGTGTGTATTACCTGTTGGTCGGTACTATTTGATTGAAACATGGTCGCAGGTTCATGCCCACGCACACTCCGCATGCAAATTACCAGCTCATTTTTAAATCCCTTTTAAAACATTACACATACCTTGAATTTCTATGTGTAGGCGGAAGCGAGCCTTTTGGCTTTATATTGTCAGTTGTTGTGCCACGTCTAAGGCCCAGCAATAATATACACTAACAGATCTGCACAACCTTATCGCAATCGTTTGTGTTGAGTGCAAGAATTCACGCATGACCGTCTCTTAGTTAAAGATCTACTGGGTGCACTTTTGTTGTCTAATGACTAGGAATGACTCAGGGCAATATACTATGTCCCTCAATCTTGGTGAATAACCTCCCTTCTTTTTCAAGAAGTACCCCTGCAACCAGTGGCGTAGGAACTGAGGGGGGGGGGGGCAAGGGGGCAGCCGCCCCCCCCAAAAAAAAAGATGCTGGGAAGGCAAGAATTGTGAACGTCGTTCATTGTCAGCATGGAGCTTGCCCCCCCCCCCCAAAGCCGAGCATCTTCCTACGCCACTGCCTGCACAGAATTTAGTCAATATCGAGAGGTCATATTCGTGCATTTGTGCATGGTGATATTTGTAGGCTTGTATTTCAAGAACGGAAGTGGGGTACTCATTCATATTTTAGAAAATAGTTTCTTACACTGAATATTACCTGGTCATTGGAACAAAATTGCTCCCTTTAGAAACAGGATACAAAAGATCGGTGCATGGTGTGTTGAAAGTGATCTTAATGATAATTATGTCGGCTGTTACAAAGCCTTCCACCTCTACCAGTCCTAGTCCGCATTAAATAGAGACCTCACAAACTTGTCGGGTATAGGGTAACTGATGTGTCGTACTATCACCATTCGGTTTACCTTTCTAGAAACAAGAAGTAAAAGGTCTGGGAAGGGTTAGTTCGCCGTCGTGGATATATTCATGTTTTAATAAAAAGGTATGAATGCCCGGATGTAGACAGGAGAGCGCACGTGCGGACCAGCGTGTGAAGTTAAGCGTGAGGGCGGGAGGGGGGAGGGTGTAGACAGTTACGTGAATCGCTTTTAACCCGAAAACTGCGACTCGTGAGAAAGTTCCGCTGAAAATTCTCTGTGCATGCTTTCCTTGCAATCCGTGACACGGCGAGTGTAGTAATTTAATCTGTCTGGCGGCTCAACCCACTTTTCTCGTCTCACGGGGCCTGATAATGAGGCCTGGCGCACTGAGGATCCACTGACTTTGAAAAGAGAAGGGCAAAACAGTGAGACCACGGACAGTGACATACATTCACGGTGAAACATCACATTTACTCATCTACAGCAAGTAGTAATAAATACGTAAATAAACATGGCTGATTAAAGGAGCGGTGTATATACGTATATATGTTTATTACTCGTGTAATATTGTTGCTAGTTTTTGTATATTTCCAGATTTACGTTTTGGTTGAATGTTATCATCAGATTTTTTTATGTTAGATTTTTCCACGATCGTGGATGATTTGTGTCGGATATTATTTATTTGAGCAGAGAACTAAGATGTATTAGAGGAAACTTTACTTTCGATGTCTAACATATTTGTAATATGAAACAAAAACTTGCACATTTTTTGTAATGGAGAGTAAAGATCAAATACGAACATGAAAAAAATGTTGCAATGTTTATGTTTTGTGTTATTTGGATTCTGTGTATCATTATGATTGATGAATTGTATCAAGACTAAAGAAAACATATTGCTACTGATTTTTATTCATGGCATGTATTATCTCACGATGTATGTAGTTCACGTATACGTAATGAATTTAGTTTATTCTACAAGATTAACTTCCTACTCCTTTTCTTCCTAGAGCCGATATGGGTTCTACTACATGGCTCAAGTTCCCAAGCTTCATTCTCATGACTTTCAATTTTTTTTAATGTCAATTAGTCATGACACGAAAATAAACCTTTCATTTATGGAAGCAAGGAATGAGTTTGATGCCCTACCTGCTGCCTGCATTGTCCCGTTATTTTCGTTGTGGTTAACCTGAGTTCAGATCTTTCTCTAAATGTGGTATCTGTTAACAGGGCTGTCAACTTTGCCGTGATATAGCTTTAGTTGCTGACTCGGCGTAAAACACCAAGTTCCCCTCCCCCATCGTTGTGGTTGACCAGTGTTGCATTTTATAATGAGCATTGCTGTGTCCTTTTTTCTCATACACAAAACTATCATGTGTCCCGGGCTAGTCTGTATCAGACCAAAACGGGGTCTTTAAACACCGCCGGGAGATAACTCTTCATCGAGAGGGGTGTATCTCATTGTGTTTTTCTATCCTACTTCACCCTCCACTAGCATCTTTGGAGCGAAAAGTTCGAGCCCGTGTCCAAGTTACCCGTACCCTACTTTAAGTAGAAATGGTAGAATTTTTTTTTTTTTTGCAGAGGACGATCAGGTCCGATTGTGATCCCTTGCTAAACACAATTTCGTGTTGGTGACAATTATGGGTTAGAAGGAAGGATCTTCATATCTGACCCATATTGTCATATTACTGTGATTGTAGATAAAGGAAATGAATGGAGAGCGTTGAAATGTTGCTTGAGTGTAAATAATATTTAATTCCCTGTTTGATTGAAGACATTGTTTAAACTGAAACCAAGAGTTTCATAATTTTTATTTGCCCTTATGAAGGTCAACATTTGTTTCATTATTAGAGCATATTTATGTTATTTCTGTATCACCCTGTGTTCATCTTTAAGCCTGAAGTTTCCGCTCTAAGTGTTTGATGTATGTTTTTGAGCGTAAACGGAAGTTTAATACTGTTAGAATGGTGTGTTTCATGTTAAATTGTTCTTTCCAAAGTCCTTCGTCCAGGAAACTAATATATTACTACATGGACAGCCATAAGGTAAATGTACAACGTTGTTGTTGTTGTTGAAAGAATGCACACGTTTTCCAAGTGAGAGTAATTTAATGAGACCCTAGGAAGTATTTGTCCTCTGAACATTTACTCGCAATATTACATAAAAAGTGCTATACGACACCCTCATGCAACCCATTCCTATCGCTATTGCTAAAGGTGTAGAGAAAACATAGTAGCCATATATCCTGATGGACTAGAGAAAACCAACATAAGCTGTGAGCCGAAGTTTTATAGAAAACATTCCCTCAGTATTCTAGAGAAAATAGGCAATAGCTTTGCCTCAAAGTTAGAAAACATTTATTAGAAATAATGTCGGGGGAAAATAATACCTATACCCCGAAGCTCTGTAGAAGCCATGCAATAGAAATGTCCAAAAGGACTTGTGCAGAAGCACCCATTTTTTAGGCAAAGCCATCACATTTATGTATATTTATCAGGCGTAAACACTTGTTTATCGGACGTAAACAGGTTTATCAGATAATAGCACGCTTTAATCGTGCGTAAATGCCGGAAGCCGAAACTCGCGTGCTTTCGCTTTACCTAATGACATTTAGTTTAATATGCACTCTATGAAGTCTGAAAGGGCCTCAAAGATGTCTGGCTTCGGCACCAACAAATAGACATCTCTACAGTATGCAGTCATATCTGCCATTTCACTTTATCTGTCCACCATAAGAATGATCGGTCTTCACTGCACTTCCATGTTTTAATATCTCTCTCGCATTGCAGCTTATTTTCAGTATAAAATAATAATGAAGTTGATTTATGTAGCGCTCTTCCCCACCATCGAAGGCAGGCTCAGAGCGATGTTCAAAAAACAAAACAAAACAAAACAAACACGCACGCACACACACACACAGAGCTGATCTCAAACGCAAAGAATTGATTGTGAGTCTTGCTAGTGTAGCTATTCATGTTGAAAATAGGACGAATGCCATTATCATATATGCGATCTACAGCCTTGCTGAACCTACGTAGCCGACGGCACGGTCTCAGACATAGAGGCCAGAGGTGACACTTCTCTAAGGATGAAGGCACGCCTCAGAAGCGTGCTCCGGGTGCACAGATGCCATGAACACAGGGATTAAGAACCACGTACATGGTCATAGAAACCTGCATGCTGTAGGTTTTAGAGGCATCCATGGGGCCAGTTGCACAATACATTCCTAATTTTAAACACTTTTAGGCCTTAAATCTTTTTAGATAATCATTTTAAAGTGCACACCACAATTTTAGAATTTTTAAAACTAAAACTGCTTTAAGCTAGATAAAGTTGTTTAAGTCTGACTTTCCGTCCTGTCAGTACAATTTTGTGTATGTTTTTGTGCAATGCATCTAAATGGCATAGAAGAGATTTTGCTTCTTTAGAACAGTTATAAGGTTTAGAAACATGTTGTGCAACCGGCCCCATAACTCTAACTTTCGAAGCAACATGACCAGAATAATTCTTGGGATATCTTCTCACCATTCTCCTTCACCACCCACTTCATATGTTTTCGTCTCATTTTAACAACTCGTTGACTGCGATGAAGGGGTGGCCTTGATTTAGTAAATATATCCTGGTGGCAAACACGAACAAAAATTGACCGTCTGCTGGCACCAGGAACCGTGTCTTTTCCGGCCTGGCTGGAATTCGCTAGTGCTGTGAAGAGGAATAATGTTGAACAAACTAAATTAAGCCGAGATGCTTGATGGTATAGTTGATGAGGTGGTTGTGTGGTAGGTCCGCTTATCCAAGCTTGCGGCTGTCGTACAGAGGAGCTGTCGGATCGCTCCTCGATTGGTTATGCTTGAGCGGCGAAAGCCAATGTGTGTGACGACCGCGCTTTAATTAATTGACTTCATTCCAATCAACAACACAGACGTATTGTTGCATCAACAACACAGACGCATTGTTGCAAGGCCTCGAAGTATAATTATAAGTACACTATGGCTGTTTTCCATCAGCCATGGAAATAAACAATTGATCGAGCCGTGTAAACACAGAGAGAGAGAAACAAATCCGCTTTGATTTATTTACTTTAAAAAATATTTATTGCTTACACTGGGGTACGTACGTGTTTGGAAGAATGTGTTTCTAATAAAAAAAAATAATAACTGACCATAGACCTAGAAAGAAGACAAAGACTGTGATCTGACAGGCGAAAATGATTTACACTGTCTTCATTTGAGTACACATATATACAGCATATATAATATATATATATATATAGTATTATGTGGTAAACTGGTCTGGTCATCCTCTAACCTTTTCAGGTCGTTGGGGTTGAGGTGCTAGCTGGCAACCCGTGTAAATACCCCGTGTCCTGTTCTATGTAACTTTTTGGGCTGCTTGGTACTGCACTAGTAAATACTACAGTTGTATATCTGTTATCTCAAGGGCAGACAGTAGAAGCGAACGTGCCGGCTCGCGCGCGGCTCAAGGAAAAGGGTGAAAAAAAAAAAAAAAAAAAAAAATCTATGCATACGAGGTCACGTGACGTGCCGTCTGTATGAGTCGGGAGTGCAATTGAGAGACTGCGAATGTGAGCATGTTTTCGTGGATGGCTTTAAAACGCTTCTTATGTCCGACACTCTGCGAAGGTGAGGATGTATATTGAGCATTAAGTTCATGCTTTGCTTGGATTTCGGTTTGTCGAGTTGCATGGCGATATGTTAAGTGCCTGCTGATTTCCTTTCTTCGGCGAATCGTCTGCTGTCCCCTCCTGGTCGATTCAATATGGATGACCCAGGGAAGCAAGGGCTGCATTCTGAGGATATCTTCCTTCTTTGTTTGATTCCGACAGCTTTGTAAGGTGCTGCTAAAAGCCTGCGCCTCAGTTTTGTTCGGCCGGCTAGAGGCCTGATAACTTGTCTCGAAAACGCAGCAGCTGACCTAGATAGTTTGCAAATGCGGCTACCCCACTTCTGTGAACCTGTCTGGTCTAGTTCACTGAGCAAACTAAAAATAGAAGTGAATGCATGACAATGGATCTCATAAAAACAACAAAATGCCTTTTAAAATATACATCTTCGCTTTTAAAATGGTTAATACAGTTACTAACTATCATTTTAACCATTAGAAATATTTGCTTTATTTACCAGGGAATTATTCTTCATTTTGAAATATTCCCGATATAAAACCAACACAAATGTGTATGATTTTAAACCCAGTACTATAGTTTATAGTATTTGGATTAAAAGCAAAGTAGCGTAGTAGTACAATTTCTGCTTGATATACTAGTACCTCCCCACTCCCCTGTTAGTTCTAGGACCATTTACACCCAACATAAAAATTGGTGACTGAAGCTAAATTCATTAAATGAGTTGTGTTAACTTCTGAGAACGAGGAACCCAGTGAAGATGTTTGGTACTGTGGATACAAAGAACATGCAGTATGAAATAAGAGCACACAGTTTGCTATGTGTTTTTAAATTAAATTGGAAAAGGAAAACAGAACACACTGTTAAAGATGAATTACACGTGCCATTTGCTTAGATTTGCCATTTTTTAGATTTGTTTAGACTGCACATTATCTCAGAGTTGTTCAACTTGCAGTGCCAGAACCTAATGCATAAAAAATATAAGAAAATTTATACTGTTTAAAAACATCAAATATGCCATATTTCAGAATCATATGATTACTTCATTGTTGGAGCTGGCATTACAATCAACAAAACATAAAGAGTTAATGATTGAAAACATAGAATTGTTGGCTTGAATAATTTTGCTTGTTTTTATTGTATTGGTATATTTGAAAGAATGATGAGAGAAAGTGTAAAACAAAAATTAATTCATTTAGCGTTTGGCTGTGTTTATGTTATTACACACTTCATAATATTTTGTGTATTGAAATACAGTTGCCCACATTTTCATTGTAATATTATATATTATAATCCTGTTAAAGCTTGAAAATAGTTTCAGGTGATAGGCTGGTTAGTCTTTTTCACTTTTTAAAGGTTAACAGGTAAATTTTAATGGTTAACAGACAAAGGTGTGTGGAGGGGTGGCAAGCTGTAATTGTTTCATTGTGTTTAGAGCTTGGCATATCCAAAGTGAAGCTCACCCCTCACCTTCTGCCATATTTTACTTTCCCTAAAAAAGTAGGTGGATTTAAGTGATTAACTCGTTTAAGACCAGCAGACTGTTCCCATTTCATAATAAATAGTAAAATGCATTTCTTATGGCAGTTAGCAACACTTACCTAACAGAGAGCTTTAAGAATGAATGTGTTTAATATTTCATCAAAGGGAGTCTTTAAAACATTTAAAGCAATAGTAAAGTACCCATGCTTACATAATTTGTTGCTGCAGTCAGTATTGTGCCTGACATTGGACCTGTCTTGGTGTATTAAAAAAAACTTAAGATGGGACATTTTGTTTCTTATGAATAACTGCTGAGGGAGTAATTTTCAATTATGGCAGACATGAAGTCCCATTTTCAATTTTAGCTAATGTGAAAAAAAGGCTTAAAGTAAAGTGCTTTGCAAACCTAGCATTTGTAGCGATAGTTTATCTTGGAAAACACCACAGTTATTTATAGCTACATTCATTGTGAAGCTATTTTTAGGTGTAGAATTGGCAAGAAGATGAGTGGTCATAAATTGACCTTATTTTTTGTAAATGTTGTGGGTGTTTGGCTGTAAAATGTATGCTACAATTTTTGTAGGCACGTGGATGTGAGTGTTGGCCGCACTCATATTGCTTCTGCCATAGGCTTGAAACAAAAGTTATTGAAAGTTGAAATGTCCATACAGTCCTTTGAATTGTGCACATTATCGAGTGTGCTGTACTATGCTAGTATAGTAAAACTCTTTTCAGCATAAATCACTTTTCTTTTTTTTAAGTTGATGCCAGAATATCCTATTAATGATACATGTTTTTGAAAAAACAAAAATAAAAAAGTTATAAGAGGCAGCAATTCATGTTTACTGTTCTTGCTAAATTTAACAAAAACAGGCTGTTACATCCATATCAATTAGGAAAGCCATCACCAAAGTCTATAAACAACTGCTCAGGTGTGATCATCTGTTCGAGAGTGGAATATATTGGGACAGATGTACATACTTTGATGCTGTCAATGTGTCAGTTATGAATTAGGATGAATGTCATTATCTTGCTCCTTATAATAGATTTTTGAAGGCTTGCTTATTTTTTTGTAAATCATGATAAAGGATTTATAAAGAATTTTATTTTAGAAATATAAGTTTTAAAATGGTTATCAGTCTAGATGAATGACCATGCTTCATGAATCAAAGAGTACTTCATTTACTCATTCCAGGCACTGCATTTATTCATTGTGAAATGAGAGGAGCAGTCTTGACTTGCATAAATATCAAGATTGTATGGCAGGGAGCCATTATATCCTATTACAGATTCTGTTGAGTGGGAACTAGACAGCTAGCTCCTAGTGCCTGTTTTGCTGTGATTCATCCTCATTTCAGCTTAGGAAAACAGCATTATTGATTGAATTCATGCATTTCCAAGGCTTGGGCTGGGCTAAGCAGTTAGGCCACTGAGAACAGGTCTGGGAGTAGTTCACAGCTGGGGTGACAAGACTGAAAGATTCTTCATCTCAGTTAAGGTTTAGCACATTTCTTTTACATGTTTATGTGTGTTTAAATTTCAGGTAATGCTGCATTGTGTACCATGTGCAGATTTTTCATTTGTTGTGATGGCTGGTGTCTTTTTAAGCCTGAATGTAAATCATTTGTTTATTCAGTGCTTTGCTGGAATGTAGAATTGCATCTGTTTATCCAGCGAGTGTAATGATCATTTGATTGAAACTCAAGACAGTGGAAAACAGTTTGCTGATTTAGACTCTTAAGTACATTCTGTCCATTCTGAAAACAGCTGTCAGCCAATTATTAAATTTAAGCTCATTCTATGTCATGTACCAGCAACATAAACAATAATTTAGGTATCTGATTTTGCATTACTTAAGAATTGTTGACCTATGGATTAAGCTGTGCTTGAACGTGCAGAAACCTGACTTTAGAGTTTTTGATGCATTTCTGAATTGTGGGTTTCATTGATTTGTGACTGACATTTGGGTTGGGTAATGCAGCACAGTATAACAGAATCCCTAATCAATCAACCAGTAGCAGCAGCTTTAATGCATCATCTTTTTTAATTCATTTCTTTCCAGTGTTTTGTGCAGTATAAATTACTTATAATATTCAGGCGTTTAGGACTTGCTAGTGTCCACATTCCTCTAGGGTTAGACATGGGTTTTCTAACCAGTTATCTGCTGCCTCCATTTCCCTGAGAGAGTGTGTATCCATTCTTTTATATTATTACTTCTGGCTATAATTGTTAAGGTGACAATAACACTCAAATTCTATTTAAATATTTAAAAAAGAATGTGAGGTACACTGCAAGGAAGGCAGTATTGGCAATTTGTAAATATCGGTCATGATTAAATAGGCTAATATTTGAATTTATGTTATGCTGGAAATCAGTTTGTAGAGGATATGGGTTGAAATGGTTTGCACAGTCTCATTTCCATAAAATGCATACGTGTGTTTAAAAGTGAAAATTAAATATTATGAGTTAGCCGAATAGGCTGACATTTAAATGAAAGGGGTCATAATTAACCCTCTTGGTTCAAGATAAAAATGAACATTATAATGACTGGCTTATAACTGAAGACTGCGAAGACGACAGTGGTGAAGTTTGTTTTTTTATTATTGCTGCTCTTAGATAAACATTAGACCAAGAAACCTATACATTTTTAGAAAAGAGAAAAATTGAACTTTGCAATAAAAAGTAATGAAAATTGCCTTGCCCGTGCTACCCGGCAATGCCACGATCATGGCCTTTCAAACCAAGAGAGTTAACATATAAATATTTAGAATTTTCTCTGTGCCTTTTAAGCAACAGCTTCATTAAAATGATTAGTAGAATCATCCATTCCCTTGACTAGTACTGGCTAACCTATGTTTAGCAGATGCAGAGGCTGACAAGGCCTTTTTTTCAGCAGCTGTGAGCAGACTCTGCATGGTGTGGTCAGTCCACTCCCTTATGCTTACTAGCTAGTTCTTCCCCCTGTCTTTCTCGGTGGCCTCCCTCAAGCATACCTTAAAGTAGAGTGTTGTGTATAAGTACTTGAAAATTTGCCTGCATACTTTGCCAGCAGTAATATTCATGTTTGGGTGTTTGGTTCAAATCTTTGATACCTAATAGGGTTTTTTGTTTGTTTCAGCATGATAGAAGAAATGAACATGGGGCACAAATGGACTCAGTGTGAGCTGTTTAAAGAGGGAAGAGCTCATCACCTGCCCCAAGAGCACCAAGGACCAAAATTACACAAACACAGCAGGGAACACAGAATTGTAATCCATGTTGGGTCTTAAACATTAACCCATCCACAGGCCAAATTTCTCACAAGTTTTCACTGATTTCCTGCATGAAGGGAGATTTATACAAGCTGCCAACAACATAAATGTTTAATCTTTGATGTGAACAGGGTTGAACGTCCAAAGCAAGAACTGAAACTAAGGAAGCAAGTTCTGTGAAGTTTTACTGGTAGAAGGGAATAGATGTATATATATATATATATCAGTTGTATGTTTGGTCTCTGAGTGGATGTCAGAGTTTGCATCGACATGAATAACCTTATTGCTTCAGCATTGCTGGACAACTCTTCCTGTGATCCTTATGCTTTTCCAATGGATGATGCTGTTGTGGAAGAAACCTCTGGAGCTGGGGATCCTTCTGGAAGAAGTATACCTCGGATATCTGTGTATTCAAAGACATTCTCATCACAGAAGAATGTAGCTTCCAATGGGAAAATGCTGCCTCCTGAAAATGGTTTTTACCCCAATCAAAATGAGCTACCTTTGTCTCAGTATTCTGTTACCTGTGATTCATTGCCTGCATGGCACCATGATCAACAGACAAGACATCCCCATTCAGAAAATAAAGTGACTCATTCTACTAAACAAAATGACAACTTCAGTAGTGCACAGACACCAGAAATAGGACTTTCAGAACAGCTTTCTGTATTCAGTCACCTTGAGCAGGATGTGACACCCATGCAAAATGGTGTATGGAATTTAGTAGCTGAGACTGAATCCAGTCAGACTCAGAAGACAAATAAGAAAAAGAAAAGGAATAAAACTGCAGGTGGAGATGGAACTGAAGTTACTAAACGGAAACCTAAAAAGACTGTGAAAAATATCTTAAATGCTGGTTCAGATTCAAATGCAGGATCTGGAAAGGCTGGATTGTCGGCGTTGCAAAATCGAGGCCCTCCCAGCTCTAATGCTCAATACCTGTGGGATAATCATCCCGGTATTTTGTGTGCCAAAAATGCAGCCCCACAGCTGCCTGTCAGAGCATCTGCATCAGCCAAGGCCTCCAGCATGTTGCCCTCAGAAAATTTTTGGGGCTTGCCTGTCCAATGCACTCCCACAACCACCACTATTACAACAGTGTCCAACAGCACTATTTCTAACATGAACTATGTGAAATGTACCTCTAGCAGTCAGAGACAGACAAGCAGTTCCCAAGAGTCCCAGAGCTCTCGACCCAGCTCAAGCAATGCAACAGCTGGAAAATCGGATAGCAGTAGCAAACAAGCAAATTCCATTCCACTCTCCAAGGTCATGGAGATCATTGAGAGAGAGAAGGCCAGAGGTTCTCCAAGTCCTTGTAAACGAAGGCGCACAGCAAAGCCTCAGCACATTCAGATCGCAGAGGAGGAGGCTAGGAAGTTTGTCACTGCAGCTGCTGCAAACAGCATGGAGAAGCGGCTCGGCAGCATACCATCTGCTGGGAACCTGAAAACAGATGGAGCAAAAAAAGGGTTGGGTGATGACCTGCATTCCTCAGGTTTTAAAGCTGAATTCACTGCTTCTTTGAAAAAAGGCAAAAAGGGGACAAGTTCAAGTACATCAGGCCTAGATCCTTGCAACGTGACTGAACATTCCAGGATAAAGCCTGCTTCTCAGGATGTTACCAGTCAAAATGGTAAGCAAGTGTCGTCTGGGATTTTCTACGGTGGTATCACGGACAAGCTTTGCAATTCTGTGGTAGATCCTGAGAACACCCAAATGCAGACCTTCACGGATAAGCTTGTATCACAATCACTGTGTGAGCCTGATATTCAGCAATCATTTTCTCACCAAAAGGAGACCTCCCAAACTCCTTCCCCTGCTCTTAGCGCCACGTATGCACAGCAGCCTTGCAGTAACTTTCAGCTTACAGACAGCATGTCATCATCAACACAGTTTGATACATTGAGGACATCTTCTACTAGCTCAGAAAATTTTAATCAACATTTTATGCAGTTTAGTGCTTATGATGAACAAACTCTTCTGTCCCCTCCTCACACAGCATCGGTGAAAACAGAGGCAGCCAGCATGCTCAACTTTGAGAGCAGTTTTTATAGCAATCATAATTCTTTGCTTTCTGAGGGGACATCTCCTACAGAGTGGGCGGCAGAAATTTCAGGAGACTGCAGCACTGCTGATGTTATTCCCCACACAGCTGTAAACTTTCCTCAGTCAGCGAACAGCCATCAACCACTAATTAGAAATATGAAGAGTCAGGGTGTGTCAGTCTCCACTGCCTGCACAGATTGGAAACCACAATTAAATGGCAGGATATCAATGAAAGACTCATATTTTTCACATCACCAGTCTACATTACCTTCATCGTTAAGCGCAACTTCTCCATCTAAACTAGCTCATGAAAGTGTCTCTCTGAATTGCTCACACAGTTCCAGCAAGCTGTACAGTTCAGCAAGTCCTATCAAACTGCATGATTCAGCAGCTTTGCCGTCTTTTGATGCTCTTGTTGCAAACAGCATTGGCTCACATGTAGAGCAAGTACAAAGCCAGTTAAGTACTATGCACCAACAGATAAATGTTGAGATACCACAGCAGCAACAAAAGAAAAAATCTTCTAGGAACAAGCAGAAATTATCAGAAAGCAATGTGGGGAAGAAGAAACAGCAGGGCCCGCCCAAGGTAAAAAATCAGAATCCACCTGTATATGCAGAAAACTTTGCCCATAGTTTTCCTGGAGGTGGTGCCAGAAATCTTCATTCTCCGTTGAAAGATGCCAATTCATTTAAATCTGAAGTTAAAGTAAACGGCACACAGACTTATAGTAGTAACAAAATGTCTTCATCTCCCAACCAGCAGCTTCCATCACCACAATATCTTGTACAATCTCCTGTCCAGTCACTGCCTTCTCCGAATACGTCATTGTCATCAACTTGCTGGCAGATGCCTTCAGCCAGCAGACTGCCTCAATCTCCTAATCAGTCTTTGCCATCCCCAAGCCACTCACCTGTCACCAAAATGGAACCTTTCCTTGCACCCATGAATCTGGAAGAAGAACTTGATGACCGACTGAGATACAACAAAGTGGAATCTGCACCCCAGTGTGGATGCCTTGGACCAAATTGTAAGTTATAGCCTGAAGTTTTACTTCTTTGTATTAATTAGATTAATTATGGACTTTTATAAATATGCTTGCATATCTTTGATCTAATCTATTTCTTGACTTAAGATCTAGTGACTGTCACTGACCTTTTTTAATCTGGGTTAGTTTAGTTTATAATATAGCAAAGCAGTACTTGTTAATCTATGCATTTATAAATATTCTCAGCCTGTAAGTTAATCAGATACCAAGTGTTCACTAAACTTTTGTTTATTTAGCTCTTTAGTCACACATTTAATTTCTTTTAAATTGGACTAGGGTTTTTTGTAAGTTCCTTTATGTTGTTGTTACAATTTTGAGCATCTGTTTATTTTTACTGTAAGGATATTAGTATTAATAATAATGTTAGAAATGGTTTGTGGGGATATTTTTAGTTTACTGATGTATTTTCATACTTTATTATGTCATAGTGTAGTGTTTAGTCTTTTTGTGCTAGATGTCTATAATGAGAGTGTCGAGGGACCTTACTATACACAGCTCGGGACAGCCAGAGATCTGGTGGCCATTCGAGAAATTATGGAAAAAAGGTAAATCTATGTGTGGGTGTGTATGTGAGAGAGAAGAGAGAACAAAAAAAAAAAGCAAAAAACCTCTTGGTTGTAAGAGGACAGGGGCAAAGTCTTTATGAAGATGTGGACTGGCCTCTGCTTGTGAAGACTTGTGTTGCTACAGGTTCCGAAAACTAATAACAGGAGCCTAGAAGGTAAACATTGTTCACCTTTATGACGTTATCTGTGAAGATTTTGAAAGCTTGAGCTAAAGAAGTGTCAAAAATATTTCAGAACTGGTCTGTCAGGCAATGCTATTCGCATTGAGAAGATCCATTACACTGGTAAGGAAGGCCGCAGTGCTCAGGGCTGCCCAATTGCCAAATGGGTATGTAAGAAAATTATCTATTGATAAATTTAAATCTCCATCTCAAATCTTCTTAAAATAGTTTAACCTCATTTTTTGGTTATGAAATACTTTTCTGTGCTTTCCTTTTTTAATTTTAAAAGCCATTTGACAACTTTAATTTTTACTGGTTTGATTTTGAAGTTTTGGTCACACCTGTAAGTAATCAGAAGATTGAAATGTAATAGTTGTATTAATACAAATAATCCTTCAGATTTTTCAAAACTATCATGCTGTAATGACTTTAATAAAATGAAAACTATAATTGTAATTTGTGCCAATCATTGTTAACGTTACACAGTTATCACTGCACTGATAGAATTTTATAAGTGAGAGGATGACTGAAATTCACTTTCCTTATATTTTAAAAGTGTATGGGCCCCTCTGTGTTTCTTCATGGAATTGTGCATGTAATCAGGTGCACACTGTATTGAGGTTTAGTTGAAATAAAGCCATATCTAGTGGTGCATTGTGAGAAGATTTATTTTTGATAGGTCTGCATGCCTAAAAACTCTAGCTGGATGTTTACCCAGGCTTAAACTATAAACTTAATACTTTACATTTGAAATTTTTATCCCCCTTCTTCCCCCCCTCCCCCCACAAAAAAATTAAAAGAAAAACCTCCAGCAAAACAAGCTTAAGACACATAAATGTAATATCAGCATAAGCATTTACACACAGACAGCAACATAGATCTATCCAAACATAAGATTTCTCAATATTATCTTGCATATAATTCCACTCGCATAATTATGCATACATGAATATAATGTTTATAGCTACCTTTTGACCTGTCAGTGACATAAACTTGTGTCTCTAATGCAAACATACGTTGTCACTATCATGGTAAATTTGTGTACAAGTATATGACACTGTATGCTACTGTAGAAGTGTGATGACATCGTACACTTTTGTGGTAAAATTACATAGGTTATGATAAGTTTTCTTCTGGCTATTCCAACCACAAAACGGCTCACACACCCTTAATAATAATAATTAGCACAAAGCGCTGTACTTATGGGCACACGAACACACCTTTTTAGGGTGTCATCTTCATGAATACACAAAAATGCAAGCACAGCAAAATAGAAATGAAGTTGATTGAGAGAGTGCTTCACTCACCATCAAAGGTAGGCTCAAACCCCTCCCCCACCTCCTCACAAAAAAAAGAAGAAAACAAAACCGTAACAATAATCACGGATGCTGGTCTCAAAACAAAGACATGCCCCTATAGTGTAGCCACTTGTGCGAAGAAGATAAAGGCCATCAGCACAGATGCTGTCGACATGGACACCATTGCATGGAATCTTCTGTAAAAAGTTATGCTTTGAAATATAGCTGAAAAGTTATGACGCTTGTATGAAAGGGCAAATCACCTTGCAGGATATTGTGTAGTATCGTAGTATCTGATTACACTCCCTGATTGCATAAGCTCTGTGTAAAAATGCAAACTTTATATAGCCAGAACATGGACTCTAGCACAGCGTCAGAACTTTTTGTGTTTTTGGAAGTGAATTAAGATGCTATAATTTTTGTATCTAGTTAAGAGATAATGAAGAAAAGCAGCAACCTTTAACAGCATGTGCTGGGTCTGGTTTGAATAGAGAAAAAGCATGAGAAAATTATGGATTAAAATCTTTTAATTTTTACCCTTCAGCATAATACTCTTTAAACACATCCTTACTATTTACAAAAAAATAATTTTTTATTTTCAGATCATTCGGAGGTCAGGTGTGCATGAAAAATACTTATGTGTAACACGCAAACGACCTGGTCACTTTTGTGATGCAGCATACATCATTGTGGCTATTGTGGCTTGGGAGGGAGTCACCACAGATAGAGCAGACAGCCTGTATACCTATTTAGTCTCGATGCTAACCAAGTATGGCATGGAAACTGATCGTCGATGCGGTACTAATGAACAGTATGTCGAATTGCCTGTTTTCACTTATGAAGATGTTCTTGTAGCATATTAATGTGCAGAAACTAGAGCCCAATATTTTGACTTATAGTGTAATAAAAGAGTGGCTGTAGCATTCAGTTTGAAATGTTATTTAAAGGCCTTTTTTGTAAAAGAACTAGTTATATCAGCAGATATATTTGCCAGTTTTTGTACATCTTGCAATCATTGGCTTATCTCACAGCGTATTTCTTATTTTAACTGGTTATTTGTAAATATTCCACATTTGTTTTATAAGTGCATTAAACTTGGACGGCGGCATGTCTTTTCCAGGAAAACCTGTGCATGCCAGGGAGTAGACCTTATCCGACGTGGTGCTTCATTTTCCTTTGGCTGCTCATGGAGCATGTACTTCAATGGATGTAAATTTGGACGCAGTCACACAGCACGCAAATTTAAGCTGAAAGATACACAAAAGGTACTCTTTTTCTAATTATGCTAGTTATGAGTCCTAATGAAAGCTATATAACATAAATATAAATACAGATATAATCTTACAGCTGCAATTTAAATTGAGAGATGTTTAGAATATTCACCACCAACAGTTGCTAAACTTCTGTTCCCATTTTTCATTTCACCATTGATTTACACTGCTTAAAATTTACCTTCTTCAAAACCCAAGGTTATCCCTTAAAGAGAACATATCATCTATATACTGTCTTTCTTGATGTCTCTGAAATTAAAACTCAATGCTAAAGCTTATGCAAGAGATTAGAATTCAGTTTTTTTTCGCCTGACATTGTATGTGTGCTACAACACACACGCTGCCTGCTTTTCCATTCCTCCTCCACTTTTACTGTGTTTTTTTGATTCAGCTATGTTTTCAATTAACTCCCTCAGCCGCCTCCATCCCCACTACAAAATTATGTTCATAGGCTTTAAAGGCAAAGGTAACCCCATTATATTTCGGTTGTTGTGGAGTGGGGAGTTATTAAGCATTCTTCCTGGGACCATATTATTTTGTGAGGGCATTGCCCATTTCCTCTTCCTTGCTACCTTTACTTTACCAACCCTTTTTTGAGTTCTGGGATCAGGTACTCATTCAACAATTGGGTCAGCTGGGAGAAATATGGGTACATGGATAGGTACATGCCTTCAGCTTGGATGGCTTTGCTTTAACCACTTACTTTCTGCTTCCTCTGAATATGCATTTGGAAATAGACAGGAAAACGGACGTTTTTCAACAAATAACCATCAGTTTTTCTAAACAGGAGGCAGAGATGGAAGAGCAGATGCAAGATCTGGCAACAGTAGTAGCACCTTTGTACAAGGCTGTGGCACCTGATGCCTATAGAAACCAGGTAATTTATAAAAAGTCAAAATTTGCAGTGCTGGTCTGGGCAGATTCTTATTATTTCACTGTGTTCTGTTTTTGTCTAGAGATGGACAAGTTTTAGAGTATGTTTCCTTCAGGCCTTTGGAAACTGTAGAGCAAAAGGTGTTGCATGCAAATTCAGGAAAGTAGCTTTCCCCAACCAATCCTATTTTTTTAACCTTTGTTGGTTTATAATTAATGTAGGGATGATAGGCATTAACCATCCCTTTTTCCATTGAACTGTAGTGTGCTTATAACATGTGACCTGCCACTACAAAATGAGTCCTAACTCAATGTAAACTTATGTTTAATTTATGTTTTTTAAATCTACGCGTTTTGACATATCTTTTGATACCAAAGTTGTCTTTCTAGTACCAAAAAATGAATGAGTTATACAGGTTTGAAATGTGCAAGTATGGTAGTAGCCATTTTCAGTCAAGCAAATTCCAAGTTTTTCAGCAATCCCACAAGTATTTTCCTTAGCCAGTGGATACTTCTTATTGTTCAGATTGCATTAAAGTTTACATGATGGTGAAACATATTAAGCTGCATCATTTCAAATCGCAAAAAGTGCACTGAATTGAATATTTATAGGCTTTTAGTACCTTACCTTGTTAATAAAACAAACAGCAGTGGAAGAAAAGTATTGCTGTATTCAACAAAATACTCAAAAACATTCCTCTCAGTATTCTCCATTCAAAAGATGAATTATGCAAATGGTACATCAACTTATTTGTCAGTGTGATTACTGTTCTTTTAAAAGAGTTCCTCACACATGGATTCATCAAATTCAAAGTCACTATGTCATCTCCAGTGTTCTCTTTCTCAAAATAATCTGTAATTAATCTTTCATTTTCTGACTGTTCTGAATGTGGAAGAGTCAAAGATTGATAAGAATTAAGAAAAGCTTATTATTCTTCATTAGATGATCATTAGATGATCATTTGCCATTCTATTGCACTTTGTGAACAAAGACTGGAGGAGCTGCCTCACCCATCAACCTTAGCATGTTTATTTTTATTATCAAGGAAAATTCAGTATCTGATTCTCCCATTGGATAGTGTCGGAATCAACAACCAAATTTGTTTACTCTTAAACTTTTGCAGACAAATCTTCTGGTTGGTTAATATTCAAATCAGTAATTACAGAGACTAAAATACATGAAACTTACTAAGTTGACCCTAATTACCCTTCTACACCTCAGCTGTCAAACTGCTGTGTGTGAGTTAAGACTCATTTTGTAATGGTAGGTCACAGACAAACTTTATCCTGAAGACAAACTTTATCCTGTTTTTTCATTAAAAAATTATGGTATGTTGATATTCGGTGGCTTTGAAAAATAGCATTCTCCTTTGACCATCTTTGTATATACATCATCATCTTTAAGGCATGAAATCCTACCCTAAACATGAGACTCTATCATGTGTTTTGCAGGCATACATCTGTTGGTAGACTTTCAAAATCACATTCTAGTCTCAAAAGTGAAATAGAAGTCGTGCAGCAAAATTTGTAGGATTTATATTTTATAGTCAGAATGGTACTATGACAACCTGGTACATTTCTTTTGCTGACTTCCCAATAAAACAATATTTGATCGCATGTTACAGGTGCATTTTGAGGAGCAAGCCAAAATGTGCCGACTTGGGAATGAAAAGGGCAGACCATTTTCTGGTGTGACGGCTTGTGTTGATTTCTGTGCACACTCACATAAGGACTTCCATAATATGCAGAATGGTAGCACTGTGGTATGAAAGTCTTTTTCCTCTTTATCATTGTCACTCTCCACATCTGTTTGGCCATAGCTTTTTTTCTCCCACATTATGCTCTCCTTTCTGTAAAGTTTACTGCAACATATGCTTACATGGATGTGATGTATGCATGCATATTAGAATCACCCACCCCACCTCTTCAAGCAGAATCAGCTTGTGTTTTGACAGTTGTGTTTGTTGTCAACAGGTGGTGACACTGACCAAACACCGTGAACTTGCCAAACCAGAGGACGAGCAGCTCCATGTCTTGCCTCTCTATGTTTTGGATGAAACAGACGAGAATGGTAGCACTGAAGGGCAGATGGAGAAGATTAAATCTGGGTCACTAGAGATTCTTCACAAATATCCTATGCAAGCACGTACAAGGTCATCCCCTGTCACTCCCAAAAAGCGAGGACGTACCCCTAAAAAGGAAAGTCCAGGAAAATCAGAGTGCAAGCGGACAGGTTCTGACTTGATGGGTGGCAAGGCTGATGCATCATCTGCACCAACTCCCACCACACCCAGCAGTCTGCAGAAGGATTCGTCATTTCTTCATTCTCATGACTCCAGCAACTCTTTACCTGATGCATCAACCATCTCAGGGAATTCAGCCACAAATTCAGCTATGCACACTCCAGACAAGAGTCAGAATGTGAAAGAAGCTTCATTTGTGGACAAAGAAAATCTTTCCAGTGTTGATGAAGACACGTGGTCTCAATCGTTTGAACCCTCACAATTGTACGACAAGGTGTGGGACTACTTTTACAGTAATGGAACATTCCCTCCAACCTCTTTTTCAGACAAAAGGGCAGCAGCACAAAAACTTGCCATGATAGACCACCAGATCTCAGGAGTGAGTGCCAATAGAGAGTGCAAACCTGAAACAAATTCACATCAGGCTTCACCACAACCTATGCAGCAGGCAGCAAATGTAGCATTGCACCATCAGTGTTCACCATCTGATTCCCAGGATGATGTTCTACTTGCTCAGAATACCATTAATGGGATCAAAGTTGAAGCAGGATGTGGTCCTGGCAGTGCATGTGATGTTCAAAGCTTGACTAATATAACCTGCCATGACAGCGTTGGCAGTGTCATTGCATCTTTTCAGCAAGTTTCTGGCACATCTGAAAGCCTGCCTCATGGAGATGCACATTTTGCATCAGCACAAGGTGATGGGATGTCTGTCAGCACTGTCCTCAGTTCATCTTTGGACATTCTCTCAGAGGCAGCATTTGTAAATGGCCAGGCACCAGATCAAAGTTCATTGTGTCTTTCACTTGCCACCTCCCTTCCTCGGCAAACCAGCACTCCAGATCTTAGCACTCACTCATCGTCTGCTAGCTTAACATCGCTGCATGCAGCACCTTTTCCACCGAGTTTGGTGTCTGTTGCATCTGTCATGAATCCCTTCATCACCTCACATTCCACCTCGGACAATCATAAAGGTGAGTCCCTCACTGACAAAACCCCATTCTTGAGTGCCAAGGCAAGCTGTGATGGGGGAAACCCTCCTTTGTGCAATGATCCTTCCTCTACATCATCGTCACCCCATCCTGTGATGCAGCCCAATGGATCTTTCATCATGCCAACCTTAGGACAGGGACCCAATGAGCCTACATTTACCATGATAGACCCATCTGTTGTAAAGTGCGAATGGCAAACTAACGAAGAGAATTTTCTAGATCCAAGCATAGGAGGGGTAGCCATTGCTCTAAACCATCGGGCAGTGCTCTTTGAAGTGGCCAAACGGGAAGTTCATGCTACCACAGCCCTGAAAAATCCTAATCGTTATCAGCCCACACGCATTAGCCTAGTTTTCTATCAGCACAAGAATCTCAACTACTCTCACCATGGCTACTATGAGTATGAACACAAGTTAAAAGCACAGCGGCAGAAGCGCATGGAGAAGTTGATGGAAGAAGGTGCCACTGCTGCAGAGGCAGAGGTGGCTGTGAAACCTGGCAGGAAACGGAAGAAAAAGACTGCGGATGGTGAGGAAGAGGATGTGGTCGATTTTGCAAAGACTTCTGCCGCACAGTACAAATATCTGTGGGACACAACCGTCAGACACAGCCAGGCGCTCACCACCGACTCTATCATCACACGGTGGATTGACCCTCAGCCGATGGTCACAGGCCCATACCAGAGATGGGTGTAAGGATCTCTTTACAAACTATGTGCAATTTTGAGTCTAATGCTCTGTCACTGCAAAATACAGGTTTATTATTTGAAGATAAGAGTATATGGTCAGTTTCATTTCTCTTGCCTAAGACAAAATTATTTGTGGTGTATGTTAAATATTTTGTAGCATGAGTACTTCCATTTAAAGATTATGCAACATTCTGACCTATGGGCAAGAGGCTCAAGAACCTAACTCTTGCTTTTGGGTCTGTTACGGACCAGAGTGTTGGGGAAAGGGTTTTGCCAAGCCATTTTCTTTTTTCAAGGATATTATAGGCTTGGTTTGGGGTTTTTCCCTCTATTATTTATAATAGTATACTTTATTTACATGCTGTCATTTTTTTCTATCAAATGCTAAAACTTTAATCTGTAGGATAAGATACTCCAATTTTTTTGTAAGTAAAGATGAGAAATAAGCATTTTAAAAGTGTTAAAATTCAACCAATTTGTTTACTTATATTTCTTTCAAGCAAGTTCATTGTTGATTCATTATTGCATGGGGTCAGTGCTTTGACTACAATTTTCAACTGTGTAGTCACTGTTCTCAGGAATATAAACACGATTTTTCTTCTGCATGTATGCAGTTTCCAAGTTCAGCCAAATACATATCTGCATTTGTTTCATGAACACCCAAGACAGAGCCGTGCGTTTTAAACTACACATCACCATTCTTGTAATAGTCCTTAGCTGTGTTTGAAATGTCATGTTTTAATTTAATAACCTAACTCAGGGGCTTTTCTTTGATCTCATCATTGTTTTATGATTTTTTTATGGTTTTGTTTGCAATTGTAAAAGAGCTGAATGAAGCCTTTTAATCTGTCTTTATCCTCAAAGAGTCCTTGTTTGTGTTTTATCTTTCCTATGACAGAACCTTGGGTTTGATGAATTTGCATCAAAATCTTTCGGATTACTGGCACTGTTTTCAAGAAGAGTGCTTTCTACACATCAGAATAGTAATTTGTTTCCTGATTTTTACTATACAGGTTAAGATTTTTTTTATCTTGTAATTGTTGATCAGTTTTTTATTTTAATTAGTGAAATAAAGCTAACAGATCATGTTAGTATCTGAACATTTATTATGATTTAGATGGATTTTTAGGTTTGTTTTGTTTTTGTGGTTGCAGGGGTTGATGAATTGATATAGTAAGATTAGTAATAATTATTAAATCAGTAAACATACTTTTTTGAAGGGAAATGTAAAGACTATTAAATTACCCCAAAAAATCAAATCTTTACTGTATTGTCAGCTTTTAATTTAGATAGTGGGGAGGGAGCTGATAAATTAGTCTTTTGACTATCCGAAAAGGTATACATTGCATATTTATCAGTAAAGCAGATAACTGCATTTATTAATTCTCTCTCACATATATATATATACACACACGTATTTGTGCATCTCCGCACTGTCCCCATAAGAATGGTATAAGTACCATTTAGATAGATATAGACCTGCACATATACACACATGCAGGTGCAAAATAAATGACCAGTGTAACACCAACATAAATGAAGGAGCCCCATGAAAGGGAAAGGGCATTTGACACCTGTATATTATCAACATCTTTACAGCATTGCTTTATTATTTATTTTTACTTGCCTAACAAAATTTCTCATCATTGCAAAGATTGTAGAAAAATGCTGGGCATTTAAATATGTTTCATGTTTAGGTTGCCTGCTCATGGTTTAAATTTCTATCTCTATTGTGGACAGAAATAGATGATAAAGAGGGAAAGTGAAGGGCAGCAGGAGAGAACTGGGCTGTACCTTCTGTAAGCCATGCACTAGAAATCATGAGCAGTTTAATGCACAATTTATCTGTTGATTTTTCTCAGCGTAAAATGGTACATCATCCCGACTGCATCTCTCTCTCTCTCTCTTTTTAACTTTGAAAAATCAAGTCATAATGTTCATTTTCTCCCATCACAGAAATATACATGGCTGCATATCACCCAGTTGTCCAGACTATAGTAATCAGTTATATGTTCAGAGGGTGCTACACACTAGAAATTTACCTCAAAAATTCCAGCGAACATGCTTAAGCTCTATTCCTTGCTGACCCTTGCCCCTTTTACAAATTTTAGCTAGTGTAAAGAAATTTGTCCTGACTTTTGTCTACGTGCTAGTTTGGAAAGTATTCTTTTATTTGATTGTATCTAAAGCAGCTGGTTTTAAAACTGCTAGTGGTGATTTTCTTTTGTTAAAAGTTTGTGGATATTTTAAAAAATTTTTACGCTCTCATTTTTGAATGGCTGTACACTTTGCTCTCCATTTATGATCACTCATGCAGTTTACTAAGGCAGCTTATATGAATCATTTATCACACTAAGGTCATAGGGTGAAAAATGAATGTCACATTTCCATTATCCATGGTGCTAAAGACTTTTGAAATGGCCCATCTGTATAAAGCAAAACAAAAAAGTGTGCCTTGAGATCTATGAGCACACTGAACAGATAGTGAGATCTTCTGCTATCTTTGTCACAGTGTTATCTCTGTTCTCAGTTTTCAGTTGCAGCACCTCAACAAGCAGCAGTCTTTTAGAATTTTAATGTTGACTGGCGTACTTGTGATTATTTTGTAATTGTACAGATTATTAGTTGAATTTTTACAGTCTACTATTTTTATCATTGATTATATGTTGCTGAGTGAATTGTATATTGTTATTGTTTGCATAAAGGATGAATCATTTTATGTAGCCAGCATATTTTTTGCACTTTCGAAGCAGAAAAAAAAATTACTTGGCATAAATGTGAGATGTTAATGGTGTCCTCCCTTTTATTTAGTTTAAGAGAACACTGTAAATTTACTGACTTTCTTAGAAGTCTGATAAACCATTATTAATATATCTAGAGATGCCTATGATTTATCAGCAAATGCCATAATGACATTGTAGCAGCCTTTAAATATTGTTGTCGTGTATTTGTTCTTTGTGAGGGTAGCATGGCGTATGGTGTACTGTTCTCTTTTTAAGCCAAGCAGCTGTCATGGCAAAGCTTATGTGCAAATGTTCAGATTTACTGCACAGAAAAAATACAAAATGGAACTTTATTTGCAGTGAAATGGCCTGAAGTAAGAACATGCTTCATATCTTCTGTTTGATTCTAGCAAAAGGAACAATCAAAATGAGCCTATGCTTTCTCCCTCATCTTGTGGATGTCTTTTTTTAAATCGCTTTTGTATGTGAAATAATTATTTTTTTGTCAATAGTTTCTGAACAATATTTTACAGATTACACGGATAAAAGTGATCATTAGCTGCAGGACCTTTCATAGAATTAAGACAGCATTCTAGATTTTCCATGTGTCAATTACAGTATGTATCAGGTCTTCTGCTGATTTTTATTCTTGAGTTCAAAGTTCACTGAAAATGCTAGAAACCTGAAACCTTTAGAGATATCTTTTTTTAAACTGCATCATATCATATAGCAATGAAGTTGCTTAATTCCCAGTCAGTTGTAATTTAACAAGGAGAAACGAATTAGATTGCTTGTGACTTACTGTGGACATGCATTTTACAAGTTTTTGCATTCTTGTGCCTACTATTCTAGGTTTACGTTGATGAGAAATTTGATAAAACACAATTTTGCTCTTGAGTGCTCTTTAAATTTGTGTTGTGGTAGTTTGGATAACTGGGACTGGATGACTAGTCTCCTGTGTCAGCAGCGACATGAAAAATACTAAGCTGCAGACCTTTGCCGAGCCCAAGGCAAAAGATAAGTAAAAGAAAACATTAAGACCTATATATGCTACCAACTCAAGAAAGACCAGTTAATCATCAAGGCAGGTCACTCCTGACTGGGATAATATATGTTTACGAAGTTGTGCATTGAAGAGTTTTCAGTATACTGCTCTTGTACAGCTCCAGACATCAGCTTGCTTGTTGCAGAACTACCTAACTCGCTAGAACCTTAGAGGAGAGACCTGGCTTGCTGATTCTCCTAGGGAGAAATATATCTTTGACAAATAACCAACTTTATTATTCCCAGTTTGCAGTTCTAATAAAGCGAAATGTGCTCATTTAAAAAAAAAGAACAGCAAAATAACAGAACAAGTGCTAGTTACAAGGATCCCTGCATTGTTCCAGCACATAACACACTTTGTGAGTCTATAGAGTACCTGTCTGAGCTATTGAGGAAGAACTGACTTTTGCATGGAACTGGATCCAGGAGGGAAGCTTTTAAAATAATGTCATGCACACACATTTATGTGCATGTATGCACACACAAAAACACATGGTGATAGTATTCCCCAAAAGAAGGTAAACTAGTTTTAGGATCACAACTTCTGTCCTCTAGAATATCTTCATGGCTCCTTATTTTGGGGTTGTTTTTTTTTTCTTTGCTACTTCCTGTATCAGCAAGGACCATGCTGATGCCTATTTTCTTATGTCCTCTGGAACTGGCTATATATGGAGTAAGACAAAGGCTGCCTCATTAGAGCTAACTGCCGACTAATTGTAAGCTGAGGTCCTCTGGACACAAGCAGGTGCCTCAACGACAACAATGCGTCTCTGGTCCAGAGCTAAATTATCTCTTATCATAAAAGCACAAAAGGTGCCATAGTGCACTCAACAAGGCTTAGAAAGATTCCCCTGCCTACCCAGCAGATGGATATCAGAAAGGTAAAATTTACATGGTGATAATAAAAGGAGATGGTTTGACTCAGCCTTCAGCATGCTATATCCTAGAACAGTGAATCTCGGGGCTGTGTGAGTATGGGATTTAATTGTTACCTATGAAATACGCTGTTCATATCACATACTCATGAAATTTACTTAATGTTACATGTATAGCGAAATATATCCATTCTTATTAACTTACACAAAGTTTTTGAAATTTTAATGTTATATGGCTGGAAATATCTACACAAATGGATACAATCCCAATAAAGTTAGTCAACTTAGTGTTAACCCTTAACATACTAAGCCTACCTCGCCAACCTGGGGTTCATGGAGGACTCCATTTTTAAAATTTTCTCAACTGTTTATTGTGATAGATTACTAAAATTATGTTTTAGAGGATTCAGAAAGTATATTTCAGTGATAAAAGCATTTTTAGCATCAAGTATTTTGTTTATTTCAACGGTAGGCGAGCTAAACACTGAAATGTGCTTAAGCTGGAACTGTTTGCTGCAGAGCCTCGTTCTAGTTGTGAACTGAAAAAATCGTCTGCAAGCAATCCATTAAAACAAGTTCGTGATAATAATAGTGAAGATAAAAGTGTCTACATTTTTATATGTAAAACTGATTATATAATTTTAACAATACACTGCGTAAGTTTGTACATCCGATTGTATACAGTATAATATTCATGTACAACTAGTTAAATCCTTTCACTAAAGTAAATGGTACAGATTCATGCGTTGCCATCGCTACAGCCCTTAGCCCATGCCACAGTCTTCCTCTATTTCTCACGGACAAAACGTTTGCATTTTTTTTTTACGTTTCATTTTTTGAAAGAATATTTTATGCGTCTAATTATGTAATATTTATCTAAAGTTGATACGGGACACATAACAAAATGAAGAGTAACGTATAGTTACGGCAGAATCGCTAAAAATCACTCTCTAGGGTCCTCCGAGGACTCGCCATGGTATGTTAAGGGTTAATGAAAAGATCTAGAGATCTCTGAGAAGAGAAAGGTCTCCCGCGCTCTAGACTCTTTAAAAGTAAAGAACCTACGATGAAAAAACTTATATATAATTACTGGTTTCAGTCAAGGTTTTTCTTTTTCTCCAACCCGCACATCCCTTTTGCTGAAAGCAAATCAACTGATTGCATTTTTAAGCACTTAGCATAACGTGACCGAAAGAGTGAAGGGAAGCAACACTCTGAAGGACTAGCAACCGAGGGCGGGTTGTGGAACTTGGCGCATGCTGGCTCTCATTTCAAGTTAAAAGCACAACTGCAAGAGGTGCAAACCTGTGGTGCGGATACACAGAAAAAATATTGTATATGTGGCTACCGAAGACAGGAACTTTTAGTGGTATGGGTTTCTCTTTCTCTTTTTTCTTAAGCTGTCATTAAAATATTGCGATCAGACCGGAGTCAGTGAAGAAAGGAGAGGGTCGTCTAGACCAGATTATGTGTGGCAGGAAAGTTATTGAACGTCTTTATTAACAGTTGTGTACGAGCGGTGAGTTCGTTAGCTGTTTCGCTGATAGTTTTAGCCGTAGTTTGTGTTAATCATAATGTGATAAAATCGGCATCAGGATAAAGATTCACATTTCTTTGTCTTCGGAGATCATGTATTTAAACTTTACACTCATGAAAAACGAAGATTGAAATGCTTTGTATTTTGAGACCGCTAAAAAATAAATAAATAAAAAGGAAGTGATTTCATTATGTGTGATATTATTTCCTGATTGTTTCCACGTGCTATCAGACGGACAGATGTTATATTCGATTTAGAATCGAACATATTGTAACGTGCCGATCATTTAACGAGGCTAAGAGTGACCCACGCTTCCCACTTTTTTTTTTTTTAACTTGGATGCGACACATTGCGGCATCATAATAAAACCAAGTATTGAATATCATTAAGCATGGCGAGACTACGTTTTCCCATAAAGTGTAGTTTTATTGTAATGTAAGAAATGCCATGAATCTAGCTTTCGGTAATCAGGATAAACAAGACAATGTATTATCGTTTTTCCAGCACTAAACAGATGCCTACTTCACCTTACCGGGTTCAACTGTTTTGATAATCACTGTCATAACAGTAACATAGGAAAGATACTACAATGTTTTCTAGTAATCGTTATGCTATGAAATTGCACTTATAGAACAGCAGTGCTGTCTGTTCATACCATACATTTTCAGTCTACCTCATATTCATAAGCATTATTTTATTCAGTCATCAGCTTTCAAAACGCAGCTCACTTTTTTTTGGGGGGGTGGTGCAGTTTTATTGATGACTATTGATATGATAGTGACACCATAGTAGTTTGATTCTTAAGATGACATGAAGATAATTAGTGAAAACTATAAAATTAGCTCTAAGAAAACAGTTTGGTACAAGTTCAAACAAACATACGCATGCATATCTGCGTTTACATAACCCGTTCATGGACACACAGTCTGAAACAATCTGTAGTAATAATAATTTATCAGCCTGCTTAAATTTAAGTAATAAAAGATGCCATTTTCCTGAGTCGGCATAGTGGACTTTATGAATGAATGCATCACAATATGTTTTGGTAATAATACCATATGGATTTTATTTTTGCATATTTTGTTTTACCTTTGGTTCACATCTTTGTCATGTATCCAGGTTTCATTTTCTGCTCTGCCTCCAACCTACACCAGATCCCCATAATGTTGATATTATAATGGTACATATGTTTGTTTTTTATTGCTGGGAGTTAAAGGATCAGTTGTTGTGGGCAAGTAAATTAACACAGTAGACTATGCCCCAGCATTATGTACATTTCTATTCTTGCATGCATGCATACACAGAGAGAAAGAGAGAGAGAAAGTGGCAAGCATTTTTGGAGGGGCTTATTCTTGTAGAAATGTAGCTGTGTGTACCATGCGATTTTTAGAGGTAACACCTTGCTGTGTTGTAAGTTTTGGTAGAACAAATGTTGTCCATGTACAGTCCTTCAGCAGTTGAACTATTACATGGATACACTGCCCTGGTGGTCAGCAATATCTAGAAGGTTCAAAAGGAAACTTCATTCATGATAGTAACAGGGATTTGTTTCTCACACACTTTCCCAGCGATATCATTCGTTCATTGAATGTGCAATTACTTTTTTGGACAGAATAGAATGATGAAGTATGAATTTTATTCCTAGATATCTGTGCTTTGGCTGAAACAGAAAGAGGGGCATTATTTGTGGCCAGTAATGTGATGATGAAAACATATTCCATTGCTCCTGTAATTTCAGTGCATGTTCTGTGTGAAATAAATAATTATGCATAAGTTATAACGCGTATTGCTTACTGTTTATTCTGTTTTACTAATTAATACATGTACTACTAAGAACAACGGCCTCTTTAGCACAAGTGTGCTTTGTTATGCAACATGCATATTGCTTTCCTATGAGATAGTATTACCTGAGCATAAGTTGGTCCACATGCCTCACTTAGTTTCTACCCTAGTGGCTGTGTTATTACCAGAGTTAATTTCACACTGACATTGGCTTCAAGTGTAAGGTTGACATCACATTTAGGCAAGACTATGTGTCACTAGCCTTCAGCGCCTGCCGCCAGAGACCAACTTAATACTGTCACTTAAGACAGGCTGTAAGGGCCGTTTCTTGTTATAAGTCATAGCAGGCAGCAGGCCAGTAATTGCCAGAATTGCATCTCCTCACGCACATGACACATTATCTGTAAGGACACCAACACTTATGTAAGTTAAGCAAAGTAAGTTAATTAATGCACATAATGTCACTCAAGGTTGTCTTTATGCCAAAGGTTGGGAGGCTATGGGCTTCCTCTCTTTCATGCATGGCGATGTACAGTGTGCCGTCAGGAACACTTTCATTCTGCTCAGCTTTTCCCTGTGCATCTTCTAGCTCGTCCTGGTTCTTCCTTTGGACATAAAACTTTAATGCCCCCTGATGATAACTTTCTGCACCTCCATTCCTTGCACCCCTATCACTTCAGCACCTGTGCCTGTAAGGCTCAGCTGAACATCTGAGCAACATTACCTTCCCTCAAGACCCCAGGTGAAAGCAGGGAAAGGGCAGAAGAGGTAATGGGTAGGTGGGGTGGGGGGAGGTGAGCTGGTACTGGAGTCATGCTGTGTGTTCTGTCTAGCTTTGAACTTTAAACTCTACTTGCTTTAAAAAAAAATGGAGGAAGCTGAGGTGCCCACCTCATGCAAGCTGAGTGCTCTGTTTAAAGTATCTTTGCTTAGGTTTGTAAAAGAAAAGAGAGTTGAGTAGGAAAGAGATTGCCACACAATGTGGCAAAGGGAGATGAGGATGAACAAAATTGGCGTGTTTTAAAAACATGTGTGTAAACAATAAGTTAAATGTCTCTTTTTTGTCAGCTGCATATCTGACTTTGTTGACTCCAGCAGATACAGTAATTTTTTAAGTAACTGATGGACTTTTAGTAAACTGGGGTTTTTTTGGGGGGAAAAGACTAGATATGTGAGATTTTTCTTGTGCCTGTCACTTAACAGCATTATAACTTCTACTTAATGTGCATGCATGCTTCATTTATTCAGCGCTAAGCAATTAATTTCAACTGAACAGTGACACATTCATCTTACATCTTCTCTCAGTCTTAAAAAAAAGTGGGCAAGATTTGAAAGCTCAAAAAGATCCAAATAGATGATAACTTGGAAACAGAATGACTCATCTTTTTGTGCAGGAGATTCTCGCCAAGGGCATTGTCTGAAACACGACCTTTATTTATGCAGCATTATCAACACCACAATCAGTGACACTTTTCTTCCTCTGTTGTTACTCTCTATTCTGCAATTATTAGAAAATAATTATTAAAAAAACAACCGAGGTTCAGCTACAGACACTTTGTGTGTAGTAGTTTACATGCAGTATCAGCTGTTATGTTATACATGCAAAAAGTTTGAAGTGCCTTGAAGATCATCTTTTGCTGTAAGTATGATATGATACAGTTGAAAGGTGCTGGTGTGAGGTATGACCACAACACATTTGCTCAGTGCAGCAAGTAACTGGCAGCTTGCATGCCGCTCTCTTGTGCAGGTGATTCACCTGCTGCGGCAGGTGTTGCTAGGAGTGACTGTGGCCTACATTTGGTTGCATGCAAGGAGAGATACTCTATCAATCAACTTCAGCTGCACATTGGTGCCTCTTTATTTAACTTTGTATCAGCGACCTGTGCAAGGAATTGATGGAATATATTTTCGCTTAATGCTTGTTGGAAGATTTACTTAGTAGTAGGTACTTCAAACCTTCTTTTGCACGACCTATATCTTGTTAACATGTCTGAAAACATGTGAAGTTTAAAAAATTTGATTTTTTTGTATCTCTTATTATTTTATACTTAATTATTACTGAAATATGCATTAACTGGCCTACTTTCTCCAATCTTTCTTCACTTATAAAATCTTTTCCTTTGTCTCTCTTCTCTGCAGTCTTCTTTCAGCTCTCTGCATTTGCTGTGCAGTGCGACCCATGTTGGATGAGTAGGGAATCTTGGATGTTGAGGTCCCTGATAAGTTGCAGCCTACCATACCAATACAACTCTTTGACCCTGACTTTTCCTACACAGGAGGTTGATGTGGGCCATGCCAGTCAATCAGATGGTCATACACAGGCCTAGCTTTGCTTGTGGGCTGTGGCCTGGATCAATCAGGTCTACATTTCTAAAGGTCAGAGGTAGTGTCTGTTGTTGGGGCCTTGCCTTAGTTTCTCACTGTCAAGGAAATGAAGCAGGGTTAGTCACACCAATCTTTGTTGTTTGCCATCAACAAAGGGTTTAGAATCATCTCTCCAGGGTTTTTGTCCATCAAGCACCTTCATGCTGGACAATTTTTGGTCCTGTGCAGAACAGAATGGGATGCAAAGCTGCGGGTTGATCAACTCATTAAGGCATCTGTACACAGGTCTCAGCAAGGGAAAGGAGATGCGCACCACCCTCATGTAAAGCTGGTCCCCCTCAAAATTGAGGTCTCTAACACCTAACAACATGACAGAGGTCATGGGATGACCTTTACCTTACCTTTTCTTTTACCTAACACAGGTCTCTCCTCTAGGAGTGTCCTGACCCCTCTTGAGAGTCTGATTTGGACATACAGATTGAACTGGCATCACAGGAGCTAACCACTTTTAAATGGGCTACCCTCAAGGATGGGAAATCTATCCAGACCAACTCTTCTTCGAACCTTCTCCCTTCCCCCAGACAGAGTAGCTTCAGGTCAAGGTCTCTCTCTCTTTATTCATTCTTTATTGTGCTGCTTCAATTGTCAGCTAGTTTCTGCAAGTCCCAAGCTAGTATTTAGCTACAATAGGCCAAAACTTTACTCTTGCAGGAAATGTCACTGCAACATCAGCATTCAGTTTCTGAAGTATGATTTATTTGTATGAAATTTCTAACATTTTTTTTTTCAGAACAGTTGTCCAGGATCTTGGAAGAAATTGCCAAGTTGTCTGCTTGATGCATATTTTCTTCTGATAAATATTCCCCTTAGATTTTTGTGTCAATAGATTAATTTTTTTATGACATTAACAATATACATTAATTTTTTTTTAATGAAAATTCACTTGAAGCATTCTTTTGCAGAGAAAGAATGGGTGGGTGCTATTCTACGGCCAATCACAGGGGTCTGGCCTTACCCAAGCACAAAATGCCAAAAGATTTTGGCACCAAAGACAATGGAAAAGCTCCCAGTAACGCTTATACATTAAAGCCTACAAATTGCTTACCATGTGAGAATCTGCATCAAAGTCCAAAATATGGACCCAAGGGTATCAAGACCAGGAATCCATGGACTGATTCAACTGCTGAGGGCTTACCACTTGCAGAGTCCTTGATAGCACCAGAAAATGTGGGATTGCTAAACTCTGAACTGAATGGTCAGTCTTCTAAAGGTGTTGTTCCTTCAGACAGTGGTATTGAAAGTATAGGATCCCCTCATGAAGAAATGGTTCACCAGGAACCACAGAGGCAGGAGCTCACTTTGTGTTGGTCCTGTCAGCAGAAATTGAGGAGAATCAGTCAAGGACCCTGTCAACAGTGTGGAAATTTCCGCATAGATGCGTCAGACTCTCCTGTTCTGATGGTTGAAGACACCTACTGTACTTGTGGACCAAGACTCCTGGGAAAGCAGCCTGCATGCAGGACTCACAAGTCCAAAACAAAGCTAGATCCATCCAACAGGCATTCAGATTTTGAGGGAGTGGCACTCAAATCTAGTCTGAAGAAAAACAGACTAGCCTTGGTAGAAGGGAGGCGTGTCTGCATGTCATGGAAATCTACAGACAGTCTTGATCTGAGCATGTCTCTTTGTACCTGCATGGACCAGGCAAAGAGTGTGGCATCAGAAATATTCGGTGATGATGTGAGTTTTCGTGCACCTCTTGCTCAGTTTGATTCAGTGGACTGCAGACTGGATGACAGAAATTCAACTAACAGAGACAGTTTGTTTGTCGGGGTCGCTGGTGGTGGGACTGTGCCAATGCACAGGCTGAGTATATACAGTGAGGTCATGGACTTGGTGGATAGTATTTGTAAGTGTGACCACCTGACCGATGCTGCTGGAGTTAACAGACATGCAAAACCAGTCCAGGAGAGAGAGGAGGAGGATAACCAACTGGGCAACAACGAGCCCTCAGTGCATGGGGCTTTCAGCAGCGGTGAGCATCCACACTTGCAGAGAAAGAATACTTCTGTATCTTCAGACAGTAGGATGGATTCTGAAATCTTGCTGCGAAGATGGACAGACAACAAGAGGGACCATGTTTCAGTATCAGTTTCAGATGCTGATCAGGAGGCTTTTGATGAAACCGAAAAGCTTTTGTCTGAGGAAACTACTGAACCAAGGTAAACATCTTTTCAGAATCATAATTATTGAAAGCATTGGTGACTGTTGTGTTTGTAAACTTAGATGCAGCATGAGTGATAGGCTGAGTGAAGTTGACCAGCTGTGGTAAGCAGCCAAAAACAAGTACTCCTAATATCAACATCACCTCATCCCTATATGGTTAACTACTTTAGATTGCAAGCAGTGCCAAATCATTATTAGGAAAATAGCTAATTTCATTAATTATTTCATAATTTCATTTTAATACTGCCATTATTTGATATTTTATATAATAATAATGGTAATTGTAATAATAATGATGGAGATCACTTGTCTAGTAGTTTTGTTTCCTCCACACAAGGGCACTCAGTGCTTTTAACATGGTGCATACCGACAGAAACATGTAAGCTTACAATTATACACATATTGTTAAACATAAATACTCAGGCATGCAGACACCAAAGATATGACTTTTTATCTAGACTTGGCTAAAAGATTTACAGATCAGAAACTGCAATCAGACTGCATTTTCATTGTGAAAAAAATCCTGCTGTTACTGTGATGAAAATATATCACATGCAGCCTTGACCAGAGTTAATTGCAGTTCATTGCGTAAGGTCAGACACGGTTATTAATGTTAAGAGGTTAGACATTTGCAGTGAATTTTATATCCACCTAGACTGGTTTTGTTGACATCTCTGTAGCCTTAAAGATAAAGGCACATAGCTCATTTTAGGAACTAAACATATAGTTTATGATGAAATGAATTAATGGTCTAAGACTGAACAAAGAGTTTGGTGAACAGGGAAAGTTATTATAATTCAGTTAATAAAATGCAATGTTTACAGAGAATTGTCGACGACAGGCACAGGCAGAGCATCATCCCTTGATTTGGTATCGGGGCGATGCCCCATTTGTACAAGAGGTCGGAGAGTGGTTGTTATGGATCATGAGATGTACACTCAGCTGCTGACCGATCTGGCCTTACTGCGGGAACAGCTTGATCAGCTCTCCAAAGTCATTCAGGTCAGTTAAGTGAGGGGAGATGGAAAACAGAAGTGCAATTATTCCTTTAATTTAGTGAGATTTATATTTTGGGCCTAGATTTCTAGATTGTAGATTTATGCAAGTTTTTAAAAATCTTTCTTATTACATTAGTCTATTTTTGGCATTGTAGAACACATTGCAGTTCAGTTTAATGTGTCTGATATTTTAAAAAATATATAAAGGCGCTTACTATATACTTTTTGTCTTCGCTGTCAGAATTTGTAGAAAGCAGACATATTTTATGCATAGCTGCATACACTCAGTCCCCCATCATCTAGTTAACAGAAGAGTATGAAATTTTCCATGCCAGTTGGGGTAATGCTTGCTCTTTGTGCTGTAGCTTATGGCTGCCATTCTAAGTATTCTTGATCCAAAACGCTTGGTGTGTGTCTCTCATTCATGTATACGTTTCTAGATGTGTTGCTCGATTCAAGAGACACCACTCTACTGTTGTACTTTCCAATGGTGATGATTGCATTCTGGTTTTTGCTCTGTTTATTAACCATTAACTTTGTATGTTTATTAACCATTTTTATTAACGCTGTATGTTTATTAACCATTGGCTTTGATGCTGTGTTTATTAACCATTTTCATTTTGTATGTTTATTGACCAATAAATTTGATGCTGTATGTTTATTAACCATTGACTTCGATGCTGTATGTTTCAGAGTGACCGTGAACTTGCAGATCAGTTGGAAATCGCTTTAGATGCTGAGTAAAGAAACACAGGTTGTGACTTATGAAGTGACCGATTGACTGTAAACTGCTTTGTTGTTAGCTTTGTGAGGCTATGACATTATTTAATATTGGATGGGCAGAATCAACGTACTAATGGATTTTCATATCACTGCAAAAGTGTTTTAAAATGTTAAAGTTAAGTGCCAAGGGGAAACGGAAATGTAGTACATTAATTCAGGCTATAAAGAAGAGTCTTTCCCTTTTGATGCAATTTTGTAATTTCAGAAAGTGTCATCAGTTTCCACATTGTTTAGTTTAAGCCCGCGGTTCTCAACCTGGGGGGCGCGCCCCCCAAGGGGGGCGCAAGCTGCTGAAAAGGGGGCCGCAAAGGCGGTCACTTTCTCATATCTCATATAGGTATTAGTGGCTAAGGGGGGCGCGCGGACGTACCTTTATTCGTCTGGGGGGGCGTCACAAGTAAAAGGTTGAGAAACGCTGGTTTAAGCTGTTAATTGGAGATCTCGTGTAGCAGTCGAATTAGGTGACACCTACAATCATTCTGTCAACCTTCAAAAATAAATTTAAAAACTTTTTGCAGTGTTTTACATGTGACTGAACTCATTTTTCCAGAATCATTACAAAAACTTCATTGCACTTATACCATAAGCCAGTGCTTACTTTTTTTTAATTTTAATAATCATTAGTTTCAAAGAGAGGTTTATTAATTGTGTTTGTTGATTTGAGTTCTACTTCGCCCCCCATCTCTCACTGACTTTGCCTAAACCTGCAGTAGATTTAATATCAACTCTGGCTCTTTTCCCTGCAGTTTTATGTCTAAGCAGGTCAGAACACAGCTTGTAATGTTATATATTGGACCAGATAAATTATTCTTTTAACTTTCAGACATTTTTTATGGTTCAGATTTAATGGCTTCATAATTCTTTGTTGGTCTGATTTTTACACATGCTGCAAAGGACCGAATGCCTCTTAACTTCAGCTTGTATTTATTGCAGGCCCATGAAAAATCATGGGTGGAAAAATGCCTCCTCTGATGAACTGTGTGTGTGTGTGTGTGTGGGTGTACCCACTAAAGAAAAGTAGAAGGGAGTGTATTTGTGGGTCTTGTGTGCTGTACAGATGAGGTTTTGTCCCCCATACATCCGTCCATAGTTCATGTTCCCAGTCAGTCTGCAAACAGTCTGCTTCATGTTGGCCTTCAGTTTGCATATTTTCATTTTGCATGCATAGTCAACATTGACATTGTGGAATTATTACCTATGTTATAATTTAGTGTTTGGATCTTTGATTTGAAGAATTTATATGCTAGATTAACCCTCCCACCACACCGTCACATGGATTGTGTGCTTGATGCTATGATGCACAGTTTAGTTGTAAGGGAACAATCAGAATTAGTGGATCAGAAAGAAACTGTACATTTTGGGAGTTTTGTTTTCGAGGGAGGAGGGTTTGATGAAATACTTGGATGACAATTTTGCAGTTTTAGTAGAGATTGAGAGTGATGTGAATTTTACATGGACTAGTCAAGTGAGATGACATTATGCTTTTTTTTTTTTAAACAAAACATTTGCATTTTACATATTTATATTGAGGATGAATATTAACATTTTGTTGTATCATTTTGTTGCTTTTTTTCCCAGCACTGGAATTAGTGAGTGTGTTGGAACAGACTTATTTATCATCACTTTTGCTTCACTTAAGTTCAATCGCCAGTGAAGGCTGCTCAGGGCCATGGCAAATATACACTAATTCTGATAAATTAATTTTGACACTGACTATATTTAGAAACGGATTTGTATCCCCACACAATTTTTTAAAGGGGAGGGGGTTGTGACTATTTCGAAACTGAGAAAAATGGAGTAAATGTAGGTGCAGGCTCATAAAATGTATGTTCACAAAGGGAAGAGAGTACACAAAATATTTAGTGTCACATATCTCATCAGTTACTTTCCATGAGTGTGAAAAATGTGGCACATTTTAAAAACTATTGTGTGTGCTTTTCATTTTTATTTTTGAAGGTTACAGGGCACAATATGCATTATGTATAATAATTGGTATGTTCTATTGTCAAAGACCTTGAAGCTTTTGGGTTTTTTTTTTTTAACTTGTTGGTGTTTTACCACAAAAGTTTTTATTATTACAACCATTTGTATAATTGGTTCTCACCTTGTGCCAGAGTGGGAACCTCCTATTGTGAGTTGCTAAACGATCTGGCATATGTTGGCATGATTTTAAAGTCCTCATAAATATTGGTTTTATATTTTACTATGATTTTCTTTTGTGTGTGTGTGGGGAGGGGGGTGGAATCTCGGAGCATTGACTAAGAGTTCATGAAAGTTATGCTCGCAGCCTTAAATATTTAAAGCAGAAGGCATCACAAATCCAGTTCATAGTAAATTTAAACATAAAGACTTGTCTTTATATGCCAGGCAGTTTAGATGAAAAAAAAAAGAAATACTGTAGTTAAGTAGATGAGAGATCTTCATGCTTTGTTGCAACCTGCTTTTCATTCTATAATCTCAACTCGGAATTCAATCACTTTACTGCAGTGACCCTTAGCTTTTTAAAACAAAAATTGTAGGTACTAGTTGGCGGTTGCTTCGCTGCGTACAAGGTGGTTGGACACACGACAATGTCTTTTTATTTTTTTCAGATTTTTGTTGCCACTTAGTTCATATCTGGTTCTTTTAGCATGACCTTTATGTATCCTTACAGTGTGTCTTCTAAACAACTCATACTCAAACGGCGTTCAGTTGTTGTTTTTTTGTATCATTATGAAAGAAACCTTTATGGACTAGAATATTTTAAGCAGATATTTTCAGGATCTTTGTTAATGTTATATTAATGGAAAAAATGTTCTTTTAACCTGCATTTTCATGATAACCAAGGAAAACAACAAAGATTAAAGAAAAGTCTAGACTGCTCAGAATTTAGTTGCACTTCTCGCTGTAAACTTAAAGACAGCCTTTAAATAAACATGAATTATCAAAGTTCATCAATTTCACAGTGTTTTCGGTAATTAACTACTTGCATGCATTAGAGACTCGCCGTTATCTTCCTCCTTGTGACCTTCTCTATGGTGTTATTAGCATGCATGTACATAAAGCCAATGATTGCAGATATATGAGGCGGATTTTTTTTCCAGTAATATCTCTACAGCAGACGTAATTTCAGGACACCTGCAGAGATGGTAGAAACGGTGAAAACCACCTTGGTGCAGATGTGCAACATCATCTGTTTTTCTTTCTACTTCATGTAGATAGACTCTAGACCCATGCAGATGAGAAATCAGAGTATTTAACATGTTTAGAGCAGGCCCATCAAGGTGAACTTGGTTAACCCCCTAAAGACTTTTTGCTGGAAAAGGTGAAAAGCTGGAAAGCTTGCTTTTAAAAATGCTCGTGCATACCATGAAATGGAGAAGTCAGTCATGTGAATCAGTTTGTCTATGAGTTATACATTTGAGGCACCTCAGATGACTTGATTTTATTTAGCTTCTGCACAAATATGAAAATTTTTGCGTGATATAGAAAATAGGAACACACTTGTCTGCTAGTCTTTCATCAATTGTAATGTGTTGGCTTTATGGGGCTGATAGTAGTAGGTTTGATATGGTAATAACAATCGCCAAATAGTTTTCTTGTTTACCTTGTTAGTTCTTGAAAAATCATTTTTGGATAGGATTCTTGGTTTTCTTTTAGACTCATTTGCTTGCTCCCTTCATCAGACTTTTCAGAAAGCCAGTTAGAATGATTAGAAGAAAAACAGTAATAAAGATGACTTTATATTTTAATGGTAAGGTGACCATCGTGTGATGAATTATGAGCATCATGAAGATAGAATCCATCTGTTCAAAATAGTGATGATTTTCATGTTCGTACCTACTTGAAGGGTGCCAACTGGCCTAAACCTAATGTGCCACCATACATTTCTTGTCAAACTATTTTGCTCACAAACTAATCAATGTATTTGTGTATGTATGTGTGCATGCATGCATACAGATGCACTCCTACAACAGGTTGTAAGACATTTTCCATATTTTTTCTATTCCAAGATTCAAATATCTTCTAAAACTCCCCGCTACCACCCTTGTGAATGGACTTGAAATTTCAGTATATATGGAATCAGTAACACCAACACCCTTTGTTGGTTTAGTGTTAAATTGCTAAGTAATTAAAAATTTTATGATTGTTGTGCCAATACACCATTGGGATATGTTATCTTCCCTCCCAACTGTTAATTTTGTGCAATTTCTTTGGCCTGCATAGATGTTTTCTAAAAAAAATGTATGAAGTGATTTTTGTTTTGTTTATTTTTCTCTCGTGTACCTAATAGTACTACTAATATGGTTATTTCAAGACAACAGAGTATGCAAGAGTATGTGTCTAACATATCGCTGAAAAATATAAACAGGATAAAGCACAACTTTTGCCATGTTGATAGATGTGCCCGACATGGATTTTGTTATGTGATCATCTGATCTGCATGGCTGAAGGTTTTTCCCCTTAATCACTCATTTTGTTGAACAGCAGCATGCTTTTGGTAATTGCAAGCAGCCTAATACAAACATGAAAGTGCATGCTGCTTAATCGTTCTTTTTTCGTTTCTCTTAACAATGAATTGTCAGAATAGTGTCAGGTATCAGTAAAATGAAGAACAGATGATACAAATGCTATTAAGAGAGCCTTTGAACCCACTTATAAGTGATGGTTTCTAACGGTTACTAGTATGCTTCTAACACTGAATGTAAAACCATGCCAGCACTAACTGTAGTTTAGCTAAAGAGCAAGAGCAACCCCATTGGGAAAGCAGTCTCCCCCAGTTGATCTTAACAGAATAGTAATTCATTGCCTTTTGCTGTTTCAGCTGTACTAGTCAGCATACATACTGTTGAAGAAAGTTTCACTTTGGAATGTTTCCAGAGAAGACAAAGATTGGCCTAGGGCCATTTAATTTTGTACCTATATATTCAGACTTCTGTTATTGCACGGCTTCTTTCTCACTCAAAGACATGCACACATGTGCTGGATGGTTCTGACAAATACATTTTTTCACATGAAGATTGTGTTACATCATGTTTGGAGCAAATTTTGTTTTAGGTTGATTACATTTTATGCTGAACTGTCCTAGATGTCTATCTTCAAATTTTATGTCAAATATTAGTGAAGATTTTCTCCAATTATTTCATAGACCATCATGGTTTTGATTTTGTTAACTATGACTGCTACCACAAACAAAGTGACATTTGCTAGTCTAAGAGGCAGAGTTATTATGGCTGGCTTGGTTGTAATGCATTTTTATATAAATTTTCTGAATTTATCTCAGCACTGAACATAATTTATGATCTCAAAATATCATACAAATTGTTTTCTTACAGCACAAGGAAGGAATGTGCCATTCCGGTATTGATTTAATTCTTTAAACATCTAACTTTATACCCCATTTTTATGCCTAAAACCAAGAAGTGTTTACATCATCCATATGTCAATGCCTTTGTTACATGGACCAGCCAAACTGACCACTGTTTTCTAAAGTCAAAGCAAACTACAAGCATTGAAGAGGGATTATTCAGACTGTTCTGGCTGCTTTGCACAGAATAAAGACCACTTTGAAAGTGTTTTTTATATTGTTGAAAATTTAGTGATATGAATGTTTTTCATTTGTCCCTTAACTGGTACTGATTGTTGGGGGAGCATGTGGATAGGTGTGGAAGCTGACCAGGTCCACTACTTGCATCTATCTTGGATGATGGTGAGCAGGTCCTGCATAGGAAGACCAGTCCATGTTTATTAGCCAGATCTTCCTCTGGCCCTCAAGGCATCCGTCTCCTTTCAAGGTTCCTTGAAGGATAGTTTTCAACAAAGTGGTGTGCCAGGTCACATGGCTTAACCAGACCAGCTTACGTCACTTGACTGTTGCAAGTAGGGATTCCTGGTGTCCTATGAGTGAGGCAATTGTACTTCATACAAAGTCATTGGTTGTATGTTCGTTTTATGGGATTAAGAACAGCCTTCTCTGGCATTTGTTCTAGAACACCCAGATTCTCCTCTCTGTATCTGAAAGCAGACTCCATACTTCACACCTGTAAAGCAGGACAGAGCTATGAGGGACCTGTGCAGATTGCATTATGTAGTAAAATGGTGTTATGACTGCAAAGAACCATGTCCAGCCTCATCATTGCTGCTGTTGCTGTTGCAATCACAATGCAGATATCTGTCTCGTATCTGCTATCTTTGGAGAGGGTGGCTCCCAAGTACTTAAGCCTGTTTACCTCTTTGAACCATACTTCTTTCATGTAATCATCTGCTTTGCTGTTGCCAATGACCATGACTTTGCTTTTGTTAGTGCTGGTCTCCATTCCATATATATCTGAACTGTTTTTCAGTCTGTTGTATAGGTCTTGCAGTTCTCTATTAGTGTCTGCTATCAGATTGATATCATCTGTAAAATGTAGGCTGAAAATCACCATTCCTTCTACGGAAATGGAAGTGTGATGGTCCTAGAGGGTTTCATGCATGATGTTCTGCAAGATGATGTTGAACAGCACAGACGATAGGGGGCACCATTAATGAGGGGTTGGGCGGATGTGGGGGGGGGATTGGTGTTTTGTGCTGAGCCAGCAACTAAGGCTATATCACGGCAAGGCAGCCAGCCCTGTAAACAGATGCCACATGCAGAGAAAGAACAGCGTGCCCGAGACGAGATCTGAACCAAGGACAGCCAACCCTCACTGTGTTGGTGACAGGCGCTAACTATTGTGCCACCAGACTGCCTGCACCATCAACAGACAACAACTGTCATGTGAAAAAATGCTACCATTTGATTATCTAGCAGTACTGTGCTTGTTGAACACCATACAGCACTTTGATGACTTGGAGGAAACCTTCAATGTTGAATTTTTGCATCACATACCATAGCCCCCTCATGCCAGACTCTTTTAAAAGTCAATGAAGTTGTGGTAGGGGTCCTGCTGATGCTGAAGATGCGTCTCTATCTGGATGTGAAAGTCAAAGATCAGTTCAAATATGCTCATATCTGGTCTGAAGCCAGCCTATTCTTCTGCTAGAAGTTTCAGAAGTGTGGTGCTGATGTGATTCTGCATCACTTTTAATATGACCTTGTTTGGGTGGATGATTAGGCATTATTGTTCTATAGTTCTAGCATGACTTTCATCCCTTAGGACTGTGTACCACTCTTTTGACATCTTCCTGTAAGACTGGTCGGTCTGCAGGTTCACTGGTTGTAGTCTGGTTGTTTGGAAGGATATTAATGTCCATCTTCAGCTGAATACTGTACAGGTCTTTTTGCAACATTCAGTCCATCAGTTGAGTAGTGCTTTCTGTGAGAAGGCAGCCCTTGATGTCCTCGACTGAAGTCTTGTGTGAGAGTCTTTAGTAATTGGTAGGTCATTTAGCTTATCTGCATATAAAGGCTTTTGCTTTAATAATAATTGGATTTATATAGTGCATTTCTCCACATGGAAGCAAGTACAATAAGCTTTACAAGAGAAATGCCAATAAGTAATGATACCATATGACATCACATGATGGGCATCACAATCAGGCAAACATACAGATAAATACAAAGTGAACATTACAAGGGACAAAGAAACCCAGAGATAGGAGTAAGGTAGAGAAAGAACAGGTTAGACCGATTACAGTAGGTATTACATGCCATTTAAGCCACCAATTTTTTATATCTCTATTGCACATGCACATACATTTGTACATATTGTAAATTCAGTGAAACTTATTAATAATGCATGCAACTTGTTGTAATTGCTTATTTCTGGAAAGCATTACTTGGACCACACAAATAATCTCAATCATGTTTAATGGTAACAATGTTTGATTACTCAGTGAAGACAACTCACTTCAGCATAACATCCACATGTATACTGCAAGAATTTGCATTAAAAATGACAGTTTGTGCTGTTTTCAATGGATAAGAAAAATGAAATTCCTGGTTCGCAACATTTGTACTGTATTAATGTCATTAAATATGATCTCTCCCCTCACCATTTTATAATTAAGTAGATTTATGTAAGCTTGCCACCAAGTTTGAGAATTTCTGCAGCGAGCGTAGATAAAGCCATGTCTGCATGTGAACTGTTTCAACAGCAACAAAACGAGAAATTACACAGTCAGGAAAAAAATCTCATCTGAGGTTCATTCACACAAAAGCATTAGAGCAACCAACAAATCTCCTTTAAGAAATGAAAAATCTCTCACATTATTCCTTTGTTCTTTATAACGCATTTGATACTAATAATAGTAAAAAATATGTTTTATAAACTAAAGGTCATGGAAATTGTTGAAGCTTATAAAGTCTCTAAAGAATCTTTCAAACCTGAAACATTCTGAAGAAGATAAGACTTAATTTATCCCAGAAGGCAATCAGAAGTGGAATCATGAAAGGGTTAAATGTAAATAATGCAAAAATCACCAAAGGCATTGTTTTCTACAGACGTAGGTATGCATGCGCTCACCTGAACAGACCTTCAATAAATGTCACACACACTGCACATTTTAATTAAAAGCATATGTGCTTAATGATGATACACAAAGAAATTCACACATACACAAAGGTGCAGAGCAGAAAATAGAATATCTTTGGCTTTGCTCAGATCCACTGCTTACCTGGCAGTGTGCACCAAAGAGTGGATGGTACCAAGCAATGGTGTTCCATACTGCTTCAGGCTCTCAGTGTGATGTTGAGCTGTAGTCAGCTGCAATCATCAATCTCAGTGTTTGTCTTGCAATACTATTCCACCTTTGCACTCAACAGATGACATTTTTAGCTCTAATTGATGAGAATAATTATAATAAAGATAATTTATCTAGAACTTGACCCCACCAAACGCAGGCTCAAAGCACTTTACAAAAAAATAAAAACACAGAGATATAATAATAATATTGAAAGCTGATCTCAAAGCAGAGTTCACTGAATGCCCTGATAGTGTAGCTATTCCTGTTGAGAAGAAAGTGATAAGATTTTGTCTGCAATCTTGCCATTGCATTGAATCTTAAATGTTAATCATGCTCAGTTTTGAAAAGGTGCTGCAGGTTATGATGACATTTATATGGAGGCTCAGCTTACAATCTTTGGTGCAGTGTGTTAACTTTCACTGACAGAAATAACGTTCCATTAACAGAGCTCTTGTTACAGCATCACGGTAACAGTCACTGTAAGCTTAGCTAAAATCTAAAATCTGAGTATAATGGCAAGATGGCACAGATATGACTGTGGAAATAAAATGGTCCAGAAACTGAAGAAAAGTAGTGCAGACACAGAAATCAATCCATGAATATAGCAAATGGCATAAGAGATAATCAATATTAGACACAAAACTCGATGCAAATAAACAGGGAAAGATCAACAGTATTTGAGGGCAGTCACCCTCTAGCCAGCTAGGCAAAGGGACATAGCTCTCCTGATTTCCAAACATCTCAGGTCTAACTGCTCATCATAAACGTATTTCATATTCCTTGTGTACTGCTGCTAGTGTATATGTGCAAGAGAGAGAGAGTGTGTGTGTCCATACAAATGTGCTTGTTAAAGTATATTCACTTAAATTCTGGAGAAGCACGTATATCAAAACTACGTACCAGTCTCTTGATTACTCTCAGAAGAACTTTCTGCTTTCGGGGTGGAGCCGCAGACAATGCTTTGTTGTAGTAGTTCTAGAAGATTATGAAAAAAACCCACAAGGTGACCTACACGTGTCACACTATATAAGCAGTAATGCATCTGGTTATAAAAACAGCTGCACTAAAATGTTAAATTCAGCTTTTTGAGCAAATGTTATATCCATCCTCTAGTAGCTAAAATTGTCTTGAATTCTGGACATGATAGACATGGAGGAAAAGAACTGAGAAAGGTAATGTGGCAAAACAATTCTATAGCTAGAAGCTGGAATAGGGTATGCAACACTAATGGCGTTTTTCACAAAAAAGGCAATAATACAATCCAATGATAAGTGAACAATGTGTAACCATAAGCTGTAAAGCAACCAACAGACCTGACTGTCTTGCGATAATGCATCTCTGCTCTCACCACCAAAAAGCTGAACCAAGAGCGACAAGTCCTTTAAGGCAAGCTCCTGAATATCTGAATCCTCATGGCACAACTAAAAGAGAAAACTTGAAGAACTTAGATTTTGTTTAAAAGAAGTTCAACAGAACAAGTATAAATTGAATTATTATAACCAGTATCTATCAGCAAACTGTACTGCTGATGCAATATATTTGCATCGGAAAAGCTGAATTTACAAAATGTTTTCTTCTGGACTTGACACAAGTGACTGGTTGGGTTTCAATCACTTAAAACCAGGACAACTTTCTAATTTCATCTTTTTCATACTTTGTTTTTACACAGAGTTCTCAATAGAAGAAAAGGTACATTTTTTTGTTTTTTTGTGAAAATGTTTTTTAATGCTTAACACATATGGCTTCATCCCTTTTCCTATCCACTCTAAAATGTTTGACCCTCACAGTTAGAAGGGAAAAGATCTACATGCAATGAGCAAAACAAGTGGACATTAGACACAAGAAAAAGCAAAATCATGATCATTATAGTAAATGACAGATTCTGAATTTGTTGTGGCTTTCAATCTTCTAAACAATAAACTGTCAATCTAAGCAATGTTAGCGGTTTATCAAGTTCAGAGTTTTCTGGAATAAAGAAACTTATTTTAGAGGAAAAATACGACAGATGAGGAGCTGACTGTTGTTTATCAAACAAAGTTTTCAAGAAACTAATCTGCTGTAACAAAAGAGGAGACAGCTGTAGTTTATCTGGACAGTTTAAAGATGGCTGTAAGGAATTGTGAAAAAAATCCACTTCAGACAAACCAATCAGCTGTATAGGATGAGAAGTTAGCACTGTGGTTTATCATCAAATAAAGTGTCAGAGAAACCAACCAGTTGTGTCAAAAGAGGAGTTAACTCTGTTAACGGTTTGTTTGTCAGCAGCAGTTGCTCCGCTTCTTCTGCTTCTTTGCTTCCCTCCCCTGGGCCTCCTACCCCTTTCTTGAGCTATTGGTGAAAAGAAAAAAAAACACAAGGCTGAACAGATGAGTGATCCATTCCCTGAAATTGTTTAATGCACAGTAATGAGGATTCAAGTAAATCTTGTGTTATAAGTTAGCTACAGATCGAATTCAAGAACAAACTGCCTGCTATAGATTTCAGATTTGTGTGATGAACAGCACCAGGCAACTGAACATAGTTCGTTATCGTCAATGATAGAAATGTCACAAGTATACATTTCTGCTGAATCCCCACAACGTTTAGGATCTTAAACTCCTGTGCAAGGATCTATAAGCTCAAAAATCCCAGCCCAATGACATATATTTATTCTTTGAGTCTTGCTATAAGTTTTATACTGACTCGGTTGTGAGAATCAGGAGGTTACCTGTAAAGCTTTGCGGACAACCTCAGACACTTGACGCAAAAGATTATGCATGAGTTCCAGTGCTGATTGCAGAATGCTGATCTCCTGTCCAGATTTCCTGGTCCCTGGAGAACCACTTGCATCACCAGCTTCAGCCCAGCACATGTGCCCCATCTCCTGCATGACCAGAGTCAGTTCGTCAATCAGACCTGTAACAGAAAAAGAAAAAGGTTCAATGGACCAGCAGAGGTAGAGAGAATGTATATGGATTCTGGTTTTTTTTTAAAATTGATGGAAAAAAAAGTAAATACTCATGTGAATTTTAAAAATGAAATTTTCTCTTTAGAAAATCTAAAATCCAGCTGCCATTGTTTTTGCTTAGGTCTTTTTTTTATTTTTGCTTTTGTTTTGGGGGGTTTTGCAGTACAGATAGAGTCAAACAATATCTGAGTTCACCTAATTCATACAACTCCTTCATGGGTGCATCTCGCTGGTTCATCAGACAGTTGAGGATCCCCAAGATGCTATGAACACTGCGCCCTAGAGGTTTACTGTGATGATCCTATCAAAAGACAGTTGACCAGTCATATGTTTAAGTAATAAGAGCATTTAATACTAACAGAACAGTGATAATAACAAGTCATTACCTTATGGCTGTGTAAGTAAAGATTTTATGCATGCGCACACACACACATGCACACACATAAAATAATGACAGTAAAGATGATGAAAGTAAAATGACTCAAGAAATCACCATAAAAAAAAAACAAGACTGACTCAAATGGAGTGACAGATCATGCAGTGTACTAGCTTATCTGAAAATGACATGAATTCTACTTACTGTAATGATCTGAAAGAGCACAGGAAGGAGTCCCAGGGAGCACATGTTGCGGGCCAAAACTGACCTGTGTTCCAGCAGGGAGAGCAGCAGGGCAAGAGCAGCACTAGGCAGGGGTTCAGGGTCTAATAGCAGACTCTCATACCTGCCACACAAACAACATAGAGGGGATTAGCAGAACCAAATAAATACATTTTCAATACGAATCTGCAAAGAGTGTGATGGCACCACTTCTGAAGAACATGAGAAGCTCAGAAAGTGACCCTAGCATCTGCCAAGTGCACAATGTCAAGGTCATGAACATGGGGGAAACAGTACGTTTTGAGAAGCTGTTTTAATAGAGGAACAAAAGCTGATGATCTAGCTGATGAAAGATAACTTAATATTTTCCCTGATGCTGGTACTAGACTTGCAACGTAATAATAGGCATCTCTTCTTATTTCTTTGTTTCAATGTTTCTTCTGTTCAAAATTTTTTTAACAAAACTATTTAATGTGCTATGAAACAGAAATCCTCCATTTCTTTCTGCTCCTTCCACGCATGCACATGGATATGCACACACACACACACAATATGCATTCCCACCAATTCACAAATCTGTCCTTACATGGGAAGAAGCTTGTCTGTAATGAGACATAAAAGGCTGTCTGTGTTGTCTTGAATCCCTTGAGAAATGAACTGGGCTTGGCTTAGAAGAACTGAAGTGATCTCACTCAAGAGATTCAAAGCTCGGGCACGTACTTCCACTGTCAGCAATCACACATCTTCAGCCTCATTACATTATACAATATCTTAAGTCTTGTTACCTTACACATCTTTATATTTAGTCTTATTACATCATAACTCAAATCCCAGTACTGAACACATATACTGTATTTAACACATGGAGTTCTGCAATAAAACCCTAACCCAGTCAACCCCAAGACTCATTTGGAAGCTAAGAACAAAATGATCTAGAAATACAAGAATGTGAGACTCTTATCGCATCCAGGAATGACAACCATATCAGGAGGAATCTATTTCATGTCTGTTTCATAAACCTGTTGTGTCCAAAGAAACACAAAAATAAAGTGGAACATATTGTGGCCATCAACTCACCATTCTGACTCCCAGTCAGTGCCACCAGTTCTGGCAGGATGGTTTCAATGATTTTCCCTTGATGTTCCATTAGCAGGGTGGGATGCTGTGCAATGCCTTCAAGGATGGATACAGCAGAGCCCACAAACTCACTGACACTCAATGACACTGGTTCGGACAAAGCAATCAAGACATTGAGTTTTCCACTAAGTTCATTGAAATCTCTCTCTATATATTTATATAATCTAAATCTAAATAATATCCTAGCCTCTCCTGCTAAACATAGTGGCTCCTCTCATTCTAATTATGATTATAAAAACTGACATAAATCAAGAGGCTAAGCATTCTTTTCTGCAGCTATTCTAAAAACCATCAAGGCTTATTCATACTTTCCCACATAGCTCATTTAGGGTAAAACAAAAACAATTGACATATTTTCATTTCACTTCAAATATAACAGAAGTCTGACTGTCGCACACACTAAAAGCTAGGTATCAAAAGCTATATAGCATATGTGTAATTGAAAAAAAAGGAATGAATTTCTGTATATGTTATGGTGAATCAACGGCCAATTTAGAAGATGCCTATACATCATTTTATAGCCGAAATAGCACAGACAGGATCATAAACAAAACAAAACCCAACAATAAAAACCCAACTAATCACACAAAAGTATGTGATAGAAATAAATGATAAATTATTTATATGCTTATAAGATTTTGCAAATTTCTTATTACTGGTTTCTTCTATTTATTATTTGCGAGTGGTTATATACACATACATACACTCTTTGCAGTTTTTTGCTATGCCATTGAGGTCTTTTTGTTTTTGCTATATTTGTTTGATGTAAAAGTTAATGTACACATTTACATTAGGATCAAAAAATGGTGAATACATTATCTGCATTATACAGTCTAATATAATTCTTTACCTTGAAAGATGGATATATAGCTACAAATATATGAGAAATAAATGATTATTTTAGCCATATTCTTGGTGCACTTTTGCAACAAAAAAAACTTAAGCAGATGTGTACTTTTGGTAGGATAGAGTATTCTGTGCCTTTCAGAGGACAATGAAAAATGGTGAGCCAACCAAGCAAACAACACTCTTATTTAGTTTAATTGCAGCAAGCTCTTCAGGTGTATGAAGCAAAAAGATAATGGGAGAAAAGAGCTAACCTAGGATCAAGGATCGAGAACATGGCTATTAAAAAATAAACACAGCTGTCTGCTAAACACAAAGAAAATGTAATCCTAAGATATGATATAAAAGAAACTGTATACCCAGCACCTTTGAGTTTTTCTGAAAATAAAAGTTCAGAAAAGGAAAGGTAATTATAACAGAATATTACCTTGGTAATTACATGAATTACATTCTGCTACAAAAGAATTTATTAAGAAAAATAAACACAAATCTTCACACACTCGACTTTCTAACCTTGTCTGTGTGACATTCTGTGACGATGTCCCTGTCTGACTGCTGCTTATTAGTGACTTTATGAGTATCAAATCACACCGAAATTATAAGCAATCTGGTGCACAACTATGAAGGTTATTTGATTTGTAAAAGAAACGAAAATGTTAGACATTAAGAAATTCAGGTGAACCCAGTTCAGTGTTCCACAGTACCGTGAGAACCTGTTAAACTGTTTATTATAGCAGCAATTATATTGTCACTCTTTCAGTAACTTAATACTCATTTGTGTTTTTACTATGAAGTGAATGTCGTGTTAATTTGACACACTGTTATGATTGCAGTTTCAAAATGTGATGTCTATATATAAAAACATGATTGTTATTATATGATACATTTCTGGTTTGTATCATTGTTTGATTCATGGATACAAATGCCCCTCTGGGCTTATAGCCGAATAAAGAAAAGCAAGCAAGCTGACCATCAAAACTTGATACTCTCATCAACCTTTTTGACAATAGGCTTGTTTGTAACACTTTTTTATCCACACAAAATCTAATGTCTACTTTCAACATCTCGTTTATAAAGCCAACTGATCCTAATGACAGATGGTGTAGACTGAAATAACAAAATGCACAGAATAATAGAAACCATCAGACAGTTTTCATGGCATTGTAACTCTTGTGATGAAGAAAAGGGAAGTTAAAGAGATGTCTGTGAATCTTGTCTCTGTTCATGTCTCACCTGATGCAGACTCAATGTTGGTTTCCCCGCTCTCAATGCATCGCACATGTACCATTAATTGACCGTAGCTCTTCATAAACTCCTCTGTCATGACCTGACCCCTAAACACCTATTTAAGGAAAAATGTACCACAATCAAGAAAAATATCAACTGATTTGTAAAATTATTGATCTCTTGAATTTAAGATAATTGCACAATAAAATTAGTCTTTACCAAAAACGTGAAAGAAAGAAATATTAAAATTAAAGTATTAATAAAAGTTATCAATGCATTCAAAAATGATGTGTATCTGCACTGCAAATAAACTAATAAACAGACATCAACAACATTGAAAATATTAAATTTAAAAGTAAAAAGTCAACACTCTATTGTTAATGGTTCAAAGTGGGTTCACAAATGTATATTAATTACTGGTAATACTAAATATGATGAACCATTCAGATGCATCTACACCTGCTCATGTAAGAAAACACAACCACATAACATATTACCTGCCAAACTGCAAAGAATATCAATCCTCGACAGTCAAAATCACTTCCATAAGTAAAACTGCACAATTTTTACCAACACTTTTCATGAAAAACAGTAGCCTGCAATTGCCACAATTGTTGTCTCACCTGACTTGTGACCAGGTGTGTGAAGACTGCCAGCAGTGGCAAAGTGGACTTAAGCTGCCTCACCTGAGCTGTTGATGGATGCCTGCGTCCAGCTACAGCATCTAAACTACCCAGCATCTCACCTGTCCAATAAAGCAGAAAAAAATGAAATGACTAAGCCAATGGTACTCACCTAGTCAATAACGCAGTGGTTTCAACAAACCTTTACAACTTTGGATGATTGGTACTTGAATCAGAGATTGTAAAAAAAAAAGAAAAAAAAAAGAAATGGTGAAGGAAGGCACAAAAAGTTTCAAGTAAAAAAAAAGAGAGGGAAGAAATGAATGAGGATAGAGATAAGAATGCAAATCACAAAGATTATATATACATAACTATATACATAACTATACACAACCTATATAAAGACTATATGAGCATATGGACACACAACCTATATAAAGATTGTGTGGAACTAATAATGGGGCGGGAGTCTGGGAAACCTACGTGTTATGATGGGAACTTGGACCAAAATGCCAGAAATGAGCAGATGTAGACAGCTGCCTAGGTACTCCACCACATCATGCTCCTGACCAGGCGCCAAAGTGCCACGTGGTGTAGTGTGACGACTGTCCCTCTCCACGTACATCACAAGCCTAACAACAGTAACAAAAGAAGCAGCTAATAGTTACAAATTTCATTTCACACCTTTCACATCTTGTGAAAATAATTTCTACTGTGTTTTAATTAGAGCCGAGAATGATCACTTAATTTTGTTCACTAGAAGATAATCAGATTGTATGACATTCATTTCTGATATGATGATGTCATCCCATGTAGACTAGTGAAAAATAAAGGACATTACACAAATGTAACTTCATTGATTTTCTTAATAGACAATAATATAGACATAATGACTTTTATATCTATTAGAGATAATCATCATCTTGTTTAATTTGTTATAAAATTTAAAAATGATCTAGCTGGCAAACAGTAAGCATCTATGCTAATCATCTCTACTCTGTAAAAAGAACGCTATTTTTAGAAATAATTTTTTTTTTTTTTTGCATGACGTAACATATTACCAGATGACATGACTATATGGAGATCACTAGGGTCACACACATTTATGATGTTACCTGTTCTGACATGCGTGCAACAGCATCTCAGTGTTGTGACATACAAGTTGGTGTATCACTACCAGTGCCTTGCCTCGGATTATTGTTGATGGGCTGTCAAGCAGTCGGATTATTTTCAGTAGAAATTCCTAGAAAAATTAGATTCTCTTTGTTCATTAGATTGTAATTTTTTACCAGCATAAAGTTTGTATGACTATCCAAACATTGATGAAAAGATTCAGATCAATACACAACCGTAAATGAAAGACAATTATAAAATCACACCAAACGTTAAACAGTGAAAGTCATGGAACCAATCTTTAAAATATAAGACATAAACATGTATTAAGGAAAATAATCCTCAAATAATTCTGACAAACTTTATGAATAGTTAACAAAAAATGGATGTTAAAAAATATCATTTTTGGTAGAAAATTTCTTTCTTTGAGTACTTACCAGATGACATGACTATATGGAGATCACCCTCTAGCTACCTCAAATCCAGCTGTCCAAACCAGTTCCAGTCAAACGACCATAGAACGGAAGTACTTGAATTCAGTTCAGCCCCCTCCCATCCCACCTGTCATGCTAGTGAGCCTCTCTACTCCAGTTTTTCGCATGAACTGAGTCTAGAACCCACTGCGGGGAGGTGGGAGGGAGCTAGCTGTCATCTGGTAAGCACTCGAAGATAGAAATTTTGCTACCAAAAATGGTATTTCTTCTTCGTACTGTACCAGATGACATGACTATAAGGAGACTAACCAGGTGGAGGGAGTGGCAACCCACCCTGGCATAGACCATCATTCGCTAACCGACTGAAAGACTTGTATTGCTCCGCCAGCAAGACACTTTCTAAAACCTGCCGCTCTCAAACATCGACCTGTACTTGTTAGCTTAAGTTACTGGAAAACTACATAAACACATCCACATGCTGAAGTAAGGAACCTGTTATCGAAGGTTACTCACGTACAGCAACCCGCATCCCCCTGCTCCCCGCGGGGGTGGGTGGAGGTATTAAGCCGCAGCCACCACATGTGCAGCCATTAACGGAGCACCGTGCACAGAAGGAAACGGTATGCTTTGCAGAGCAACATAATGTGATTTTCCTTTTCCTTCAATACTTAATCTAAAACAAAAGTGCATTAGACACCACTTGGACCTGTAAGGTTGCTGACAGAGGTGGCACAAGAAATATACTCTTGCATTGCCACCTTTGCCCAGTCCTTTTCTAAAAGAATAAGGTAGTGGTGTCGTGCAACCGTTCTGTAAGTGTAAGTAGATATCTAGCCTTACCTTATACGATAAAAGCATTTAACAGGCTAATACGTATAGTTTCCTGCTGCAGTCCATCTTTGACAACCCGCACAAAACCTTGTCTCCAGTGGCTTCTACAGACCACTCTCTTAGGAGCGGCAAACTTCATAAGGAAAAGATGAGCAGGACTGGCAGGACAGGCAGTCAGTACTGCGAAGATGTTAGATAGCAAGGAGCCTTCACCGTACTTCATAGGCCGCACTGGTATATCCAAGAGACCGCAGAAACGAGGTAGCTGACACACGCCTTAAATGCCTCAAGCTGGAGTAGAGAGGCTCACTAGCATGACAGGTGGGATGGGAGGGGGCTGAACTGAACTTGTCCTACTGTTCTGTGGTCGTTCGACCGGAACAGGTTTGGACAGCTGGATTTGAGGTACCTAGAGGGTGATCTCCATATAGTAATGTCATCTGGTACACTATGAAGAAGAAAGGACTTTGCTGCTGACTGATGCATAGGGTTGCAAAATACCTTATCCTGTGTTAGACGAGAAAGACTGGCATTGCTGGCTACCAAGGCCCCAAACATTGTGACTACTGCCTGCTGTACACGTGTAATGCCCTGGGTCAGAGCCTGGCACACCACAGACAACCCCACAACCTCAATGACACTTTGAAACACCAGCGGGTTGTGCCATGTCACATGACAGAGTGCCTAAAAGAAAAGAAGAAATATATTAAAACTGTGACTTGAAAAAGAAATGCAGGTCTTTGTGTGCTCAGTTTCTCTGTTGTCATTATGCTTAAATATGAGTACACTCACCGACAGAGCAGTGATCCGCAAAGAGTCCACAGTTGAGTGTTTGTACGCATACCACAGTGCTTGGCCAATTTCATTTGTCACAAATTTCTGGGGGCAGAAAACAAAAGAAATGTTAGAAACAATGAAGCATATTTTCTGTTATTTTTGTGTAATGCTTTTAAGCAAGTGTATTGACTGCATGTTTCTGAAAGAGAAAAATTCTTTCTAGTTCAAAGAAGACTACAAATTTTATGAGTTGATAAATTTCTAAATCTGCCTAACTTGGATTTTATTCAGCAAAAGGAAACAGACTGTGTGCACTAACCTCTGCATGAGATCCATGACTAGCTGTTATGGTCTCGATGATCTTTGCAGCAATGTGATTCAGCACTGGATCTTCCTGGTTATCATCACAATGTTATCATTAATGTTGTTATTTAATGTTTCACAGCACCAGCTATATCAGATTTCCTTTATATTATTTTCATCCATACTATTTTTCTCACCTGCAGGTCTTAAAGCCAAACACACTCAAAATAGCATATAAAATATAAACAGTCAATGGCAACAATATTAACAGCAATATCTCACGCATAATATCTTCAGAAGATGAAATGAGAAATTGAACTGATGCTGTACCAGAGTCTGCACCATCAGGAATAAAAATATTAGCTAAAAGATCAATTCTTATCAAAATTGTCAACTTAACAGAATATAAAGCATTATACATTTTTAAAAATAAAAATGTTCAGTGAAATTATGCATTTAATTTTGTAAGAAGGCTCATTTGTACTGGTCTAAATGTTAAATTCAGATGTCACTGAAGGCTGCAGACAGTGTGAAAGTATTGCCCAATCGACAACCATATCTTTGTGATAGCACAGGAAACAAGGTCTTATCCTGTTTCCGAAACCCAGGTGAGAATTATGGTTGAAATGCTTATACCTTATGAATGGAACTGCCTACATTTAGGGAACTAATATCTTTTAGTGAGTTGAACACATTATAAAAGAAGGGCAGGGAGAGAATAAAAACAGACAAAGAGAAACCAAAGAAGTTGGGTTAGGGGTAGAAAGAGCAAAGTGAAGAAAGAGGGAAAGGAGAGAGACTCACTCCATCCCGACAGCTGCGTGTAATGATTGTGTACACCATTGATGGCACAGCCCAGGCTTCCACAGGACTTTCTTTGTTTTTCTGTTCCTGAGATAAAAAAAAATCTCATCAATTTTGCATGCACACTTAAGAAATGTAACATAAAAATGTAGACATTTTTGGAAAGGAGAAAGCTTGAACCTAGCAATAAAAGTAATAAAAATTGCCTTCCCCTTACTTCCCCAGCAAAGCCACGATTGTGGCTCATCGTGCTATACAGGTTAATGTATTACATGTCACTTGCATGATGCACTTACACCTAAGTGTCATGCTGTGCACATGTAAAAATGACTAGCACCCAAAGGCAGTAATGTTCACATACTGTTGAACAGTTGCAAACTGACTAGTTCACACCACAGTGTGAGCCTTTTTACCTGGTTTCAGATTGTGATTTTCACACTGACTGACAATGAAATCCCTTCATAACCAAACATAATTTGATACGGAGGGGCAGGACTGTTTGTCTTGTGCTTTTCTAATAATTCATGTGACAGTACATGGATGATAGTCTGACATTGCTGCACAAAGCCATTCAAGAGAATCACAATGTAAGTTAAGAAACTACTATATGCTATCCTAATAAGGGTCTTCCTGTGACTATCTGTAATTTAAAACTGGTGAAGGAAATTAAGAAATGTTGTCGAATAAATCCATGTCAAGCAAATATTCTTTCGCCAGATTCTTTTAAAACTTTTAACTCATTCTACAACATAAGGAAATAGCAAAGTGTCATTAAAGCTTTTCTCATTTGAAAGCTTATGGTGTAAATGCAAGGACAATGGAGAGATACTATAGAAGCTAAACAAATCTGACCCTACCTGTGAAGCCGCCAAACACAGCATCTCACCCACTGCAGGTAGCAGTCCCTGTTTCAGTTTGCTGTTCTTGACATTCTCTCTGAATACCTCAGTCACCAATGTCAGAGGCTGAGAAAGACAGATTCACTACTAAGATATCACGAACTGCTACTACTTTACTACATTCCACAATTACAGGAAAGCTATTAATCATCAAGAGATTGAAAGACACGAACATCTTGCAGAAAAACTAAGAGAAAGCTCCATCACACACAAACCACCATATAGGTGTGCTGTGCTGAAAGACTAAGGAGAAGGTGAGAATATTGGAACAGGACAGCACAGGCAGACTTCCAGACAGGTAAATTGCATGGTCTTGGATGGATGCACATCATCCAACAGAAACTACAAGAGGCAAGTGTAATAGATATCTTACGAGCTAGCTTACACATTTACTACAATATTATCTACAGACTGGATTCTAACCATATTGTGACAATTTCAAGTAAGCATATTAAACCTAACCAACATAATGCATGAAGAAAATGTGGTGGACTCACTTCACAAATGTTGACATTTTCATCAAGGGTGTCCGCAAAATGGGCGATGAGGGCCATAACTCTCCCAAGTTTGATTCGTCTTTGAAACAGTCAAAAGCTGATGAAGTAACTTTCACAAACATTGAACAAAAGTCAACAGTGTAATAAACTTAAGTTTTCTTTCTTTGAAAAAACCAAATATAAAGTGTCAGAAAGGCAGAGATGCAATACTTCTGGAGCATGCACACACACAAAATTCATCCTCTGGAAAATCTGTTAATATATTCACATATATATATATATATATACCTTTGATGATACTTGACCTAAAAAGTTTCTTGCCCTACCACTAACTCATAAAAATTCACAGCCAGATAAAAGGACCCAACTTACACGTCCACATTAGAGCAGTCTCTTATCTGATGTGCCAAGACCATCAGTGCATTGGTATTGACAAATGCTGTGGCTACCACCCTGTTAGAGGCAATTGACGCTGCATAATGGAGAAGATGTATGCGCTTCTGGGAAGGGGGTCCTTTCTCGGGTGAGCCAATACTCTCAATGACAGCTCGGATATGCTTTAAGAGCTCTTTTTCTGTCATGCTATTCAATTTTTCACCTGAAATTTGAAATAAAAGAACATCTTTAGTTAATTCAAATGTTATCAAGACCAGAACACGTCAAACTATCAATTAATGAGATATATATATATATATAGAGAGAGATATGCAAGCATAGTCAGATGTAAGAGTATGTATGGATGAACTCACGTTTACACACTCACTCTTCATACATTCAGGGTAAAAAATATATAAATTTTTTGTAACAGGCTGGAGAAGAAGATAAAAAAAAAACTGATAACCTGTGAAAGGAGGAACAGGAAGTGCCTTTTGGTCGAATTTTGAGGCTGCTGTAACTGGTTTCTGAATCTTGAAAAAAAATAAATTGAAAAAAACCTTATACCATTTTGTCTCTCTGTAAAAGGAAATTCTCTAGCTGTCAAAATCAATAAAGAAATCAATAGTACGATCAATCAATCAGCACATTTATAGACCACCTTTTCTCTGGCAACAGCAAAGCTCAAAGAGTTTTACATATACACATGTGCACGAGGATGCACCTTTTAAGGGCAAGCATCAAATGCACCTTCATAAACATGCATACTCACAAAGCACACACACGCACACAGACAGAGTGGAGGAATTTGGAGTATCTGGAGAAAACCACCAATGGTCAGCCCTGTAAACAAGTGTCACATACTGAGAGAGAAATGTTGGAGCTGAAATACGAATCCACGATACCCAACTCTCCCTGCCATGGTGACAGGTATGTTACCCACCAACTGCTCAAATAAGTGACTATTATATCAACATAACATGACAACAGTACAATACCTGGTATTTTATTACAGTCTGAAATTAGATATAGTGCCCAGCCCAGTAAAATGTAACTGAAGCATAACCTAGACTGTCATCTTAGACCTTCTCTACCCATTAATTCATTTGTGATGCCATGTAAAAACTACATTTCAAGATAAGTAACTCTATAAAGAATTGATTCTACTTATGAGAGCAGGAGCTCTTTGCTTGGAACAGTATTCTGGAGTAGAAAATTTTGAAAATAACTGCAAGTCCAGCTGCTAGTCAGCAGCAAATGCTCATGTCTTATTCAAATTAACATTTCAGTGTGTCACAATTGATTTGATTAGGCATCAAGACGAAGTAAATCAGAAAGATTAAAAATAAATATTTACCTTAGGATTGTCAATGATCTGTGAAGCAGTGAAGTCACTGTCATGAAAGATAAGCTTCTGCACATTGCCCTCACTTGTTTTGTCAAAACTCCCACTGTCTTCCTGGGTTCCCCCAATGACTTCTCGAGTTGTCAGGGGTGACTGAATCTGACGATAGGGAGAGGTCACTTTGTCATCTGGTGGCACAGCTGTGTGAGGCCGAGCACTTAAAAAAAAATAAAAACATGAGGGGATCAGTTATTCAGCTGGTCAATCAACCATGCACTTACACTATATGCCTGCATGCACACACACACACACATGCACGTCATTTGCCAGTGACTGCTAAGGGCAGAGGGGACAAAAAAAATAAGCAAATAAGCAAGGGGGCAGGAAAAGGAATAGTCAGTTAAATAGTAGATGAGGATGTTACCAGTCAAGTGTTGAGACCAAGAGAAATAAAACGTTTACATAGAAGGACCAAGTTATGTCTTATTGCAATACTACAGTGCATGCATGGGTGAGTGTGCACACACAAATCCCTTAAAAGAACTAGCAGGGTGAAATATTTTTTTCAAATGATGGGGTAAAGTTTAGTGCAAAATGTTATTTCCTAAAATAAATCTCCCCGATTCATTTTCAAGATACATGCATCAACACACACAGTAAAAGGTAAACAACACAGACGCCAAGATTGTACCTGGATATGTTTACATTGTGGGTACCTCAGCCAATGGGAGAGCTGAGATCATTTGTTAATTATATGTATGTGTACAAATGTGATGTCATGATTTTGACCTCTTTCTGTAGATGGTGATGTTTATGTCTCAAGAACAGAAGGGGTGTATGTACCCAGATTTGGGGAAACATCATCTAGCACCAAGCTTTACCCAGCCATTACAAACAAATTTTGGACCCCACTAGTCTTTTAAAAGTAAGTTAGGATGGCTCTGTATGTGTGTGTGTGTGTGTGCATCATGCATAAGAGTGAGGGATCAAGAATTGGATATGACATGCATGTGTGGGCGTGTGTGTGCATGCCCCTACTATCATAAATGAGAGCAAGGAATCAAGAAGACTTTCTCTAGTTAACCAGTTGATTTTGCGTTAATTTTCTATATAATAAACAACAGGCAATAACAATCATAATGTTTGCCAGTCTTTACATCTCGACTATTTGACTGAACATGAATGATTACAATATTTTTCACACCAAGATGAAATGACACTTAATCAAGCAGCACACCGATGCTTTAACTATGCAAAAAGCAATGACTAAATATTTAAGGCTAAGCATTTACCTCAGTGTGAATAGAGTGCTACCTCCTGTATCATGTCCAGGGGCTGTCTTAGGACGAAGGACATCTCCAGTGAAAGTTACTGTGAAATAGGAAATATTATTTCTTCTTGAAACACAATAATTTTCAAGACAATGCATGTTTGAGAATATACAAAATTTTAAACTGCTAACAGCTTGTGAAAATTGTATATAAATATAGAGAATGCAAATTAATGACCAGAGAAAATGCTTACTAATGGGAATGAAAAAACACATTTTATAATCTATTGTGTAATTCATGCAAAACTCACAATGATGAGGAGAGTCTACCATGTCAAGCCTTGAAACAGACTTTTCAATGGATCGTCGAAAATCCAAACTTTTGATGCGGCCGAGGACTGAACTAGCGTTGTGTTCAAACACAGTGCTTTGACTAGCAGGAGTAGCAATCCCACTGGTGTCTTGTGACATGTTGAAGTCTTTTGCTAAGGATAAAAGCTTGCCTTGCCAGAAGCTATGGTTAACCAACCCTTGCCACCCCAACCTATAACACATTTGAGAAAAAGCATATAAACAAGGCTATTATGTATGCAGATTTGCAAATACAGGTATTGAATAAAGCCCTTTTAACACCAATAAGTGTATTCTAATGAATAAGTAACAAAGATGCATATTTTATTGCACTTTTATTAACCCATTTTCTACTATCCCCCATTCATGCATGCATTGATTTATTTGAAACTGTAAGAAAACTTTTGGTATTTAGCAATTGTCAAGTATTCCATCTACATTTTCAGTGTAGTATCCAGTTTTTCATGTGTGTGTCTTCAGCATCAGTGGGACTTCTATCACAACTTCATAGACTTTAAAATGGCTTTTGACAGAGTCTGGCACGAGGGGCTATGGCATATGATGCAAAATTTCAACATAAGAGAAGGCTTTGTCCAAGTCATTAAAGCACCATATAATAATAGCTCAACAAGCTGCTAGATAACCAAGTAGGAGCTTACTTTCGCACTACAGCAGGCACACATCAAGGTGCCCCCTATCACCTGTGCTGTTTAATGTCTTGGAAAACACGACCACGACACTTCCATTGATGGAAGGCTGATTTGCAGCCTATGCTTAGCAGACGATATAGATCTAGTACTAAAAAACTAAAGCAAGATCTTATCAACAGACTGACAGAAAGAGCGCATATGGAATAGAAACCAGCACAAAGCAACGTCATGGTAACTGGCAATGGCAAAGCAGAGATCTACATAAACAGGGCACAGATTGAAGAGGTAAGACCCTCTCCAATGATGTGGTAGCTCCACAACAGATATTCACATCAGGATCACAACAGCAACAGTGGCAATGGCTAGGCTGGAGAGGGTCTGGTGCAGCCATAACATCAGGTTTATTACAATGTACAATATACAAGGCTCTATGTAGTACTGATCCTGCTTGATGGATTTGAAACTGGGAGTCTGCTTGTCAATACGGAGAGGAGAATCCAAAACTAACTGGTATTATTTCTTTCTAAACAAATTTCTTGAGAGGATATTGGTTAATAGAAGTTTGCCCATTTTGAAAAGATTAGAACCAATACATAAACATGCTTTTCAATGAATTCTTTGTCAACTGATCCCACCTGCAATTTTATATGTACTTTTTTATTACAGTCATACATCAGGACTAGGTCTTGTGAGGATGTTTATCCAGTTTTTGATCTTTCTTCTCTCATTCCTTTCTCTGGGAGCAAATCAAACATTTTTTTAAAAAGTCTAAACCAAAAGACTGCCCAGACCTCCTGGTTGGATCTTTCTGAAGAAGATTTTCAAGCAGACTGAGAAATTCTGGTGATGGCTTGGCAGACAGTCTTGAGCCTTATAACAATACAATAAAAAAAATCAAATTATACATTGCAGAACATACAATTTTTACAAAGTAAAATTATAATTAAACACTTGATCTTTTAGATCATCAAAATGTTGATCCAATTTTGGCAAACTATTAATTCCCATTATACTTTCACCTCTCCTTTAAAAATTCAATACATATATCAGCCAAAGACCTGGTTAGGTCTATTAAATTAATCTAAAAAGAAGAATCACACAAGATTTAATTGGATTTTTCAACTTTACCTTTGACTTTTGGTGTTGGAAATTCCTTATTCAGTACTTTTTCCTTTAGAATTTCTTTTGATTCTCCTAAAAATGGAGGATGCCCTAAAAACAGACAAAAAAAAAAAACACTGAACAGATTTCAGGATGGTATTGGAGACTAAGAAGTCCCATATACTTCGTGAAGAGAAATCTTTGGACATACTTATTAATGCTTTGATATCCCAGCTATCACCTAAAGTACACAGGAGACTAACCCTTAAAAATTTGCCATAATACTCTTCACTTGGACTGTGCAGCTTACATAAGACTGCTGAGGTTTTTACTAACAGTAATAGAAAATACGACAGACGTAATTTTCAGTTTTTTCAATGAGAAATCTACTTCAGAGAGGTAAAACTGCATGAATATTTACCTGCAAACATCTCATAAAAAACACAGCCAAGAGCCCACAAGTCTGTCATAATATTTGGCTCTCCATCTTGAAACAGTTCAGGTGACATATATGTTGGAGATCCTGATAGATAAATTCATTGAACAAACATACACTATCACTAACCACAACTAAAAAAATTATTCAAACATTAATTATTGACAAATGCTAATAATAATTGAGTGAGCACTAAAGAATATTCAGTAGTACCCCAAACCTGCAGGTAATGTGTTCCAAGACCTAAAGCAACTATGTGAAACTGTAGATAACACCAAACACTATATACCACAAATGCTGTGTATCACAAACGTTGCATATAATGGCAATTAATGCAAACAACGAGAATGTTTGAGATAGAATATAGGCAAGTTCTGTGGGAAAGTGTGGATACGTGGACATAGGAGTCAAGAACTGGGCTGGTTAGGCCTGCTGGAATTCACCATGTTAAAATCCATTCTCACTCAGTGGGGATTTTGAAACTAACAAATCACTTATATCTTTTATTTTCAATTTTTGTGGAGGGTTGTGGAGGTGGGCTGCAGTATTAAACAATGAGTCACTCATCTTGATGTTTACATTTAAAGTATATGAACCAGCATAAAAATTACGCAGTTTAACAGGCAGGCTATTGAAACTGGAATTTCATAACCCCCTGATTATGTTAACACTCTAACCCTGGGTGATTGTCAGCTAAAGTGGATATGACAAGCCTGCTGGGGTTACTGAACTCTTTTATACAGTTACTCATAGTATAGAATCCTAATGGCAACTAAAATTGGAACAATTTTAAAGAAAATTCTACAACTGAAATTGTTAACGTTGTGGCACAAAACTTCATTAACTGTAATGATATTCCTCTTTCCACAAAACCCTTTAAGACCTTTCTAGGTTGGTTTTTTTTCCTTCTTGTAAATAAGAATTTCTTGAAACCTGTGGTGGAGTTCTGCTTCACAATCTCTTCCACTGACTGGGTATTCCAGTGCTCTCCAGCATCAGCAAACTTGTAGAACAGCTCCTCCAAGTTTTCACCCTCTACTTTGGCCAGCCCAAAGTCTGCATATTTAAGCACTCCTGATGAGTCCATCAGAATCTGTTTCAAAACACCAGAAACTTATACTTACACTGACCCAATAGGCCATCAGTCAATGGGGTGAATAATAAAAGATCACCCGGTTTACAGATGTACTGTCTTTATTTGTAAATTATTTGTAAAACTGCACAGTAGTAGGGAAGAGTTCAAGTGTTTTATTTATGGAGAAAGAAAAAAAGAATCATGGGTATCTTTTTGAAAATTTAGCAAGACCTGCACATTCATGTTTCCCAGAAACAAATCTTGCAGAATACACTATTATATATATATATATATACTAAACTAAATAAACTATAAACTATATGTATATATAGTAGACTCACATACATCCATGCTCGCACTAGCATATTTTTGACCATCAAATAAACATATTTACATGTAAAGTACACATCAATGCTATTACTTTGCTCCAATGTCAAGAAACTTTGTTCATTATGGATGACGAATTTTATGTATGTAAAACTGCATCAGTAACATTTGATAACAAGTGATGCTGATATATTACTATTAATAATAAAGTGGATTTATATAGCACTTTACCCCACCATCAAAGGCTACCTCAAACCAATTTACAAAGAAAAAAATATTAGCAATCAGACATAATAAAAATAATGGACTTAAAACAAAGAGTTCACTCTGTTCTCATGCTGAGAAAGAGAATGCAATCAGCATAGATGCTGTCACTACAGCTCAGCACTACAACCAAACTACTATCCATTTATAGCCTTCTCTGTGTCATTGACTGTCTGTTGACAACTTCTGTCTCACTAATTACTATCTCCTGCAAGACTTCATGCTGGAAGAAAATTTTAAAATGTGTCTGACCAACACTACCACTTGCTCTCTGGTTCTTAGCTTTTACAACAATTATTTTGAAAAGAAGGAAGGTTCATTTTTTAGAACTGCAATACTGGCAATACTTTCAATAGGGTATTTTTACAACATTATGTCTTTTCATATTCAATGGCACACATGTTATAGCACAAAATGTTGGTGGTATGCTTTTGAGGGAGGTCAGTCACTTCAGCACAAAACCACATTGCCCCAGACATTTTGACCTCTCCCCAGAGGCTGTTTGACTCTTGTCGTGACCAAAGCATCCCAACATCAAAAGCCTAATCCACCCAAGCCCAAAAGATGAAACAATGACCAACGATACAAGTAGCTATTAACACATGTTTGATGTTAACCAATATCTGCAGGCACCAAAATAAAGAATAAAACTACTTGTGTCATCAGCGATTGATTCATCGTGGAGGCACAGGTTGATTTGGCTTTCGGTGTTGGAATGATTTGGGCTTTCAATCGGACTCTGAGGTCAGGTTGATTTGGCTGTGGCAATGTGGCTTTGCATTGAAGTGACCAATAACCACTTTTGCCATCTATACAAAACATTAAACAATATGTAGATAAACGAGTAATGACATTATCTACCACAAACCTTTGACGGTTGCAGATCATGAAAAAGAATACCAAGGGAATGGATATAGTGTAGACCAGTCACAAGATGTACACCAAAGTCACGAATAGAACTCTCTGGCAAATAAAGATCTTGTGTCAGGATGTCTGCCAGACTACCACCAGTACACAGTTCTACCACCAGCCACAGGTGATTGCTTGTTTCATACCATTCATGGAACTGAACCACATTTGGATGACCAATATCATGAGTCATCCTGACCTAGAGAAAACAAATATATGTAAAGAGTGTTTTTATTAGCTGCATAGGTAAACAAATAAAGAGAATGAGAGTAACAAAAAAGATAATTGGCAAAAAAAGAAAGACCAGTTGTACTTGGCATACGTACAGTGTTTGTCACCTCTGGCCTTTTGCATTTGTCAATGCAGTGAATAGCAACAAAACTAATGCTGCCCTTTCTTCTTCCTTTGTAAATAATGGCATGATCTCTCTTGCCAAGTTCTTCGTAGAGTACAAAATTTTCCATTATTATGGAATATCTGCAACAGGACAGTCAGGTAAATGAGGCAACCTGAGCTGAAATACATGGAGGAATAATATATATATATTGATGTGACACGAACATGGTCCTCTTACTGTTCAGTGTATCAATACATTTACAGTGATGCTCACACACGCACACACACACAAATAAACCCATATATATATATCCCCTCAAAATATGTTGCAACGACATATATATTAACAATCACAGCATCATATATAGCTTCTATGGGATTGTTATGTCTTGCAGAATTCTCATGACGTAATATTTCTGTTATTGAATATTTTATCTTTCTTCTCACCACGTGCGAGATCTAGATTTATATTCTAAATGTACAACTAATCTGTACGTTATTTTTTTTCCATGCAGTCCCTTAATTCATCGTTTTACAGTGCGCAGGTGGCGGCAAATAGAAACAACTATTTGATGTTGCTGTATGCAATACACAAGATGACACGGTATATGCTTACCAATTTCAACAATCAAAATGAGAATAACGGAGAACATCTTTCCGACTATCTTGTAAGCGCAGGAGTTTTGAGCGTCCTTAGCAGCATCTTGGGAAAGGCGCAGATACAAAATTCCGGAAGTTGGATACCGGCAAGGTGAAGGCTGCTTGAGCACATTTTCAGCCAATCGAATTGCGACTTTTGACAATATGGAAGTCGTGTATGTGTGAAACTATCACTGAAGGTAAAAGAAAGGTACCTAGTCGGTCATGAAACATTCAGTGTGAGTTCAGGGGGCTCTTAGCAACATCATAACGTATTTTACTTTATAATGTTACTATTTATGTGTAGCTGGTTGTTGTACTTTTACTTGATAGACGTATTTTTTTAATCGTAGACCACTTGTTTTTTCACTTCAATTTTGACTCCATTAAAAGTTAACACCCACTGAATAAGTGGGACTGAATAAGTTTCCACCGTGTCGTCTGCAGTTTTTTTTTTATTTCTTGACTCGAAGCAGTTTAGCAGAAATTTTATGAGCTTGACGTTCTCTGTGACTTCTTTTCATTATGTAAAATAGTACTGCTCTTTCTCTTACTAGCACAAATAATTTCCTGATGTGGAAGACTTAGAGCAGTAACACAAATAAAGGTTGGTTTCGCTTACCAGAGTGGAGAAAAAAAACCGATAATTTTTTTTGGCTTAATGTTTGTTGAATAAAATTTACTACAAAGGCGGTGTCAATCTGCTTTTATACTATGACACACACACACGAGAAGTCAAAATAGGCAGAATTTTATTTTTTACAACATAAATGCAGATTAGTTAACATGATATATTCAACTTAATGATAATAATATAAGTAGTAAGATGAGCTGTTGTAGTTTCTTACATCATTGCTAGGATGTCACAGCTTAACAATTAGAAATTTAAATGGCCCATAAAAATGTGTACACTTCATAATAAAGTGCTGAATTTAATGTCAGAAATCAAGTATGTAATCATGATGCAAGGCTTCACAATAGGAAATTCATTCATTATGCACATAAATGTGTTTTGGCCTGTTGAAAAAATTTACACTAATGAATTTAAGTGAGTTTTGGAGAAATCTGAAAGTTATTAAACTGTAAAAAGATGGTTCTTAAAAAAAAACTGTTTGACATCTCAGAAAATTCTAAGTTCTCAAATTTGGTTTGTTTAGGGAGGTATTTATGTTTCCATGGGCAAGTTAGCAGAAGAAAAATTGTATGTGTATGAGTGAGAACGAGACCAAGGAAGAGATTTTATATGTATGCTTATATAGAATCACACATGTAGGATTGCCTTTTTGTAATGTAAATGTGGGATTTATTTATTCGTCAACTGCAAAAATATGAGGCCAATTGAGTTTGAAATATGACTTGCTTGATAAATTAATATTTTTTAATCAGTGATAACACAAAATTAAGATAAAAGGCACTTTTTCTGAATTAGCTTTTCCTAGTCAACAATTTCAGGTAGATTTAATGATGCAATATAATAGCCCGGTGGTGCAACGATTTATTCATTAGTTTAGTTCTTTCGTGTTAAAGAATTTTTTTAAATGTTAGTGTTCAAAGCATGTTACATTATTAATACTTAATACTGTCATCATCCCTGGCTCCTGATCATTACAGAAATGAGTCGAAAAAGAACTCTGCTGCCAGATTTGTATAAGGCTAAACGTCAGTATGTGCCATCATCCGCAAATAATGAAGAAAATGGAATGTCTAGTACTCGAGGAGATACAAACGGTTTGTCAGGTATGAAAAAGTAATATTTCCTTTTTAATATTTTTCACATTAATGTAATAAAAATTTTCACTTATGTGTGCATTGGTATGTATATATATATCCAGTTTTATTTTTTGAAGGATGGTGGTATTATCAGACACCACCTTGATTTGCCCGACTAAATTACAAAATATGTAATAAACATTTCAGTCACATTTTGAATTCTTTTAACTATCAGTTACAGTTCAGAGTTTCAAGCTCACCAGAGGAATAAACATAGTTTTTTGACTGTTATGTTGACCAAAACTGTAGAAAGATAAGTTTGTACAAATAAAAATTTGTATCGCTTAAAGTCTGTATAAATCAAAGTAAACAGTACTAGGGCAGTGATTTCATTAGCACTTAAGTTTGATCTTTGACTTGGTCATAAGGGGTGGGATGGGAGTCTGCAAGCAACAGCTAAAAGGTTCTCTGTTGTGAGCTTTGCTGCGTTGCAGAAAATTTGTCATATTTATTCAGGCCTCCACTTCTTGAGGTTTGTCAGCCACTCCTGTTTTGTTAAACCTGGACATCAGCTTTTATCCAGAGTGTCCCAAAGGATGGTGTTAGTATCTTACAGTAGGTCACGTGACCAAAATAGGGAAGCTTTGTCCTTTTTACTGTTGCCAGAAGGAGTTCATAGAGGCTTCCCAATGAAGTGACAGTGATCCCTGCGTAGCTGTTGGTCTTGTGTTTGGTTGCCGATGTGGATTTCTGCAAAACACCAGTCATCTTTGGACATGTTGACTCCCAAGTACCTAAAGCTTTTGACCTCTTCCAGTTTTTCATTCTGCCTGCTCCTAATGATGTCCATTGTCCATGACTTTGCACTTGTCAATGCTCGTCTCCATTCCATATGTTCCTGCTATGTCTTATTACTGTAATAGTATAATGCCTGGCAGAAAACAGGTGGAAATTAACCTTCATTAGATAGTCATGCAGCTAATGACAACTCTGGCCATTCTTTTCCTAAAAGCAAAAGCCATATGTTCCTATCTTTAGCTTACCAGACTGTATGGCCTTTGCCTTTAATTTCTTCTCACAGCCTATCCATTAGAGACTTCTTTGAATTCTCAGTGTCTCAGGCAGTGAGCTCAGGGTTCAGATCTCGTCTCAGGACACTCTCTGTATGTGACCTGCGCTGGGGGTTAACTCCAGGTACTCTGGTTTCCTCCCCCGCTTCCCCCCCATAGTGCAAAATCACCACAAGGTGGAAGTACTTTCCAACTAAATAAACCAGTCAACCACTACTGAAAGAATTTAGGAGCGCCCGATAGTGTAGTGGTTAAAATGCTCGCTTGTCACCACTGCAGTGAACTGCTCAGGGTTCAGATCTCATCTTGGGACACTCTCTGTATGTGACACCTGAAAGGCTGGGCGCTGGGGTTATTCTCCGGATACTCCGGTTTCTTTCCCCCAGTAGTGTGAAATCACTACAAGGTGGAAGCACTTTCCTACTAAATAAACCAGCTACTGAAAAAAAATGTAACTTTTTTATCTTTAACTCTTACCTTACAGTTCACATCCTTAAACATGAACGTCTTCATAGCTATAGCTCAGTTGCATCGATGCACCTATACTGAATGAGTTAAAATTGTATGTCTTATTATAGAAGTGCCATCTGACACTAAAGCTGCCTTACTGCTGTTGCGAGGATTGTTTCCTCTGGAGAAATTTGAGGAAAGGTTACCACCTATTATTTTGAAACACCAGTTATACAGTCTGGTAAAAAACCGCACACTTGTTGATAAACAGCTGGTGAGTATTGCTGTTAAATAATATATTTAAAAGCAGTCAAGTGCTGGAAACTCCTTTCTCAGTACTCTGAAAACAGGAATTTTGATATGTATGCCTATATAAAGAAAATTTTACTTTGATAATAATTGTTCTTTAACTCTCATGCAATCTGAAAACAATGCAGCATTGCCTATTTGATTTTTTTTTCTAATGCTAATCAAGTGCTTATTTGTTATTTCATTGTAAGTGCTTGTTATATTACAATACTTTCATGATGAGTTGTGTGTAGGTCTGTCAGTGTGTGTGGGCATGCGCATCATATATTTTCTGCCAATTTTCCAGAACATCACGGTAAACCTTATTTTAAGGTATATTTTTCTTGGTGTCAGAATGACTTGGTCACTGCTGGAGATGTGAAAGTATTTAAGCTAGGAGTGGATTCCAACAGTCAGTGTTTGGTATTCTCTGCTGACTACACACACCATGTCTTACGTGTTATGTCAGAAACAAAAGTTGATCAGTCTCTTATCGGTGAGTTTTGAGTAAGTGTGAGAGAGCAAGACCAAGTAAATGTTTTCACTCAGCATTTTCAATGTGAAACTAAAATTAAGATTTCCTTTCTGGCTGGTTATTGCTTTTTTCTGGAGAAGTAACATGCATATCTTTTAGCCATATAACCTTTATTTTCAGACAATTGTAAGCTTAGAATTTTTTGTAAAAGATTATAAAAGACATTTATTTTAACTTTTTCTGCACAGACAAAGTCAGAGTACATATTCTTGATGCTCATACAGACATCAGCCTTGAAAAAGATTGTCTGACAAGAGAGTATGGGTTTACAGATGCAGAAATTACGTAAGTACCTATAGTTTTAAAGATTTAGTGAGAATCATTGCTATTTGTACAACAATTACATAAAAAATATTTAAGTGTATGTTATCTTTGTTTCTGTAAACCTCTGTTTTCAGTAGTTTAATAAGACAGGCATGCATCAGATATTTTGTATTCTGACAGCAAAAGACACAGACAACTTTAGCTGTTTTTTTCTTAACGATATTTTTATGGGCTAGTGACCACAAGCTATATAAATCACTCATTTTTATTAGTATTTAGTAGATAATAAAATGTCTGCATTACTGGTGCTTGGTGAGTTCGGAAGAGGTGGGGAGGGGGAAGGGAGTTCTGTAGTGTATTTTATTTTCACACATTTGGTCATTATTTTTGCTGTTGTTTTCACACATTTGCTTGTTATTTTTCTTACTTGAGGGAAGAAATTTGAGACTGATATAGATATAAGATACAAGAACATTTGCAAAAAGTTTTAGTGACCACCATTGATAGTCTTATAATATTTTTCATTACAAAGATGTTGTTCAGGAGTCTTTACAGAATGTTAAGTTTGTGAGCAGCATTGAGTTGACACTGGTATTTGTCATTGCAGTTGCCTGGTGATAAGAGTTGACACTGTCTTGACTTTTTTTTTCATTACAGCCAGCTGGTTCAGGTGTCCCTGTTAACTGTTAGAGATGTGGGCAGCTGGTGGTTATCTATTCCCAATACAGGCATTTTCATGAAAAGTTATATTAGAGGCAGGAAGTCCCTTCTAACGATGATCAAAAAATGCAAATACAGGGAAATCTTGAAAACAGTGAGTATACCATTCAGCTTTATAATTTTAAGGGAAAAAAGAGATTGGGAAAGAACAGAAAAGAAAGGAAAAATGAATGAATGAATGCACGAATGAATGAAAAAAAGAATAACAAAACTGGAAGTAGATCTTACTTGATCAAGACAGTATTCAAAAACTCGTGATGATACATGTATTAGGAAAGACGTTGAGTCTGTTACTATAAGTAATGCGATTTTTGTTGCTGAAGTCTTATGCTAAGCAGCTTTAGTAGATATAATTTCTGTGGCTTTTCTGTATTATGAACCTTTTTTTTATGTCTGACTCACAGAGTCACAAAAAGTGAGATTCATACAAATTGAGAAGACTGTCCTTGTATTAGTTTAGATCTCTTTTTATGTTTGATGAATCAGCATGCAATATTTTCCATTTTCTGAATTAACAGAGAAAAGCATTAATGTAGATTTGCTGTTGATGTAGAAACCAATGGCTCATGGCCCCTTTTTATTATATTAGACATCACTATGTCTTTCAGGAACTAGAACAGCGGCGCTGGCCTAAACTTGCCAGGTTAGGAATCTCATATCACATACACGATATCATTGGAGCAGATTTAGTGGACTGGTAAGTGCTGCATGTCTCAAAAATAGCGTTAAAACAGAGCTTGTGAAGACTGATTGATCATTATTCAGTACATGTCACTTTGACTAAGCTTAGAGATTGGTATGTGCTGCTCCTTTTTAAACATTGCTGCCTCATTAGATTTATCATCATTGTAGTCAAAAAAGTATATATTACCAAATGGTTTTTAGGACCAAAAGATTTAAAAAAAGCACTTTAGGTTATTATAAAGGTATGTTGAATGATTGGAGGCAGGAAGCTCAGAAAACATTTGAAGCCATCCCTGCACCACCTTGTGTTGAAAGGCCTGTTAAATAACATTTCTGCAAACCCTGAAGATATTCTAGCTTAATTTATTTAAAAAATTGGAGGTTTTTCTGTCGTTCTTAAGGTACCAAGTGTTCAAGAAATCATTTATTTCTATCATTTACTGTGAAGACATTTTAAAACTCCACAAATGTTCTTGTGTCTGTTTTATCAATAGCATAATGACAACCTCAGGGGAGCTCCTTCGACTGCGAGAGTGAATCTCGGTTCCCTGAAAAACAGCTGCCAATACCTATGTTCTATAAGTTTCCCTCACCCACCCACAGTCAAGATTTCACATTTTTTATGTTAATTTTAATGTGAAATTAATGTTAAGTCTTGCTTGTCTGTTACTTTTTATTGGGTGTTCCACTGATGTGACAAAAGCAGTTGAGAAAACTGTTTATTGCCTTAAGAATTACCAATAATTCTGTCTCAGAGATAATTTTTGAAAAATAAATATGTTGCAGGTTTTACTAAATCTCTTTTCTCCTCTCCGCCCTTTTTAGTGGCGTAAAAGCTCCTACTATGCCTTAACCAATAAGCACATTGTGATGTTGCTTTCAAATACACTATCATTCTAGCAACAGTGCTGAAATTTTATCCAAAAAGCATGATGGCACAAAGTACTAGTTATTAAATATGCTTTGGATATTTTGATCAGCATCATTTATGGGTCATATGCTCTGGTGCCATTAAATCCAGTCTCTGCATGTGGTTTGTGTGTGGGTGTGTGGGTGCTCGCATGCACATCAAAACATGTATTTGTGTGACAGGATGCATGTTTGTCCATGCCTGAAAATTTAAAGATACTTGCATTTATTGCTTAGAACTAGTATGCAACAGCAATGAAAGAAGGTGACTCTTCAAAGAGTGTTGTCTGAAGGGTAAGCTGTGATATCTACTTTTAGGTGACATATATATCTGTTTTCTTCTCTTTGTTGTCAATATTATATAGTCATAGAGATTCGTTTCTACACCTCAGAGAGCAAACAGGTGCATGCCAGGAATTCTCATTATCTTTCCAAAAATATGAGATTCGTCATTTAGATAAGATCTGTTCTCTATGCTAAAAAAAAAAAAAATGATGTGATCAAAGCAAAGACATTTATTTCTGTCCACAAACTCTTAAAGCCTGGTATAAGATGAGCTGACTTATATAAAGCATCTGATGAGAAAGTGTCAGAAAATGGGACCTAATCAGGAAAAATAAAAGGCAGCCTAAGGAGAGGCTTCACCTTCATTTGATATACCCTGTTATGGTGTCTCAGTTCATACCATTAAAACAACTAGGACATGGGATTTTATTTTTACATTTAAAAAATCAGATTTGGTCTTACAAAATGCTTTCATAAAATATATTTAGTGTTGGTAGAAAATAAGCAAAATAGATTGAAAGCATACAGCATTTTAGGGGAATACACTGCATAATTTTAATATTGTCCATAAATGCAGCATATGGTAAACTGCATGAGTCGTGAAATTCAAATGCATATAAGAAAAATTTATGAAAACATTCATAAATAAAAATATGGCTTCACCCCATTTCCAATTAATCCCAAATTCTCAAGTAGTTCAGTTGAATACAGACTGGATTCTTGGGGAAAAAAATAACAAGCAAACTGTACAGTGAAATCAGTGTTGAACATTATTCTGTACAAAGAGTGTTGTATGAAATTTCCATTAGCTGGTATATATTTTAATCTTTTGCATCCTGCTGGGCATTGCAGTGTTTCAGTTTGCATAAAGGCTAGCTGAATTCTTTAGGAATGGGATTCAGGGAATAAACAGGTGTTTTCTATTAAATTTCATAAACTGAAGTTTTCTTGATCATGTTGTTTGTCATAGTTTTTTGCACACAAAATTAGCTAGCTTGTTTGAATCTAGACATTCTTTTTTCCTCCCATTTCAGCTTGAGATGTATCCATTTAGCTGACAAAGTAACTGCGACACAAATTAGGCAGATAGAGAATGAGACAGGGAGAGAAAGAGAATGTGCATATGTGAACATGTCTGCTGTATCTTGAAGCGTGAAATGAAACATGCATATTTATATATGCACTTAAGACTTCTTCCTCTTTCCTTCTGCAAGTTATTTATTGATCACTGTAAATTTAATGTTTTGTATGAATATGCATGCAGAAGAAATTCACATTTAATTTAGACTACAACCTTAAACTTTTTTTTCACATAGTGACTGTTTCCTATCTCAGGTGATATTGTGATGATATTGCTGGATGCCTGATTATTTTCCTGTTATTCTGACTACTTGGGTCCAAAGACCGCATGGGTTTTGACCTTAGTGTTTTCATCTTTGTAAGTATTGTGCAAGAGCTAGAAAGAGTGTTCAAAGTCAGTGGAAGCTGAGCATGAATTGGCAGTTACACTTATTTCAATTTGATAGCTTTTTAAAGTTTTTACCATAAAAAGAGATTTGTGAACGTTTTTCTCCCATAGGAAAGGTGTAGTTAATGTGTTAAATTTTGTCTATGTTAAGTTGCTAGTATCCTATTTCACAGTGATTTCCAAAAGGTCTGATGCAATGCTAAATTCTAACCGCAAGTATTTTTGCAACAGTAAAATGTAATGCTGACAATGGTGAAAAAGTTAATAATATACATTTGGGATCCTATGATCCTTTGTGACCTGATTTGATAGTTCACATATTCCCTTTTCCTTTTGAGGATGAAGACTTTGTGTTCAGTGCTTTTATAATTTTTCTGGGTTTCTGTCCATAATTGCATTTTAAAATCGAATGTAGCTGATTTAAGGAATCTGGAACATAGTTTGAATACTTTTTATTGAAAATGAACACCTAAACTGCTAAATGAAAATTTTACTAAATGCCTTCTTAACACCATGGCATCTTGTCCTAAAACCACTATAAATGGTTGTGAAAAAATGTTTGCAACGTACAGGTTTTCAACTGTTTTAAATGTGCATCAGCTATTAGCAAAGGGAAAAAACTGAGGTTATAAACACCACAATCAATTTCAGTGCAAAGGTGATACTACTGTTGTGTTTTCAGCATGTGTTATAGTGAAAACTTCTTCAGCAGGCCTTCATTTTAAGATTACTCTTGGTACTATATATTATGTACAGTGTAGTTTTACAGTTGGGAAGAAATAACAATTGTACAAGGTATGTCTAGATGCATCTCCCAACCCTATCCTGCAAGATGCATATGCCTTTACACTGTGCAACTTCCTATGTGTTGACGGCCATCTTTATCTGATTGTGATTCAGTTATTTCTTCTACTGTCTGAAAGGTTTGATATTTGTAAATGATACGCATTTTTTAAAAAATGAATTTGATGGGCAGAATTTTTTTCCTCAGTTGGAATGTAGCATGTTATTGATATTTGAGTCAGAAATGTGTGTGTGTGTGCACGCGCGCATGTGTGTGCATTCATGCAGGAGTGTGAACCTCACAGGTTTAGCTTTTGTCTTAATTACTTGAAGAGCTGTCTGCAGAACTCCCACCCATCACTTGCTAGTCTTTGTAGCCAACATGAAGTGCCACACTGCAAGAATGGTCTTGATATCAGTATATTTGTCCGGCCATGTAGAAAAGACAGATGCACACTTTTCCCCTTCTACAAAGGTTTTGCATGCATTATGCAATGGAAGGTTTCAAAGTCACAAATCATTAATTCGCATACACTGCTTTGGTATATCATTCAGCCTTTTTCATGGATATATAAGGTACAAAGTTAGCGACCCCCCCCCAAAAAAAAATGCTATCAACTGCTACTATGAAAACAGCAAAGTATTTATGGGTTGCGCATCTCAAAAATCATTTTATGATTAAGGGAAGGAATAGTTATTTTTTTCTTTTAGGAAAGTACAACATAGTATGACGACTGCTCATCACTTCTTGCTACACTGGCATTTAGGGGTAGAAGAGCAAACCTTGATAGTGTAGAATGGATACTTGGATGCTGCCGTCTGTGAGCTGGTGGAAACAAAAACAACTGAAGTAAGGCAGTTACCAACACATTTCAAGTAAACCTATCATATAGTGATGGCCTAGGCAAAGTAAGATCATCATCGAAGGTGAAAGCATGGACAGAAATGATTATTGGCTAGAGCTGTTGACAAGCGATCCCCGTCATCAAAGGGTGGAGATGATGAGAGTTACCAGACATAACCAAGTTTTTGTTTAGCGTCCACTCTTTAGATGTGTGGTCATACATCAAAAAAACCTGTTAAGAACTGTAGATCTCAATACCTCATAGGCAACAACATACATTCATAGCTGCATGCCTTTCTCATCTACACAGACCCAGTACTTGTGGATACCTATTATGCTGAAGGCCCTTGACAGGTAACATTTATTAAAAAGATTTCTTAAATACTGGTCTAACCTGAAGTTTGCTCCTAAACTGTCCATATAGTGTGTTTGGAATGGAATGTTATACTTCAGAAAAATTGCACAAAGGTGTGATACTGTAATATTTTCTTGTAATGTTGATCAGATAGGATTTTGTTTCCATCACTAAAAATATCGCAGTTTGTGTTGGTTCTGGAGATCTGCACCAAAAGTTACATCTTTTTCTCCTTCAAAAATGATTTATCTCCAAAGCATGATTGTACTATGGGTATTACACTAATAATTAAAAGGGAATGAATGTCACAGTCAGAAGTGTGAGGCTGTAATGATGAAATGTATTTTCATAATTACAACTTCAGGAAAATAAACTGAAAAAACTTGATTTTTGTGTTCCTTAGTTTTTTCCATATACATATAGATTGGGTTATGTACAAGTGATGAAGTAGTGTTAGCATTATGGCAAAGAACATCATGCATGAAACCCTCCACGGCCATCACACTTCAATTTCCAATGGTGGAAGGCTGATCTGCAGCCTACTCCGATGACATAGATTTGTTAGCAAGCGCTAACAAAGAACTGCAAGACCGTACCAACAGACTGACAGACAGTTTGAACACATGGAATGGAGACCAGCACTGAAAACAGCAAAGTCATGATCAATGGCAATGGCAAAGCAGAGATCTACAAGAACCGCGTACAGCTCAGAGAGGTAAGCAGCTTCAAGATTTTGGGAGCCACCCTCTCCAAGGACAGCAGCTCCATGTCAGACATCTGCACCAGGATTGCAACAGCAACAGTAGTGATAACTAAGCTGGATAGGATCTGGCATAACATCAGGTTTACCACAAAGTACAAGCTGTACAAATCCCTTGTACCGATCCTGCTCTACAGATGCGACACATGGACTTTGCTTGCTGAAACGGAAAAGAGAATCCAGGAATCCGAGAACAAATGCCTGAGAAGGCTGCTCCGAATTTCATACTGAGAACATGGCACCAATGACTTTGTACAAAGCATGGTTCCCACATTCACAGGACACCAGGAACCTCTACTTGCAACAGTCAAGCGACATAAGCTGGTCTTCTTTGGCAACGTGACCCAGCATGGCACCTTGTCAAAAACTATCCTTCAAGATACCTTGGTAGTCAACGCCATGGTGGCCAGAGGAAGAACTGGCTTACAAACGTCAAAGACTGGACTGGTCGTTCTGTACAGGGCCTGCTCACTATCGCCCAAAATAGGCAAGAGTGGCGGGCTCTGTCAGCAGCCATGTCTATCCATGTACTCACCCAACGACAGCTACCGGTTAAAGGACAACCAACTGAAAGAAGAAAGCAGTCAAAATTCTGCATAACTCTGCTCTGTTGATATGTCTTAAATCTCAGTGGTACCATAACACAGCATTCAGTGTAAAGGTCTGGCAATCTAAAATGTACATCAAAGAATAGTAATCAACCATCTAACAGCACAACATATCCAGAAAGGTTTCAGTTTATGCTACAAGATTTGAATGCTGTGCTATAATTATTCTTTACTGCCAATTATTAAGCTGTTGTTCTATAACATGTAAAGATCATAAATTACAAATCATATAACATGCTTTTTCATGTCATCATCTATGAAAGCTCAATGTTCAAGGTGCTCTTGCTAGTGTCATTTAAACACAACAGGTGATACACTTCAATGATCAAATATCAGCGATTGTTTTAAACAAACCCATAGTTCCCCATCTCCATGCAAACAATTGTAGGACTTTTACAGCGGCATGAATTCTTTCAAGTGCAAGTGAAACAAAATAAGTGACTGGCTGCATCTGATTAATCACACCTTAATTTTATATGAGCACTGTCTCATTGTCTCTCAATAGTGCACTTTGTCAGACAACAACAAATCCCAAGACAAAACACACACACGCACATACACACATGCAAAAGACATAAACTTAACAAACAACAAAACTGGTCTCCACACTGATTAAAAATAAAAAAAAGTCACAGTCTTGGATGCACCTGTTGACTTACAAAAGACCATGGTGAATTGATGGAATTGCCCAAAGCTAGCTGACGATTGTTGTCACTAAGAATCTGAAATATTCCAAAACTATGCAGCTGGTTCTGAAGATGATGAAGGAAAATAACTTCTATGCTGATTTTTAGGATCAAACTGCTCCCAGAGTTTTTCAAATTCTTCTATAAATGCTTTAGTGATCTTGCTGTTGTTAGTTACAAAGACATTTTCTTGGTTTCCAGTGATGGCTTGACGAGTCCAATTGAAGGAGCCATTGATAAGCAGCTGGCAGTCTACTACCACAAATTTATGATGCATGTTGTAAGAAGAATTGTCAGTTCGGACCATGATTCCTGAATAACAAATAAATAATAACTTGTAAATGCCTCACTATTTTGTTTACTTGATTAAATTTTCTAATATATTAAAGTTTGCTGTCAATGCTCAACAATTAATGATGCATTAAACTTTCTTTCGATTATTAAATTAATACAGGATAATTGCATTAATAAAATTTAAGTGTGTAGTAATACTAGAAAAATTCAAGTCCGATCTGTTGATACTATCTATAAGACTGAATGCTTATATATATATATACACAAGCTAACGTCCAAAAGAAATTAAGACTACAAGTATAATTCCTAATGCATGTACACATATATATATATATATCATGAGCATTATACTGCTCAGTGTGTGTGTGTGTGTGTGTAAAACGTGTTCATTTATACGTCCATGCCTGGAAATATCCGAAATGAGTGAAATTTGTGCTAAGAATCTACCAAATAGAAAAACATGTACATTTCACGATACAACGAGACCGAATGAAAATCTACACAGACCTTCCTTTCTGAAACGCCAGATCTGTGAGCCGCTGATGTTGACCTGCTCATCATCAGTGATGATACGGATGACGACTCCACGGCGATGCATGGTAACAATTACGTCAGCAAGATCCGCACAAGTCAAGACGAACACACACACATCCATGGTGTGTCGACAACTGCTAAGGTGGCGATACAGTTCGCTCAAAGAAGTTTTTTCATGAGAATATTTACATTTATCCTTAAAGCATGGAGTCTCACTTAAGAAGTGCGCTTTACACGCTATCGTCTTATCTGGGAAGAAGAAAACTTCCATGATTTCGTCCCGTTTTTTCTCCCTTTTATTTTGTGAAGACTTGCATTGCTTATTTACCCAACGCAAATATAACCTGTATATAATTTCGGACAGAAAAAGAACAGCTATTGTAGCAGCTGAACCCTTTATGACCGGACCCATCCCAGTGACATCTGTAGCTCACCAGAATCCATGAGCAGCGAAAACTGTTTTGGGGAGCGTGGGGTATCCCAGGCACCAAACAGGAAGTGTGAGGAAATCTTTACTTCCGGATTGACGTTTCAACATGGAAGACGTCAACAGTGTGAGTTGTCATTGCAAATACCTGTTATTAAATTTTGTAGTTTTCACATGGAACTGGGTGTTCTAGGGGGACGAATGTTCTTAGCTATTCAGGAGAAAATAGATTATCCAATGTCTTTTCCACGATCATTATAAAAAGCAAAAAAATAAACCGAACTCGGTTACAGTCTGCGATTACCACAGATGTAATATATAATAGGCCTACAAATTGTAGCTGTTACTACAATTTAGTATTGTTAACTTTTCTTTGATCTACAATCACAATTTTCTTATCACAGAGGTGATTATGTTTTTTCTTACTTTTGCATCGCATAGCATTTTTGTCCATTCTTAATCTCTCTTAGCAGAATTGATGATGATGATGTAGTAGTTTTTACATGCTATTTGACGCATTAAAAAAAAAGAGAGAGAGAGAGAAGAATAATGAAGAGACAAATTTACCATAAACTGCATGTAAAAATAAAAAGCCAAAATTGGATACTGAAAAATGCACTTTTCCCTGATGAATATCACACATGGACTCTGGTGATTTACTTCATAATTCTGCCTGCTGTTGCATTAACATGCAATGACAATGTTGTACATAGGGCCCATTGTGTTAAAGGTTCAAGTGTTAACAGTAATAAAAGAAAAGTATAAACTCTATGTACATCTTGGGCATATCAGTCGGAAAGAAAATATGCAAACCTACATTGAGGATCATTTAATACCATTTATATGCAATTAGTGACAATAATAATGATTTACATAATAATTATTATTATGAGGATAATAATTATGATATAGGCCTTCAAGTGACTTAAAGTTAAGTTGATTTATCTGGCTACCTCTTATAATATCTGAAATGATTCTTGACCACAGATGTGGACATGATTTTTTTTCTGATTTGTTTACTGGTTACTTTTTTCATGCCTAACATGATTCACATGTGCATTGAAAATGGGCACAAAGGCGTTGTAATCCTCCCAACATTGGCCTTTATGAAAATAGCAGAGCTGGAAGCGTGACGTCATGTCATTTGCTTAATCCAGTCAGTATCCTAACCAAAATCCTAAACTTGACCGCCAAACTAAATGCTAAACCAAAACACCAATCCTACCCGTAACCATAAAACTAACCCTAAATAAATAATTCTTGCAGAAGTAAAGTGACTCTCTCATATTGGACAGCTCCTATCACATCACCCCATCTCCGTCACGTCCTATACTGCTCTTGTGCCCCAAAAAGCTCCATTGCATGGAGTTTTTCCAGATACTATTGCCACCAAGCAAAAATGTTTAAGTTTATTTTTGTGTTAATGTCTTTATTCATATTTTTTATATGAATGCCCACTTTTACACATGCCAAATAACCCTAAGCAATCCTGTGAGCTATGACTAACGTCTGGCAAATTGAGTATCTGCTTACTTTATGTGCTTGTGCGAGAGAGAGAGAGGGGTAACGGAATTCTCACACCTTCATTTTCCTTTTTATTCAATCTTCTTTTCAGAGCATAATGCAGGAATCAGATGATGTGACATTGAATTTTGGAGAAGAAGAAGAGTTTGACTCCCAAAAAAGACTGAAGTAGGTTTTTGAAAAAAAAGTAATGGATTTTTCAGAATATACCATATATTTGTGGTTGACGTACTTCTTGTTTATGAAAAATTGCACAAACTAAAAAAACAGGGCAAATCGTGTACATCTTCTAGAAAAAGGCTATGTAATGATTTTTTTTAAATATTAGTTCAGGAAACATCTAAAACAGTTTTGAACACATGCACGTGTTGTTTCTGTTTTGGAAATATTCTCGATATTGACTTGATATTCTACAGGGACAAAGAGTGCAAGATGTCTGGTAATGAATTGATTTTGTAATCAACTTTGCTAATTGTTGGTGACTGATCTTGCAAGCAAATGTAGCACCTGTTACACAATCAATACATGAATGCTATCTTGACTGATTAGAGGTCTTGAAAACATTAAAAGATCTGATTGGACAGCTGTTCTACTTGGGATCCATACATCAAGCTGGTCTCATTAGATTTTTGACTTGTTGACACTGGAGGATAATCAATATAATCAAAGAAATGAATTTGAATAAATATCAACTAATAGCATTAATTAGGCTCACTAGCTGGAGATTTTTAATATCATGGGTTTGAAAACAGTTAACTTGATAATATTTACATTTAGAACTCTACTATTAATATTAAAGGTAATCACTTGTATTAAAAATAATTATTGGTGATATTTAATTATAAAGTTTTAAAAATGAAATGAAGGTAAACATTTGATATTGACCAAAAATTAAAATATAAAATCAGAAATGACTAAATTCTTCTTTTACCCTTCCAGACACCCTGTTGCAGTATTTTTCCACATCTTTTTCCGGGTTTTGGCTTTGCTGGCATACATACTGTGCGAGTATTTTAGCTCCAGTTTCATCACAAATTTTGTTGTCATCATACTGTTTCTGTGCATGGACTTTTGGACAGTCAAGAACATAACTGGTATTGTTTTTTTCTTTATTGATAATTTATTATTTTTGTATGCCTATCCATAGTCCATTGTCCATAATACTATGTCCCATCCACAAATTATAAGGAGTTTTAGACCTTCAGTTAAAATAGTTTGGGGTTTTACCAACCAGTCTCAGAAAAAAACACAACTTTCTTCATATATGTCAATGTTATTGATCTTGATCCTCAGTGTTTAAAAAAAACTCATGAAAACTGTCATTGTTTTTTTTCATTATATCTCCGACATTTGATAACAAGTGATGATGCAGTATCAATTTATATCTGGTTCTTTATGAAATGTCCATTTTGAATGCCTTTATGTTTTCAGACTCCTGACTTGAAATTGTTTACATTTTCAGGCCCAGTTAGAAAATTTTCTTTTCATGATTTGGAGTTCTCTTATGTAATTTACACATTTGATGAGAAGCACTGCATATCACTGTCTAAAACAATGAACTCTTTGATTTCAAGGTTTCAGTTTAAATGCCTCAAAGATTTAAAACTATTAGTGGATATTTATGCTATGGGAAGTGTAAAGAACTATAATAAATGTAAGGATGATCAAACACAAATATGCCTCTTTCATACATCATTCATTTAGCTTGATGTTATCCCTAACTTCACTGGTTTTCATGGGCAGATCTTGGAATTGTTATGTGCTGGCAATTTCTACTAAAGTTTGATGCACGCAAATGAACTGAAATATCAATAACAAGACTCACCATGTTCAATGGTAGACTAAATATAACAGCAGTTTTAAGGAAATATTGTCACACATAAATGTCCAAAACACATAGAGGGGAATGGAAAGTATAGAGGTATGCTGACTATTAAATATGTGCATGTATTGTTCATTGTGTGTAATATGTTTTGTTGAAGGCATTGGCTAATCAATGTTACATGTTTGGCAAAAATTAGAGGGGTTGACACTGAGCTTGATCATAATATTCTGAACATGCATATCTGTTAGTAATTTTATCTTTCTTGAAGTTTGCTTTGTTTTTCAGGGCGATTGCTTGTCGGTCTACGATGGTGGAATTATGTCGATGATAAAGGTGACAGCCATTGGGTTTTTGAGTCACGAAAGGTAAGCAAACTGTTTTACCAAATAGGGATATATTTCATTAATTTTAAAACATTATGGGTCAGTATTTTTCCCCATTTCTTTAGTTATAAGGCGTATTTTTACTGACCATCTGGCTTATGGATATCAATTCAAGTGTGAAATTACTTTCAGCATTTTAGGAGTCTCTGATTAAACATTTTTCTAAGTTTTGCTGTTTCCTTTATGCAAAAATAAACCTATGATCTACTTTTTCCCTCTGCAAATTTAAGTACTGCAATGGTTAATGGAAAAGGAAGTGTTAATTTAGAAGTAATAACCATGTACAGATGACCAGCTTATTTATGTAATGACCAGTGCTGCAGGAAGATAGGAATTATTTTATCATTTTTTTGACAGACAGCAGCAGGTAGTCAAAAAGTACTTTCTATAGAGTCACGGATATTTTGGCTGTCCATGGTAATAGCTCAGATGTTTTGGGTTGTGTTCATCTTCTCCTGCATTTTTCGCTTGAACTTCAAGTGGTTTGTAAGTATCTGTTATGCACTAACAACTAAAAGTCCAAATGATGAAAAAATTATTCTTGTCCTAATAAATTGTTGTACTTATGTTGTCTAAAAACCAGCATCCATTTAATCTAAGACAACGCCACATTGAGTTATTACATCTGAATTGATCACAGCTGTTATTAAGACAATGGAAGGGCTGGTGATTTTTATTCTTTGTGTGATTAATGAGGTAAACTGAAAAAAAAACTTAAGACATTCCAACAGTATTAACAGTAACTAGTTTTATACAGGAGAGTCAAAAAGGTGTGTTCCTTTGTATTTGTCATTAGATTTAAAATTAGAGGCATTTGTGATACAGAAAAAAGACAGCATCATGATTTTAAGCCTTTCAATAAGATTCTTACAATAAGATCTGAATTGTGAAAAGGAGACAAATGTTATGTGGCCATTCTTACAAACCTTGATGAATGTGTTTTTTTTTAAGATGGTGGTGGCTGTTGGATTCTTAATGAACGGTGCAAATCTTTATGGCTACATCCGATGCAAACTTGGGGCAAAGAAAAAGTTGACAACAGTTGCCAAAAATTTCTTCACAACTCAATTTATGCGATCGGTATGTAACAAAAAGCAGTCACAAATTTTTTTATTTTATTTGCACTTAAGTTTAAATTTTTTAAAATGATTTGTTCAAAATACAGTTTCCTTAAAGTTGGGTGAACAATAATAAATTTGTTTTGTTCACAAGATGTAAGCCTTTTAATATTGCAATTCTCCCCTTAGAAAAGGGGGTCAAGATCTTATTTTGTTACACCACAAAAAGTAACTTGCTAGTAAAGCAAAATCTTTAAATAAGCTTAAAGCTGTCACTTTTATATTGCTCTTCAGTGACACCAGAATTTAAAATTAAGGCACTCTACATACGCGTTAAAAACCTTTTTCATTATTTTTTTTTTTTTTTTGCCAAACTAACCACAGTACTATGTTAACCTTTTGTTGTTGAGCTTTATGTTTTGTTCTGGCTAGCTCTTACTGCTGCCACCAGAACTACTGCTTGAAGGAATAAATCCTTCACAATTCTTCCTTACTTATTAGGTTGCCAACTTTATGATTGCCAAAATATCTTCAACTTTTTTGGGGGGTCATTTTTGATACTTGCATTTGTACCCTTATAAAGTGCAATAAATGAAATAATTTCTTCTGCAGACTACAAGTGGTAACGTGAATATAAATTGTTACAGATGTTCTCTGCAGCCTCTACACAATTCTCTTCATCAAGTGCCAAAACAGATAGTACTAAAGAAAGTGGGCACCCAACACTTCCTTGAAAAGTGTGTGATATGTCAATTTGAACTCTCAACTCAACCATCTTTGTAAATAGGTAATTAATAGTTTACATACAATATTTACGCATCCAAGGGTTTTAAGCAATAGTAATAGAACTAGTTACTGTTATAAGAGAAAACTACTTTCATGGGATTTGTGATAGATGCTGGTATCAAGGAAGATGATCGGGATTTTTTTATGCTTAGGTGACATTCTTTTCAGAGACATAAGGATGTGAAAACAGTCCTTTAAAAGTAATTTTTGCCTTTTTAATAGTTTTTTGGGGGTTATGATCTAAATGAGTGCCTGGTGGGCATTTTTTTTATCATTGCCTGCTTACTTTTCTGGTAGGAATCTAGTAAGCTGTAGTTTATGTATTTTAAAGTTTAAATTAACATTCCTTTTTCAGTACAGAAGGTCAAAGAAAACCAGTTCGTTAGGTTTTCCTTCTGTTTAAGCCAGATAGAGTTTGATTTTTGCTAATAAAACTGAAGGAATTGTTTTTTCTTGTGGTAATTAAGACTCTTACATTGCATAAATGATGCAGCATTGTAGTCCCATTAGCCACCCTGACCACTAAATTATCCGTCCTGCATTAAAGGAAACTTTTTTTAATACAAACTTTATTAATCATATGTATTTCCGCTGTCTTGTGTGAAAATTGCGCAAGTTAAATGTCTGTGTGCATTCATCTTGTTTGTTCAAGTCCTTGATGAATGGTACAAAATCTTTTGCTCTCTGTATGATTCCTAAACATGGATTTACTTGACAATGTTGATTATGGCATCTGTCATTTGTAATTATGTTTTAACTAGAGGCAGAAGCAGATAGTGGTGTGGTTAGAGCAGTGGTTTTGTAGGCTTAATACATGCTGACACTGGTCAGTTTGACAACCCTGTTGAGCAGCATATTTCTTCCAATTGACCCACCTGTTGAATGGGTACCAGACCCTTGAAAATGTTGGTGAAGGAATGCCAGCAAGGGAAAGGAGTTGGGCACTGTCCTCACGAAAAAACTGGTCTTGATTGAGTGCATCTCCAACACCTCTCTCTCCAGCACCCAAAAGGTCATGGGACTACTTTTATTTGCCAGTACTACATAGTCTGTTGCTGCCTACTTTTTACCTCCTCATAATTTATAATCACAGTTCAGGTGTGAGGTTTTGTTCACTAACTTGTTCTGAATTTGCAGTACATTAAGCGCAGATTTAGTGATGTGTGTCATTTTGTATACCTCTGTGCCACCATACTTTGCTGCATATATGCAAAAGACCACGTAAATGTCTCCAGTATTTGGTTCATACTGCTAGTGGGTTTCAGTATCTGATTGTAAATTATTTCATAAAAACCTTTTTTTTTTTGTCTTTTCTCTGGTGTTTTAAAACTTTTTAGCATAAATTGATAAGCCTAAAGTTTTAAAGTTTACTGAAAATTGACTTATTGTTGGACTGAAAATAGCAGATAATATGTGTAATATGTCATACACACACCTGCTCACACGTGTGTATGAGGAATTAAAAAACTGAACCTTAATGTGGCCCCACAAAGAAATAAATAAATTGCTGTTAATTAATCAAATAGATGTCCTGAAATAGATATCAAGAAGGCACAAAGGTGCAAAAAGTCTCTAATTTTGCCAGGTAGAGTATGTGCAAGATGCCTTTCAACACATGCAGGACTTCAAATGAAGGCATTGCTAGCAAAGATTATAAGACTGGACCATGCAGGAGAATTTGGTGCACACAGAATTACAAGTGTCAGCTGGCAGTTCTTGGAAGAACTCCTGTGGGTTCACTGTCAAAGGAGATGCTAGAAGACAATGACACAGCTCATCCACTGAATGACAGAACTTTGTTGTTCGCAGATAATTGTCCATTGGTTTTCCACAGCTCAGCATGGACATAATCCAATCATCTCCTTCTGAATGGCCTACCACGACTGAGAGTATCTAAATTGTATTTTTAAAAATGACTGCAAATCTTTAAGACTGCTAGATCAATATGCTTTGAAATAGTAGGATAAGTGAACTTTTGACAAACATTTACTATTCAGTCCTGCAGCAGGTGCCTAAAATAACTTTTAAAAATGATGGACCAGATACTTTACGTTTGCACAGTTATGTACAGCTATGTTCTCTTTTTGAGATGTGAATGGGGCAATATTCTCATTTGATCTTTTGTGACCTGAATATTTTTTTCTTCTGGTTAATGTGTTTGTGAGAGTATGACTGAGGCTTGCAGGTTTATTTTAAACATGTTAATGATGAAAGAGTGAGAGGATTTTTGTAAAGAAAGTTCATGGAAAAATCTGTGTTTTTCAACATTCCTTGTACTGTTCTCTTCATGGTTCATGCTGGAAAGGATATGCAGCAGAATTACAAATGGGATGCAAGTGTATGAGACAAGCTTCAGCTGTTGCTTACTTGATGCTGAGCATGTTCATTTTTTTTGTGAAGCAAGCTTGGTGTACTGTAGATTTAAGTGTAAATATTGGATATCTTGACACTGGGCATTGATACTGAAGGTTCATATTAAACACATGGTGAAATTTCACATTATGTTTATGGTGTGCACAGGCAACACATCCATCTTGCATTTGGTACAAGCTGTATCTACTGCTTCTGCACTACTTCTCTGAACTTATCCCCTACACCCTTGCCAGACAACTCTGCTCTTCAACTGATGACCATATGTGTTTCATCAATAGAACAACTATATATAGTCACCGGACAGTGGAACTCAATCCCCTGGCATATCTGCCACCTACCCACTATCAAATCCTGTAAACATTCACTAAAAACACATCTGTTCCATGAGGATTACTCCTAAAATCAATTGCATAATATTAGTCTTTTTTCTAAGCTTTCACTTTTTTCGTCTATTGACTAGTCCACTTGCTCATTTCCTCTGCAGTTGTTTCTCGTGTTTTTTGGTTTTGTCTGTTGTCTGTGTTCTTTTTTCAAGTGCTGAGAGCATGCTTCTTCATGAGTGTGATCATGTGCTACATAAATCATGCATCTATTATTACTACTTCTTAACAAATACCACCTAACGCAAAATGGTTCACAAAAGTGAATGGGATACTCAAAGTGCTTCAGTGTTTGTATTATCGGGCCAAGGTAAGCTGCATAACCAAGTATGCATGCATGCAACTTGGGCTGTTTTACATTTTGTGATAAAAGGGAAAAAAAATGTTCCACCTGAAATATTGACCAATGGGCAAGAGAATTACTACTTTTGTTATTCCCTTTAAGATCTTTACATACTACATGTTCTCACAGTAGGCACAACACAAAGACCTTATCCTTGTAACTTCATTTAACACTTTATTGTGGGAGGGTGGGAATTAAACAGATGCCATGTCCAGAGAAAGAACACCGTGCCCAAGATGAAATCTAAATCCAGGGCAACCAGAATTACAAATGGGATGCAAGTGTATGAGACAAGCTTCAGCTGTTGCTTACTTGATGCTGAGCATGTTCATTTTTTTTGTGAAGCAAGCTTGGTGTACTGTAGATTTAAGTGTAAATATTGGATATCTTGACACTGGGCATTGATACTGAAGGTTCATATTAAACACATGGTGAAATTTCACATTATGTTTATGGTGTGCACAGGCAACACATCCATCTTGCATTTGGTACAAGCTGTATCTACTGCTTCTGCACTACTTCTCTGAACTTATCCCCTACACCCTTGCCAGACAACTCTGCTCTTCAACTGATGACCATATGTGTTTCATCAATAGAACAACTATATATAGTCACCGGACAGTGGAACTCAATCCCCTGGCATATCTGCCACCTACCCACTATCAAATCCTGTAAACATTCACTAAAAACACATCTGTTCCATGAGGATTACTCCTAAAATCAATTGCATAATATTAGTCTTTTTTCTAAGCTTTCACTTTTTTCGTCTATTGACTAGTCCACTTGCTCATTTCCTCTGCAGTTGTTTCTCGTGTTTTTTGGTTTTGTCTGTTGTCTGTGTTCTTTTTTCAAGTGCTGAGAGCATGCTTCTTCATGAGTGTGATCATGTGCTACATAAATCATGCATCTATTATTACTACTTCTTAACAAATACCACCTAACGCAAAATGGTTCACAAAAGTGAATGGGATACTCAAAGTGCTTCAGTGTTTGTATTATCGGGCCAAGGTAAGCTGCATAACCAAGTATGCATGCATGCAACTTGGGCTGTTTTACATTTTGTGATAAAAGGGAAAAAAAATGTTCCACCTGAAATATTGACCAATGGGCAAGAGAATTACTACTTTTGTTATTCCCTTTAAGATCTTTACATACTACATGTTCTCACAGTAGGCACAACACAAAGACCTTATCCTTGTAACTTCATTTAACACTTTATTGTGGGAGGGTGGGAATTAAACAGATGCCATGTCCAGAGAAAGAACACCGTGCCCAAGATGAAATCTAAATCCAGGGCAACCAGTCCTCACTATATTGGTAACAGGTGTTAACCATTGCACCACTGGACCGTCCAAACCGTAATGTAGCGAGTAAAAAAAAAACAACAAAAAACCCCTAAACCCACCACCTTTTAAGCTCACATGTACACTCAGAAAGTTAACTCTTAGTAATAAAAAATCCAGATGAGTACGGAACTCCTTTCAACAAGTTTTGCAAGTTCACGTAGCAGCTTGGAATACTGAGCCTAAGCAAATGGTTTCTTTTAAGTGCTCTTGACAAACTTGTCTCACCGCCACTGCCATCAATACACAACTTTTCATCATTACCACCCTCCCCCATAAATCTCCAAATATATTCACCACCCTATTCAAAATATTTTATGTTACAGTTACTCCAAACATTTATATAGCGCTTTGACTCAAAGCGTTTTACACACGGGTGCACAAGCATATATGTTTCAAACCTTTCATACAAGAATATGCACACACAATCAGACAGGTATACTGAAGCCAAGACACAAATCCTTAACACTTGATTCTGTGTGGTTACAGGTGTTTTAGCCACTGTACCACCAATCACCCCCTGAGTTTAAAAAAAAACCCCGAAGGTTATAGCTTCGCCTATAACTCATTAAAACATTTTCTTAAACAATCCTATTACTACAACAAAGCAGAAAAACTGCACTACCCCTAACATTTTAAAATTTTACATCTATATATTTTTTCACTAGTTGAAAATACCAGTTCCTACATTGTGTATTTAGATAATCTTCCCACCTTTATTCTATGCTGACTACAAGATCAGAGGCTGATGTTTACAAATGACGATCTACAAATTTGAACAAGGAAAACAGTGTATATATATATATGTCTCTCTTTTTGTCCTCATTCCATCAACTAATGAAGGTAAAGCAACATCTATTAGAACTGAAAACATATTTTCTGCAGAATTCGTTTACATTTTGCCCCAACTCAGCTGACTGCAGACTCAGCATCAACTGTGAGGGGCTTGGGTTTGAAAGCTGCCCATGGATGAGGGTTTTTTTCTACTTCTGTTGCTTTCAGCCATTCTTGATACTGATGTTCAAATCGCTCCATGCTCTTCTGAAATTGCTTAGACAGAAGGAAATTGTCTTTCTCTTCCTTTGTTTCCTGAAGATAAACAATTGTACAAACCATATGACGTGCGTGTCAATCATTTTAAGTAAGAAAGGTTGATTTGATATACATGCATGGTTATTTACAAATACATGCAAACATCTAAATTATGAGCTTCTAAAGACATCTTGAATCTTAAAACAGCATATAAAAATGTTTAGTATTTTATCTTTTGTAACTCTGTATTATTGTCAATAGTAACTTAAGTTAGCCTTCCTCCCAACCAAAGCATCCTCTTATTAGCCTCAGCTGTTGTGTATAAATATTCTGTCCAGAACAAAGTAACATCTACAGAAGCTTCAACTGACGTACAACAATAAGTATAAACAGAAACAAGTATACATACTGCTTCAACAATCTTTTGACGAGCTTGTGCAAGACTAGACTCAATGTGTTTAAGGAATATAGTATTAGGGGCCATGTCCAGGTTTTGTGTAACTCGAAGCACTCTGAGCTTGTAACCAAACTTAAGACCTGATGCTCTCATTAGCGTTCCTAAGATCTCAATGTTTGGCTGAACTTCTGCATCCTTCAGAATAGAAAACAAGAGAAAGTTATTATAAACATATCCAAAAAACAGATATATAACTTGTGAAATAGTGAACTAAAGAATGTGCTGACTATGTACATATGCATGATTCTTTTGAGGGCTATGCAAATCCACATGCTTTGTCCAATCCTAGCCAAAATTTGTGTATGTTAAAGACTATGTCTGGTTGTAATTTTACTTAAGGGAATGTTTGGTTTACCCATTTCAAGATGCAATCCCAAAACACAGGGCAAATTTTGACACCAGTGTCATTTCAGACAGTGCCATATGACAGAGATGAATCCCAGACACTTAATCCCCTAGACTTTTAATCCCTGGACACTTAATCCTCAAAATGAAATTTCAACTAAAAAAATTATAAAGTGAATGAAAAATTTAATTCAAATAATTATTTTCATGTAAACATCAAAATAAGTTTGACAATTAAAATAATACTTAACTTCAACATCTATAACATTAGTTAAAGTTCATGTGAGCTATTAGAGTCGATTTTCTTCAACAATATGATATGAAAAGTGTTGTTAATCAATATGACAGATAAGCTAATGATCAGAGGTACAGAAGACGATCCATTGCCTCATATCGCTGTACAATGTTGCTAATTCTCATGGCCAATTCAGCGTACTTCCTCTTACCACGCGACATATTTCTCTTACGGTTATAATATTTCAAGTTCACAAAATAGCAGTTTTGAGTGTTGTGTCGCGATTTGGAGGCATTTTTGAGGATTAAGTGTCTGGGGATTAAATGTCTAGGGGATTAAATGTCTGGGGATTAAGTGTCCGGTCACCAACAGATATGGTGAAAGATGCAGTGCCTGACAGCACAAAGATATCTATCTCCCCTTCAGGGAAGTGGTATCTCCTCCTGTCCAGCTTCTTTTTGGTCTGGTCTGCCACCCCACTAAGTGCTGACAGTGTGTGAGGACATGGGATACCACATGGGCAATGCCAGGTATCCTTGTTTAATAATAATAAACAGCTCATAAAGTTTATAAAACTGCAAAAACCAGGAATATAACAGAACTGTTTAAGATGGCATGCACAACTGAAAGATGTTATCCTGGTGAGGGTTCTACATTCTGTGTGAAGGCCCACAGAAGATGAGGGACAAACTGTATGGGAGTGAAAAATGAAACAGAACTCAGTTCAATAGGTGTATAAACAGAAAGTACAGGAGTAAAGTGCAGATTTAGCTAAACAGAAAATAAAGGAATACACTGTCGGTAAATTTGGTAAACAGAAAGTAAAGGCGTACACTTGCTAATTTGGGTAAACAGGTATCCGCACACCTTCTGCTCCTCAAAAGGTGAACACCAAAATCTTTGTGTACAATGATATATTGGTGTGCCCTTCAGGTGTCAAAAACATGAATTTTACAAACATGTAAAGCTTTTACTGCTCCGATTTGGGTGGTGAGTATCAGAACAACACCAGGGAGCAATTTCAGACCATCCACTCCACCCCCAATACATTGTCACCCTTTAATTTACTCTTTGATAAGTTGATTTCAAAACTCTCTTCTTTTTACCTAAAAAGTGAGTGCAGACACTTAAAAAGTAACAATAAATTTGTAAAATTAAAAGGAAAAAAAGACAACATTTATTAAAGAACAAAGAAACTGTGATAGTGGCAAGAGCTCTAAATGTACCTACTTCCATGTCTTTCAGAAGCTGTTGCCCATCCTTTTCCGACCAGCATGTCATTGCTAATATACCATAAGTCCTTAAATTTGCTGTTAGCTTGTTCTTTTTAATTTCTTCTTGAATGTCCTGCATAAACACAAACATTTACGTTTTTGCCAGTTTACTATCATCAGTCTCAGTATTGAATAAGAGTCCTTATCAGTGAAATAATAAATATGATCACTACACAGGTGCACACACATTTATGAGCATGGGTGGGGTTTTTGGTAACAACTTCTCAGTTTGCTGTGCTAAAGCAATACATATAGCATGACCAACCAGACCTACTTCACATTAAAACATTATATCCACACCTAACACACAAAAATTACAAACACCTGTCATGGACTAAAGTGCACATCAAGAGCTAAACTATACACTGAAGGGATTTAACAGAATGATACACTTTCACAATCTTATTAAAACATTCCACATTCACTCTTTACTTGCATGCACACATTCACTAACATAAATCAACACCCGCACACCTACCACCTTACCCTAGCAGCTGCAAAGTCTCTCCTTGCAATTCTTTTGTGCATTAACATGTTGAAAAAGTCAACATCTGGCTGGACCTTCTCCTTTTTCATTGCTGCCATCAATTTTTTCTCTGCCTCTAATGTGGGCATGGCAACTGTAACCAGCTGGCTGAAAGTGCGAATATCTGGCTGGACTCCATCTTTTTCCATTCTTTCCAAAATCCCATCAACACCACCCAGAAGAGCCAGTCGGCTTTCTTTACTTGATAAATCCCCCAGCGCAGTAACTGCTGCCGTGCAAGAAATAGGCGACAGCAGGTCTGGAATGTCAACTGGGTGTGATACAATGCTTAACAGCTCCTTTTGTTCATCTCGTGAAATTCTTTGGCTGATGTCCTTGTTTGAGACTGGGTCATTGTACTCCATATTGAAAGTCCTCTTTTTTGACCTGACACCACCAAGGAAGTCCAGCTTTGAATGCTGTGCTGAAGACTCCAGAAAGTCTTCTTCCTGGTTTACTTCAGTAGCAGGAAAAGAGTCTGTGATGCCTGTCATCACTGGTGATGGTAAGAGCACTTTTTTATTATCTTTTGTGGAAGAAACGTGTGTCAGGGCCTTCGCTTTTGCAGAGTAAGTTGTCTTTCCTAATAGATCCTCAATACTTGCCACTTCTCCTACACCACAATCACGAACACAACGTAAGAGAAGGTTGTACAAGGGGAGGTCTGGACGTACTTTCATTTGTAGCATTAATCGCCACACCTACACACAAAAATCATATAGTTCAGTGAACACAACAATATTTCAGTTTATGCAACTTAATTTTTATATTTTAAATATAATAATAATAAGTGAGAATATCACGAGTCTACCCATGGCAACTGTACTTCCAGTCTAAAGTCTTCTGAAGAAGTCTTAAAGTCTTATGAGGAAATAGTTCTTCAATTTTATTTTGTCTTTTAAATGCTATTTTTTTAAATAAAGTTGAAGCACCATGTTGAGTGGGGATGCTTTCCTGTTGCCATCTCCGAAAGTCAAACATAACACTTTGTATTATTTGTGTCTTAACAACCATAACTGACAAACATAATTCACATATTTAACATCATTCATATTCAGAAAGAGCACTTTTTACACACTACACTATTTGAACATGGGGACTTTAATTTATAAGATAGGTATTGTCAGCAGACTTGAAGAAAACAGTAATGACATAGATAATGTGAAAATAAGTTGCAAAGTATGGATTTTGAAAATAAACTTATCACAGTTTCAAAAAGTGATAAATACATGACACTGATAGGTTTCATGAAAGAACATGATGTATGACTTATTTACACTGGCTTATTGTGTAAATCTACTTTAAAAAAGGCACAATCATGCTTATTCCCCAAATCAACACTACCTGAATGGCATGGCGGAGGCCTGCTTGCTTGTCTGACACACAGGCCATCAAGATACTGCTGAAAACTTCTTGGTCCAGCCTGAAAGACTGCGAAAGCTGGTCCACAAGGGCAAATGCCCTGCGCAGGTCTCCACACATACCAAACGCCTTGATCATAGCTTTGCCAGTGACAAGTGTGGGCTGAATCTCCTTCTCTTGCATCAGTTGCCACAAGTGATTTGCCCGCCGCAGCCCATCATCTGGCCAGGGAGAGTTTGCACAAGCATTGAACAAAGCAGTGTATGTCTGAGGCTTTGGCATGATACCCATTTTCTTCATCTGAAAAGTGAAATAAAGGTTTTACACTCCTTGTTAGTCTAGCACTTAACATCCATAAAAAGAAAGGGGTTTTCAGGCCCTCAGTTGAACTTGGATGTATTTTATAAGCTTTATCCTCACTTCTGCAAAGTGCTTGTCTACTGGTAACATGATTTTTTTTTCCTGGCATCATTTTTCCTCATGTAGAGGTATGCCACTGAAATTTGATAACAGGTAACAGTATGTTTTTAGTGAGACCCCACTGCTAAATCACATTTTCACAATCACTTGGCAAATTTTCTTTATCTGATTTAGTGCTCTTTCACATAATTTATGAAAATTTCTAAGCAATTAGAAACAAAACAGTTACAGAGACCAACACTACCAGTATATCAATATAAATTGATCCACTGAAGACCCTGAGACCTTACACCATGATAAATGGAAAAATCTCTTACTGAATAGAAAAGTGCTTCCACCTTGTAATTTCACACTGTGGAGGGAAAGGACGATGAAGAAGGAAACTATGATACCAGGAGAAAACTCAATGGTCAGCCATGTTCAAAGAACAAGTGTCACATTGGAGTGTGTGCCCCAAGACAAGATCTGAACCAAAGATTTTATGAATCTTGCTGCACTAGTGATAATCATGTGTTTTACTCCTGAACTGCTGGACCACCCCAAAGTAAATTCCACGACCCTCACCACTCTTTCTGCCATTCCTACTACTGCTACTGCTAAACTAACATTATTATTAACATGGTATCAGAAGACTGTCCAAAAGGCTGCAAATCTGGATATCAAGGAGCGTTCTGTAATCAATTCTCTTCACTTTCATCTGACAACAGTGGGAAAGACTCAAGCAGCATGGGTCACGTTGTTGGTGCTATTGTATTGGCTGCAGTGTTGCTGCCTTCCCCCCACCCCACTTCTATTCATGAGATATCGACAACTTCAAGCACCCTGTAAACAACCCACAGCTACTGGCTTCTCACAGCCATTGCAAACACTATCTAATCTGGACCCTCCTGCAGGATCAAGTGTCCTATAACCTGTGGAGTTCCTTCTTGAAGCACTGACTGTCATACATGTAATATTTGTGCTTCTGGAACTTTTGTTTTTGCAAAAATTGTATTCCATTGAGACCAGTCAGTACTATGCCCCTGAAAAAATATGTGAACTAGACCGTGCTGTAATTTATTTATATTTTTTGTGAGGCGCCTTGAGCTTGCCCAAAAGACAGGGATAAGGCACTATACAAGCAAACTTTATTATTACTATTACCATTACGTTAACTGCCATATCAGCAGGAACTGGAGAAAGCACTTTTTTTTCTATTCAATGCACAATTTTGCTCCAAGAATATAAAATCAGCTTTTAAACTGTAAAATGTATTAAAATGTATCTACCTTGTTAAACAAACTGAATGCCTTAGCTGTGTAGCCTGCATGCCCAAGACCACAAATAAGTGATGTAAAAACATAGGCATTAGGTTTTACTCGGTCTTTCGTCAGCATGCTTTCTTCAAGTAGTTGGATCGCTTCCCGAACCTATGAAGAAGTCAATGAATATGTAACAACATCAAACTAAATTTTCTTTTAATCTTCTTTAAGATAAATGTTATTCATTCATGTATTTGCTGTATCAAATCTGAGTCAATACCATGGTTTCTATCACAAGTCCAGATCTTCTAAATCTAATCTGTTCAATTTTCACAACGGATTATATCATGTGTTTCATATTCTAATAAACTACAAAGGGAAAAATGTGGGTATTTTCCCTTTGCACCTGCGTAACATCAGATATTAAAAAACGATATTCATTGTTGGCATGAGTGTTTGTGTGTGTGGGTGTCAAATCCGACTTATATTTCAAAAGACATCTTGATAAACTTTTTAGTGGTACCTACCCTCCCCCTTTTGTTAAACCTTATTATCTTTCTCCCATACCACTCTGGAATGTGGCAACGGTTTGTTGCAGAAAGCCGGACATGACTACGATCATCCTCCTTCTCATCATCATCATCATCAGACAATCTGAATAAAAAGCAATGAAAAAAAATGAGTACTCTACCACTAAATTCATGGCACAAAACTGTATAATGGACCATGGCACGGTAGACATAATTAAACAGAAAAAAACTCCAATTTTGAAGGTAAATAAAAAACTAACTTTTATTAAAATGATGTAAACAAAGAAGACCACTACCAAATTCGGTCCAGAGAAGTTGAGGTTGGGACAAACAAAAAGATGTATATACTTGGCCCTGAGAATTTAAAAAAAATATACATGTACAAAACACTCCCTTTCTCCTGCCTTCTTACATCTTTCTTACCTTTCTTCATGAGTTCCAACCTCAGAGGTTAATGATTCTTCTATCCTCTTCTCCAAGCCATCCTCTTGTAAAGTTCCGAAGGTGTCTGCCCAACCATCTGTTTTGTTTCTCCTGTTATCATGGGCTCTCAAGTCAGGCCTATATGTGTTACTGTTATGTCTTCTCATTCTCAAATGATGTTCTCCATTTTGCATCTGAAATCCAATATTTTGTTCTTCTAATGATGTCACTTGTGACCCAGAATAATCGCTGTTGCTTACTTTTTCTGCAATGTTTGCATGCTTAATTTTCTTATCGTTTTTTTTAAGTCCACCAAAAGAATCTTCATCAGGAAAACTCAATAAACTTTTTCTAAAACTGGCCATTTCACTTTTAGCAACTTCACTTAAGACTCTGTTATGGAGTTTCTTTAGTTTGGTCTTCCTGGGTTCTGTTCTGGCTAACCTTGAGTCACAGTCTAGCTCATCACTTTTAGATATTGCTGGTATTTGACTAGCATTGTCCTCAGACTTGACACTTGCATTGCCGAATCCTCTAAACTGATAAAGTAATAACCTAGGCTCTTTTGTGTGACTTTTCTGCAGGAGAAAATGTAAAGCTGGGTTGGACACTCCATTTTGGCAGACAGACTGAAGTGAACAGCACAGCTGTCTCAGGCAACCAACTTGTGCCATCTTAATCAGCTGAAGATGATGTAGTAGTTAATGGGTATTCTGCCTCCTAGAAACACTTTAGTCTTATCAATTTACGTTGTTAGTGTTCGCCAGCATCTGTGTACTTTTGAAAGCTCGCTGCTTTGTGACAAGGCTTGTCATTCAGCTTCAGTTTTTATTTACTTGATATTATTGGTTCCTGGAAATATCCATCAGAAAATCACACACACACACATTGCTTGTCTAGTCGGTCACCGGTCGATTCGCCCCAAGACCAATTCGCCCCACACCGAAAGTCAATTCGTCCCACGTAGGTCCAATTCATCCCACGCATGGTCCAATTCGTCCCAAGACAGAAAAGTCAATTCGTCCCGAGCTCAAAAAGGAGATGAAACAAGTAGATATTAACGTCAAATATTACCAAATGAGTTATAATTAAATACGCAATCTCAGCTGCCTATTTTAAGCAGAGCCATGCGAATAAGTTACGCCACCATGTTACTAAACAAAGATGGCAGCTAGTCAATACGCACGCAGTGCACGTGTCTTACAATGGCAAATAGACGTGATTTTTCTTTTAGATATTGTCAGCATTTTGTTGCAAACGTAGTTCTATTTTTTTTCTATTGTGATATGTAGAGACTATGCTGTCGTTAGTTATTCATTAGTTGGAGGTTCGTCGCAGACACGTTGCGGATCGGGTGGATGAAGCACATCGTAAAAATGTCAAAATAAAAATTAATGAAGTAAGTTACAAAAAAATACAAGTTCACAATAAAATGATGACAAAATCTTTAATTTAAAGCATTATATAAATAAGAACAGCGTTTATTTGTGAATGCGGCAGTATAAGTGTGAATGTGATGGTATGAACAATTTTAACCAAAATGTCTCCGTGAATAAAGTTGGGTATTGCTCCATGCAAAAGACATTGTCTGATACACAGTGGAAAATTAACCAGAGTCATTTCTACAATCGTTCAGTGAAAGACACAGCAGAACGTTACTTTGTACATCGGACAATGTGATCATGAACGTTGATCAAAGTTCATGATGTGATCGGACTCGGGAAGGTGATGCACTTCCTCTGGACTGGCAAACAAGTAGATTAGTAGAAGAATCCTCCGAGCTCGTTAATGAGTGACTGAGATTTTGTGTCCCCATTAGTCTGTTTCCTTCTTAAGACTATTGCTATATTTTCAGATCTGTGAAAAATCCCCCCGTTTTTGTTAAAATTAATTCTACACCATTCCTAACAGTGGGTCTACTTAACTTGCTTTTCTCGAAGTTTGTGAGAACCCGGTACTCGCTTATTACCCAGTGTTCTCACCAGCTGACGACAGTTCCAATAGCTCTTAGTCGAAGCTTGTCAAAGTATGTGTCATAATTCCAGACTTCCTGTTTCCTGCTTTTTGTTGATAGTTTTTACCCTGCCTGCCTTCAGATTTAATTTAGCTCTTGCATGTTTCCTCTCATACACACATTAGCTTGAAGTAGCTCATTAGCTTGAAGCAGCTTGATATCTTCCTAACAAAAGCAAATAATCCTTTTGACAGACTAGATTGCAGTTCTCACAAGGTTAGAGCATTATGGGTTGTGAAAGATATTGATAAACTCTTTTCCAAAATAGCAAGTCCTGGTGAGAGTCGCAGACCCTGCCCACTCATCCCTGATTACTGATAATCTAGAGGCTTCATACATTCCAGAAACAGAACCCCTGCACCCTATTCTGTTTACTCCAGTTATGGTCTATACAGACTGCCAATTTTGTGTTCTTCTAAGCTTATATTGTAAGAGGTTATGGAGTCTGGGATAAAGAAGTTTTGAGAAGTCTTTTTGGTATGGGGAATTATCCTGACCATAAGGGGTTTGTTGATCTGACAAGAGTGCTTTGTATTAATTCTGACCTGATGTTTACACTTGGTGGAGGCTTGTTGTAGAGGTAAAGCGAGGCATACGATGCCCGCGCGATGAGACTACGGCCCTAGGGCTTTGTTTTGTTTTGGTTTTTTTTTGTTGTGGGGGGGGGTGTATTCTAATGTCCTGTAAATACTAGTAGAAAGTAACAATACAGTTTGATTCCCATGGTGTTTCAGTAAGAGAAAAATAGGTTTGCAAAAGATTTAAAACTCATAAAAAATGAAAATTGGACATTTGGTTCTATCTGGTGGGCAATGACATTTGCTGTTTTCTATAAGTACGTACCAGTACACTAAGGTTTTGTTAAATGTGTTTTATATGTTTGCACGAAAGCACAGGACAATATAAGAAAAACAAAACATGCAAGAACTAAGTCTCTATATTAATTAGTTTGGGAGACACCGCTGTTTGGAGTTCCTGATTTGCGTCACAGCTATAAGGACCATGTTTGAAGCGCTCACATGTAACGTTGTGAAATAATCGTAGATGTCCCCAAGGACTTTGTATGAGAAGTTACCAACACTGACTTTCTACTCATGTAACCGAAAAACTAATAATTATTTGCAAAAGGATATACGGGGAGGTGGGGGGATTCAACTTTGAAAAAAACAAGTTTTGCATTTGGTCATTTTGCATAGACACCATATTTCCAGTACTCACTAATGTACTTTTTAGTTAGTACATTAGGTCTGCTCCATGTCAAATAATAATTTACTAAATACATTTAAAACATTTTTTTTCAAAGACATCACCGTTGTCCTAATTTTTCTACAAACTTACAATGTCTCGTTTGAGAGAAATGCAGCTTCAAATATTACATTAGTCTAGAGTCTAGACCAGCGTTTCTCAACCTTTTACTTGTGACGCCCCCTCAGACGAAAAAAGGTACGTCCGCGCGCCCCCTTAGCCACTACTACCGATATATGAGAATGTAGCACTCTACTCTAGTAGTGTACTGCGTTATTTCTTTATTTTTGTAGAGGGTAGACGTCGAATGGCCACCATGTTCCTTTCTCACGCCGGCTGTGTACGTAATAGCCGCCCTTGACCTGTTCCGCCAGTGGCTACTAAACCTATTGTTACATCGACGGTTATGAAGTCGCCTGACCCACTTAGGAAGGTTATGACCAGCAGACAGTTGGACCTTTAGGAGTATCATGCACGTACACGCACACACTCGCATACGCATATACGGTCATCACAAGCGTACACACATGCGCAGCATATGCACGGGTACCGACATTGACACACACACCCACCCATGCACACCATAGCAGAATGTCTGAAAAATGAGGTCACCATGACAGTGTACATATAATTATGGAGTATTGAATTACATTGTATTGACTACTATTAAGCGGAAGCCTCGAAAACTACTGAAATATTGATCTTGTACAGCCACCCAATGTTAACATGTAACCAGCAGTATGTGATATTAATATGGGCCAGATGTCCTCCCAAAAACTGAATAAACTATGTTATTATTTAGTTTTGTAAACCCTTAAGATCATAAATCTGACAGGAGTCGTGGGAAAAAGATTCTTGTTTCTTTTTTCTTGGAATATAACAACTTAAGATGCAAGATGAAAATCAAATGTTATCAATCACATCCATACATTAACACATGTAGTAGAATAGTTTTGTAAACCTTTCAGATAGTAAACCTGATGGAAGTCCCAGGACAAAGAGTTTTGCCTTTTTTTCTTGGAATATAACTGTTAATTATTTGAAAGTATAGTGCTATTTCGTTTTGAAATTCATATGTTGTTCTTTTGTGTTTGTGCCAGAATGGAGCACTTGAGAGAAAAATATAATTTGGTATCTGATGGTCGTCTGAGCGACAAATATAAATCCCTTGTTAAATATGCTTCCAATGCAATAGGCTGCTGCTACGTACTTCATTTTGAAACGTATGACTAAACAGTATTAATGAACCAGTGCTGTGGATTTTCTCTGATAGTAGTACCGAGTAATTGCTGTACTGTTTTGTCCGACGCCCATTAAACGCCTGGATGTCACACTAAAACTGTAATGGCATAAGAACCAGATGAGCAGTTATCTTTTAAACTACAGTTATGGACACTTTATGCCACTTACTTTCAACAAATGTAGCCAAAGAAACAAGAATATTAAAATTAATTTTACCCCCACATGGCCCATTTTGTGGGACGAACTTTTGGCACAGTGTCATGTGATTAATTCAGTGACTAACTAAAAGGTCTCTAAATATATATTTTCCACATTATAGATTTTTTTCCTGCTTTTGTGCATCTTGCACTGCCATACAAAATTAGGACACCTACTATCATTGGTGAGATCAACTGTCAATCTCATCTAACCAAAGAAGATATGTTGCCAAAAGTTTCTCCTTTTTTTTTTCTTTTAGGGTTGGGATGTGGAGAGTCTGTACAGACCATTACTGGAGTAAACAGAATAGGGTGGGTTCTGTTTCTGGAATGTATGAAGCCTCTAGTTATCAGTAATCAGGTATGAGTGGAGAGGGTCTTCAACTCTCACCAGGACTTGCTATTTTGGAAAAGAGTTTATCAATATCTTCCACAACTCAAGAAGCTCTAACTTCATGAGAACTGAAATCTAGTCTGTCAAAAGGAGATTTTACTTTTGCTTGAAAGATATCAAACTACTTCAAGCTAATGTGTGTACGAGAGGAAACAAGAGCTAAATTAAATCTGAAGGCAGGCAGGGTAAAACCTATCCAAAAAAATAAAAGCAGGAAAAAAGGAAGCATGGAATTATGGCACATGCTTTGACAAGGTTTTATCAAAGGCTATTGGAACTGTCGTCTGCTCACAAGAACACTGGCTAATAAGCGAGCACCGGGCTCTCATAAACGTTAATGAGTGACTGAGATTATGTGTCCTCACTAGTCTGTTGTCTTCCTAAAAACACTGCTATATTATCAGATCTGTGAAAAATCCCCCCTTTTTGTTAACAAAATTTATTCTACACCATTCCCAACAGTGGGTCTACTTTGAAAATCCCTGTATTAACGACCTCAGACAGTTCTCCAACTTGTTTGCCAGTCCGGAAGTGCATTAACTTCTGAGTCCCGTCACATTCTCCGACGAACAAAAAGTATAAGTAATGTTTTGCTGTGTCTTTCACTGAACGATTAAAATGGCTATAGTTAACTTTCCACAGTGTATCAGTGTATCGGACAACCTCTTTTGCCTGCAGTAATACCCAGCTTTATTCATGGAGACATCTTGGTTAAAAAATTTTACTTAGCAGTTCATGCAAGGATCTGTACAACTTCCAGCTGAAGACCGACACTAATATCATCCAAAACAACCAGGCTAGAGACAGCGAACCCGTAGACCTACCAGTCCTACGGGAAGAGGTAGAAAGAGCTGTACATAGTCTGAAGAGAGGAAAGTCGCCAGGCGTTGATAATGTACCAGCTGAGATGCTCAAGCAGGGCGGGGAAGAAACTACAAAGGCCCTCACTGTCCTGTGCCAAAGAGTCTGGGAGCGAAAGGAATGGTCCAAAGAATGGAGGCGGTCACTAATCATACCCCTCCCAAAGAAAGGGAATAGCAAACAGTGCCAGAACCACAGAACTATAGGCCTTATCAGCCACCCAAGCAAAGTCATGCTGAAGGTCATACAGAACCACCGCAGAATAGCTGCTAGCAGAAGAACAGGCTGGCTTCAGACCACGTAGAAGCACAGTTGAGCAGATCTTCAACTGTCGTCTTCTTATAGAAAAGCATCTTCAGCATCAGCGGGACGTTTACCACAACTTCATTGACTTTAAAAAGGCATTTGACAGAGTCTGGCATGTGATGCGAAAATTCAACATCGAAGAAGGCCTCGTTCAAGTCGTTGAATTGCTGTTTAAAAGCTCAACGAGGATAGTACTGCTAAACAACCAGGAGCTTTCTTTCGCACCACAGTAGGGGTACGTCAAGGTACGTCCCCTATCACCGGTGCTGCTTAATTCTTGGAGAACATTTTGCTCGAAGCTCTTCACGACCATCACATTTCCATTTCAATTGGTGGAAGACCAATCTGCAACCTATGCTTTGAAGATGACATAGATCTGTTAGCAGGTACTAACAAAGAACTGCAAGACCTCACCAACAGACTGACAGGCACCTCAAATGCATATGGAATGGACACCCGCACTGAAAAGAGCAAAGCTATAATCAATGGCAACGGCAAAGCAGAGATCTATATGAACGGGGTACAGCTTGAAGAGGTAAGAAGCTTCAAATACTTGGGATCCACCCTCTTCAAGGACGGCAGCTCCACGCCAGACATCCGCATCAGGATAGCAAAAGCAACAGCAACAATGGCTATGCTCACTATCAAGTACAGGCTGTACAAATCCCCAGTAGTGCCGATCCTGCTCTAAAGATGCAACACGTGGACTGTGCTCGCCAAAACAGAAAGCAGAATCCAATCATTTGAGAACGTGCTTGAGGAGGCTGCTCCGGATCTTATACAAAGAACATAAAACCAACGACTTTGTAAGAAACAAGATTGCCACACTCGTAGGACACCAGGAACCTCTCCTATCAACAGCCAAGCGACGTAAGCTGGTCTTCTTTGGCCATGTGACCTGGCACGACACCCTGTCGAAAACTGTCCTTCAAGGCACCTCGGAGGGTGGCCGACACCGCGGTGGCCAGAGGAAGAACTGGCTAATGAATGTCAAAGACTGGACTAGTCGTCCTGTACAGGACCTGCTCAACATCGCCCACAATAGGCAAGAGTAGCGGCCCCTGTCAGCTGCCGCGTATCTATCCATGTGCTGCCCCTAACGCCAGGCAAGGGACGACTGTCACAAACCTGTTTTCTTCTTCTTTTTTTTTTTTTTTTTAACTGAGAAAGGGATGGAAAATGGGGAAGGAGGGGGAAGGTGCGAAAGGTTAGCGAGATGTGTGTGTCGGCGTGCGAGTCCTGGGATGGCTGACAGTTGAATTAAGTGCTGTTGAGAGGATGGGATGGAAGGAATTGAGAAGAATGAGAAGAGTGCTTTGGTGTACTTTGATTTTATTCGTATCCTGGTCCTCCTTGACGGGAGCGGGGAAACTTGACGGTCTCCTCGGGTGTTGGGAAAGTCTTGACCAGACTTTATGTAACAAGTCCTGACCAGACTTGTTTTTACGTAGCAAGTCCTGACCAGACTTGAGTAACATTTGTCATTTCAACCTGTTGAGGTGAGTGCACTGTCTTCAACTGGTGGAGTTTGAGAGAGTGATTATATAATTTTTTATGAGATAAATAAATGAATGTATGTTATTGTTGTGGGGGAAATGTTTAGACATTGATTATTGTAGGTTAAATATGGTTATTTTCTGTCTAGGTGTTTTTTTTTTTGTTAGTTCATCTGGACAATCAACTGTGTATCCGTCGGCGGTCGGGATTGGGAGGTGCCTGAATTCTGAAGGGGACAGCACCAGGACCGGAGACTGTGGTGTGTGACTTGAATGTTTTTTTTCTGAATTTTTTTTTTTGGAGAGGACTGCGCCTTCAGGAGTGGAGGACTGCACTTTCAAAAGTGTAGGGAATATTGGGTTTGAAGGAACTATGGGTGAACATTGAATTCTTGACTGTGTTTAGGTGTTTATTTTGAATTTAGATTTGTTAGTTTTTAGTTAATTATTATTTCTTCTTTTCAATTATATTTATCATTAAATTTAACTATTTGTTTGTTGTGATCTCGTATGAAAGTCACTGTAGAGTGCACGTGACACTAACTCATGCTATCACGTTCACACTTGTACTCATGCTGCCGCATTCACAAATAAACGTGACTCTTATTAATATGTTTTAAATTAAAGATTTTGTCATCATTTTATTGTGAACTTGTATTTTGTATAAGTAAAAATGAGATTTTTTAAAATTTAATTTAGTTTTATTCCAACTTTTTTACGATGTGCTTTAATCTGAATGTCTATACTCGATCCGCGACGTCTCTGCGACGAACCTCCAGCTAAAGACTAACGACCTCGACAAGTTCACAACAAAATCTAAAACATTGTGTTAATTGAAGAGAAATGTCTATTTTCCATTGTAAGATAGTATAATAATAATAAATGAAGATTTTTATAGCGCATATTCACACTCATAGAGAGCATATGCTATTAGCGCTTAAAAACAAGTAAGAGACATGGACTAAATGTATAGAACACAAGGGCGTAAGAATAAACGACAATACTGACGACAAACAGAAAACAAAGATGGAAAACACAAAAAGACACCAAGTAACAGAAACATAGAAAATATAGCGATTCTGCAGAGAAAGATGGGTAGACAAGTAGCAAGAGCAGAAGGGGGAGGGTAAGGACGAGCATTGTGTGGACTGTGTTAGGAGTAATGCTCAAGGAAGATACGTCCGCTGCAAGCCTATTGGCGAACGGACATTTTTAATAATGATAAGCAAAAATTAAAAAAAATCAAACTACAAGTTCACAACAAAATGCTGAGAAAATCTTAAAGAAAAATCACGTCTATTTGCCATTGTAAGATACGTGCGCTGCGTGCGTATTAACTAGCTGCCATCTTTGTTGAGTAAAATGGTGGCTTAACTTATTCGCATGGCTCTGCTTAAAATAGGCAGCTGAGATTGCGCATCTAATTATAACTCTATTGTTCGAAAGACATATGACTCTTTTGGTAATATTTGACGTTAATAGCTACTTGTTTCAGCGCCTTTTTGAGCTTGGGACGAATTGACTTTTCTGTCTTGGGACGAATTGGATCATGCGTGGGACGAATTGGACCTACGTGGGACGAATTGACTTTCGGTGTGGGGCGAATTGGTAGGGATGAATTGGTCTTGGGGCTAATCGACCGGCCCCCGTCTAGTCTGCCACCATGAATAAATGTCCAAGTCACACGACACCAGATATGTTAGCAATATCCTTTTCTGTGTGGTGTCTTATGACTATATTCAGTGGCGTACGAAGATGCTCGGTTTTGCGGGGGGGGGGGGGGAAGCTCCATGGTGACAATAAATAACGTTCACATTCTTGCCTTCCCAGCATCTTTTTTGGGGGGGCGGCTGCCCCCCCCCCCTGTTTCTACGCCACTGTATATTCCACTTCTTTATGTTATCTTTATATTCACTTCCACTACATCATTGTTGCAATGCCATCTAGAAAGCGAAATTTGAGGGCTTGAGGCAAAAACTGAGAGATCACGTTGAGCGAGTCTGATAGTGACTGGCAGAATGAGGACCAACAGACAAGCAAATTATGTTTTGGATTTATCTTTCGTGGACTGAGCTCTGCTGTCAACGTCTAAACGACATACAGGACCGAATAAGCTCTTCGTCTTTGATAAAAACAGTCAGTTTTTTTCTTCGATAATCATAAATCCTTTTCTGCTCCTGTTCCTTTATTTGCATGCGTTTATTACGTACCTATAAATTTTACCAATTGTTCGCCAGCAAGGAGCTATCTGTTTCTTTTCTTACGGTAATGAAATTGTTATCACGGACACAGCAATTAAGAAAATCATTAGTGTTGACCTCTAACTCCACGTGATTTCTCGCGGCAAGTAGCGTAACGGATACAGCCTCGATGTGGTTTGTTTAAATATGGCGACAGGCAACGAGAAAAGTACTGATGCCGGTTTACCCAGCGCAGGTGGACTGGAGGAGTTTATAGCAAATCAGCATGCCATACAGAGGGTTAGATGTAGGAGTATTTATCATAATTATATGGGTTGATAGGTATGTCCTTTGAGGAGAGTTCCTCCAGCTTCCGTCCAGCCGCCGTTTCTGTGCTTGTGTGCAGGACCAACACGTACGGACCTTCATCTAGATGAAGGTCCGTGGTGAACACTGTTGTCCTTCTAAACACTGGCATGTGTGAATGAACTGGGAATATGTGAGGGTCAGAACTGGGACTGGGAGTCTGGTTGGGGTTGATCTGTATGGCGGATATGAAATACGTGTTATTGATTGTATTGTACCGTGGTTGTTGTTATGCAGGTATTGTTTAATTCCCTTATGGGAAGAATAAAGTTGCATTAGTTTTAAAATAGTCCTATATGGCTAAGAGCAGAAGAGGACGAGGTAAGACAAAGAAGTTGACAAAACTTTCGATCCGTAGTTATCTGTTCTCAGATGCTGTGGGGTTGAGTATTTTCAAACCAATTTACCTTCAAAGATGCCCTGTAAGATTTTCTTAAAAGACTGTTGCTTAGCATCCCACATGGCCAAACCAGCATTATCTTTTTAACTGTGGCAAGGAATGACTCCTGTGGACCGGCTAGAAGACAGAGGTAATGTGGATCAAACAAGAAGCAAGAAGCCCCACTTCAACTACACGGGGAATGTATTACAGAGACTGACTGCTTCACCTACCTAGGCAGCATAGTCACCAAGGATGGAGGTGCAGATGAAGATGTAAGAAGCCGAATAAATAAAGCCAGGCAAGCATGCATTCCACATCCTGCGACCCATCTGGAATTCCAAGGCATTATCTCAGCACACCAAGATATGCATCTTTCATACGAACCTAAAATCTGTCCTTCTATATGGGTCTGAGACATGGCGTGCGACAAACACCATCACGAACAAGATTCAAACATTCATCAACAGATGTCTGCGCCACATTTTCAACATCAGATGGCCCAAAAAGATTTCCAATGGATACCTGTGGGAGAGAGCCAACCAAAAACCTGCCAGCCAAGACATCAAGCTGGAATGACATGGGCCCAACTGGGGAGGGAGGCCCAGAACCGGGTTTGCTGGCATGGTGTAGTTGCGGCCCTATGCTCCACTGGTGGCGTAAAGGAATAAGAAGAAGAAAAGATTTCCTGCTCTTAAAGTTGATACTAATTTTCAAAGAGAGAGAGACACATACAAAGGAGTCTGGCAACTAAAGGAAAATCCCATGAGGAAACGGTTTCCAGCTGTTGTTAAAAAAAAAAACTGCAAATATTTTACAAATGTTGTATATATTACAGACTTTTTATGACTGGGCAGAAGACTCACAACTGTTTTACATTTGTGTAAGGGATGTTGCACATGCAGTAAGCTGACTTAAGAGATCTTGTCTATTCCAGGAAACATATTTACTAAATGTGCATTAACTAGAAGTTAAAGCTAAACTGAAAATTAGATTCAATGTACTTTCATTTTATGGTTTAATCTTTAATCTTTTCAGGCACAAGCATCAAATGAACCAGGAGAAAACATAGATGATGACAAACTGTCACAGTTTCTCTCTAGAGCTTTTTCAGAAAGTAGAAGGTAATCAAGCTAATTCGATCCCAAGATGTGTGCACTGGTGTTCTGTTAGCTTTCTTTTTATAGCACACTGAACTCGCATCCACACAGAAAATGCACTCTATAAATTCAATTATTATTAAAGCATAATAAAAATCTGATATGACATTAAAAGGTGCTGGCATGTCATTAGTTTTTTTTTTCAAAAACATGACTATTGATAATAAAGAAAAGAGCTTTAAGCACCTGTCTTGTCTACTTTTCTGATGTAGTAGTAGTCTTTTCAACTGCAGATAAGAATATCCCTATCGAAAGGCTTGTATCTCACAAATAGATTTTTGTGCAGTGACCTAAACCAAGTCATTTCAAAATAATTGTGCACTTGGATTAGTTTCTAATGTTCCTTTTCCTTCCCAATTCAGAAATTTAAACATCAGATACTTTTTGAAGCTTGTTGCATAGGAAAGTCTGAATGTCATTAAATAGCTATTTTGATTTGTTGGGATGGGAACAGTGTGATGCTTAAAGTTGCACTGAAAAACATACATGGTTTAAGGGATGCATATGTGTATTCATGTGCATGCACACTGGTTGCAGGATGAACAATGAAGTGGAGAAGTCCAGAGCTAAAAGTGAAAAAATGCATCAAAAATTGGGTACAGAGCGTGTGAGTAGTTGGTGCAAGGAACATGCAGCAGAAGTCCTCACCCAGCAGCAAGAAGATGTGGTGGAGGCAGCAAGCAAACCTTAGTCCACTGCTATCTTTTTAAAACATTTTGAATGCTGGTTGTATTTTTCAAATGTGTCTAACACACTGAATCCAGAACATTTTTTCCCAGCACAATAATGCTCATTATAGCAGAACAAAAGGTCACTGTCCACTACAGTGGGCCAGAAATTCTAGCATCAATCTTAAGCATTTCTGCAATGCATTTTGTGCATTTCATTAGGATATTACCCAGTTGTAAAATCTTTTCACATTTTAATTTTCTGGTAGTATTAGCTTTCAGACTAGCCACAACCTATTGCAACAAAAATGTACTTACTAGAAACGAAAGGCAAGTACAAATAATAAAACAAGATTTTTTAACACAGAATTTATTTATGCTTGTTTTGAGCACTTATTAACATGATGGACAAACAGAAATGCAGTGATAAGCCACTTATCCAAATCATTTTCCAAAGGCAAACACCAAATTCATGAAATGCTACAGAGAACACTGAAATGATGTCCAGTCACTTTTAAGGCTTCCAAAAAGAAAGTTGTAAAGAGACAACATTTGACTGCAGAAACTGAGACAAAAACATTTGATATAATAAAAAAAAAAAATTCCAACTAAAAAGTGTTTGGCTGCATGAAGAAGACATCATACACTTATAAAGTCGGTTTAAAATAGTCAGTTTTTTTAATCTTCCTAAGACAAAGTAAAAGGATAATATAACAGCAAATGTTTTATTTCTTCAAAGATAACTCCAAATTCAAACAGAATTTGATCTCATTTATTTAAAATACAACATCTGGAAGAAAAATATGCATTCCACATGGACAGCATGGGGAGAAGACTGAACTGTTTCAGGCCAATACCCCTAGATGTGGACTGGCTTCACACCAACTTTGCAGTCCTTCAAGCACTTATTGTAACACAAAATGCGAACATCCATTAAAACAGCTCAAATTAATTCAATAAATTGTTAGGTGGCACAATGTAAAGCACGTCCAAAAAAAAAGAAAAGTATGAATTCCTCCCTACAGTTACAATAAGTACCATATCGAATATCCATGTATTATGGTCTTTAGTCTGACAAAGAAGATCTTTCTGTATAAAGAAACATTCTGTCAATGGATTTAACTGTTTTTCAGATGGATTAAACAATTACATATTAAAATGGGCATGGTACTTGGAAATGTAAAAACAAAAGAGAATGAAGGTTGTTGTCACTCTTTCCATGTCTACACACTTTCTTTTACCTCCTGCTAAACAATGAAGAACCAGCAAGTACCATATTGCAAGTGTCTGGAATGGCTGTTATATGATGAGTTCTTAACTGCATACTCGTACTGAGTGGCAAGGCCTAAGTAGCCGCTTCATCACGTTCTATTCCAACAAATTTTAGCTGTTCTGTTGGACCATATCTGAAACAGGATAATATCACAAGACTGGCAATCATAGGAAATGTCACAATAATACTCGTTTAAAAAGTATTTTCCACAAGTCTTTAAAGGTAATGGCTTCAGAATTCCTCATGAAGACTTGGAAAAAGACCCCCTTTCCAGGTTATGAGCAGGCATGACAATGAACCTATTCCTACCTACCACAAGCAGTCAACTCCTGCTTGGTAACCAATTACCTTGAAGTTTTCGTAAAACAGCAACACTTCTCTATCTACGCCTAAACTATATTGCCTGTAAAAACCCAACTTCTCTCTAGTTCTTGCCTTTGGCTACACTTAAGGTTGTCATAAGCAACTACCAAATACTGTATGCTTGTTACATTGTAGCAACACATTTGATTACTTCTGGAATTATCTGACTTTAAACCATGAACACTAACCTGTAATCAAAGAAAAGCTCCTCCCCTGCCTGGATGGGTCGTTTGGCAAAGATTCCGATGCGATGATCACCATTAACCATCATTACTTTTGCATAGCAATTTGGATTTATAGAGTGATTGGCAAAACGAATCTTGTTGCCTTTACGAGTAGCATCCACAACGAAATCTACACATATAGAGATACACAAAATAACTTTTAAAAAAATCCAACATTAAAAGGTCACAAGTTTAGAGGTTAGAGAAGGGGAAGTGTTGAACTCAGCTCGCCCTTACACTACTGAAAATGGAACTATTGTAAAAATTAAATTTTCTTTTTTCAGTACTTACCAGACAACCTGATTATGACAAGCAAAGGGGTTAAACTGCTTGTCTTATCTGCAGGTCAACCACCCAGCCACCCATCCAGGGAATGTGTGCAAAACTCTGCCTGAGGTAACTAGTCCCTCGACCCTCCAACCATGTGGTGTAAATGTCACAGCCACACAGTGACAAAAAGGTAGTAGCATATTTATTCAACCGTCCCTTGACCTGTACCGGTTGTTGGGGGGGAGCTCATGGACAGATGTGACAGCTTACAAGGCTCACAATGGTGAGCAGGTCCTGAACAGGATGACAATCCAGCCTTTGACGTTCGTAAACCAGTTCTTACTCTGGCTACCACAGCATTGACCTCCTACCAAGGTAACTTGAAGGATAATCTTTGCCAAAGTGTCATACCAGGCCACATGGCAACGCCAGACCAGCTTACATCACTTAAATATTGCAAGAAGATGCTCCTGGTGTCCTGTAATAGTGGTGACCATGCTTCATACAAAGTCTTCTTTGCTCTTTGTGCAAAATCTGGAGCAGCCTCCTCAGGCACTTGAGCTTGAATGTCTGGATTCTCCTCTCCATATCAGCAAGCAAAGTCCATTTTTCACATCCACATAGCAGGATTGGTATTGCCAGGGACTTTTACAGATTGTACGTCATAGTAAATCTAATTTGGCGGCATCAGACTGTCCTGCCCAGCCACTGCTGCTGTTGCTGTCATGATCTTTATGCAGATATGTCGTGGAGCTGTGATCTTTGGAAAGGGTGGCTCCCAAGCACTTAAAACTGTTTCCTTTTAAAGCCATACTCCTTTCAAGTAGATCTCTGCTTTGCTGCTGCCGATGACTTTGACTTGCTTTTGTCAGTTCTGGTTTTCATTCCATATGTGTTTGAACTGTCTTGCATTGCTCTGTTAGCGCCTGCTATCAGATCAATGTCATCTGCAAAGCCAATCGATGATGGAAATGAAAGTATGATGGTCATGAAGATTTTATGCATGTTCTCCAAAAAGACATATGATAGCAGACACCCTTGATAGACGTCTATGGTCATGTGAAAAAAAAGCTCCTGTTTGGTTATCCAGCAGTACTGCACTCATTGAGCTCTTATACAGCGCTTTAATAACATGGATGACACAATCTTTGATGATGAATTTTCGCATCACATGCCATAGTCCCTCATGCCAGACTCTGTCAAAAGCCTATGAAACCAAAGTCTATGAAGTTGTGATAGAGGTCCAAATGATGTTGAAGCATCTATAAAGATATGACAGTTGAAGAGCTGGTCAACTGTGCTTCAACATGGTCTAAAGCCAGCCTGTTCTGCTAGCACTTAGTGGTGGTGCTGATGTGATGCTTTTATTTTCCACATGACTTTGCTTGGGTGGCTTATTATTGTTCTGTAGTTCTAGCATTGTTTGCTGTTTCCTTTTTTTGGGGGAAAGAGATATGACTAGTGAATGTCTATTCTTTGTGTCACAAGACTCTATGGCACAGAGCAGTGATAGCCTTTGTTGTTTATCCCCACCCTGCAACTCAGCTGGGGCATTGTCGACACAAGGTGACTTTTCTCCCTTTAGATTGCAAACCACATTTTTTTACTTCTTTCCATATGACTGGTAGCTCTTCAGGTTTGCTGATTCTAGTCTGGTTGTTTTGAAGGATGTTAGTGATCTGTCTTCAGCTGGAAGTTGTACAGGTCTTTGCAATATTTAGTCCATTTGTTGAGTACAGCAGTGCTTTCTGTGAGAAGACAGCTATTGTTGTCTTCGATGACTGAGGTCTTCTGTTGACCTGTCTTGGTGAGGGTCTTTAGTAGCTGGTAAGCCTTTTTGCTATCTCTCTGTGCCATTCCTTCTAGTTTTCCCTTGCTGCCTTCATCTCTTTTCTGGTGGCACAGTTCACTTCTTTGTGCCTAAAAGCAGCTTCATGTTTGCTTTTCCTTTATTTCTTCAATGCCTTCTCTAGGTCACAGATCTAGGCTGCTCATGAACCAGGGTTTTTTCTTCCTTCTTTGACATCCTAGCACTGCCTGTGCTATTGACAGTAGCACCTGTTTCAAGTGAGGGTATCTACATCAAAGTCCGCCAAGTTCAGTGCAGCAAATTTAACTCTAACTTTGCCACTAGGCCTCAAAGATTTCCACAATGTTTGGGTCTTGCAGTTTTTCCAAATAAAGGTGAATTCAGGGGATGTTTGAACGGTGAGTCACCCTCAGCTTTAACTTCAGACTCTTTAAGACACTGACCAGGGCAGTAATTCATCTAGTTAAAGAGCAGTTGTAGCCTCAAAGTTTTCAATAGTTGGGTCATCTGATAAGTTTATTGAAAAAATCCTTGGACACAGCATCTATGATCAATTATAAAACCCAATGTAGATGGTGAAAAATAATACTTTGAAAGGGCAACAAAACCTACTACAATCCCATACATACTTATATTGTTTAAGCTTTTCAAAGACATGGGTATTAATGTAACCTATCAAACTGAAGATTCCTTTTGATGTGACAATAGTCAGTCTGGCAACAAAAATCCCAATGATAAAAGCATTAGTGCCCAAACAGTAAAAGTCAAGCTGTAAAAATACTGCACAATTCTGAAATGCCTATACAAGTAGGGGTTTGTTAGACACATTTTACAACAGATGGTCAGATTGACAATCATCATGAAATTCATTTACAAGTTACATGAGAAAGAGAAGGAAGGGGGACAGATTACTGCTTAAGGTCAGGAGTCTCCAGTTTTTAAGTGTCATGGTCGAGTTTGAGATAGCAATTGAATAGATTGTGATACTCAGACATATAATATAAATGGTTAAGATACAGTTTTGTCAAAAGCTAATTCTCTCTACCAGTGAACTAAATATATAAATATATAAATATAAATAGCAATGATGCTATTTCCAAGATACCTTTCTTCGAACCATAAATGACAAATGGCTTATTTGGAAATTTTTGATGGAAATTTCTAGTTGGCACCCCTAGCATTAAGCACTTCTGTTCTCAGGAACATGGCTGGAAATTTGTTAATCATCTCAAATTTCTCTCGATTACTACATAATTTCTTTGAAGTTTTACGTTACCTTTAAGTAAAAAAATAAACTTGATAAAATAAAATGTTCTCAAAAGATACAGGTCTGAAATATGACGACTGCATGGCAAACTAAAGCAAGTGAAGGGGAAAAATACCATTTTTGGTGGTAAAATTTCTTTCTTCGAGTACTTACCAGATGACATGACTATATGGAGATCACCCTCTAGCTACCTCAAATCCAGCTGTCCAAACCCGTGCACCACGGTAGGACTTTAAAACAGCTCAGCCCCCTTTCATCCCACCTGTCTCGCTAGTGAGCCTCCCTACTCCAGTTTTAAGCCTGGACTGAGTCTGGAACCCACTGCGGGGAGGCGGGAGGGAGCTAGCAGTCATGTCATCTGGTAAGTACTCGAAGAAAGAAATTTTACCACCAAAAATGGTATTTCTTCTTCGTACTGTACCAGATGACATGACTATATGGAGAATAACTAACAGGCGGGGGGAGTGGTTGCCCACCCTGTAAGAACACCTACAAACATCCATATGTGAACATCAAACAAGAAATCACACCCCAAATCCAGTCGGGCTGTAGAGTGAGGCCGCCTTGACTGAGCTATGCAACTCTGCCATTGGACTTGTCCGGCAGGTTGCCGTATCTACTCCCTGCTCTGCTGCTCATACCCAGCCAACTGTCACCAATGAGTCAGGATAGGGTGCAAGATCCGTAGGTAGAACCTAGTGATGCACACAATAACGCCAGCCTATAGTCCAAATGACTATAGCGCTGCATATCCCAAAGGCTGGGCTAGTGGCAACCGCTCAAGCCTCAATGCACGAACCTTCCAACTGGGGAAGCCGCTGTCAAGCATCGGTGCAAAACTGCCTGCACTACTGCTAACCCCCAGGCTGTAACAGATTGCCCTGAGAAAACTTCTGTCTTACCATTCCACACTGGTAAGAACCGACAGATGCCACCCTGAGCGAGGCCAACCTCTTGGGGTAAATCTGGAGTGTTCTCACTAAATCCTGTGGTAACCTGATACTTCAGGCCTGTTCTTGGAAGTATGAGTAGCATATTCTCCTAGGACCCTGTTCTGGAAGAGTAATCTGAGTCAGTAAGGCAGGATTATGCGTAAGGATATGAAACCCTTACCCCCACACTGTCAGCAAGTCAAAACTGAGTATCTCAAGTCTCAGATAGTGTAGCCACCTCTGCTCCAAATGCTAACACTATGTCTGCCCTGCCAGAAGCTTAAAGGAGACCGGGATAACGGCTCAAGAACTGTCGAGTTCCAGTGGTAAATACCCATCCTCCAATCCCAAGAAGGGAAGAGAGTGCAACCTACTGGTTGAGGGCTAACAAACTTGTCAGCAGGGCAGAACATGGCTATTGGCCCCCATTCTATTGACCGCCAACGACGGAATGTATCTGATAGCATGGCTTTATAGCCTTCAATAATAACGAGTTCCAAAGTCTTATTAAGAATCACAGACCATTCTGCCTAGAACATATCCGAAGGATCCTGTCCATAACTAAAGTCTGCTTCTTTTAACCATGAAGGTGGAGGGCTTTCTAGTGAAAGCAAAGCACTCCGCCACCTCACTAGATCAATGTCGACTTCAGCTGTCACCTCTAATAAGGCAAAGGTGTGAAGATGCAGATTCTCCGCTGCCAGATAAACTGGCTGACTGCACAGCTCTATTTACCGAGCCCATATGGGTGGTCCTTCTTGAAGTATCCCCCATTGACAAGGCTGCTTACTCTTAGCTCCCAAGACCAATTCCAGGAAGTGGGTCCACTATGAGAGGCCTGATCTTGGTCTCTATTGATCTTTGTCTGTCTGGCAGAAGAATTGTAAGGTCTATGCCCTGAGTTCCTTCCCAATGCAGTGACCCTACGTCAACTGTCCAAATCAGTGGGTCCGGAACTGGTGACTCAAACGTCGGGAGCTTGTCCCCACAAGTCTCACAGAGGTCCCCCATATGAAACAACCTGACAAGAGTTGGAAAATTGTCTGGCGAAGGATAACATCCCTTCCTGCTCAAGGCCTTTGGAAACGCCGCCCTCCTGCCACAGTAGGGAAACCGCCCTATGTCGAATCCGTACCGGGCAGGCACGAGATGAGCGTAAAGTGTCAAGACCACATACCCACTCGTGGCCTGGGGGTCAAGCTTCACCCAGGCAGAGTCTGCCAGTAATACTGAGCTTAGCTATGCCAGAATAAAACATGATCCACCAGAATAACCTTCCAGCTAAGGGGCACAGCACAGGGGAGAGAGCACCCCACTGTCGACATAAAAAGATCACTGCTTTGGATCTTTCAGCCAAAACCATTCCTGTTACCCTCTGCAGGGCCCGCTGTCAAGTAACTTGTGCTCTCCACATCGCCAACCATTCCCAGCCTTTAGTTTAAGTGGTGAGACAGTTCTTCCTCCACCACTGGCCCTGTTATAACCAAAGGTCAAGAGGGAGGCCCCCCCCCACGTCTGGCGGCTGTCAGTTATGCCTCAATAAAACTCCAGCGTGGTATCGCCGTGGCTAGTCACCGGAAGTTGTTCATAGACATTCAGTGTGACTGTAACTTGCCAACATAGTTGTCGGATTATCCAACCATCCCGTTGTTGGCCTCCAGCTTGCCAACAAGGCCATCTGAGTAGAGCGTATATGAGCCATCCCACTTGATATGGAGTACCAACTCTGAAGAAACTGGGTGACTCAGCCACCTCAACTCTTAACAGTAAGGTCAAGAGGTAAGCCAGTTCGAGCTTCCCTTGCTGTTTTGGCTGTGTAAAATCAACCGTGGCAAGGCTGACATGACTTTCTGAGCCCTCATCCGGAACAGGATTACGCAAATCCATAGCTGGCAGGCCTGGTTAGGATGTACCAGACACACAGGCTGTGGCCCGGGAAGGAAGGGGGGGGGGCAAGCTGAAAGCGTCCCGGGCCTGTAATGCAACGTCATTCCGGTAAAAATCATAGTGCCGATATCCCCCCGAAAGGCATCATGGCACATCATAAAATCGCTGCCTTCAAAGGCAAGGCATAGAAGCGGGCCGCTGACGGTTGCAACAGGACAATAAAAAGGCGTCAGCAAAGTCTATGTAGGTTACATAAACGTGCCACACGAACGCCGCTCTCACTTCATGCCTTCTCGAGACTGTAGCGAGATTCGTACTTCGCAGAGACATCTCTATGCTCTGTCTCCTGGCCCTGGAGAATAAATCACTGAACATGTGCAGGGAGGTCTCTTCTGAAAGACAGGCCCAGTACCTCGCTGATCACTGCATGAACCCTAAGATCTGCGGTCCGTGGCGGGGGGGACTAGCCCCAAGTGCCCCGGGCCGAGGGTGCCCTCCTGGTACATAGCGTTCCGCCTGCTCGCTCTTCCCTTGCCCCGTGTGGGCTGACAGGGGGCATTTGATGCAAGCTGTACACCCTCCCACTGGTGGACGTCCTCTGGAACGCTGTGTCCGGCCTGGCCACTTACTTCGTCTAACACTAGAGACGGAAGAAAGGCCTCGTACTGGCCACACCCCCTCCCACGGAGGACCGGAGGGAGAGTGCTGGAGACTTAAGTGTTATGGACCTTACTTTGACAGAGTGATCTGGCTGGTCCAGGGGCCACCAGTATCCCGCGGTCATCCACCTGCCTGGAATAGCAGGTCGAGAAAGTACTGAAGGCAGGACTCCGGTCTGGTCTGTTGTACCAATCCGCTCTTGGTCCCCCCTTCTATTTAGGCCCCGTCTCCTTAACAGAAGGTCCCGCACCTTCTGGCTGAAGGCACCCTTACAAGCCCGATTTGCTCCGTTTGTGCCCTCGTTATCTAGGTAAGGGTCGCAGGCTCACAGAGGAGGCTGCCTACCAACATATCCCAGATACTAACGATCTGCTTGTAATACTACTGCTGCAAGGGACCGACTGTAAGAACAAACTCAGGAGTCCACACAAAGTGATGACTCCTTAGTATGGCCATACTTAACACAGGGACACGTGCCTAGCCTCTGATTAGCATTCTCACTATTGCGGCTACTTCTGTTCAAGTATCCAGAAAGGACAGACCCCTTACTGGATAAATTAACCATAGCTGCGGTAAAACGTCAAACACACCACGGCACCTGAGATGGATGCCTCCACATCGCGACTGTGGTCTTAACACAGATATCTGACCTGGCTCTGATATCACGCTCGGTAGTGCGGCTTTGTATTCTGTATGGTTAACCGATAAGCCAGAAGCCTACAGCTCAGTAAGCCTTGAAATGACCGACCTAACCTGTCGGTAAGTCCTGGCGCTGAACAACGGACAAAGGGAAGCGAAAACACGAGTGCGACTCGCAGTCCATAAAATAAATAGGCGTTAGAGATACTGTGACAGTAAATCACTTATTCGGCAATGATGTTCTGCATCAAAGGGAACGCCAAAACTGTGAACTGCTCAGAAAGGACACAGTGTAGGCAGCGCGCGCGCGGACACACACAGCTAACTACAGGGACCATCTTCAAACCTGTGAGGGCAGAGCTGCCCGCCTGCACCTAGGACACGTACGTAACTCGGAGCCCACGTGCCACGAAAAAGGCTCGGTGACATATCCGCTACTGCTTTAGCGTAGGCTGTCATTCACTAAACAACGGAAGTAGTCTTTAAACACTCCGCCAGCAAAACACGTGCTAAATGCCGCACTCCTCAACCAGACCCAAGCGTTTCACATACATCTTAAACATACAACATAAACACGCTTGCACGCACAGAAGGAAAGAAACTTTCAGCTGCTCAATACTTTTTTTTTTTTTTATTACACCCTTGCTACCCGCGTGGCCACAAGGGCCATGCGTCGCCACTTTAAAATGGACCGCTTCATGATAGAGCGTGTCATCCTTGCGTCGGGACCATGATTAACGTTTCTCTGTATCGCTCCATTTCAGGGTAAGTACCGCACACAGACGGCAGTGGAGGGAGGTGGAGGTGTCCAGCCTACTACACATCGCTGAATACCGTTCATGATACATGCATAGCCCAATTCGATACAGACAGCTTCTTAATAACTTAACAACTACCAGACAGGTAACGTCTGACACCACTGGGCCCGTAAATCCCACAGGTGAGGGGCAGAAGAAACATTCTTTCATGCCCCCACCCCTTACTACTTCTCTAAGAGAAACGTGGCGGTGTCGGGAAACCCTCTTTCTGGGTAGCGGGATATTATTAGCTGTTCTAGCCTTACCTTATATTGCTCTAAGATAAGAGCAATTAACAAGCCGAAGCGAAAACCTTCCCGCCGTGTTTCGTCTCTGACCACCTGCATTCGCAACTTTGTCCCTTTCAGTAGAAGCAGCGGTAAACTTCACAGGAATAAAAAGGACGCCAGGCTGTCAGTACTGCGCCTATGATAGCAGAAAACTACACTTCACAGGCCTCACACGGCATATCCAAAGGAAACGAGGTAGCTGCCACACGTCTGAACTGCGTGAAGCCGGGCTTAAAACTGGAGTAGAGAGGCTCACTAGCGAGACAGGTGGGATGGAAGGGGGCTGAGCTGTTTTAAAGTCCTACCGTGGTGCACGGGTTTGGACAGCTGGATTTGAGGTAGCTAGAGGGTGATCTCCATATAGTCATGTCATCTGGTACAGTACCAAGAAGAAATGACAAGCACATGCTGAAGATGTCAAAATGCACCTTAATTTCCATTGTAAGTAATAAAGTAAAGCAGTTTGTGACAACTTTATAAGATTCAAATAGTTACAATCCTTTAATTCTGTCATAAAACATTAGGACTTAAAACAACAGATTAAAGACCCAGGACAGCTTACCGTTGTTAAGGTTAAAGAGAAAGCTGCACATATACTTGTCATACACCTTGCCCCGTCGATCAGCTTCATCCTGGGAAATGATCTGCACACATACAAAATTAAGTCAGCGACAGAGACTCAATAAATGATGTTACAAAGTAAACAGCCAAACATTCATTTGTACAATTCTTCTTAGTTTACTCTTAAGCCATGAGAAGAGAGGCAAGAAAAGAAAAAAAAACTGTCATACTTTGGTTATTCACTGTACAATAAATTTTCCTTGGAGAATTACAAGACAGGTTCATCTGACAGGTCTCTGATGACTGTTCTCCAGCAGCATGACTATGTTCCTAACATGATGATATGTTCTTATTTTTTACCTAAATACTAAGAAGAATTGTTCATCACCTGATGACTACACATATCCATTTACAAATGGCCAAAAGATCATAGCAAAAATATATATGAAAAATAAAATTAAAAAAATTTGAAAACAAATCCCATTTCTGGGAGTAAAGATGCTCGTACAATGCTATTAGTTATTGGGAAAAGAAATTGTGATCCTCACTTCACCAATGTATTCCGAGATGAACTCATTTTTCTCAACAGAATCTTTCAGGAATATACCCCAGCCAGCCACATCTGAAGGGGCCAGCAACAGATGCTGGAAAGAAAACAAATGCAGATTATTTTGTTTCCTGTAGTCCATTTGATCCGTCCCTTTCTTTTTCAATCAGTAGGTTGTTTTCTTAAATATCATCAAATGAAAATTTTTAAAAATCACAAAAAAGGATATTTAGGATTAAAATTTGGATTAATTATTGGCTCAATGAAAAATAAAAACTATTCTAGAATAATATGCTTCAATGCTCACCTTCCGAAGACCTTTTTGAACACTAACATTTTTACAAGAGACTTTTGTTGTGTCAAACTGATCTGCAAAATAAATGAACAAAAAGGCAAGGTTTGAGAAGCAACCTGTTCAGCCACACCATACATAATCATCCCTACTACTAGGCTGTTTTAATGGTATATATAATATGAAGCCTGATTTGACAAGGCTTGCATTTGGTCATGATGTACAAAATGCCTTTCCCATCTGCTTGCCGCTTGAGTACAAAACACTAGTGCACTGTATAACTAAATGACTTGCAGAAGGAAGAAAGGCCACAAGTTATTACTAGTTTTAAAAAAAGAAAAGGTTGGGGAGAGGACGAGAGTATGAACCAAAGAAAACTGATAAAAGCACCTACCAGCACCACATGTCTGGCATAGATCTGGGTCGCATTCTCGCACCGCCAGGAAGCAAGGGCATTGCTTTGTGTTGCACTGAGCTTTACACCTGCAGCCAGGAAACCGGTTGTGACCTGCATATGTTGACAAAAAAAGTAAGCTTTATTTTGGCAATAGCAGCAGCTCCAAAAAATGTCTGAGATAAGACTGGAATGCACAGGTATCTTAGCCCTTAACATTTCAAGGTTTTTTGCACAATCCCTCAGAAGGTATCTTGCTGCTGTTGTTATGACAACGTGCATAAGCATTAACATTTTTTTTTAGCCTAGTCAATATGTAACTGTGGATATAGCTTAAGGAATTATTTTTTTCTGTAACCACCTTTCTTGGTTTCCTGGCAGAGGTTTAGAATTTTCTAGATTCAGTGAGTACAAAAAAAAAACTCTTTGCACATACAACATTTATCTGTGTGTTTAGATTTCTTATGGATCATCCCACATATTTTTGACATAAAAACAAACACTACAGTTGTACGTTACATGGTTATTTAAATAATTTTTTTGGAAATGATAAAAATTCATGAGTTTAGACAGAAAAGCCTGTGCCGAAGGGGCACGACTCTGGTGTTTTAACTCATTCACAACACCATGTTAGAAATAAATGTCAAAGTATGCGACTATAGAGAATTCCCCAATACCTTCTAAAGACAACTAAATTCATATGCGTTTTGAAAACAGCTGATCTGGAATGATTAGATGAATACAACAAGTGAAATGTTGATGGCAATGGTCACCAGTCGATCTGACCACAGCCCTGAGTCAATTCAGCCACCGAGTACAAAAGTTACTATCCAATGTAATAACAGATTTGTTTTATGTACACAAAATGAAATGACAAATTAGTCAAGGAGCATGGATGCATAAGTAAGAAAAAAATTCCTTGAATAATTTATGCAACACCAGACAACTGGTATGGCACAGCCATATGGGTCATGGCCACGCCTTTTTCAATAAAAGTTGATTTTACCTTTTGTAAACAACTCTTTACTGACTTGGACACACACAAACAAAAATGCAAGACTGGCATGTGTCAATCACTCATAATGAAAGAGAGTACATTAAAATTTGCTTATTTTGTGGACGAATTATCACACAGATGATGAGCTGGTCGAATTGACTACAGGCAAGGGTGAAATCGACCAAGAGTTGTGGTAGATCGACTCATGGCATGGTCGAATCAACTGGCCCTGTTGGCAATACTCTGAATTTTCTGTCACAAAAAATCATGCTTCATACATAAAGGGTAAAGAAAGAGAAAAGAAAGTAAATTGTGCTAAAAATCTGATGATTATGTCTGAAAGATACTGATGTGCCACTCACAGTCTGTGCTGCACTGGCAGAACTTCTCGCAAAAATTCTGGGCCATGACACAGGGACAAGAATCGTCACATCGCTGTCCTGGATGATCACAAGGTTGGTAGTTATATACAGGGTTTGCAGTGCCATCTTTCTTCTGCTGAATTTTGCGGCAGTGCATCGACCAAAGCCTGTACATAAACCTGACATCTCAGCATCATTTCTGGGTATGCATTTGCAGAAGGGAAAAAGGTAAAGAATGAGAACCTTTCTGGCTGTAAAGTTCAATGATTTGTTTTCTGTGTGCACTTTCAGGAGGAAAATCATTTCACTTTTCCGCAACCTTTTTCTCTCTCTCTCTCAGAGACTGCAAAATTCTGAGTGCTGTTTGCTTATAGAATAAAGTTGAGAGCAAAAATCAACAAGTTACCTAAAGTAATGATAAGAAGAATAATTTAAGCTACCTTATTCTTTTTAAATGTATCGACACTATTGCAATAAAATTAATGTGCTGGAAAATACAGAACATATAATCTAAATGATTTTCAGTTAATGGCAGCCTTTGTTCAAGCAATAGACTGCTACATCGGTTCTTTTTAAAACCCTTCCCCACTCACAGGTGGGTTCACTCCCAAAAGCCTGGCAACATTAGCCCAACCATAGGCAGGAATCCTCTCCAATGGGTTAAATTTCTGAAGGCAAGCTTCTTTAGAGGCACTACAGGGAAAGAAAAACTAAACTCTCAACATCAACTTAATCAGCTTCAGTATATCGTAATGCTAAAATGCAAGCATACTCTGCACTCACTTTGGCTTCTTTTTCTTTTTTCTTGGTGGGGTCTGGATACGTTCTTCCTTAAGATCAGGGATATGAGCCTCTTCTTTAATAGCAAATTCATACACCTAACAAACAAACAAAAAAACTAACGCTAATCTATTTTTCACTTTCATGTACAACATACCTTGATGCATTCAATAATGAAACCAATTAGATTTGCACAGATAGGTATTTTGTAAAAGAGTTTTCAAATGTTCTTATTTGAGAAACTTGTCCAGGGTGGCGAAATAAGTGTTCCAGCAAAGCATGACAAATGAAAGGTTCATTACTTCTTCTGTCAGGTATCCATCACTGCTGAGGGAGATTTCTTATCGCCCACCTGAGCAAGACTGACACCTGCAACCTTCTGCTCTAAAGTCGAGCACACTAACCACAAAGTTGCAGAGCCTCTCTACAGTTTATTATCAGGAAAGGCAAACTTTCTTTAACGTGTCTGAACATATCAGCAAGGTAATACAGACTAAGGTAAAGAAATGACACAGGGATCCCCTCAGGGGCAAAGAAGGAGTGACCCTCCCCCTCAGTGGCTAGATTACCTGTTTGCATGATTTAGAGGAAATAAGTTTGGAAAGAGTGCAGTAGTCATTGCGACACATGTCTGTCAGGACTCTAAACAAAGATTCTTCAGCTCCACTCCATTCAGCAGCAGTAGGCTTGTGTCGCTCAGGAAAGTGGAAGTCCATATCTGGCGCATCGCTACTACCCTCGCTGTCATCACTGCTGTTGCTACTGCTTTCATTGTGCTTGTGTTTGCGGCTGGTAAGATGCGGAGGAGAACTGCTCCGACTAGCCTCTGGATCAGTTTCATCCTCCTGTGGTTTGATGCCCGTCTGTGTGTAAAGATTTACATCCCAAAATAGTAATGGTGGAAAGTTACTTTCACAAGAGATGTACTGAATATAAACACATTGCACTGTGTATGTCTATGAGGGAAAGAGAGAGGTGGAGAGAAAAGAATTAGAAAGGAGAGACTGGATATGACTGGATACATGCTAAGAGAGTTATGTAAGTTCAGTGCACGGTGATAAAAAATGTACACATTTGAAATACACATACGGTGACATTCTGTGCGTGATGCATTTTTTTTTATAAAAAGGGAACTCACAATGTGCAGGAAGCAGTCAGGACCACAGGGTTCTCTGTCTTGCTTTTTCTGCGCCATTTTTCTAGTCAGCATGCTTGGAGTAGGATGGTAGGCTGATACCATAGAGAAGGCAGGCTGATTAGAAAAGGGGTTTCATGGGAAACTAAAGATTTGTACACAAAATAGGAAAGAATGCTTGATTTTATGACAATAAATTTTGACCTGCATATGAAATAATAATAATAAGATTTGTATAGTGAATTTCCCCACATGAAGGCAAGCTCAATGCACTTCACAAGAGAAATGCAGAAATGTTTTTATTTTTTAGAAACCCAAAAGTGACTGGTTAATTTCTTTATGCCATTATCATTGTAGGAAATTGTACAAACCAGGTCTATGTTGCCTGAATTTATATATACTTCAAAAGCGCGCAACAAGACCAGGTTAAAAGCAATTTTAAATCTATGAAACACAATGTACTTAGTTTTCACTCGTTTTTCATATTAAATCTCTTTGAAGACAACTTACGATGTAAGAAACAGTCATATTTAAAGCAACGACGACAGAACAGTGTATGGAACGAGTGCATCGTCTGTTCACGAGGAACAGACTTTGCATTAGGACCATCTATGTTGGGTGTGCATTCTGGTGGCAATGTGCTTGGATCTGCTGACTCATTTTCCAATAATTCTCTATACCTGTAAATGTTAAAAAAAAATGTAAGCATTATAAAGGCCTTTCTTTTGAGCTCAAATAACTTCATAAAACTGCAAGTACTAAATTCAATAATAGTAAATTATTATTCTAGCTGCAAATTTAACTCTAAGAACTTTATTCTTTACTAATTTCATAGGTATGGCAGTTCAGAATTTAACAGTCTTGAATGACAGTTGGTCTTAAAAAGTTTACAACTGACTGACAGAAGCCAAGCTCACTTGTACCATGTACGATGTACAAATACAGTTTGCATACTACTGTTTGGTATGTTGTTGAGAAAAATGGAATTCTATGAATCATGAAAGTGTATGTGTGCCGATGAACATGTTTTCCTTGCCTTCAAATGTATAGCTCATTCAAAATCTTGGCACAGAATCATAAGGTATGTGCTTTTCTCCCCCTTTATTTAAAAAATACTATTTTTGGTAGTAAAATTTCTTTCATCGAGTACTTACTAGATGACTATATGGATATCATCCTATTCACCAATTTCAGTTGCCAACTTCCAAATGGACAAACACTGACCAATGACTAGAGAGCACACAGGTAGCCAACCCCTCCTCCCACTTCCCTCTATGTTCTTTTTCAATCAGAACTTTACACAAGACCCACTGCAGGGAGGGGCAGTGGGGAGACTGGTATTTTACACAGAACCAGCAACTAAGGCTATATCACCGCAAGGCAGCTAGCCCTGTAAACAGATGCCGCACACCGAGAAAGAACAGCGTGCCCAAGATGAGAGCTGAGCTCAGGACAGCCAACCTTCACTGTATTGGTGACGGGTGCTAACCGTTATGCCACTGAGTTGCCCCACTTACTGCAGGGAAGCAGGAGGGAACTGTCATATGTTCTGGAAAGTACTCAAAGGAAAAAATTTTACTATAAAGAAATCTTATTTCTTCTTTGTAGTTCAACAGATGACACAACTATATGAAGAATAATAAATGAAGAGAGTGTTGTCTTAGAAGGTATCTGAAAGCACAGCTTTATAGCCTTTGGTTGAGAGGGTGCACTAAAGCTTTCGCGTCGAACAGCCTGAGCATGAATTCCACATCTCTTATTGTTTGACCATGACATGCTCTCCACTTGCATACCCCTCCATGAAGTCTGACTGTCCGTCTGAAGCCTATGTAACAGGGGTGGGCAAACTACAGCCTGCGGCCTGAAGGCAGCCTGTCTGCCAAAATGTGATGTACAATTGTTTTCATTTTTTTATTCAGGCTAGGTTAATTTGGCTGAAATTTAATTTATCAAGTACAAAAGTGTTAGAAATCGGCAGTCTGTATCATTCCAACACAGATAAAGTACAAAGATAATAAATAACATGACTGACATGTCTGATGAAGTCATCAGACTGCATGGGGGGCGCTGCCTTCAGAGTTTTATTGTGAGCAAATTCAAACAGTTTCACTTTACACAATAAATTTGTTAAGTGAAAACCATTATGTACTCATTTGTTGTCCATTCCATTATCACTAGATTTGTTGCGCAGTCAACTGGTGTGGGTTTTTGGTATTTTACCAGCCAGATGCATAGCTTAGAATTTTGAGACTGGCCCACAAGAGGAAACAAATTCCAACATTTGCTATATAATGTGTTCAAGTGCAACTTTCCTAGATAAGGTTAAACTAGCAACAATAGCTCAAACCTCATTTGCTCTTGCCTGAGGAGAAGACTGCTCACTGGGTGAGATTAATATATAAGGTCCGGAATCACAGGGACAACTTTAGGGATGTTTTGTTGTTCCAACTGATTACAAATAGGTTCACCAGTGTCCAAAAGAACACTCAACTCATTTGCTGAAATGCTGCCAGATGTAGGGACCAAATGTATTATCTTTCTGCTCCTGCTCAAGAAATCGATTATGTTGTCGCTAGGGTATATGGCAGATCTGTAATGTTGTGCCTGTGACACCACCACAAGATCTAGCATATACATGGCCTGGGAAAGAGTGTGCCTTGATGTACAGTGCCCTTCACAATGCCAGCAGCCTTCAAAAAGTGAAGTGGAAAGATGGAATGTATGTATCAATGTAGATATGCAATTTCTGCTGGTGCATTGTAATAAAATGTTCAAAAAAAAAAAACAAACACACTCACAGCTACTGCTATGCTACTATATGTACCTGTGTTACCTTGTGAACACGATGTTAAAGATAGTTATTAAAAATACTTATCTTGGTTCATGAATAAAAACGACAACTTGTACATAAAAACATACTTCTCTTTTAGTTCTTCAGCTGTGCCCTTCTCTGGAAAGGTGGCACTAATTGCTTCAAACAAAATGTCTGGGACATCTGCTTTTTTGTCCCCTACACTCAGCACGGAGCACTGAGACTCCTCTCCACTCTCACCTGCAAAAATCTCCTGTATTTAAACACACCATGCCCACTTTTACCTCAGATATTCTGGATTTGAGCACGCCTACAAACCTCACTAAATATTTTACAAGATGTTTTGATAAGTCAGATTTTCTCACTTCAAATAATACAAATGTAGAAAATTCCATCACCTAAATACCTAATAATAATCATTTAAAACAATATGAATGTTAAGATCCCATAACCATAGCAAGTTTTATAGTGACAATAACGTGCAATGAGCGTGAATGGAAGCTCAAATATTTCCTGGCACTGAAAACCATCCATGAGCTGGGGACAGTCTAAAAGAAATTTTGTTTAGCATCTGAATGCTGTCTGTGCTGATTCTGTTTGCCTGTGGGCAGTGTCTGTTTATCCTGTATGCCCCTTATGTGAGTAATGACTGGCTGAGTTAGCCTTGGCTATCATACTTTTCCTAAGTCTAATCTGATTTTCTCTTAAACACATTTTACAGACAGCATCAAATGACACTTTGCAAAACAGTAACTTATCCTTTCTATGCTTGGATGAACATACTTTCCTCTGCACGAGCAGTCCCTGCATCAGGATACATCTGGGCCAAGGATCGTACAAGGGTGAGAAAGAGATCATCAGACAAGTAGCTAGCATTGCGACCCCCGTGAACTTTGCCATCATAGTTGCGAAGCAGTTCTTCAATAAAAGCCCCATCCTGGTCCAGGATGTCATCTCCCATGTAGGGGATATTGTGCAAGACTGTTTCATCCTCAACCTGGCACAAAATCTCTCATTCAGTAATTGATCATAGTGTAATCTGCAAGAGTTCTTGCCCTTTAATCTCCATTAGCAGTGATGTTATCAGCTTACAAGGTAAAATTTATGTGTGTATTTTTGCTGACAGGCATTCACAAGAAAAACATCCTCCAAAAAAAGTTTTCATATACCATCCACAATATAACATTTGGGGGATTAGAGGATACCTTAAATCAATGGTGTTCAAACCCACAGGCATGCACATTGGCTGGTTTGATACTGATGTGACACAACCTACTCCCCCCAAGTTGACTCTGTAGAGAGTTGGGCAAGGCAAGGCAAGGCAAAGAAAAGATAGGAACTGCCCTGGCAGAAGCTGGACCCAAGACAAATGAGGACTCTCAACACTTCATGCTCTATGACCATAAGATCTTAGAACTACCCTTACATTATCCATACACACAGTCTCTCTGCTTCACCCACTCACACACAGCCCAGTCAAAATTTATTTCATTACACTTTAACCACACTCAACCTTCACAAGCAAGCATCGATGTCACGAACACGTCCATGACTGCTGTACCTTCATGTGTCTGAAAGGATTACATGCTAGTGCGTGTTGTTTGTGCACAAGGGAGACAATGTATTGTCTGTGGAGCATTCTAGATTGAGTGAGTGTTCATTAATACGCAACAAAGTATTGTAGAGCATTTGAGGAATCAATTATTGTATGAGTGAGATGTGTTTATCATCGCAGGACCTTAAATTGTGCCCTAACCTCATCAAATTGAGGTAAAATGCATTTTTGGTGAAGTATGCTCAGGTCTGAACTTGACTTCTGCAGCATGGTGTTTTGTTTTTGTTTTTTGAGTATTACTCAAAAAGGAAGATGCTCAAGTTATAGGCTTGACCACTATTATGTAAACTGAGAGTGGAAGTGAATGGCAGCTTATATTTTACACTGGAGTATTTTGTTTAAGGAACTGTTGACGTATTTTATTGGGAAATAGTAGTATTCATATGGAGATGCTGGAATATTTGATGTTTAATAGAAGATGAATTTTGATTAGTGTAAATTTGGAATTACCCCTGAGAAGACCATATGCAGATTTATCTTGTGTATGTTATTTGTATCATTCCTCCACCAGTGTTCATCACCTGCCTGATTAGCTCTCTCTTCCTTCTTCTGTATGTTATTTGTATTATTCCCCCATCAGTGTTCATCACCTGCCTGGTAATCCCTCTCTTACTTATTGGTGTATGTCCTTAAATGTATTATCTGATGGTAAGCAAGTGTTGAATATGGGTAGTTGGAAATGATTGTCTTCTCTGAAGTCCTCAGTCCAGAAAGCAGTAATACAATACAAATTGGAAAGTCCAAGGCAATCTTTGTGCTTTGTTGAAAGAATGCACAATTGTTGCAAGTGCATGCATGAGGTGGATGTGCCAATCAACTAGAGCATGTTTTTTATGCATATTTTCCCGCATTTCCATGTACTTTTTATTCTCACATTAAATACTCGGTGATTAGGACACCAGTGTGAGCTAACGATGTTTGTTATGATACTTGTGAACACACATGATAAAGACCTGTACACATTGGTTAACAAACAAACCCCTTAAAAGAAATAGATCTTCTCAATAGCAGTAACATTTGTTCTGACCATAAAGTTTTGTTGTAAAGGTGCCCAGCTGTACATGGTGGGGATAGGTTTCACTGCGTTCATGACTCGCACAGGCACAGTCTGGGATGGAAAATTAAATCCACTTGAAACTTCACACTGCAAAAATATCAGACAAACCATGATTCTTCAAGTGCGATATCATCTTTCTGTCCCCACAATCCTTCTACACTACTTGCTCAAATCTTCTGATTTAGTCTAAACTGCTAGAATTCTTTTAAATGATATTATTCCTCAGTTGTGATGCAATGATACATCTATCTTGGATACTATACAACAATGTGTTACTATAACGGTACTTTTGTTCTCATTTTGTCACAAAAGGCTTACAACTGCTAAAAAGTTTAAGAGAATTTTACACTTCTTTAACCTTGCACATATACAGATATATACACATAAACATGAATACACCCAAAACACATACACTTGAATATCAAAATAGAATATAAAGAAAAATTTTAAAATCTAATATTCACAAAATGTTAGTCTTTATTTTGTTAAAATTTTCTTACACCAGTGCATTGTTCAAAAACTCACTGGACTTGACCCTTGACCTAATCAGGCAAGATAATGTGACCACGTTCTAAGGACTCAACCACTGCCAAAAAACATTTCCTAAAGGCAATTTGGCCACCAATGACAAAAATTGCCAGTCAAGTCGACCATTGCCAACTCCCAGCTGCTCAAGCAGTGGCATATTTCCCAACAGGCATGCTAGGCATGTGCATAGGGGCGCAGCTCCTTGGGATAGAGGCGGCAGAATTACCTGGGGGAAAGGGGGGGGGGTTAAAGCAAGCATGTTACGGGTTGATGGGTTGTTAATAGGTTACAATTATTGCATCAGGGAGAACAGATGGATGCGGGGGCACTTGACAGATTATAGACAGTGTAGTGTTTGCTCCAAAGCAAATCGGGAAGAAGAATGGTGAAAGAGAGAGAAAGACCAGGAGAGTGGGTAGTGGGTTATTACGCCCATTAATAAATTAATAACATGAACTTTTAAAATATCCATGGCCGTAAGCGCTAAACAAATTACGTAAGCTGCAAAAGGAGGCGACTATACAACAACCGTGGAGATTTGCTTGGTGAATTGCCGGGTGGGTTGTTCAAAGTCATGCCGTGTTTGGTATTTCTCACTTCTCAATGTTGACACACAGGGTTCCGAAATCGCTCACAGTGCTACCCCAAACGCCCTAGCTGGAGGAGAGTTTCGGCGGTAGCATGGGTGCCTAGGGGCACCAGTTGGTGTAAATATGCCACTGCGCTCAAGCACTATAACTGAACAAAATGAAACTATTGTTTCCAATAAAAGGAAAGCGTAGCCACCAATTCATCAATATCGCCAGGCATGAAGCTGTTATCAAAGAGTGATAATTCTCAGTTTCATTCTCTCTCTCACGTAAGCGTGTGCACCACACACACACACTCTCTCTGTATGTGGCATGTGCATGTGTATGACAAAGCGTAGTATCAGAGCCATCATCACATATTTAATAGGCTCATTTATAAAAAGAGGCTACAAGCACACAAGACAAATCCATGTTAAAATGTACAAAAAAGAAATAAAAAGATCTCTTTATGTACACAATTCTCTCTCTGATCCCCTTGGTCAAGTTGTCTCGAAACAGCAGCTGACTCATCTTTTAGCAGTAGCTGTTTTAGTCTTGGTGATTTGTGTTTGAATTATCCTCATCAATTTGCTCATTTGTGAAGTTGTCGCAGTTAAAACTGGGCACTTACATTCTCAGCAAGAGCACAATAATTAAAATTTAACCATCCAAACTAATTCAAATTTTGAAAAAGTATATATATCATTGCTGTAATATTAAATATATTGTATTATAAAAGGATGGTTAAATGTCTTACTTTGCGAGTGATTGGAGTATTTGGCAAAGTCTCAGGAACGATTAATCTTGGCACAGACTGGTTGTTTAGCCATTCTTCTTGCTTTTTCAACTCTTCATCTATATGCTGACGGTTGGCTGAAAAGGCATTCTGTTGGGAAAAAAACCCAACAGGTTACATATACAATAAAACAATTTTTCTTTCAATAATTTGACGAAAAGCAAGCAGAAATGCTTGTTACTATTAGGGATGTCTAATAAGATGTTTAACTTTCACTTGTGAAAGAACAGCATGACCAAGATGAGATCGTAATATAGGACAGACAATCCTCAGTGTATTGTTCCATATGGGTGAAAGGAATACTATAAAAATGTAGTTAGGATCAAACAAATGGTGTGGACTACCTACTCCAGATACACACACACACACACTACGACTGAGGAAACATGACAAAAGGTGAGCTATACTAGACTTCTTGGCAGCCCACAGTACCAGCACACCAACATAAAATTTCAGCTTGCAAATGGATCATGACAAGAGAAAACGCTTCAGATTTTAGACATTAGCCAAACCCTTTGAAAATAATTTTGTACTTAATGGTCAGTCTTTACAAATGTTTTAGATAATATGGCCTAGGCCTATATATTACAGGTCAGCTCTCATCGTCATTGTCCACCATCGCCTCACCAACCACGTTTCGAAAAAGACTTAAGACCCATCTGTTTATTTAAGACGGACTTAAACAACAAAGCAACACTTGTGTCTTTATTTTTTACTTTCCTGGTGTTTATCTATTTATTTACTTTTTTTTTCTTATTTTTTATTTTGTTTTTGCTGCGCAATGAGCATTCTTCCAAATGGATACCTGCGCATTACAAATGGACATCATCATCAGCTCTACTGCACTAAACTGTTATTTTGTCATTATCATTTATTTGGGGTTTAATATTTTAATAAAAATGATAAAGATTATTGCATTTATGACATTTCAATACAGTTGATACTAAACAAGTAGGCCCTAATAAGTAAGAAGATAACTTGTTTCATTCACCTATATGGCAATATAGTTCTCAACTATCCCTAAGACTCAACTAAAATATTGGTAATTATTCACATATATTAGTACCTTCACTTCATCTGCTCTTTTGAACTTTCGTTGATGGCAGATGCGCATGTACTCTGTGCGCACTCTCTTCTTCCAATCTACGATGCCCTTTTGTGACTGTGATACCTCACTTCCTTGGTCACTATGAATAGATGAGGCTGCCGACAAATATGTTCCTCCTATTGACATGTTGCCATGAGCACTTGTGATGGCAGCCAGCCGCAGACCTCCACTGCGAGTGGTTCGCTCAGATTCTGAGCCTGACATTTTTGCCTGTTTTAAACAAATACATAAATATCTATATATATATATATTACACTATATGTATATCGTACTACTGTTTGAGTGTCACTTCTATCTCCTTATTCTAAATGATACATACTTCACATAATAAAGATGGTCAGCTTGTATGCTTTTAACGAGTGTCACGGAGCCGTGAACTCTGAAACTGATCATAGAAATACCAGAGGTACAGTGCAATGAATTCTTTTTAAAAGTGAAAATAAACGTGACATGAAAATCAAGCCCAAAGCAGATGTACTGACTTTCCCCCTGTTCAATGTGTGTAACATATTAATACTTAAAAAAAAAACACTCGACAGCAGGGTTGATGAGGCGGAGAGGGATGCAAATAAACCACGACAGTCAGCTTCATCGATGCAAAAATCACGTTTACTTTCATGTGAGAATATAAATGAGAAAAAAGAACCTTGAAAAGTGCAAACACATAGTAATACTTTACTAACAAACTTTGCTACCAAACATACAAAGTCATGCATGTTTAACAAACCTCTTTGGTTGTTTTTTTCGTCTACATTGTTCCAACTAGACTACAACAAAAGAGAGTCGGCGGATGTGACATTTATTAGCCGCCCTCGGTAAAGGGAAACAAATCGGAGTTAAGGACAAGAAGAAGTGAAACTATGGCCAATTTCTTTCATCATTTTTAGTTGTAAAAATAAAAATTAAGCAGAGTGCATCTACTTCCTAAGTTTAAGTATTTATATATCTAGCATTTGATTTTTTTCTTAAAAACATTTATGGTTTTGCAAGTAACTCTAACATACCAGTTGATTTATCACCCTTGATAGCAAGGTCGCCCTTGACGTAGAGAGGTAGTGTAACAATATATTTGAGCTACTTGTTTTCAAATTATTTCTTGGACGAAGAACTGTAAACTTGATAAAGCATATGGTTTTTAGTCCATAGTAAAGCTGATTGTCAATCACGATGGGTCAATTACGCTTTAAATCGATCACACATGCAAGGATATTTGTGATTGTCATGACGACTCTGGGTGTAGGAATTTACTTTTCCCCGACTCTGTACCGTGCATTCATATTGCCAAGGAAACTAGAGCAAAAGCGAAAGGAACTCGAATCAGGTACGTCCGTATCTATGAGGGTAACAGATTCAATATTAACTAAAAGACAGTTTTTGAGGCGCTTAGTGACATTTGTTTGGTTTTATTTAGTGTAATTTGTGATTATATACCTTTTTCAAGGCGTGACAAAAACGATTTGTGTGTATGCATATTAACACAAATTATTCCATATGTTTAGAAATCTTCTTAATATCGTTGATGGTGAACAAAATATAATATCATTAGAAAATCTAAGTAAATATGTGTTTTATTCGTGGCAAATTCAATTCTCCTTGTACTTGTGTATGACGAAATAATACTGGCCGATTCTTGGGTAAATGCATAGATGATCTATAGATACATAGACTTGACTCTTCGTTTTGCTGGCAGTGTTGTTTATCTTTTTAGCAGCATCAGGATTTGCTGAACAGTAGTAAATATTTCCCTCTGTCCTCCCATTATGTTCTGAGATAACGACTGATTCCAACAAAGGAGAGGTGTATATTATTTTCTGATGACTGGGTAAACCTCAGTGCAAGATACTTTTTATCAATATGAAAATATCTCTTTCATTTGTGACATACACACATACAAACATCACTGTAGGCAAAAAGAGGATAGTGAAAGGATGCATTTATGGTGGGAAGGCCTCAGCCAGTGGATGACCAGGAAAGTGGGGGGGGGGGCTGGTCATTTCGCCCCACAGCCTGAGTCAAATTGACCCAGGTAAGACTATTTCATCCCAACACCCAAAAGTCAAATCGTCCCAGGACTAGAAAGATGAATAAATCACTGATGAGTACCAGAACAGTTAAAATGAAAGTTCACACAAAAAAATGATGAAAAATCTTTTATTTAAAAGATTTTTTTAAAGAAAAAAAATCATGTTTATTCGCCATTGTAAGATAAAATCTCTGCATGCTAAGCGCCCATTTTTGTTTAGTAAAATGGTGGCTAAATTTATTCACATGGCTTTGTTTAAAAACAGGCAGCTGGGCTTGGATATCTATATTGTTCGAACAACATGTGGCTCTTTTAGTAATATTTGATGTTAATAGTTACTTCTGTCATCAGTGATCGAATCGTCTTTTGGGCCTGGTATGATTTGACTTTTCAATGTTGGGACAAAATGGTCTTACCTGAGATGAAATGGACATAGCTGGGAGGATCTGACTCAGACTATAAAAAAAAAGACTGGTAACATAGGAACATGTGTTAATAAGGGATATCATGACATCACAATTTTGGCTCTTTTTGTGCATGGTGATGCCTGTAGGTGTATATCTTGAGAACAGAAGAGGGGTAATCAACGATATTTGAAATAATAATTTTCACTCAATCATTAGAAAGAGATTTTGCTACCAACTAGCCCTAAATTATAATAAATTTAACCTCTACATGGTCATACAACAAAAACAGAACAAAAATAACCCCATCCACTATACATAGGTAATTTTTATCATCATAATATGGCATAATGAGTAAACATTGCTAATAACAATGTCATAAATTTACTGGAGTAAACTTTACGGTGGTACAAAAAAAGAGCTGTTAACAAATGTCAGCAAATATTTTTCTTGTAAGTTATGATATTACAGGATGTGGAATAAAAAATATTTGTGTTCTGTGCCTGGATAGAATGGATGAGGTCTGAATACAGAGTTATGGGTCTTAACTCCTGAATGGAATGTATGAAAACATCTCTAAACCTGATTGCCGTTGTAACTGACAAACATTAGTTTTTTGTGTGGAATGTGTGAAAAGATCTCTAAATTTGATTGCCGATAAACATTAGTTTTTCATATGGAGTGTCAATTTATAAGAATTATATACTTTAAATCTATCACTGTCTAATAACTTACTCACTTAGTCCTGTCTAAAACAGTCAATTATACCTTGTTTAAAAATCTATATATCTGAAATTATTTCAACACTTTTTTTTATTATACAGCAGTTTTACAGATATTATACAGCAGTTTCTTGTATAAGTTTATGGCTTAACATGATTCTGATATATTTTTTTTATTGTGTAAACCTGCTTGGGGAGTCTGTGGAGATGTAAATGTTGGTGGTTAAACAAGTATCTAATAGTATGAGCAACACTATCAATGTACATTGAGTAACAACCAAGTTCCCTATATACCATAGTGTTGGTCAGATATATAACAAGCATTTACAGGCAGTTAGAGGTGCAGACTCAAAATGAGATCTCAGATGCATTTAACAGCATTATTTTAATCTGTGCATTAAGAAGTTTAAAGAAATCAGTGATATTCACCCCTCCCCCATCCTGCCCTGAGACAACACGTTGCCTTCATTATCTTTACTACTTTCCCATTAGCCCAACTTGCAATTTCTTCCAAATCAGTATCATAGGATAACTTAGTCAAAAGGGTGAAACCAAGATGTTTGTAACTGTTTATTATTTATATTTCTTGACCCTGGTAGTACCATTCTTTTAATTAAACTAGCAGAAATAACATATAATCTATAACATAAGTAAATTTTGCTCTAACATTTATTTATTTCTTTTTCGACAAGGGGCTGACCATAATGGCAAAAATCAACATTAAGTTTAGTGGATGATATTGAATTGCTACCATAAACAAGCCAAATGACCACCTCTTCACATCTCAACTCCAGACTTCAATCAGGAACCAAATCATCATCAGCTGCTGCTGAAGAAAAGAGCGGCATGATGACATACGTAGGAAGAAATATCCATGATTTTTTTGAAGACATGCCTTGGCTCAAACTTACAAGAACAGCTGTAGAGGTAGACAGTAGGGGAATGAGGGACCAAGCCAGAAAGTATCCAGAAAATACTGACTTCATAAGCGCACAGTCAGCAGAGGTGCTGTGCCACATATTTAGCTTTCTTCCTGTCCAAGATGTTCTCAAAATGCAGTATCAAAATAAGAAGATGCAACATGCTGTGATGCTTTATCTAAAACTTCTTCGTTCCATCGACTTTGGTTATGGAGAGGTTTGTAAGAGTATCTTTGATAAAACAATCTGGACAACAGTGTTTAAACTCCTTCATATTCAACTTTGTGCAGATTTTATTTTCATGAAAGTTTAAGTATTCTGCTTATTTCTTTATATCTGCATAACCCTTTATTGACTTGAGGCTCATAACTTTTGGGAGGTTTTTGGAAATATTAAACCGAGTGTGGTGTTATGAGAAGCTGCACAATTAATTTTTTCCAAAGTGAGCTTAAGATAATTACATAAAAATTATGTATACTGGTACAACCATTAAGTCATTGATATTTTGGCTTCCATTTTGTTGCAGATTTTGTCAAATTTTCCATCAAAACTGACAGATTCTGTGTTGATTCGATTAATGGAAAAGTGTCCTCATCTTGAAAACATCTACAGCTTCCACCCTCAAGAACTAACCCCACGTCGATTCCGGAGCTCTCCTAGCCTTAGTGTGCCAGGGTGCATTGATGCCTTTTTGGTCCTTCCACGTTTGAAAGGGGTAGAAATTTCAGATCCAGCTCTGTTTGAGGCCATACTTACGTATCTTCCCCATTTGCACATAATTGGCGCCTTCAAGAACCGTGCTTGTTTCTTGTCCAAAGAACCCTTTTACAGACTCACACTTCCAGCATCTCCAAATGTTACTACTTTGAACTTGACTGGTGTTACAGTGCCTGAAATATCACGATTAACAACAGTACGACATCTCTTTCTTCACTGTGTTCACCTGACCCACCCACTTCCTTTTAGAGACTTCCTGGCCCCCATGCTGGAAACATTTGTCATGGCAAATTGTGTAGGCCCATCCCATTCTCTGAAATATGTATCTCTCTTCACTGGCCTTGCAGCAGGGCGCAACCTTTCACGTCTAGAATTAATCAGAGTGCCTTTCTTAGGTAAGCACCATATTGAGCAAAATATTTATATATATCATTTGAATATTGCTTATGAGGAAACAGGGGTTTAGAATGATGAGAAGAGCAGTTGAAAAAAATGTCTTTTAATGTCCATGCTTAAGAAGGATATGCAGATCTGTCGTACATTAGATTTTTTGTTCACTATGCAAAACTTCAAAATGAGTTAGCTAGAATTAAGGACAAATCTTGTATTGTCATGCATCGTCATGAATTATTTATAAGCGGTACAATTTGACAAAGTATGCTGTTTGTTTTTTTTCCCTCTATACAAGGTGGTATCTTCCAGCACATTGTTGAAGATAGCTGGCGAGTTCAAGGTTTCCAGAAACTGAGGAAGATAACTATGGCAGCATGCAAATTTGCCCTTGAACTTGACCTTGGATTCCTTGCGATTACTTCTGCACAAAGGCATGCTTCATTATTTTCACTTAATTTTTCTGTCCAAGAGGGATCTTGTGCACATCAGAAACATTTTGTTTAAAAATGTCATATGCAGCTGGACATTTGATTATTTTAGTATTTAGTAAATTCTTGTGATATTGCTTAGGTGGGGAGACAGGGATACATAATACAGAGTGAAAAGTGGCCATCTAGGGTCAGATTTCATATCTTTCCTGTAAGGTTTCCACTGCTCTATATTTGTATAATAGTAGATATCTGTTAAAATTATTGCCTAGAAGTTGCAGGAAAACTGCAATTCACATTTTGTCAGAGTTAACTAAAATACAAAGTCTTTTTGTCTTGGGTCTAAATTGGCATTTACTGCTATAAATTGGTGTCGGACATAAGGCAAGACTTTGGAACATGTTCTAACTTGTTAATTTTGAGCACTTCAACAATCTATCTAAATCAGTCACTGTCTTTAACAATAAATTATACATATTTTTACATGATTTTATGAAAAATCACTTGGAGAATGGATAGAGGACATGTTGCACATTCATAATATACTATAATCACAAAATGGCTAAAAAATATTATTTTCATGGAATTTCTGAGTGGTGTCTCTGCTTAATTACCTCATTACTACAAGGAAATATAAATTTAAGTGCAGGTGTAATTTTCCCTTTTTTCTGGGGTGCTTGGTGAGGGTGATGGAATAAGTACAATACCCCTTCAAACCGGATCACATATTTCAAAAATGAAAACTCCTGAAATATTTTGAAATATATTTATGTTTGACACTACCATGGCTTTGCTTATATTCTGAAGGCTGGAAGAAATGCTGATACAACCATCCCTTGCTAGAGACAGCTTTTTCTCTGCTCTGAAGGTGTCAGAAGCCACCTTTCCTAACTTTAAAAGACTTAGTCTGGGGCATGTTGATGCGTTTGGACAGTCCAGTGAGTGAACTATTTGCAGAGTGAGATATTTCTGAAAGTATTGTCTTAAGTGCCTTTATTAAATTGTCAGTACTTTGTAAGTTTTGTGATTAAAAATGTTCTATTTATATCTCTTGCCTTCATATACAAATAAATAATCATGTTTTTATGCAGCAAGCTTGCAACTGGTCTAAGTTGCCTGTTTTCTCCTGTTTCTGTAGAAGCTGACAGGCTGATCCTTGCAGACACTGGAGAGCTGTTTGGTGTCTCAGAGGTAAAAGAGAATCCTGCACTTGTCACAGACATGGGGATGGCAGCTGCAGCACATTGTTTTCCAGCACTTACCTCCCTGACCATCAACAACTGCCCGCATCTTCATCTACCACATACATGGCTTATCTCAGGTGAGAATTGTCTGCTCTTTGTAAAGGTGAACATGGGTCTTCTTTTTTGGTGCTTTCTCAAACATTTATTCAGCATTCTAGCCCTACATAGTGCAGTCTGTGTGTGTTTAGAATAAAAAGCAATAACACATTGTGGATGTTCTGAAATGTCCTTTTTAGTAGCCCTGCCTGTTGAAAATTATGTACCTGAAATGATTTATAGATGTATTCACACAGGCTTTAGTAACCCATAATAATCAGTTATAATTCAATGATAGTAAAAGCATCAGCAATATAGCTAGTTGTGCAAGCTGTGTTTTAAACAAATGTGCATGCACATGAACGGGTGTGTCTGTGCATGGGAGTTGGGGGTATGCACTGTTAATTTGCAGTATGAGATAAATGGAGCTTGATTATTTAAATGTAAGATTAAAATAAAATACTGAAAACCGAAAACAGTATGTCTACTAGCTTTCCTTAATAGCAGTTCTTCACCTATCTTCTACTTACATTTCAGGAATGAACACATGGACCAATCTACAGCACTTAAGTTTGTGCAGTTGTCATGCCATGACACTAGAGAGCTTGGAGTCTCTTGTGGCTCAGCTACACTCCCTGACTACATTGTTCCTTGAGTCAATGTTTAGGGAACCACCCAAAGGCTGTTCACGGTAAGTTTTCTCATTATCTGCTATGTTGGATGGCAAACAAAGTTCAAAATCTGTTAAGACTTGAAGTGCCACATGTCTGTTGTGCTTAAAGTCTTAACACTGTTAGCATACAGGCTTTAATGGGTTTTACTATTGATTGTATTAATGTGTCCTATAATCACTGCCCATTTGCACAATAAATAGATTGATTACTTAATTTGAAGAGGAAGAAAAAGCATTTGAAGTGTGTTTGTGCGTGTGTGCACGCGCACACACGTGAGATGCAAAAAAACTGTAAGAGGTCTGAAAAGGACTATGTTAAGATGAATAAAAAAAGGAAGATAAGGCTAAGTGAGGGAATTAGCAATCCGTATGTGTAAAACAAATATGAAATGAAATGATTTGTTGTCTATTACACTCTTGTTTGTTATTAGTACTTATGTTTTCAAAACTAAAATTTGAGGGACAAACACCAGGTCCAGATACCAGCTTTATATTTATTCAGTAGCTGTCTTAACAAGAGCTCTCATGTATGCTGCAGGGTTGGACTTAGTGCTGGTACAGGCCTGGGTGTGTCAGCAGCCTTGGTTCAGAACCACAACTCTCTAACAAACCATGCCAATGGTGCACCTGTTGTTGATGCATATGCTGGTGAGGAAAATGAAAGCGAGGAAAGTGATGATGAGGAAAGGCTTGGTGGTGATGCTGAGGCCAATGAAGGTATTCCCCAATTTAGGGAGGAGGAGAATGCTGGTGAAGCAGAGATGATGGAGATCAACAACAATGACCCTGTCATGGAAAACATAGAAGAAAACAACACTGAGGGCAACAGACATGCAGTGAATCTATCCGTTTACGAAGAGCACAACATTGGTGACAGTATGCATGAAAACTGTAGTGGTTCAGCTCCTGTCGTTGCTGGCAATAGAAATGATGTCGGTGGCAGGGATGACGAGCATTACGAGGAGGAGTTGCTTAGTGCTTCTGATCTAGTGACAGACATGGGACCCCTTCAGTCCCATAGCTTACCTGGGAGCAGCAGTGAGAGTCTACAACATGAACCATCAGAGAGTCAACCAGTTTCAGCTTCAGCAAAAGTTGATTTTCAGAGCAGAGGGGATGAGAGCCCTGTTCCTTGCTGCAGTAGTGCGCTTTCTCAAAATGAAGCTAAAGAATTAAAAGGACATCAACACCATGAAAATGGTGCAAGCAAAAGTTCTTCTACAGGCAGCAAGAAAACAGCAGCCAGTACCTCATCTACCAGATGCCCGTGGCAACTAAGGTCACATTCTTTGTTGCATTCAGAAGTTAAAAGGCAACATAAATCCACCAGAGGAATGTTTTCAGTTGAAGAGACGGGGGAGTCTTTTAGCTGCTCACAGAACCGCTCTAAAGACCACGATTCTGAAAATGGTTCAGATGTTGATGCAGATGATAAAAACCACATGACTGGCAACTCGCAACATATTGAAAACAGCAGATGCTTGTCCCAGGAGCCAGGTAGCCAGGTTTCAGAAGAGCTTACTTCTGACTCTGAGGCCTTGAGTAGAAGTCGACAACTAGCAGAAGAAACCTCAGCATGGCTGCAGTGCGACAGTTCCAGTGAACTTGACGAGTTGCACCACTCATGGTATCAGTCTTCTGCTGACAGAGACTGTCCTCACAACCTGAGCACATCCACTGTTGGTGAAGCCTTGTGTTTCCCTAGTTCTGATCCTCGTGTGTCTTCCTTAGACTCAGTTTCAGTGCCAGGCCCATCAGGCATGTCACCTCTACCCTCATGTGGCATAGGTGAAAAAGAATTTGTTGTCCCTGGGCATACCTCAGGCCAGCCAGTGGTCCCATTGTGTACACCACCTTCTTCAGGTAATTTTGATCGCCGACTAAGTGACAGTGATGAACTTGACAGCGTAAATTCTTCAGACTTTCTGGAATGTGATTCTGGAGTTGACCATACTGGATTAAAGCCAAGTAGTTGTGATCAGCAATGTGTAAGCAGCAAATCTTTTGACTGTGATACTCGCACACTGAGACCAAGGAACTGGTCAGAACAGACTCTTAAACAGTGCTCAGACAAAAAAAGTGTGGTCAACAAGCAGACTAATGACAAAAACTATCAGGGTCAAAATTTTGCACAGGCCAAACCTTCAAACACCAAGATCAGTGAAAATTCATGCAGGCAAGAGCTGGTCACTCATGGGGCAGATGGACGAACTTCCTTCCCTGTTGAAGGTCCCTTGCGCCCTTTGCCTCGACCTTTCAAGGGAAAAGGTCTGCTGGGAAAGAAAAAGAGTGTTGCTAAAAGAAGTCGTGGTTTAAGTGATGATGGTGGATTTGCAGAGCTGTCCTGCCCTGTGTGCCCTTATAAGAAAGACAAGTGGTGCCAAGCCAACAATGATGAAATTAGAGACTCCATTAGACGAGTGCGAGAACAGGAAGATAATGCAGGCAACCAAGGGAAGAGGTCAAGAGCTTCCAACTCAGGTAGTGGACCATCAAACAAAAAGCCACTGGAGGAAGTTGATGGTACACTTGCACAAGTGAGTGGGGAGGGAGACATGCCACATGCAGGAGCAAGGCGATGCACTTGCTTGTCCAGGGAAGGGAAGAGCCCTCCCATTATGGTGAGCAAAGCCACCAGCACAAGTGATCCCGTATATGAGGAGGACCATGTGCAGGTCAGTGGTTTTTTTGTACACATGGTTTCAGCAGACCAGTTCAATCCCTTGAAATTTAATGTTTGTTGTGGGGACCAGACATAATAATTTGTTTGAATGCTTAGGTCATGGGGAAGAGAGCAGTAAGAGGCTTTTTTCCAAATGCTGTAGATGTAATCTCAAATTATACTTTTTTTCTCAACATGAATTTCAGTGCTAACATCAAAATGTGTGTGTGGTTTTTTTTTGACATATCTTCATTGCACCACATATCAGTGATAAACATTACATGATTCAGAAGGCTGATTTGTACTAGTCTATATATCCAACCTCCTTTGTTAGACATGGGGTAAAGGTGCAACCCAGTTAAGTCCAGTAATGTTTCATAGTTACAGTTGAGCTCCTCAACCTCATTCACCCGCAATTTTCGTTTTAAGTCAAAGGAAGATGAAAGGAGTGATTTTATACTCAGTAACATGACCTTGTCCTAAGGCCACTGGTTTCACTGAAAACCTCAATTTCCGTAATTGGTTTAACAAAGTTCTGGCTTGATGATGGTCAAGGCCAATAACCCAACTTTTTTATCCAGTCACAGCATTGAATGGTGAAAAGAGTGGTTGGTTTGATTTGACATACATAACAAATTTCTGGTTTGATGATGGTCCTAGCTAATCAACTTTTTTTGTGATCCTTGGCTTGTCCCTGTCAAAAAAAAATGCTGTAGTGAAATTTGAATGAAATAAATATACTGACAGAATTTTGGTCTTGTTTAGTTTGGTCACCAAGCATTGCATCTATATATAGCAGTTGAGTGGTTTTCTCATGATCGGCCCTTCTCTCTTATAACTTTATTCAAAGATTAAAGGCTTACCTTCTACCTTAGGGGAGGAAAGAATGGTTCAGCCATTGAGGGAGGGGAGAAGAGGTGCCTGCTATCTTCATGGTCATGCTTAACAAATTGCGTTCTTTTGGCCTAACAAATATCCTTATTTCCCTCCCCCTGGGTAAAACCCTTTTTTTCTGCTGGATGCTGTAAGTTTAGTCTTTAAATGTATGTGCATTTTATGAATATAATGCATAAATAAATCACTATATTATATATAATGGGCGAGAGAAAAATATTTGTCATGAATTCTTCACTTGTATTGGCCATTCTTATGCAGCAAAGTGTAGAAAATGGTTATCAACACTGTGAATATCTTATTGCATACATACCTGCAGGTACTGAAACTCCATTCAGACTCTCTTGCCCACGTCACTCTACGTATGGTTGGGATAACAGAATTGAAGCTGATGGATTGCCCAAGGTTAAAGAGTGTACGAGGTATTGGTGGTACAATGATCAGATTGGTTGTAGATTTAAAATTAAAGTAACACATAATGAAATGGTCATGAATCACATGCACAGAAAAGCAGTGCAATAAACGGTTAAATTATGATAAACAGTAGAAAAAAGGAATACAAAGATGGAAGGTTTTTATTTAAAAAAAAAGAAAGAAAAACAACACCTGTGAGTTGTTGGAAATAATGAACATATTTAGAAATACATGAACTGACATAGCTGATACCTGTAGACGTTAATCTATACTGTATGTTTACTAATCTATATGTTTATGTGAAAGTATTTTATTTTTATAGATGAGGCCTAAAACTATTCAAGTATTTGGATGTAATATGTGTGCAAGAAAAAAGTAAAAATAAATGGTTTAACTTGGAAATCTATACTAAGGAAATACTATTGCAAATAGGGCAAAAGTACTGTAGCAACATAATGTTGGGAAAAATCTTGCATCAAGGTCTCATTAAACACATACTGTGAATCCTGACAGGAAGTGCTTGTCGAGTTCTGCGGAATGTAAAAGTCGAGCATAGTCCACTGTTAGGACGAGTGCAGTGGGCACAGTGTACCAAACTGGACACCAGGTCGGTGTTAGAATCTGCCTGTCAAGGTTTGCACGACTCTGGTTCTTGTGTTATCATCTTGAGGCCAATGATGGAGGTAAGATGCTTCTTTTTTTCCTGTTATAATTTTTTTCCAATTCATGATAACTGTTTATTGGTATTGTAGAGATACTTTGTGTTGGAGTCATGACCATTAAGGCTGTTGTTTTTTTCCTTTAATATGTTTATGCATGCATGCTTTCCCTTTTGTCTTGCCCCCCCCCCTCTCTCTCTCTCACATGCACACACACACACATGCCATTTGTGGGAGAAAAGTGCCTGCTTATGATCTGAAGATTTTTTTTTAATATTCTGTGAGATATCAGTGTCTGCAGCTATTGTAACTTCTGTCATGTATTCAACACATGTAGTTGAAAATCATCAAATGAATGTCCGTCACATTAATGAGAGAAAAATAGAGTAAATGATGGCCAGTTATTTCTTCTTCTTCTTCTTCTTCTTAGTATTATTATTATTCCTTACATGCAATTTCTTGTAAGCCATCTTTCTTGGCCACCAAGCTGCATGAATGTAACATTTACTATCAGATCAATGAGGAAGAGCTGACGCAGGAACTGTTGACATTGCCTGACATAAAGAAGCATGTATGTGTGGTGTTTGACTACAGCCTTAATCCAGCTGCTACTCTGTACAATCAGCACCGAATGGCAAACTGGGCAGAACTGTTTCATGCAATTAACAGGTATGATTCATTTAATATATGAAAATTCAGCAGCTTGTGATAGAAAAAAAGAGCTTAAAAGCTTAAAAGTTTGTATTATAGCAGATCACAGAAAGTGTGACAGAACAAGCAAACATGAAATCCTTATCTTTATTTTTTTTTGCCATGCAGATTTTGTTTGGATAATCTTCAGTTTCCCAGTGGGAAATCGTTACCTTCAAAGAGTTCTTCCATCTCTAGAGTAAACTGTTACTCTTTGAAAGGTGAGAATGTATGCATTTTTTATGGTTTAGGACCTGCCATTCATAATGTGGACGTCCTGTTTGTACTTGGGAAAGAAATAAAAGCACTGTCAAGTGTGGGCCAGTCTAATGAAAAATCATTTTCCATTTATCCATAATGTAAAAATCTGACATCACGATGAAGTTTGTGGTAGGAGTAGAATACATAAAGGTGCTAACCTTGAGAATAAGCTTGACACTGGACAAAGAAGACAAAGGAGGGTGGGGTGGGGTGGGGAAAGAGTGATAAAGTGCCGACTTAAAATGAGATGCCTTGATGAATAAGTTTTAACCCAGTAATTGGGTGTGACAGATGCATCTGTTCTAAGAAGCCATGTATTTAACAGGTCTGAACTGCAATGACAGTGTGTGGCACTTAACTACTGACTTTCCATGGCTGCAGCACCTGTCTCGTTTGATGGATAACCCATTGAAAGAAATGCCTTCATACTGTGAGAAAGGTATCTTTAAATTTTGCATCAGTGCATGTGTAAAGCTTGATTGGATAAATTCAAACTCAAGTGTATGTGTGCATGCTTGATTGTGTATGTATGGTTTTGAGACATAAATACTACTTACATATTTTTATTTATATTATAAATTTATTTGAGAAGTATATGACTTTCTAACTCCTTAATTTATATTTTTCTTATATATGTGTGTTTTTTTTCTTTCAACAGCTGGTCTGTTTTGCAAAGAAGTTAAAGGTCACACAAAAAATGAAGACTGCATTGATGCATTGATGCCAGTTCTCAAGGACAATAGAAAACCACTGTATTTGGGGACAATATTCATTTACATCAACATGTGTGATGTGACAGGGGTGCCTACTCCTGATGTATATGTATGAGAAAAGACAATTGGCCTTTGGTATTGTATTTCAGTTTTGTTGGGTTTTTTTAACTGTGTGCAACAGACAACAATTTTCATAAGGTAGTTTTTATGAGGAGACAAAGACTCTGAGAGAGAACAAGAAAATACAGCGCTTTGATACTTGCTAAATAGTGAGCTGTTGCTGTTGTGTTAGAGAATAAGCAGACATGCATTAGTTTTCATAATTTTTCTTTAAGTAGACTATGCCAGTGTATACTCCACAAGCAATCTTCAGTCAAAGAAGACTTCTTGGTTTGCAAGATACATCTGATGGCACATAGGAGATAATGTCAGCAGCTATAATGCATGGTCATTTTCTTGCCTGTTGCATTTTAGTTATGCTGCACTGCAATGCATAAATATATAAACATGTATTTGGCATATTTTCCATCTTATCTTTTATAAAGGAGGTAACACCACAATTGAATTTCTAATTTTTTGCTTTATCGTGATTACTGTTTTTTTTTTCTTTGTTTTTTTTTTTGTTTTTTTTTTTTTTGCTACCGAGGCTAGATAGCTAGATGCAACACTTCAGTGTAGATTTTGTGTTCAGGACATCCAAGACTTAGCTGTGATTTTTCTTTACCAGAATACTTCAACAATTCTTATCATCTCAGGTCTTTGTAGAGCTTCATTGAATTAAGGGTTATGTATTGAGAAAGGAGAAAGAATTGTACTTATGGATATCTTTTCCCTAATTTCATGGTGTGTTTTAAAGCTTCATAAATTTTACCATCAGTGTTCTGCTTTGATTATTCCTAACATTTAATAAAGATAAAGTGACGCTGCTCATTTATGATAACTATTAAAAATGTTTCTGTGATGATGACTGTAATGATGAAACCAATAAAATGCAGAATTATTGTGATCTGTTGTGTGGATGTTTTCTGAAACTGAATATCCATAGTTTGCTTTGGAGAGTTTCCTAATGCCGGTCACTAAATCTCTATTAATGAGTCAGTGGCACTCTTTTGTGTCTCTCACTAAACCATTTACATAGTAAGTTCATTTTGCAGGATTTTCTCACCTGGGAAAGCAATTGTAAATCCCTATCTTTGCATATCAACCATCATTCAGAAAGGTTGACCTGTTATCATTGTGCCAAGGAAAAAAAACCTGTGGTTTTTTTCCGGGGAGAGAGGGGAAGACTTATCAAGAGAAGGCTCGATGGCTTCCTATGTACATCTGAGGAGGAAGCCCCTACGTCAAGGGAAGAGAATAGCTGAGTGGTTAGAGCGCTGGCGTCCGAACTGAGAGGCGCGACAAACTCCCCCCCCTTCCCCCCAGCCGACCCAGCTGGCGGGAATGGATACCTGACTATAGAGGGATGGGGCAGCGAGGGAGAGATGGGCACCGCCCTCACGCAAAGCTGGCCCCAAGAATAGTGAGGTCTCTAACACCCCACCACCCTCGCCCAACGAACTGAAAAGGTTAGGGAACCACCTTTATTTTTTTTCACTTTCCTTTTACTAGCCCTACAAAGATCTTCGACATTTTCGGTTTTCTAGTTTCAAAGACCAAGCGTGATTTTAAAAAAGCAGGTTCTACCATTAGGCAAACCGGGCAGTCGCTTAGGGCGCAGTCACGGAGGCTCGCAAGAATGGCCTGCTTTATATATATATATATATAAAAAAACAATGAATAATGTTAGGGAAGAATAGTCAGTTTCATAGAATAATATTTGCAAGACACTTTTCCTCTGCATGTAGGTTGACTTCACCACGCGAGTTTCTCAGTTCATGTATTACAGAACAGCGCCATCACGTGAGGGTGTGTTAAGGTGCCGCGTTTGAAGTGACCAGCGGGGAAGGGGCGGTGTTGGTGGATGGAAAAAGGGGCTGGTCGGAGCGGACCCCTAGGATGGATGGGACCACATGCCGGCCTCACCTGTCGGAAGAAGTTTCGCACGTACATAGAAAAAAGTTCAGGGACATGCGTATTAAGAGTAGTATACTTCTCTAGTTTTCAACAAACTATATCGTTTGCATCAGGCCGGATACCGCGGTGCACTGTTTATTGGAATGTTTTTAAGCAGCACCTGGACACCGATGATTTACAACTTTACAAAGCTTTGTATTGTTAGTGTCTCGAAGAATCTCCGTCAGGAAGAACTTACCTGATGGGAAAATGCAGTATTTGTTGTGGTTGGGGGGAAGAATAGAAAGCTCGGCACTGCGATTAGGGTGGTCTAGAATAGATGCTAGAAGTTGTGATAGCTGGAATTTTAGACCAAAGAGCAAAACAAGACCAGAGTAAGGTGCTGCAAATTTTTGTCTGCATCAGCGTGTGATCGACGTTATGCTATTCAATAAAGCCAAGTGTTTGAAATCCCCTCCATTCATGTCTAGGTCAGATCTGGTAGGCGTGCAGTTGACAAACAGATGTATCTTTTCTTGACAAAAAGTAATTATTATTAATTAAAGACTCAATCAAATACTCAAAAAAGGTTTAATTTTAATGAGCCATTCTTTGATACTTCTGGGTTCCGTCACATCTGGTCGTAATGAATCCTTGTAGAAAATCCAGTTGATGCTACTTTAAAGCAGCGAACCCGTGATCAGTGCGACTTTACTTGATGGTTCTTCTGTATGATAAGAAAGGAGAGAAAGATTGAAAGTGCTAGCCGAGGTGCCAGCACACAGCTTAGTGGGAAAGGGTCCCGATAAATCTTGAGCAGAAATGACAAGTCAAATAAGATTAGCAGGACTGGACAAAGAATGTGAAGAAAACGAATGTTCGTTCTACTTTATCGCAGTGTCATGACACCGCGAAGTGTATCAGTCTCTCAATTCTTTCAACACATACACGGAGCCTGACAAATCTTTCACACAAATTAAAAGAAAAGAATGATTTGTCTAACGAATCTATCTGCTTTACTAATTATGAATAAAAAACAAGAAAAATACACAAATGAAAAAGTCAGTTAAAAACCGATTCTTACATCTAGATTACTTTAAAATAACAATATCCCTACCCTTTGAGTCCTTCCTTTCTGAATATCTAAAAGAATACCTACTCAACTAATCGTTCTATATAACTCCTAAACGCCCTACTCAACAAATTCTTTTTAATTCCTTCCCTACTTGTTTTCACGTCCTAAAACTCTTTCTTCTCCCACCTGACTAACTGCTCCTCGCGCTCTCCCTCACGTCATTTCCTTCACTTTTTTTTTTTTTACATCACCCATATACGTCTTCGGAACAACTGACGTCATTCACGCTCTTTCGTTCTTCCACAATAATCCTTATAAAATGTAAGCTTACTCACGATGCAGTCAATAACTAATAACAATGATACCTGACACGCAGCAAATACGTAGTCGGTGCGGTGTTGATAGCTGTCCGTAAGATGAGAAAGGGAGGAGAGAAAAAATTGAAAGGATCTAAGTGGGGGTACCTTAGTGGAAAAGGGTAGCGATAAATATATCCCGCTTAGATGACAGAGAAAATTAGTAGAAGTGGACAAGGAAGGGCAGGGAAAACGTAGTTTTAACTTTAAACTTGAAAAAATCTGACTTCTAAGTGGGTGAAGACGTCAAAGCTTGCAGTTTAATTTTATCCTGTATTTGTCTCCTCCAGTGCTTGGAGGTATCATCCTTGCAAAGTTGTATTGTTGCGTGTCTTTCAAAAGATTTATGTACTGAACTGTACTGTAAGAATATTTCTGTAAACTGGACTTTGCCGTACAGAATATAAGTGAAAGACTGTAACGGATCCGTTCGCGCAATGGAATGTTTTTTTAAACTTTACATCCCCACTAACTCAACCACTTGCATACATACAATCAAGAAAAGTTCTATAAATTTTTTTTAAATTGGTGTTTTACGCCGAGCCAGCAACTAAGGCTATATTACGGCAAGGCAGCCAACCCTGTAAACAGATGCCACATGCAGAGAAAGAACAGCGTGCCCGAGACGAGAACTGAACCCTGGACATCCAACCTTCACTGTATATGTGACAGGCGCTAACCGTTGCGCCATCGGACCGCCTGAGAAGAAAACTTCTATAAGAAATAAGGAAATATAATTAAGATGAAGAAGGGGGGGATGCACCATTTGTCTTTCGCCTAGTCTTGAGTGCGTCCTTCATCCATCAATTAAAAAAAAGTTCCGTGCGCTTTCGATTTTTAATACTTGCGGGAATAAGTGCCGGGAAGGAAGAAAATGGTGAGGGTGTTCAGATTGTTCTACTTTCTTTCGCTTATTAGCTAAAATAGACATCGAAACCCTAGAGAGGGCCGTCTAGAGTGACCAGGTAAGACCGCGATCAGATCGATCGCAGAGCTGCTGACGCACACGAACGTCAGCCGCCGAATACTATTTCTGTTGCATCTTTGGCCTTTCATTGATGTCTTCAAGGGAACAATGAGGCTGACCCTGAAAGCTGCGTACGAGTTGGGGCTCACGTGCAGCGTGGTCTCGTGACGCCTGTGTGTGTGTGTCATGCGAAAACGTGGTTCTTGTAGTCCTGTGTGTCATTCTATATTTATTTCAGCAGAAAGTTATCTGGCGCTTGTCTTTGAGAGGAAGAGAAACCGAAAAAAGACAGATGGATGCTATGGTGCGAGGTGCACTTGGTGTGCTAAGCACGTGGAAGGGAGGGTAGAGAAAGAGAGAAGCTGGAAAAGTGGGTGGTGTTGTTTAGTACGCCTACCGTTTTTGGTGCAACCAAAGTGCCAGCGTGCACAGAGCACCACAGGGTGTATATTTGTGTCGTAATTATTATGGTATGTGTTTAGTCGTGAGCAAAGTTATACTGTAATGTTAAAATCTTGTTTGCGCGTAGAAGATGAAAAACTTCACTTCCGAAGGATCGCGCGCATATATATATATATATATATGTGTGTGTGTGAGAGAGAGAGAGAGAGAGAGAGAGAGAGAGAGAGAGAGAGCGTGAAGGTGTAAATATACGGTGTATTGTATTAGCCGTAGTAAGTATAGTGTAAATATTTGTGTAAGTGGTCCAGAACTTTGTGTAGTCAGATATTATACGGGTTCAAGTATTAAAAACAAAGGATGGAGTTTTGTTCAGTTTGACTGAAGGGCCATGTTTAAATTGTCAGGACTATGCGCCGCCCATAACCCATAATCTTTTTTCTTTTCTTTTCTTTTCTCCAGTGGTATACAGAGCAATATCATGCCATTCGGATTCAGCCACTAACAAGCATGTCCGCATAATTTCGTCTTAAAATACTTTCTGCTATCATCCATTTTAAACCTCTTCAAACTTCTTCAAAGCCTCCGGTATCACGATAAAAGACCAGTTGTCAACTGGTGTTAATAAGAACTTGCACTGTCTCCTTGTGGTCGACAGATGTTTTGTCGCAGACGATCCAATCTATTTGTAGGCAGGAAGGCTACCCTCTGAGAATTAGGTACGATGGTTGTGGATCAGAGCAGGAAAAATAGATGATACAATTTTCTGGACATCAGTGTTGTCATCATAGAAAATTGCCAACTTTTATTTAATAAGTCTTTTATGTCTTTTTTTTTAAATACTGTCTTTCTGGTGGCTTACTTTTCCATTCCTTTCTATCTATAGAATCTGATTTGTTTAGTCGCAAGGGCTAAAGTAAATAAAAAAAAAAAAAAAAAAAAGCTGGTAAAATGAAAGCGTTTGGTCGTTACGGGATATTTTTAGGCCTCTAATAACCGATGCGGACGACAGTGTCTACAAAAAGGTTTGATCACGTGAGCAGGCTCACGTGTTTCAGTGCCGCGAAATGTCAGGCGGCGCTCTTGACCGTCAAAGTCGCGTGGGACGAGAGAGTTCGTAATCCCCCATGTTAATTTATTTATTAAAATCTTTTTTTGTTGTTGTTTTTGTTTAGCTTTTTTTGTTCATTGCTTCAACCACTAAAGAGTTTCCAAAAATAACTCCAAGACTTGAAAACGTACAGGCAAGCCGATGCATAAAATTGAGAAGTGTAAAAGACAAAAAAAAAAGGTTAATAAATGAAAGGGAAGAATGGGAACAAGAAGCGGAAGGAGGTAGTGAGCACAAGACATCTTTAGGGTGCGAATCGCATCTTGTCCTTGTCATATGCTCGTCCTTCTTACCCTCCCCCCTTCTGCTCTTGCTAATTTTCTACCATCTTTCTCTGCAGAATCCCTATATTTTCTATGTTTTGTTCCTTGGTGTCTTTTTGTGTTTTCCATCTTTGTTTTCTGTTTGTCGTCAGTACTGTCGTTTATTCTTACGTCCCTCGTGTTCTATCCATTTAGTTCATGTCTCTTCCTTGTTTTTAAGCGCTAAGAGCATGCTCTCTATGAGTGTGAATATGCGCTTTACAAATCTTCATTTATTATTTATTATTATTATTATTATTATTATTATTATTATTATTATTATTATTATTATTATTATTATTATCTTCTCTGAGGTCATCAAAAGGGGGTTGCGCCAAAGGACTTGAACCAGGGTTCGCTTGTGTGTCAGTCTCCGCGTAGTCATACACTTCTCTACGATTACACGTGGTAGACACCCGTTCAGATAAAACATATTGCTGTAAATTTCGGTTAATTAACAGCACCTACTAAATTAAAAAAAACTTTTTCTTCACAAATAAGCCACACTGGTTTATAAGCCGCAAATATAAAAGCTGCATCATAGATATTTCGTCTTGACTTCGGCATGATGAGGATGTGAGCTTCAGCAGCTGATCTGAATGCTTCAATTGTATGCGGCTTTGATTTAAAAATGTGAACAGTTAACACTGTAACAACGTTAACGGTTTACACTTTAACATGGAGCTCAACAAAAAGTTAATCGGAATCTGAAAAACCCGAAAAAATCCGCAAACAAACCACATTTCTTTTTAAGCTGCAGGGTTTGAACCTGGGAACAAAAGTCGCGGGGTGTAGTCCGAAATGTACGGTATACTTTCCCAGGAATCATGAATAAAAGAATCTAAACCGAAATTGCTGCTGTTAGTCTAATTTGATTTTCTTTATTTTATCTTTTTTTTTTAATTGCTTGATTTAGGAATGACGTAGTGAAATGCAAGGAGAGAAGGACTGGCTTTGAAGAACTTTTAAAATCATGTTTAGCGAGGAACATGGAGAATCTTATTGAGTGGCTTTCAAGCACTCTGAAGATCAGTTTTGTTACCAAAATAATGTCTAGAGAGTACGAGACTTCTGAATTTTCATTTGGAAGACTAAAATGAACATGCTGAAAAAAACTTGCCAACATTAAAGGTCATCAGGTGTTAATTTGCAACAGCTAACGAGATGTGAAAGGATGATTCTGAATATTGATTTTTTTAAACGTCTTAAGCAGCAAGTTGTGTTAGGAAATAGAAAGTTTAAAAATTATGCATTGATAGAAAGTCTGTCTCTCAGTCAGACTTCACAAATGTCCTCATCTATACTTTACAATTTGCATTATTTGTAGACTTTTTCTGGTTGCGACGGTTGTCAAAACTCATTAAACTGTCAGTCTTAACATTGAAAAAAAAAGACAAGAAGCTCATGTGGATCTTTGCTTTACCGTCGCCGCTGGTTTTTAAAATGACTTTTCTCTTGTCAATGCTGGTCTCCATATTCTTTCATACTGTCAGTTTGTTGGTAAGGTCTTGTAGTTCAATGTTAGTGCTTGACATTCGCTTTCCACTGCTGTTGTGACAGGTGCTAAATTAACAGCTGCGTTATCAACCGCTCCCGGTTGTGGACCAGATTAAGTGCAAGTCCGATTAAGAAAAACCTGCTTGGATACATGTAGTAGTCTTTTATGTTCGTATAACCAAGCCGCCATCCACGCCAAGCTCCCCCTCAAACCCTCATCCATGCTAAACGTGACAAGTAAGTCACATCAAGGTCTCATCCATGTTAAACGTGACAAGTGAGTCACATCAAGGTCTCATCCATGTTAAACGTGACAAGTGAGTCACATCTAGCTGCCATAACTGTTAAACGTGACAAGTGAGTCACATCAAGCTCTCATCTGTGTTAAACGTGACAAGTGAGTCACATCTAGCTGCCATAACTGTTAAACGTGACAAGTGAGTCACATCAAGCTCTCATCCGTGTTAAACGTGACAAGTGAGTCACATCTAGCTGCCATAACTGCTAAACTTGACAAGTAAGTCACATCAAGCTCTCATCCATGTTAAACGTGACAAGCGAGTTACATCTAGCTGCCATAACTGCTAAACATGACACATCAAGCTCTCACCCATGTTAAACGTGACAAGTGAGTCACATCAAGCTCTCATCCATGTTAAACGTGACAAGTGAGTAACATCAAGCTCTCATCCGTGTTAAACGTGACAAGTGAGTTACATCTAGCTGCCATAACTGCTAAACGTGACAAGTGAGTTACATCAAGCTCTCGTCCATGTTAAAAGTGACAAGTGAGTCACATCAAGCTCTCGTCCATGTTAAAAGTGACAAGTGAGTCACATCAAACTCTCATCCATGTTAAACGTGACAAGTGAGTCACATCAAGATCTCATCCATGTTAAACGTGACAAGTGAGTTACATCAAGCTCTCATCCATGTTAAACGTGACAAGTGAGTTTCATCTCGCTTCCATAACTGCTAAACGTGACAAGTGAGTTACATCTAGCTGCCATAACTGCTAAACGTGACAAGTGAGTCACATCAAGCTCTCATCCATGTTAAACGTGACTAGTGAGTTACATCTAGCTTCCATAACTGCTAAACGTGACAAGTGAGTTACATCAAGCTCTCATCCATGTTAAACGTGACTAGTGAGTCACATCAAGCTGCCATAACTGCTAAACGTGACAAGTGAGTCACATCAAGCTTCCATAACTGCTAAACGTGACAAGTGAGTCACATCAAGCTCTCATCCATGTTAAACGTGACAAGTGAGTTACATCTAGCTTCCATAACTGCTAAACGTGACAAGTGAGTTACATCAAGCTCTCATCCATGTTAAACGTGAGAAGTGAGTCACATCAAGGTCTCATCCATGTTAAACGTGACTAGGGAGTTACATCTAGCTGCCATAACTGCTAAACGTGAGAAGTGAGTCACATCAAGGTCTCATCCATGTTAAACGTGACTAGTGAGTTACATCTAGCTGCCACAACTGCTAAACGTGACAAGTGAGTCACATCAAGAAGTCATCCGCGTTACCACTATTCACTACCATCACCACGACCACCCAACACCACGACCGCCGCCGCCGCCGCCACCACCACCAATGCCATCGCCACGCCACAGCTACCACCACTTTACCCGATTAAAACAGCTCAGCAGGCGTGAAATGTCATTAGAGTTTTAGGTCTGGATCACCAGGGGATTGCAAAGACGAAGTCAGATCCAATCTGGCTTGCTAATAGTTTCCGTGGGATTGGCTCCATGCGATCAATATATAAGTTATATATCAATATATATTCTTATATATATATATATTGCCGAAAGAAAAGACATCATTCAGGCACAAACCAAGTCACTCAAAACAGTCACTGGTCTGACAGCAAAAAGGGCGTTTTGGTCAGCTAGGTGACAGGCTGTGCGAAAACTTTGTGGCATTAACACTGCGTATGTTTACTGTCTTTCACAGTATGATATGTGCTCCACTTCTCTGGGTCAGTTCCTGACAACCACTAGCAGATACTCTTTTATTCAGTGTTCTTGCTATCTTTCATTCACAGTATATGCCCCGGAAGTAGAAAGTAGTGATGATGATGATGATGATGACGACCCATACAGTTACACTCACACTTAACCCCCCCACCCACCAGCGATGATTACCTCTTTCTTTCTTTCTTTCTTTCTTTCTTTCTTTCTTTCTTTCTTTCTTTCTTTCTTTCTTTCTTTCTTTCTTTCTTTCTTTCTTTCTTTCTCTCTCTCTCTCTCTCACACACACACACACACACAAACCAGGTATATTTATTAGTCCTGTTCAAGAGTGCTATCGTAGTGGTATGAAGGACTCAGCGAAAGCACCCTTCTTGGCGACCCGTTGTTTTCATCTTCAGTCCGAGGGTAGAATTTGGAAATGATATTATGGGTGAGAGAGGACTGTGATAGTGCTGACAGTTTTTAACCTCGCAGCCCTGGCGTCGAGTTTATCTAATGGTCTTTGTGGTAAGCCAATGATCTTACTGGCAAACTTGACCACACCTCATCAAACAAGCTTTATAGCTGATGAATAGAACACCGAACTACACTGACAGTTTGAATGTGAAAATGATTTTGATCAGGGTGCGATACACCGATTCAAGTACAGGGTCACTAAAATGCCTTAATTCCCTTAGCATGAACAGGTGCTAATGTGCGTTCCTGGAAACGATGTTAGTGTTTTCATGGAAGGATATTTTATTGTCTAGTACCTAAAACTTCGCACCTGTTGATATTTCCATGTATCAAAAACCAATTCTTGAAGTTTAAAAACATTGATCCCCAGAAAGTTTTCTTCAAATTACGAATGTAGCTTTCTAACCCGAAGAAAATAGCTCTCAGTGAGTCCTCGTCCCCGAGCCGAGCAACCAACGACATATCGTCTGCAAACTTAATCAACGTTAGGTCATTTATTGAAAAATTGATGATGATGACCACGAGTACGAAAATGTTTAAGCTTCTCAAAATATGCGTTATTAAGAAATCTCCAAAGCTCATTTATCGAATGCAGTCTACTGAACAACTCATTTTACACGGTTTGAGGACGTATTTAAGGGTAAGAAGGTAACGTTCTGGGGCCAGTTGCACAACACCTTTCTAATTTTAAACACTTTTAAGCCTTACCTCTATTTAGATAATTAGTTTAAAGTACACACCACAATTTTAGAATTGTTAAAACTAAAACTGCTTTAAGTAAGATAAAGTTGTTTAAGTCTGACTGTCCGTCCTGTCAGTACAATATTTTGTGTGTTCTTCTGCAATGGATCAAAATGGCTAAGAAGAGATTTTGCTTCTTTAGAACAGTTTTAAGGTTTAGAAACGTGTTGTGCAACTGGCCTCTGAATCACGAGGAACACCGCAGGAGGTCATTTTTGTGCACGACATTCTCTCGCTTCTAGAACAACCTATCAAAGTTATCCTCATACAATGGGGGAGGTACGAATAATTTCTAATCACACACACACACACACACACACACACACCTATCTCACACACTCACGCATGCACACTCACGTACCCACGTGCACGCCCATACAATATGAACAAAAATAGTTCTAGCTTGTCCCTTACACACGCTGTCACATGTAGCGTGGCCCTAGAAATGCAGATGGTTGCAATAAAAGAGAGAAAGAACCCTCAACGGTACAAAACTGTTCAAAATAATTGTTTGCGTTTACGTTTGTGAGTATTTAGTTGTTTACTTGACCGAGTGTACATTTATGGAAGCACATTGGACACTTGTATGTGACGAGAGAGAAGAAGAGAGAGAGAGAGAAAGAAGAGAAATGTGGACTTAGCTAGCTATAGCTGGTCAACAAACAACATTAAACAGTCCTGCCGAGACTTTAGTCATCTACAGTCACGTGCCCTCATACGGTCAAAGACCAATATTTGTTTTTCAAGTTAGTGCAAGAGCACTGTGTGTGGCATGCACCAACACCTCTGTCGTCTGTTTTCTCGCCCCAGTTAAGGGTGCCCTGCCTTTAGATTATCAGTCTGGCAACCACAGGCTTCTGGACACGTGACCGGCTTTCTTCCTCCACACACACACACACACACACACACACGTGACTTACCTACTTGATTTTACAACGTCAATTTTACCTCAGGCAACCAGACACGCGCACTTTCGAGCTCTGAAAATTACTCAAATAGCAAATAAATAAATAAATCAATCAATCAATCCACTAGATGAAAACCTCCAGCTTTATTGTGACTTCATTTCCCAGATCCTGGTTACAATTCGTTCCATCTTTTACTTTTAAAAACACGATATTTTAAAATGCGCAGATCGATGTAATCTTATCAGTAACACTGTACTAAAGATGTTTTTGTTAATTCTACCTCTTTGACTGTACGCCGAATGCATTGCAAGATGTGGAGCACCAAGGGTGAATAAGATATGATGTGTGTGATTTTCACAGAGGGACACTCTTTTCAATGTTTATAATCGTTCCCCTCACACTTTTATATGTTAAGTTATATGCATTAAAGAAAATCCCGAGACCTAAGCAAACAATTTTTTACCCTTTTCAGTACAGTTTAAATAAATGGGTTTCAAATTTTTTTTACTCGTTTTATTTTAAACGTTTTAGTCTTTGTGAATTTTGTTTTACATTTTTTCACATCGTCTCTAAAGGGTTGTGTCATTTGGGTGACGCCATTTTGATAAAAGAGAAAATCTGTTGGGCAGTTAGATTCCTAACGTTCTAATACCCTCACATTAGTCGGATACCAAACATTTATTACAACTGTTTGATTGCTTTCACGAATTTTTCAGTTCTTTTTTAATGCAATCATCCAAGTGAAGGAACTATTGTATGTGAAAGCGGAATCAAGTCTGAAGAGTTACATTTCTTGTTGAATTTTTACTTTTCTGAATAAGAAAATTTTTTTAAATATTATTTTACTACTTGTTGACTGCTAGTAACGACTTACTATTGCATTGTCACCGAAAATGAGTAACTGGTGAAAATTTCAGACATCTACGACGATGGGACATGAGTTTAAAATTGATTACAAAATTCCAACTGGACTCAAAGACAGACAGAATGAGATAAATAAAAGTGTGTAAACAATGTCGGTTTTGTACGTAACTAGTAAACCTTTGCGTAGCATTGCATAACCTAGACTTTCCTAGTATAGTATATAGGAACTACAACCATTGATTCATTGAGAACATCGCTTACACATGTCAACAACCTGAATTTGTACACGGTACCTAATTTTACTGTAGCTTGTCTCATCTGAAAAGAACAAAATTCTTGCGAAATCATTCAAAACGAAGCTTTCTTGGAAGTGGAAAGAGTAGGGTTGTGGCAGATAAATGATTGTGGATGATTGGATTGATGGAGAAAGCTGGAGAAATGTAGACTACAAAACAACTATTTGTATTTTATTTTTAATTTCTTGCCGTCGTTGATCTGCTTTGGTGTCAGATGGAGATTGGATTCCCTCTTCGTTGTAAGATAGTAGTTTCTGAGCGAAAAGATTCTATTTTGTTTACGAGCCGCCATGTCGAGGAGGAAGAGGGACATATATGGAGCGCGGTGAAGGGGAGAATATTTAAAAGTCTTCTTCAGATGAGTATGATGCTTGCAAGTAGAAATAAACCAGATTACATGTCAATGGTAGCCTCCAGCCCTCATCTTCCCGATTGTTATTTCTACGTCTCCATTAATTTTTGTTTATACAAAATACTTTCGGTATTAATTAACAGCAATATGACTTTCAGCAAAGAGCAGATAAGAGCCAGTATGGTGCCATCCAGCACGTGCAACTATCTCTCTCACTCGCTTAAAGGACAACGCGACCGCTCAGCGAAAATCGCTGGAAACAAAGCACATGGTATCACAAAAACATGTTCCGGTGGTCTTTTATGACAGAGAGGCATGAAAGATTTTATATTAATATTTTTCTCTAAAGCACACCTGGATTTGTCGAGAAAACAGGAAGTGACGAAACGAAAGTATTTCTAAAAATAGCACCGTTTGCACTAGCGTAAGTAGAAGAGAAAAGATGCAATCCTCGGTAAAAGAAAACTGACCAGGACACATTGTGTTTTTGCTGAATGTTCTCTTCGACACTCGGAGGGAGTTAGTTTGTACTCATGAAGGAAATCCTAAAGATAATGGCAGCAAACGCCAGTGGCTCAACTTTGTTCAAACGTGCCATGCGAACTTGGTCCCCACACCGCAGTCATGAATTTGCTCAAAACATTTCAAAATCGATTGTTATCCAGTCACTTATACAGTACAAGCATGTCCTGGACTTTCAGTAAACCAAAGAAATCTTATTCCTACAGCAGTGCTTACTATACAAAAACACGAGATGTTAAAACCAACTACAACTGCTGGTAGATCAAGCACCAGATATACAACATCGACGGTTTTTACACCGGATCTGGTCTACAAGTAACATCGTGTGACAGTCACAAACACATCATCATCAGTCGTATCTTTATCCAGCATAATGCTCAAAACAACTGACAGTGTGAGGGCACCATTGATGTGCGTGATCGAAACAGCGATCAAGTATTAGTAAGTAAATAGAAAACTTTGCATGCAGCTAAACGAAGAAGAAATAAGTTTTTACATCGATAAACATGTTTCAAACTATCATAGTTTTGATTTAAAAAAATCCTTATCAGCAGTCAGTTGTAACTATTGTTGCCCATTAAATGTTGATCTGATTGACTTACGAGTCTGTTAAATGAATTCAGTTTGGACCATTTAATTATTATTTTAACTTCATTCGAAGCTTCTCAATAAAGTTCCAATCTGTAGGGCTGTATTCCAAATTCAGCTGTTTCATTTTTTGGGCACAAATTGTCATTACCTTGTACAAGATTAGTCATTTATTCATTGAATTATTTCTTTAATCATTTATTTATTAGTATTCGTAAGATAACTTCATTTCTAGCTTCTTACATCACTGAAGACTTCAGCAAATGCCACAGCATGCTAGAGAATCGCTGCCGTACAGTCAACCTACTTTTATGGCGTCGGGGTGAATTTCTTGACCCTTTTCCAAAACGCAGATGAAAAGTTTGGTCTTCAAAAGCCTACGTGTCTCTGAAAAGGAGTAGACTTATTTCTCAGATTTGAACCACTGCAAGTGATCTTACACTCGAGTGAGCCTTTAAGTCTGCACCCTCACAAAACACCGCAGGAAACGCTGCCATAGCGTGAGGTCCCGCTGTACCCTCTTCCCACCGCGTAACTAATGAAAGAGTCTTCACCTCTAGAGGTGCATCGGACTTCCTGTCTTTAACATTTCCTGTCTTTTGCTCAGGGATAAGACTGGGAGCTCTGGTCTGAATAGAATGTGTGGAGAGAAGTTCAGTAGGGAAGACAAAATCACGTGCATTTGCGGGAATGCACACGCTCGGATTTGTAAGTAGGATGTGTTCACGCACGTGAAGAAACACACACGCATAAAAACGCCCGCACATACAAACAAGAACAAACGCAGACCCTTCACACTTAAAAAAAGCCATGATCGTCGTCTTCACAAAATGATCAAATTCAGATGATGTTGTATTACAGTTCCTTATTATAAACATCTGCACCTACCAATCGCCAGGACAGTTAGTCTGAGTGGGAGGTGTGTCGACCAGTCGCGTGGACCGTTAGGCCGGGCGCGTGCTGGAACACGCCGCGCGCAGGCTTGTATTCTTCCGGCACCCCCCGTCGTCCTTACCTCTACCACTCTCTCTCTCTCTCTCACACACACGCACACACACGCACACACAGGTGCACAGCAACCGTTGATTCCTCAATCTTCAACTCCAACCCCCATCTATTTCACCTTCTAAACCGTCCCCGTTCTTCCTTACTGTCTCACGGCTTGTATTTGAATCATGTCAGCGCCAGACAGTAACAGTGGACAGTAACCAACAACGGCACAGCAACCTACCTGATCACTGCTGCATGATCTTCCCCTCCCCCCTCTCCACCTGCCTCCACTCCCGGCCCATCCACCCCACCCCACTCCTCCCCAAACCCCACCTTCCAGCCGCTCGTGTCACGACATCGCCAGTGGACGCTGCGTCATCAAAGCCACGCACTCACTTCTGACAACGTGGTCCTGGTCAGAGGACTGGTCAGCGCCATCTGTAGTAGCTCCAGTCATACTTGGGGATACTTCCTCCAAGGTGTGGTCACGTCCTCCTCCTCCTCTTCCCTCGACCTCACCTTTTCCCCAACTCTTCCCCGTCTTTTTGAAGGCTCCAGTAGGCTGCTTCTCTTGCTTGAAGGCTTTTGTTTGCTGCTAGCCGTGTCGTCACATCCATCCTTCCTCTGTGGGTCAGCGGTGAGATGAGTCTCCTGTTTGTCCAGGTAAGTCATTCAACGATTTTATTTGCAAAGAGCTAGTAAGCGGAAGTGACAGAAACTGGTCCGTATCCGCCCCGCAGGTTCTTACGTCACGTCCGCGTGAGAAAATAGCGCTGAAACACCGTCACGCGTGTGTTGGTGACGAGATTTGTTTTCCCCCCTGACGAGCATCCTCTGGTCATCTGGGTGAGACCGCTGTAAAGTGTCCAGGCTTCCAAATGGATCCCGGATCTTTTGTTACCTTTTGTCCGGCAGATCCTGGATATGTTATAGTCGCTATCTGCGAAATTAATTAGCAAAAAGACAGAGTTCTTGTTCTCAGTGTAGCCTGTAGATCTCCATGCAATTTGGATGCTGCTATTAATATTTTTTTCTCTGGCACCAGATTATCACTAAATGAGAAGAATCATTAATTTGCTTCACTCACTTAGTTCATGCGTGGTACCGAGTAAGTGAGAGAGAGAGAGAGAGAGGGAGGGGGGTTTTAAAAGACAGATTTCGAAAGATGATGATATACACGGAGATAAAAAAGAAACAACATGCTTAAAGAGGATGTAAGAAAAGAGGAAGTTAAAGGAAAAAGGTAAAGGTCGTTCCGTGACTTTTCAGGTCGTTGCGTGTTTTTTAGTCGGTGCCCATCACCTCTCCCTCGGTGCCTCACTTTGCTTAGTCCTGTATGGAGTCAGGTACCCATAATCGATAGCTGGGTCGTCCTGGGGGAAGCCACTCGAGTCTCCAATCAAAGAGGATCCTCTTTTCTCGAACCCACGCGCTTCTAACACGGGAATCCTCTGAACAATCGGCTATCTGCTTTCCGCGGAGGAGAATGGAATACGAAATAAGAAGAGGTAAGAAAGAGACCGTGATATGATGAGATAACTACTGAGACAACATTTGAAGAAGGACATTCACGTGTACGTGCATGCGTGTGCGTGTGTGTTTGTGATAAGATATTTATGTTTAGACTTGCAGTGTGTGTCTATTTAAGACACTTCGAAGGAGTTTAAATAATCAAGTTACAACAGCAGTTATCAACAGTGGATTACGAGAGAAGATAGATGTGTGTTGATTAAAATAGGTCCACCCACGTTCTTCTCTCGCCAACTCATATAGAGACATGAAGATACAGGCACAAGAACACAATCGCCCAGCAATTCACCAAACACACATTTGAGGACAATAGAAACGAATATGCTTCAACGATTTCTCTCTCTCTCTCTCTCACACACACACACACACACACACACACACACACACACACACACACACACACACACACACACACACACACACACACACACAGACATACAACACAGCCCGTTATACCTGCTCCACCGGACAAAGAAGGTTGACGTCTATAAGACACCGGTCTGCAGCAGACACATTAGTGAAACTCAAATTTCCAGATTTTGCTGCCACCCGATGTATGTCACTCACGCAACTGCAGACGTTTTTTTCACAGTGTGGGTGCTGCCACTTCACAGCAGACACCGAGACATGCCTATCACACATCTAAAGGCTTTTTCCTAAATCCCTGCCTATTACTTTCAGTCACCTCACAAACATATTCATTTATAAAATACTAACAGGTAAACTGGCCTCTAGACTCTCTTCGTATCTGTCACAAAAATACACGAAGGTCTCTCAAAATTAATTTCCAGCAAGTTCCCTTTGTAATGCGAGAGACCAATCATGTCCAAAACTATTCGCGCAGCTGCGATTGTTCATCTGCCAAACGGATTTTAACTGTACGGGAAGACCATATTCCAGTAAGATTTTTCTCTATAATATTTCTCTTGAAACCCCATCACCCAAAAGAAACAACGTGCATTTAACTCCAGAACTAGATGTAAGGCGATCTTTCGCTTGTACTCACCACTTTCCACCCCTTGACCTACTTTGGATTTAAATACATGATTATAAATACAAGATAATGATAGAGCTGGAGAAAGCATTGAGGTTTGTTTATATTTTTGCTTGTTGCGTTAAATCAGGACGTTGCATGCTGGGAATTGTCACGAGCTGGCAAAACAGTGCAATGAACAAAAGGAAATAAAAGTGAGGATTAATTATTGTATTCGTTTTTCTGTAGACTTAAAAAAAATCATATTCTTCGTATTTATAAGCGTGATGACTTTTCTGTTAAAGAAAACATTGTGCGCAATAAACTAAAAAAAAAAAAAATGAAAGAAGGTAAAATAGTAAATTTATCATTCGAAAGATTGGACAATAGGAAGTGCTAAAAAATGCCAACTAAAACTGACTTCTGAAGGAAAACGAAAAAATAAAGTCAGCTTAAGGGCAAGGAAGAGCCTAGGGTGATGATTTCGCCCGATTCCATAGACGGATCTTTCTCTTAGGAAATATATTATTCTTACATCCCTTTACACTGGATTCGCAGAGTTTTAAGAAACTGCTGCTTTACTAAGGGACTATGTTATAAATATGATCTATTGGCCAAAATGTGAGAAGGAAACCGGAAGAGCACTTTTTTAAAAGTCTTCACAAAGAAAACTCAATCCTTTATTCAGACTAAGAGGCACATCATGGAATTATGGTAGTGTGGGGGGGGGGAGGTAGGCAGAGACTGACACGCAAGTACACGGGAGCTGCCATGGTGGTTCGATGTCCGACGAACTTTTACACTTTTCAGGGTTCATCCAGAGAAATAGAGATGGATGACAGGAGCTGGTTTTTCCTGGTCCATGTCCCATGACCTCCTGCTTTTCCAACAGGGGATGTTCTAGAATGCTCGCAGGTAGCAATAAGAGGGCGAAGCAGGAGTGATTTGTCGAGGTAGGAGCATCTCCCCACCGAGAAGTTTAGAGATTGCTTAGATTGCTTGTCAACGTTTCACTTTTTCCGGCAACATCAAAAGGCATATGAGTAAAGCTTGTTCTGGCCATGACAGTGTTGACTGTGTGTGTGTGTGTGTGTGTGTGTGTGTGTGTGTGTGTGTGTGTGTGTGTGTCAGGTATCATTGTTATTAGTTATTGATTGTATCGTGATTAAGCTTAAATTTCATAAGGATTAATGTGGAAGAACGAAACAGCGTGAATGACGTCAGTTGTTCGGAAGACGTGTATGAGTGATGTAAAAAAAATGAAGGAAATGACGTGAGGGAGAGCGCGAGCAAGCAGTTAGTAGTCAGGTAGGAGAAGGGAGAGGTTGAGGACGGAAAGACAAGTAGAGTAGGAATTGTTAGAAGAATTTGTTGAGTAGGGCTTTTGAGTAGGGCGTTTAGGAGTATATAGATCGATTAGGTGAGTAGGTATTCTTGTAGATATTCAGAAAGGCAGGACTCAAAGGTTAGGGATTTTATTATTTTAAAGTAATCTGGATGTAGGAATCGTTTTTTTTCTTAACTGACTTTTCATTTGTGTATTTTCCTTGCTTTCTTTTTTATTCATACTTAGTAAAGCAGATAGATTCGTTAGGCAAATCATTTCTTTCTTTTAATTTGTGTGAAAGAACACGTATTTGTCAGGCTCCGTGTATGTGTTGAAAGGATTGAGTGACTGATACACTGCGACAGACTGCCAAACTGGGCAAACAACCCCCATCTCACATGGTACAGAGTAATGTCTCTTCTCCAGACCTCAGTTATTCATTTTATCAAAACTAAGTTTTGGACAAAGATAAGACAATTAGCTGTAAACGTAAATTGTTCAGTCTTGTTTCTTTATTGAGAAAAATCTCAGATGCATATCCAGGATGCAATGTTTTATTAATAGATTCTTCATAAATTCTCTTCCCCAAAAGACATTTTTATAGTCTGACGAAGTATGGAGGTCTTAGGGAGAGACTAAAACTATTTTTTAGCTGAAGTGTACGTCAGGTCTTCTCTCATTCAAAGACAACTTAGGCCTTCTTAAAAACCCCGAGAGGATCAAAATAAAAATTAAGAAAACAATTGAAAGTAAATTATTCAAAAACACGAGAAGAGTGAATTACCGTCAACTTTGACCCCTTTAGTCTTGAAACAGTAGTGCTTTTTATCCGCAACTGATTATTCTTATCAATGCAATGAAAAAATGTTTGGAAGAGGAATATTTGATAACATTTCCCGTTCTTTTTGTCTCGGGCTAACTCTACAAAGTGTGTCATAAATTAGAAAAAATATCAAATATGACCTTGACACTTTTGTGAATTGAGTTTAGTCACACTTTAAACTTTTTATGAGTCATAGAGTACGTTGGAAAGACCATTCTGTAAATTCACAATACTCAATTACAAATGTTCTTTATTGGTAAACTACAGATCACACTTTGTTTCTAATTTTACCAACTACGACAAAACATTGATCGACGAAACTGAAAGGAACTCTAACAAAACATTTTTTTAATGTTTGTCTTTTTTAAAAATAGAAATACTTTTCTTTGAGAATATTTTTAAGGCATGCGATTAAGTGATTTAGTCTTTTGATGACAACACGTGCGGTGTGAAAGATACTTAAGTTTATTTATAAAGACACGGATGGGTGATAGTTGATATCAGAAAGTGACTGTTAATTAATGATTCTATATATTACTTTGTAAGAATCGTCCTGTTTACCCGTAAAATAACTCCAACTTATTCGAGTTTGCCTTAAGTCATAGATGTCATTAAGTTGTTGGTGTTCCTGATTCTGGTGATTAAAAAAATCTACAAATTCTCGCTCCTGATGATTGAGTTGACAGTTTGAAGCAAAGGTATGGAGGATGACAAAATGTTTGAATTTTCCTTTCATCACACATACATACATCTATTCTGTGTATGAATTCACGGGAATGTAGTTATCTGGATTTCACACACACACACACACACACACACACACACACACACACACACACACACACACACACACACACACACACACACACACACACACACACTAAAGAAAGATGTAAGCACACGCAAGTCCACGTGCAGGGACACGCAGTGGATTAAATGTTTTTGGCGTAGAACTGACTTGTGCTACTTTTGGTTCTTGCCACAGAGAAGTGTTATTAGTTTAATTACATCTGTAAAGACCATGCGAAGGCGCAGTGATGCTAGATTGATGGCAGAAAATGAATGGTAGCGTTATCAAAGGTGATTTCGACCACAGCATTAGCTCTGATGGGCAAAAAAACATGATGAATGATTATGATGATGCTCACAAAAGACAAGAGAGAGAGAGAGAGGATAAGAATTCTTGTTGGCTGAATGCAGTGTTGTTGACAGACAAAAGAACTGTTAAGCATTACACTTACACCTAGTTTTCAGTTTGAACAAATTATTTGAACATGACACCATCAAAGTATTTCTGTGTTTAATCAGCAGATAATTTTCTACTCACAGCCAGCTTCAAGACATCCTCCTTCAGGCAGAATATATGTCCGTGACGTGTGCAAAGGAGGTACTCGTTGACACATCACTGCAACCAGAAAGACTTTTGCAAGATCGTCTGTCTGTTGAGCCCTCAACAAAAACGGTCATGTCTCAAAATTGTTCGGCAGACGTTGGAGGAGACTTTCTTCCCGTCGTCACCTGCGTCAATAGCAGTCTCGTTGGCACCTACAGCTTTTTGATGAAGCCCACAGACGATAAGAACATCATCAATCCGTGGTACCTCCACCCACACTGGCGAGTCATGCCCCAACTCGACCCCGCCCTCAGAGTGGTTATCGGAACGATCATGCTTGTTGTCGGGATAGGTGGCGCTTTGGGCAATAGCACAATATTGTACTTCCTCTTCCGGTGAGTAGCTTACATATTTCTTTGCTTACGAAGGGAAATATGGAAATCTGTCTGTCTGTCTGTCTGTCTTCCGACCTTACTCTGTGTGCAGGTAGCAGCATAACACTAGTGACGTAGCATCGTTCTCTGCCCTCGAGCGGTATTTTTCACCTCGCATAGATTACGTGTAAATACACACACGCTCACACACACACGTTCTTTCACACACACACACACACACACACACACATGCTTGCATGCACACCATCCCTGAACGTTTATTTGTTTCATGGTGTGTTTTTCCCCCCTTTTCACTGACTAAAGAAGATTAGCGGATGTAAAGTCACAGCCCAGTCTCCAGTACACAAAATTCACTACCGCAATTTACAGCAAAAATGTCTGCGAACGTAAACTTTTTTTTTTTTTGCTTTTACGTGAAGATCACAAGATGGTCTTTTTTCTTTCGCATTATAAATCTTTTGATGTCATTCATTCAGCTTCCAGAAATAATGAAAATTGAGGTTGTTTTTTTTCTACTTCCTTGTCCCACTTTTTTTTTTAAAGAATAGGCCTGAGTTCCTGTGGGGCATATGAACTGAGAGGATCTGTCACATGGCCTTGAGGCTTTTTACACTACGTGTGTTTATTATAACATCCTGTACAATGAGGATGAGCGGTTTGCTAGCCAGTATGTGACACTGAGATTTCTCAATGTGTCAGTCACCTGCAAGTTTATATGTGACTCTGAGATCTCGTTGGCTCATGGCTACAAAATATTGCAAGGGAACAGACTTGTTAGTCTGTGTATGGCACTGCGAAACTGAGATCTTGTAACATTTATTAGCTCGATCGTCATCATCACATTTTTCAAGCAGAAACAGTTATACTTGCTAATCTGCGTGTTACTGTGTGAGACTAGTTACATTTATAATGATCACACCATTAATGATTAAAATTTGAGGTAGGAAATAATGTCATTGTTTTAATATCTTAGCTGGGATCACATAATTGAGACTTTTCGAGAATAAACATTTTCGAAGAAGTCGTTTATTATATGAGTGTATTTGTTTTTGGCACTCCACCTCTTATGGTTGCACCTGTAAACAATTTTTGTCCTTTAAACAATTATCAAAACAATGAGCAATCTTCATGTTTTCTACATGTACATATAGAAAACCTGCCCTCCCTATTCTCCATCATCAAAAGAGTTGATTAACTATTTTGAATGAGCTCAGACCATTTGAAAAAAATCAATAGCTTTGAAAATAACAAGTTGTCAACAGTTTAAAGACAGATCAATGCAGTTTCAGGCCCTTTGTTGCAGTCGCGTTGCATTATGGTTATTTGGCCTGGGGCTGTAGTCATGAAGCAGAGCAGAGGTAGCGTTACCTCAAGATTAGCTACATACCGGAAGTCCAGTGGCATGCTCTTGTAATTGTAGACAAGAGCAGGAAATCGGCTGATACTCTAGACCTCCCCGTCTTGCGTGGGGTCTACAGCTCTCGATAGACAAGATTTCCTAGACCGAAGGATTTGAGTTAGACCTGTAGATTATAGTGGAAGAAAAGAAAACCCATGGGTACAATAGGCTACTAATTGACACCTAAATATAGTGTTTACACTTTTCTCCTTTAGCCTTCATGTAGCTGTTTCTTTATTTGTATGGATTTTATTTTTGGGGGGAGGGTATTTTTTTTTTTTTTTGGTAGATCGGGGTTTTGAGTTTTTAGTTCTTATTCGATGTTTGTCCCAATACCTTCTTGCTTCTCGTACGTTCTATGCACAGCAGTAAAAAAGGGTAAACTTCAGTGTCACTATCTTATTTTTGTATTATTTTTTAGCGCTTGTTACGAAAGTAAGGCGGCTAGCGGCCTTGAACCCAAGACCCCGTCGCTCGCACTTCCCTGCATCCTGTCAGCAGGCGACCTCCAGGGTGCCATCAGCAGCAGGAGTAGCGCTGAACTAGGGATCGCACTGCCGCTCTTTGAACGCTCATCCGTCTTTGGGGTGGGTGGGGGGTAGTGGTGATTGGATGGGAGCACGTGCACTCGACTTTTCTGTAATATCGACCGCATCGTCCTACTTTCTTCTCTTTCGTATGAAGCTTACGCTGCTTTGGCAGGATCGTGACATATTGCAAAAGAACGAGATCAAAGCGTCTTAATGAACGTGCAAATTAGGTACAATCACAAAAGTGCTAAAACTGGAAGGCTAAGACAATGACTTTTTATCGTCATAGCCATCCGTCTTATATCAGTTTTACTGTGTCCTCATTTCGTACAATAGTTAGTTAAGCTGGCACGTGCTTTTCTTTATTTGTGTGTGTGTGTGTGTGTGTGTGTGTGTGTGTGTGTGTGTGTGTGTGTGTGTGTGTGTGTGTGTGTGTGTGTGTGTAAGAGCTCATGTATCATAGGTTTACTCAAGTAAGCGAAGACTGAAATATGGCACTGTAGTGAAGAATTTTATATATACATATTATAGTTATAAAGGCATTCCGAAAGATACCATCCGTCAGAAAGGCAGGCAGGCTGGCAGGCAGTCGTCTAAATAGAAAAGAGAATAAAGACTAAAGTATAAGACAGACAAAGAGATATTGTTACAATGAGAGTAGTCATGGTCAAAATGGAGAATGATACCATTAGTGTAGCAAAATTCTTTAGCAAGGGGTGCATGAAATACTCTTGATATTTAATTAATCTTAAAATAATAACAACAAGAACAAAACACACATCACTCCCTGTTTCCGATTTTGTAGTGGCTGAGCCATGATATTCGTGCCTCACTTTTGCAAGAGCACATTCAAATATTCTTTTCCGTATATTACTAGAGCGCATATGACGGTTCAGACCAACTGGTATGTTCAGTAATACCATCTGTTTCATATTGATAACCTTTTCAGACCAGATGCCGCATCAGAAGAGGACGAAAGATATACGATCCCAAGACCTCCAGTTCTCACAGACTTCGTGACTCGCGTTTTACTCCCCCCCCACCTCTCTCCGCTCCCTCCCTCCCATACTTCCGTCTCATCCTGCCCAAAGGTCATATCATCAGATGAGGCACAGAAGCAGCATCAGCTGTGTGACAAGATTACTAACTATGATTTTGTCTTCGTCGCGACAAACCCTTTTGATGGGAGCACAGCACGGTGACCCGCGAAATCTTTCTGCTTTACGGGCTTCACTTGGTCATGCGCCGTTTTCGTGAATGCGGTCAAGGCCAGCCACACGGTGTGATGCCAACTCCTACCTTCTAGTGATTTATGAGACTCAGAATTTTGTAAAAGACTAAGACGCGTTCTTTATAGGACAAGTCAGGTGTAATTATTTCGAACAACTGGGTAAATCTCAGTGTAAGATACTATGGCAGATCCACAAAGCTGAGTGACTGCCGGGAAGCACCTCTACAAACATCAGCATACACAGAAAGTCAACAACACTAAGGTCAGGATTGAAAACGAATACATGATGTGAAGGTCTCAGCCAGTGGGAGAGATGAGAGAGACTATAGGCATCTCTGTGAATAAACGGGTCGTCACAAGTTTGACCTCTTTGCGAGCATGGTGCGTGTATTTCGAGAACGGGGGAGGGTATTTATGCAAATCTGGAGAAATAATTTCATGCCTTGAGCTTTAACCAATCATTGAATTTAAAAAAATTGTACCCCATCAGACTTTGACACATATCCTTGACACCATAAGTCTGGGCCTAACCGACCGGCTCACCTTATTACTCGTGCAGCCTGGTCCCGCCAGCCACTAGGTCAGAGGTTTTCAAACTGTGGTACGTGTACCACTACTGGTACTCGAAAGCATGACGGGTGGTACGCGAGCACCATGCGCCAATATAAAAGAATGTGTATATATATTTTACAAGGGAAGTATGTTCGCTGTCAATGTCGTGGGTGGAGCCTTGCATATGGCAATCCACAGGCAGCAATGTCTTAGCGTCATTACGCGGGCGTCAAGAATATTGGGAACCAGACCCTTGTAATCCTGACTGACAGCACTCTGCATATTTACTCCGTTTACCCGCGGGTAGGTGCGTGGGTTCTGTGGGTGTTGTGACCGTCGGGTCATAGACAGTTAAAAGTTTGTCAAACGCGGAGACAAGTCTACATATTTATACACATAACAAGATGGATAATATATATGTTTAATAAAAGATATTTATATCATGATAGATTAAAAATTAACTAACTACTGACTAAATCATAATACTAAATACCGGCGAACCTAAGACTAAGTCCTAGACTAGTATATATATATATATACTGTATTCTCAGGGGGTAAGAGTTAGGAGGTGGTACTCGGTCAATTCGAATTTTGGAAAGTGGTACTAGTCTGGAAAAGTTTGAAAACCTCTGCGCTAGGTGGTGGTACGCTGAACAATATTCACCTTCTCTTTACATGACGCAGGTCTCTACGACGGAATGCGCGAGGCGCACTCAGGAAGTCTAGGAAAAATAAGCGATCTCCATTTCTTGGGGGCCTAGTACAAATTTGAGAGTCTTGAGGTTTTGCTAGGGTAAGCGGATGGCCGAGTGGTTAGAGCACTCATGTAAAAGCTGGTCCCGAGAAAAGTGAGGAGATGGGCCAACTGACGCCAACAAAGAACGGCTATTTAGTTGCCAATATTAATTTGCCGGACAAAGATGACAACTTTGTGTTCGAATATATTCGAGTTTACAGTGAGAAACTACAGCTGGTACCAGATGCACAACACATTTCTCATTTTGGTTCATGTAGTATTTGTCTACCAAGACTAACGATTATGTTTGTAGCCGAGACAACACAAGACGCCATCTTGGAAATTATGCCGAGTTGAGCTGCTCATTATTCAGTAAGGAATCCGCTTTCTGATAGTTTTTACCATGATTTATTATGACCGTAGATAATTAAGATTTTTTATGCTTGAACGAACGACCGCGAACAAGCTTGACCAGCGTGTTCATCGCATATTGTGGAGAACTAGAGACCGAGATCACATCATGCTTGAACTCCTCCTGCTCCTCAGTTTTTCTGGCAATATTCTGGGACCAAACGTAAACTGAAGCCTGGGTTAGAAGTTTCGAGATAAATAAAGAAATCAGAATTGAAGCTTTCAAAATGGATGAAAAACAACGAAACATACTGTGGCGTGAAAAGGAGTATTACAGCAAAAAATATCACGTGGGTTATTTTCCTTTTATAACCCTTCTTCTGGCCACATTGTCTGGTACATTTCGCAAATGCATTCCTGGAAACGATCCAAAAATATTTTCGTACGCCCATTTATTTCTTGTACACTGTGCACGACCATGAGCTTTTTTCCTCACTAAGAATTATTACATTTGTGCCTTACAAAGCAAAGCCAGGACACCGAATGTAGCTTATCGATATCTAGTGCATACTTTAGAAGTCATGAGATTAAATAATCCTTTTTCCTCCTCACTCGCCTCCATTTTCCGATGACACGCGATGACACGTGACAAACCCTGTCCTCAGGGCCAGTTGCACAACACCTTTCTAATTTTAAAAAAACTTTTAAGCCTTAACTCTATTTAGATAATTAGTTTAAAGTGCACCCCACAATTTTAGAATTGTTAAAACTAAAGCTGCTTTAAGTAAGATAAAGTTGTTTGTCTGACTGTCCGTCCTGTCAGTACAATTTTTGTATGTTCTTCTGCAATGCATCAAAATGGCTAAGAAGATATTTTGCTTCTTTAGAACAGTTTTAAGGTTTAGACAAGTGTTGTGCAACTGGTCCCAGAGCTATACTTGTCACCTTATGTATCTGTGTTTGCGCGCACACTGGCTCGTGCGTTCCAGTAGGGTTCCCTCCCGTCTGGAATTACACGCATGCAGTGCTGTTGGTTTTCCCATTAGGGATTGTGTATAAAGTTCACGCCAGCTTTAAGCTTCTTTGTAGAAAGGCTTGCACTTTCTGATCCATTTCTTGCGCCACAATGGCTTTGTTGTTTTCGTTTTATTGATCAGTATGATGTTGAAGTACAGAATTTCTGGACATTAAGGGGTTTCTCGTTTAAAAATAATTTTTTATGCAACCTTGTTTCAGAATTTTTCCTGTCTCGTTTGTTCTGAGTTTTTTTCTCTGTTATAGTGTGTGTGCGCGTGTATTAAATTTCCCTTTATCGTGATCTATTTTATAGAGTTGAGGATGGTGGATGTAAAACAGATCTTAAACTACCGGATAAGTCCGCTGTAATAAAACTTGATACCATTACTTACCACTTGAATATCATATTAACCAGAATTGCGCATGAGCAGACAATTACTTTTTCAGTTTTATAAACCAAAGAACTCAAGCATAAGATAAGAAAAAAATTCATTCAACGTTGAAAGTTTATGAAAGATATGAAAATATACTGGCAATGTATTCTAAACTCTTAAACAGTCTCGCTTATAAGTTTTCAGTATGACCAGTACAGATATCTGCATTAGTTTCAGCTCAACGGGGTGAAAGCAACTAGGATGGAGGAGTGTGAAAGTGTTCTCAGCCCCGAATGGCCCGTACATCTGGGCACTGTCAGAGTTTGTTTTTAAAGATTAAGCTTTATTTGTCCCAATAAGCAAATTATGTTCACGTGAAAACATTTTCAACGTTTTTAATTGAAAAGTTGAAGGTCGTTCCCTAACCTTTTCTGACTGTTGGGGAATGAGCGACTTCATTTTCTCGGGGGCAGCTTTTAATGTGAAGGTGGCGCTTACCTCCTCTCCCTCGATGCCTTACCTTTTCCAACACTCTGGAATCAGGTGCCCATTCCCAAACAGCTGGATCGACTGGAGGAAGCTTGCTGCACCACTGTTTTCTTTCTGTTTTTGTCGCTTTTGTCCTCAATGTGCATTATCCGCATTTATTTCTCCGGCAAGTTTTCGCCTGTCTCCCTCTTTTTGTGTAAATTTGTTTTGCATATCCTTCTGTTTTTCTGTTGTATTTTCTCTGGTGTTTTTTCCCCACTACCTTCGTTTGTACTGTTGCCTTGGTATCTGCTTGTTTCTGCACTTTGCCTTCATGTCTCCATTGAACGACTCTCATATCTCCCCACTTCCTGGGTCTGTCTTTATATCTGTGCCCGACAATCATTCAACCCCTCAGTCTGCGTGTCTGTCTGTCTGGCTTTACATGCGCATGCGTAGTGCCATGGATGTTTAATCTCATCCATCAACATTTTGCAATTGCTGTTGCCTTTAAAAATAATCTAGAGAGTTTCTGTTCTGAAGTGCGAATAAGTCATGCTGTTCAAAACTTGTGAATAAGAATTTGCATTTTCTTCTGCAGGCTATACATAAACGATGAAGTAAATGTTTTTGCAAGATAATTTTGAAAAATAAACATGAAATATGACAATCTGCTGTTTTAACGCTTACTCCTCTCTGCAATTCTACCATCATGTGGTAATATATTTTAGTAAGGATTGGCACACATAGGCTTACAGTTCTGTTTGTCTCAAGGATACCGTGCATTTTTTTAATTAACTTTTCACTTGATCTAAAATTTGATTTTTGTAAAGAGCTGGTCACCGATACTTTTATGTCCATTTCTGGGGAGTGAGTGAACTCTCATCTCTCCCGCGACCACGTGCCAATAATAAAACGCTAACATCCTTCCACGGGACTTTTTCGTGACAGGCAATAAATTAAATTCAAAGACGACCATGACATCACAACTATTCAGACGAAGGCCTATAATTCTAAGTTCCCAACACGACTTTTTCCCCTACCAGTAAACTGATTGTAAGAAAACAAATACATCCAATAGATGTCTTCAATCTCTTACAAACAGCTCTTTTTTTCTTTTTCATCTCTGTCATTTTTTTGTCGTTCCTTAGCTTAATCTTGTCTGCCTTCCATCCGCCTTTCTTTTTACCAGACATGAAGGATGAGATTAATTATCAAAGACAAACGAAGAGACAGAGGGCGGAGAGAAATGAGAAAGCCACTGAAAAAACTGGGGGATTACTTGATATTTGGATCACCTGGTGACACACCTGGTGAAGCACACCTGATTGCTGTCGCCAGACGACATAAAACATTTTATCTAAAATCTTTCCAACTTACAATGACGATTGTTTCCCTCATCGCCAGCACCTGCGAAAATTATCGCCCTTTTCTGCCATCAGAAGAGGTTATTCTGCTCTCCTCTGTCCATCAGATCACTGAGTTGTCGAGGAACGAATGTGGATGTAAGATAAGACCACGTGACCTGACACTCCCCTACTCCAATCCTCCGGTTAGCTTTAACGATTCCTCTGCAGCGACAGAAACAACGACAAGACAACATTCAGTGTTTACAAAGTCCGGTTCCAGTCTTGCACGCTTGATCCTAAAATCAACATTCATCTGCAACGTTTTATTTGTCTCAACAGGTACAAAAAGCTGCGGAAGTCTGCAAACGTGTATGTGGTGAACCTGGCATCGGTCGATGTTCTGATGTGTGTCGCAAACTTCCCATTCTTCGTTTACAGCTGCTTCGAGGGCAAGTGGGTTACTGGGTACACCAGTGAGTCTCGCATTTTCTCGTTTACATGTGGATCGAGATGTACTTTTCTGTGCGTGAAAATTTTACTGCGTGTGTACTTGTTTGTCTGTGCGAGGCTGTCTGGTCTGGAGGCATAGGTTCACGGATTGCTGTAGGTCGATTGGTCGATTTTTCGAGAAGTGTGCAATCAGCCAAAACGTCAAGAATTCTGTTAAATAAAGATTAAGTGACATGTAATGATGAAGAGTGTTGCTGGTCTTTTTATGCAGTTCATAGCAATGAAAACAGAAGAAGTTTCTGGTCTCTTATATGCTGCTTGACAGTTTCACAGTAAATATAAGTTCTCTTCAATTTCTTCCTTCTCTTTTTCCATTTCTTTTTTTTTCTTTTTTCCTTTACTTCTTCGCCTATTTCTTTTTATTGTCCTTGATGTTTTTGTTATTATTCGTCTTTTAAACCGTTCCATCCATTCTCTTTGTCTCTTCTTCTTTTTCTTCTGCTACGATTACTACTACGAATATTACTAAGACTACTTCTACAAATACTCCAAAGCTCAGAAAATTACCCACCTTTTCCCTCGCACTCTCACCTGTCAGTTCCCTTTGATATCTCTCCCCATCCCCGCTTGATTCTCCCCTAGAACCATATAGAGACTGTTTGTAAATCCACACCTGCACCTTCTGTCCTTTAACCTCACGATCCTCGCCGCCTGCAGCCTGCCAGGTCTACAGCTTCTTGGGCGGAGTGACCGGCTTCGTGTCTATCAACACGCTGACCGCCATGGCATGTGATCGCTACAGCGCCATCTTCCGGCGTCACGGGGTGCCCCGGTCAGATTCCGCCTCCTGCAGCCGCTCCCTGGGCCTACTCATCTCCGTGTGGATCTACTCCATCTTCTGGTCCGCGCCGCCTTTTTTCGGGTGGGGCCACTTTTCCCTGGACGGCGGGAGGGTCTCGTGCTGCTTCGACTACCTCACGCGCAGCGCCAGCAACGTCTCCTACATTGTCGCCATCTTCATCTTCTGCTTTGCAATTCAGGTACCGAAGGCTGGCTCGATCTCTTTCTCTAACGTCTGTGCAAACTGGTAACACTAAAGCTATGAAAGATTCATTGCGATTAGCTGAGTGTATGGTTCTGTTTCCCACACTAACGAGTGAATATCACGATCCTCGTTTGTGAATATTTGGTTCTTAAAGATAAAACAGCGACAACCATAGAAGAGACAGCAATGAGGCGCTCTTTTTTTTCTTTTTTCATCTTCTTCCCTCATTTCTTCTACCTTTGCTTGCATACAATGCACAAATATAATTACATTACATGAAGTAAACTGTCACCATCACTCTTCTATAAACATGTTCTTTTTTAAATTTTATTTAACAAACACAATATAAATACATCACATTTTCATTCCCAAGACACATTCATTAAGTATAGGAGTGGGGGGGGGGGAAAGAGTAGAGAGGAAAGATGTGGAGAGAGAGGGAAGGAAGGAACTAGTGAGAACATCCCAGCTTCCACAACTGTGTTTATATTAATAATTGTTGATATGGTTTCCACATTACTTCAAATAGGTCTAATTTATTATTTAAAATACTATGGTATCTTTCTATATTATGTCTATATTGTAAATCTTCAAAAATACATGCATAGAGGGTATATCGTTTTTCCATTTGCATACACAAATGTAATATTTTGCTAGCAAGATGATTAGGTCTAACACTTTGCCGGTACAAACGTTGTCCTGCACACCAAATAAAATCAATGTGAGATAGTCACCATTTTCTTTAAGTAGATGTCTAACTTTATAGACATCTTCTCTTAGCCAATCACTAAAGTAGATTGCATGGTTCCCTATAACATTATTTATGTTGTAGAAGAGACATTCTGCATTAATTGCATTCTTCAAGTAATTTTGGAGCCATACCAAAGAGAATGACTTCTTCAGTTAATATAACTGTCTTTGTGTGTGTGCACATACGGTGTAAAAGGTCTAGAAGTTCTTTCCAGAAGCTTTGTTCTATGGTCTGTATCTCGTCATCACGTAGGCGGCACCTAGGAGAATCAGCTATTTTACAACTTGAAAGATATTTCTGTGTTGGAAGAATCCCGTGCAATAACCTTGTTTGGAACCATCTTGACTGGGTGTCTAGGGTATTTTTTATAGGGCAACACAAATTATTTCCAGTGTAGATACTCAAATTTAAGATTCCACTTAGAGATTGCTGTGGGTTGGGCTGAGTTTTGTAAGAGTATTGATTTCACAGCTTGATTTCCTTTGCCATTGAGTGACCATACCCTATCATTAGGAGTTTGTTCTTTTGTAGTCAGTAAACATCCTAATTTATTTTGGTATTGTCTAATGGTACGTATTATGTCCTCATATAATACAAAGTTTGTTCCCTTCATTATTGGATGCTTTCTTTGAAATTCTTTAAAGGGTACAAGGTCTCCTGTTTCACTCACCATGTACTTTACTTGGAGAATGTTCTCATTAACCCATTCTTTGATATAAACAACTCTCCCTTCTCTAGTTATATTCCTATTGTAATGTATATATTCACTCATAAATTCTCCAGAGGTCTCTGAAAGACACTTATTTGATTTCTTATTGTGCTTAGCCACATCTTTCCAAAAGAGGCGCAATGAGGCGCTCTTATAGCGCACTTCCCCAGTAAAGGCGAGCCCAGTGTGCGGTACAAAAAGACTAGGTCACATTCTAAACAGACTAAAGACCAACATGAGGGTTAGGACAGAATGATATGAAGTAATAAACCTTATACCGTTCTACAAAACAAAAGGAATGCAAACAGAGCTGTCCACAGAAAGAGGACAATACTCCTGACATCAGGTTTGCACGTGTCAAAGAAAGTGGAAATAAGGCTATGTTAGTGAAGAATATATATGGTTATTGTAACATAACTGGTTTGTATAGTTTCAGTGCATGTTTGTAGACTTCGAGAACGGAAATATAAAGAACTGTTCATTCAGCGTTTTGGAAACAATATTTTGTACCAAACCAGCGATTTTCTTTCTCCTTCTTTCTGTGCTTTTCTATACCTTTAAGGAAGGAACGCATGTGTTGCGCTCTGGGAAACCCTATGGTATGTGTTGCATTGATTCAGTTATCGTTCTAGAGACGACTTTACAAAAGTGGATAAAAATATCGGGTGGATGGTTCCAGATGGCGGTGATCATCTTCTGTTACGTCAGCATGATGGCGGCGTTCGTCAAGCGTAAGGGCGACCTCATGGGGGGTGAGGTCCCGGCAGAGAGTCACCGGTCTCGCAGTGGTGATCACACCGAGAGGTTTGCGAGCGTCACCCTTCGCAGCAGTGCCAGCAGTGCAATCTTCTCGATCACGCCCAGTAAGGTCAAGAGGCGACGGAGGGAACTGCGGGTCACGCGGCTGGTGTGTTGCATCACGATGTCCTTCTGTTGCGCCTGGCTACCCTTCGCCGTGGTGGCGCTTATCGGAACATTCGGCGACGCCAGCCACATAACCCCCATGGTGTCGACCCTACCCGGAATGTTGGCCAAAACTTCCACGGTGGTCAACCCCCTGATCTACGCCATCGGGCACCCTCAATACCGCAAGGTGCTACAAAAGAATTGGCGCAGGGCCCGTGGACATGGAACAGAGAGAGGCTGTAGAAAGGACTGTTGTGGGTCCAATTCAAAAATACACAAGAGACTTGCTTCTGGGAATCTTCAAGGGACTCTGCCCAGTTCCTATTTTGCCACAGTCATGGTGAAAACTGACGCCGATGGAAATGCGGACATTCTTGCCGGAGGGAGGTAATGTGCGACCTGCTTCCCGTCCCATTCCAGACTCTCGTTATCCTGCTTTCAGTCCAGTTTTAAACTCCGATGATTCTGCTTCTTGGCCTAATGTCACGGTCAGAGTATAGAGGAGGGTTAGGGTCGTGTCAGTACACTTGTGTTCAAAGGCCTCCCCCCTGCACGTGAGACGCTGGAAAGGTGAAGGCTCGGCCGATTTCCTGGGCCTCGCGTGCGAACCGTGTGACGCTCACCCCGTGTCAAGCCTGGCCGGGGTGGGGATATATAGCCTGGGGGTTGGTTGATTTGCTGATAGAGCACCCGGATGCTGAGAAAACAGCCACACACTGAAGAGCTGTTGGTACCTCTACCGAGACACTGGACAGCCATCGGGCCCAGGTCCAGCTACACCGCCACCTTGGGCAGTCGCCTCAACTCGCTGGGAAAAGTTTTGTCGGCAGCGCTCCGACTAACACCTGAGCCAGTGGTAGAGCCTTTATTCCGGCTGAGAGACTCCGTCAATCTACAGGAAACCGGGGGGAAAAAAAGAACATTTCTATTTTTAGTGATAAAAATAGATGGAGGGAAAGGTCTATCCCAGTCACTGAACGGCCTGTTACAGAAGACCGATGGTCTTGGTTACTGCAGTTTTGCTGTAATGGACAATTTTTACATTGATGACATTGGTGAAGAACAGTAGATTGTTGGCTGAAGATATTTTGTGAATTGTGTTATACCTATACTAGATTTCATTGCTTTGTGGTTACAACTTACAAATTCTTCTATTGTTAAAAATCTATTGTTTTCACTCTGGGTGGGGAAGCCCCTACAAAAGAAAAACGGTCTGTTTTTGTTGTGTATTGTGAACGAATGTGCATGTCAAAATGTGTGGTGTGACACCTAAGGTGGTGTTCATTATCTTGGTTTCTGTCTATGCTGGAATTCTGACTTTTCCACTTTCCTTCCTGGGCTTTACTTTGAGTATCTTGTTTCCCACACTAATCCTGCCTCTAACAATCCAGCTTCTACCTCTCAAGACAGACTATTCAGCTTCCGGTCCATGCCAAAACTCTAATTATCCAGTTCCACATAATGTATTTTTAAAAAGACGTATACTTCAGCATTACGTTTCTGCTTATTGACATCTACCTGGTCATCATTGGAAAAATCCTGAGGGCACAGGGCATTTATAAACAAATTTTCTAATTCCATGTGTAACCTGAAGAAATGCATAAAATTCGATTCTTTTTAGAAAAGATATAATTAGTATAAAGGATTGAATAAATTTAATTGTAACATTGTTTGTCAGTGTTTACATTGGCTTACACATAATCTTGTCTGTCTGTCTGTCTGTCTGTCTGTGTAGCATAGTAAATCAGCTATTCTGTCTGTCTCTCTTTTCGTTCTTCTGCAAACGGGTTCTTGTGTCTTGAACACCATTGCTCTAAGAACTAGGACTTCCGCTTCCTACAGCGGCCAGTAAAGAAAATGCGACAACATTCACACAGTAGAGGGCGCTGCGTCGAGGAAAATTCTCCATCGGAGCTCACTTCTCACTGCTCCAATAGTAAGTACTTTGTATGATTCACCTGTCGTCAGCAAGTCGTTGGAAATGAACTGTAAGACTTTTTGAAGGGTGGTGAAGAAGAACAAGAAGACAGATTTATTTAGTGCCTTTCACCACCGATACATATTCAAAATGCTCATAAACACACATTCAATCATCATCATCATCATCATCATCATCACAATCAATCAATCAATCATGAATTATCAATCATCGTCATCAATCATCATCATCATCATCATCATATGACTTTACATAGTGCAGTTCCCCAGCCACATCCAGGCTCACTGCAATGAAAATCGATTCTTTAAAAAAAAAAAACGAAAAAAATGTTTGGTGAAGCAGACAGCATAAAGCAAGCTTGAGACTGTTAAGCCGTAAAACCATCTTGAATCAGAGGCAGGCGACACGAAAAAAGGACAAACGAACAGCCGACATCACAATCGAGGAAAATCCACGGGTAACGACAGAAAGGAGAAAAATTAGAAGAATGACTGACAGCAGTCCCCCCTCTTTTGAGAAGGCACATAAGCAACGGATAAAAATGTCTTAAAATTTTTATATGCAAAGGAGGATAACTTGCTGTGTTCGTGCAAGAACACAGCAAGTTATCCTCCTTTGCATATAAAAATTTTAAGACATGTCCTTTGGTTGACCTGTAAACACAAAGAGATTAAAAAAAAAGTACATATCAGTATGCAAATGTTCGCCGATCTTTATCTTCTTCGTGCCACGTGGAAACTGGTAAATAAGAAAAATTATTCACTTACATGTAGGCCTGGATGTATACGCGTGTGTGCGTGTGTTTTATCCATACGATTCTGTGTCTGTCCATGATCCTACTTTAATGAAGTTAATATATTTAGTTTTAATTAATATTTTGCTGTAGTTATTAAAATATCACGTACTACTCTCAATAACTTCTTTCATCGTGGTAATAAAAAACATGACTGATGCCTCTGAACATCTATAAGTGCACTGTCCCTTTTTCAGACAAACAACTCGTACAATATCTGCTGAGTGTTTTACTGTATAGATGTGTGTATACAAATGAGTGTAGACGTGTGTACAGATGCGCAGAAGGAGAGAGAGAGAGAGCGATAAGAAAGAGAACGAGATGGAAGAGAGAGAGAGAGAGAGGAGACAAAGAAGAAATTTTCAGGAACTACACTTCTAATCTTTTCAGTAAAGATCATGCAAAGAATAACTTGCGAAGAAACAGTCAAATCGGCCTTCTCATTTCTGAGACTTAGAAAAATATTCTATACTACAACAGTCTTGTCTTCACGAAAACTTCAGAATTTCGAATTCAGGTCGAGTCGTAAAAAAAAAATCGTCTGTTGTGCATCTTACTTAACATTCTGTGTCTTTCATTTCTGCAGCGTGGGTTTGTTTCTTCAACGAAAAAAATTAAAAGTTGTTTTCCTGCTAATCTTTCTTCCGCATTTTCATACGACGTGGGCAGAAAGCGGCTGATTTACTTCAGAAAACAATATTTTTTAGAAAGTGATTTTGAACCTTTGAACTTGAACTTGAACGTCGATCGAAGTTTTTAGAGTAAATTAATCAAACCTTTGCATGATCGTAGGCGAGTTAATAGCATCAGCCCACGTCAGCCACGTGAATTTAAACGATAAAATTACAGACTATTCCAGATCCTGGTTTTCTCGAAGATTAAAAAATATACATTTTATTCCTATATCTGACTTTTCAATACTAGTTAAGTCCACGTGTGCAGTATGATTTTGTGTGCACTCACCTTTCTGTTATCTGCGAAATTGTACGGGTTTGATGGCAAAAACAAGAGTGTGAATCAGCCTTAAATTTGCTTAAACGAATTTGTGAGTTAAGTTTTCAGTATTGTGAAAGGTGGGTGAGAAGGTGAAAGTAGTGTTAAGCCCCATGGAGATAGAAATACTTCCGCGACTGTCTCCAAATCAGCTCCGCACACACTCTGACGGGAGCAATGGTGGTGGTATATGCTTCATAAAAATCGAACACCACTTTAGTGCACTTGCACCAAAATACACTCTAACAAAAAAATTAATACGTTTCACACACAGCGTAGGAGTAATTTCCTCTGTCTAAAGTTCTTATCAACATCAGGTCAGTCCAGCTTTAACCCCTCCCAGCATTCAATGCAAAAACGTTAAAAGCCGACAATTCACTTTATTTCTCAACTTCTAAGTAAGAACTATTGATAATGAAATATCTGCAAAAATCTTTCTAAGGACGATCGACCTCAGCCCCTTTCAGTTAGGCAAAACAAGCATAACCCTTTCCGTTTTTTTCCTCCTTAGCAGGTCTTTTCAGGGCGCTGCACACCAGGGAAATCAGTAGAGCGGAACTCGCAAAGATTGGCTGAATCAATGTTAATGCAAGTGAAATAAATTGAAAGATAGCTACCATCTTACAAAAGAAACATAAGAAAGTTCGGGGTGGAGGGAGGAGGGAACTCATAAAAACGCACGAGCATGCTATTTTCTTCAAAAATTATAAACATGCACCATCATTCCTGTGTGTAAACACAGTGGAATAGGAAGGGGGTCAGCTTTGGTGGGTGGTGGTGAGGGCAAACTCCGTGCTGACAGTGAGCGACGATCACATTCTTGTCCCCTCAGTATCTTTCTTGAGGGGGTGGCTGTGTGTAAACGTGCACCATCAGACAGTCTGTGTGTAAACATGCATCATCAGACAGTCTGTGTGTAGACATGCACCATCAGACAACACACACCATCAAACAATTTGTGTTGTGTGTAAACATACACCATCAGACAGCCTATGTGTAAGCATGCACTATCAGACAGTCTCGGTGTAAACGTGCACCATCAGACAGTCTGTGTGTAAACGTGCACCATCAGACAGTCTGTGTGTAAACATGCACCATCAGACAGCCTGTGTGTAAACATGCACCATCAGACAGTGTGTGTGTAAACATGCACCATCAGACAGCCTGTGTGTAAACATGCACCATCAGACAGTGTGTGTGTAAACATGCACCATCAGACAGCCTGTGTGTAAACATGCACCATCAGACAGCCTGTGTGTAAACATGCACCATCAGACAGCCTGTGTGTAAACATGCACCATCAGACAGCCTGTGTTCAGTGCCTTCTGTAAGAAAACGGGCGAGTGCGGTTTTGCTTAATTGAAACAAAATATCTTTCACGCAGTTCTATCACCTATTGCACTACTTGTATCGATCGACTTTGATTTTATTGTATCAATATATAAATTATAACCCAAACGTTGCAGAAGTCTTCAAGGCCATGGCTGGAGGAAAATTTGCCGCACTAAGCTTGGTAGACTGTGATGTAGACACCCTCGCTGGAAACATCTAAGAGGTGCTACTGTCAACAGCCCTGGAGGTTTAATGGCGACATAGGAATAAGAAACAGCCATGGGTCGCCAATGACATCCTAGACCTATGTGTCCAAACGAGGGCCTTGAAGAGAGAAAGAAAAAGCAAACCAGAAACAGCCACCAAAGACAAAGAAGTGAACTGTGCCATCAAGAAAGGGATGAAGGCAGCTAGGGAAAATTGGATCGAGAATCAGTGCCGGTACATAGACGATGGAATGGCACGAGGTGACAGCAAAAAGGCCTACCTACTACTAAGGACCCTCACAACGACAGATCAGCAGAAGACCTCAGTCATTGAAGACAGCAATGGCCAACTTCTCACAGAAGGCATTGCTGTATTCAACCGATGGACTGAGTACTGCAAGGACCTGTACAACTTCCAGCTGAAAACCGACGCCAACATTCTCCAAAACAACCAGACAAGAGACAGCAAACTTGCAGACCTACCAGTCCTACGGGAAGAGGTCGAAGGAGCTGTACATAGTCTGAAGGGAGGAAAATCCCCAGGCGTTGATAATGTACCAGCTGAGCTGCTCAAGAAGGGTGGGGAAGAAACTACAAAGGCCCTCACTGTGCCAAAGAGTCTGGGAGCGAAGCGCTGTATAATATCTCAACGAGTATAGTACTGCTGAACAACCAAATAGGAGCTTTCTTTCGCACCACAGTAATGGTACGTCAAGGATGTTCTCTATCACCGGTGCTGTTTAATATACTCTTGGAGAACACCCTGTTCGAAGCTCTTCACTACCAACATACTTCAATTTCAATCGGTGGAAGACCAATCTGCAACCTACGCTTTGCATATGACAGAGATCTGTTAACAGGTTCTAATAAAGAACTGCAAGAACTAACCAACAGACTGACAGACACCTCAAATGCATATGAAATGGAGACCAGCACTGAAAAGAGCAAAGTTATGATCAATGGCAATGGCAAAGCAGAGATCTATATCAGAAGTTTTCAAACTGTGGTACGCGTACCACTACTGGTACGCGAAGGTATGACGGGTGGTACGCGAGCACCACGCGCCAAAATAAAATAATTTGTACATATATTTTACGGGAACTGTATGTAAAGCTGGGAGGTGGTACTCAGTCACTTCGAATTTTCGAAAGTGGTACTCGTCTGGAAAAGTTTGAAAACCACTGATCTATATGAAGGGGTACAGCTCGAAGAGGTAAGCAGCTTCAAATACTTGGGAGCCACCCTCTCCAAGGACGGCAGCTCCACGCCAGATATCCGTATCAGGATCGCAACAGCAGCAGCAACAATGGCTAGGCTAGATAGGAACTGGCATAGCCACAAGGTAACGTTCACTACCAAGTACAAGCTGTACAAATCCCTGGTAGTGCCGATCCTGCTCTATGGATGCGACACGTGGACTCTACTCGCCGAAACGGAAAGGAGAATCCAGGCATTCGAGAAAAAGTGCCTGAGGAGGCTGCTCCGGATCTCATACAAAGAACACAAAACCAAAAACTTTGTACGAAACAAGATTGCCACACTGGCAGGACACCAGGAACCTCTACTATCAACAGTCAAGCGACGTACGCTGGTCTTCTTTGACCATGTAACCCGGCACGACGCCCTGTCGAAGACTGTTCTTCAAGGCACCTTGGAGGGTGGCCGACGCCGCGGTGGCCAGAGAAAGAACTGGCTTACAAATGTCAAAGACTGGACTGGACCTGCTGACTATCGCCCAAAATAGACAAGAGTGGGGGGGCCTATCAGATGCCGCGTCTATCCATATGCTCCCCCTAACGCCAGGGGCCAGGCAAGGGACGACTGACTGACTGATTTAATGTATATTTAATTTGATATATATATATATATATATGCACAGACAAAGGCTTTGTTTTTCTCCCGAAAGGAAGTGGTTTTATTTCGTTTTCTAACCCTCACTGGCCTCAAGGAACGAATTAATTGGGGTGGGGTGGGTTGACATTTCTGGTCTGTTAATTAATGGAATCATGGCGGCTGTCACAAAGCGGCTGTTTTTTAAATGTCAATAAGACAGAAAGGGAGCAGGAAGCACAAAATGTTGGTAGATGGGGTGATATTAGTGTGGGAGGACGTGAGTGCAGGGGTGCGAGCGTCTCATGACGGCCGCTGTTTGTTTTTGTTTGAGTGTAACTGAGTGGCTCCAGTAGTTTAAAATCTGAGGACTGAGGCTGAGGTATAGAGTGCTGCTGTTTTTTTGTGTGTTTCATTGTGGAATACTCTCTCCTTCTCACCTTTACTAGGTCGGGAAACCTAGCAGTTTTTTCGGTGTTGTGTTGTTGAGTCCTGACCAGACTTGTTAGAAGAGTGTAAATTATTACCTTAAGAACCTGTTGATGTCAGTCTCTCAGCTATGTTTTTGAATCTTTCTGGGTGTGTAAGATTTTGACTGAATGTAAATTATTCATTAAGGAATATTTGATTAGTAGTATTGTAAATTTAAGCCAAATGATTATTATATTTTAAAGACAGTATGTTTCTGTCCAGTTTTTTTCTTTCTTTTTTTCTATGTTCTTCGTATATTGGTGCGCCGGATCTTGCTGGGCTTTGCAGCGGCTTAACTGAGGTGAAGAAGAAATCTGCGTAATTATGTGTGTGTGTGTGTGTGTGTGTGTGTGTGTGTGTGTGCACGCGCGTGTGTGTGCGTGAGAGAGATAGCGAGAAAGAAAGAAAACTGTGAGAAAGAGAGGGGAAAAAAGAAAGAAGGTATTGGATACATTGGTAGTACATTATTTTAAGACATTCTGTCCTGCGTCTTGTCCTCAACACTGGCGAGGAGAAGCTACAACTCATTACCTAGTTGTCACACAATAAACTTTTAAAAATATATCTTTGCCCTTCCAGCCTTCTCTAGCTCACAGCTGCTATTTGTTCGTGAAGAAGGAGAGGTTTGTTGGAAGTCTGTGTGACTGTGAGTGCAATGTGAGGACATCACATTCTTGCCGTTTTCAACACTGTCCAAAAAGACACGTTCTGTGAGTCCAGTCCTCCAATGTGAGACATCGACTGCTTATATAGACTATAACATCTGACTATAACATACTTTCAAGCAACAGAAGAGCATGTTTTTGCTTGTCATCGGTGCCAAGTATTATTCGCTTTTGCAATCATTGTGCTCACCTGACAAACCAGACACAAAAACATTTGAAGACATCGTTGAACTTTAAAAGTGCACGTATCACCAAAACCTTTGATAATTACAGAAAGATTCAAGTTTCACTGTCGGCGTCAGTTGAAAAAAACGTTAATGATTTTGCAGTCGAGCTCAGAAAATTGAGATCCACTTGTGTTAGGGACATTTCTTCGCGAAGCTCTCAGAAATCTTTTTGTTTTTGTTTGAAGTTTGTGAGTTCAGAAGAAGCCAGAACTGACAATGTTTTGCATAACACATATACAAAGCACAGAAACGACCCATACACTATACTATGACATTAACTGTAGATGGGAAATTGGTACTGTTTGAAATGGACACGGGTACCTCAGTTTCTTTAATCAGTGAAGATATTCGAGAAAAGCCGGGGCAGGAAGGACCTTCTACTGACTCCTCCAGCACAAAGCTAACAGATACAGGACATCCAGTTCCTGTACTGAGGCAGACTCAACTGCAGGTTGGTCATATAGACTGTAATCAGTGTAATGCTTCTTTTGATTGCAGCTCGTGGTTGTGGACCGAATCTTCTGCGATGTAACTAGATTAAAGGTTTGCAGCTAGAATCTCGCAGACTGGATGCATCAGGTTTCTTCCCGAAAAAAAAAAGAAATTTCAGCTCCTGCTGGCGGAAGTCACTTACTTTGGTCACGGAGTCAGTGCAAGAGTAATTCAGACAATGTAGCAGCAATATCAGAAGCTAAAGTCTTTACTTGGTTAACCAACTTCTTTGAACGTTTGTCCACCGGTTTCGCTTCTCTAAATAATCTTCTTTAAAACGTGGTTGTATTCATGGGGGAGAACAATAGGACCAAGTTTTCAGGACCGTGGAAGCTATGCTATAGTCTGCTAATATTCTTGTTCATTTCAATTCTAACTTGGAGGTGGCCTTACAAGAGCAACCACTGAGTGGCCTGATGCCTGCATTCCAGATTACTTAAGGCTGAACAGAACCATTCAATAATTGAAGGCAAAGCTCTTGCTGTTATGTTCAATGTAAGTTTCAGGAACTATCTTGTGGGAGTAATTTTTGGTCATACGCTGATCAACGACCTTTAATGACCATGTTCAGTGAGCACAGACCCACTCCAGTGGAAGTTTTCCCAAGAATTTAGTGTTGTGCCATAATGCTATCTGAGCCCACCTACATTATCAGCTATAGACCAAGGTCATTCATGAAACACGTGGGTGCTTTGAGTAGGTTGCCATTACCCAAGACATGTGATCCAGAAGAGTTTTTATGGACCATCTGTCCACAATCCCAGTTACTGCTGTTGCCATTGAGAGAAAAATTGATCGGAGCGAGGTAATTTATTTTAGGTCAAGAATATACTGTATTTGGATTGCCATCTAATCAGCCAAAAAAAAAGGGAAACACTCTGAAACTATATCAGATGAACGTAATTCATCTGAGTGTTCAGAGTGGCTGCATCGTGTTTAAAACCATGGTTGTGGTTCCCAGTACCTTGAAGAAAGCAATGCTTGAAGAATGGCACCTGCGTCGTCCTGGAATTAGCAGAATGAAATGCATATCACCCACATATATGTGATGGCCAGGCTTGAAATTTTAGTGTCATTTGTTTTAATATCTATCATTTTATGTTTAAACCGCAGTATGTTATCAACAACGATCAATGAACAATCCAGTTTGATTTATTTTTTCATTTCAAAAGAGACTTTATTTTTTTTAAAATTAAAGACAGTAACTGCTATGATTTTATTGCCTGTAGAAACTTAAAGGCTAACCCGAGTGCATCATGTTTTCTTTGACATGATCTGGTTAAGCACATTTTAAAATAATAATTCCCAAAATATGAGTACACAATTATGCTTAACTTTCAAGGTATAAGCCTTCAAACATCGGCATTCTCACCATCTAATGGGAAAGCAGATGAATAATACCAGCTATCCATGAGACCTCCGTTACCTGTAAGCACATTTCTAACAGCGAGTGTGGTCAGCTCAGCAAAACTAAGTCTTCAAGTCAGATGAAGAAACATAGCACACTTTCGTATTCAAGAAGCTAGTTTTTCGCCCAGAAAAATGAAACAATTGATTTTGGAATACAGCCCTACAGATTTGAACTTTATTTAGAAGTTGAAGATGATCAAGCCCAAGCTTTGATCAAAGCTGAAAAAAAGGTCCATACCAAATTCACTCGACAGACAGTAAATCCTCTTCAGGCCAAATTCTCATGGGCAACAATCACTGTCATTGTAGTCTACGTCGTATTATTGATTCTCTAGCTGTTACTAAGTGGGCGCATTTGAGTCAAATTTTCCATGCGTATTATTGTTAATAAAATATAAGCACATTTCAAATGTGTTTATCTAAGATAAACTCCTGTATTTTTTTTACTATTTACTTACTCGTGCGTGATCCCGGTTAAGCTCCGTTTGTCAACTTCGATTCTTTTTTCGTTGTTTTGAGCACGCACATCAATGGGGCCATCATGATGTCAGTTGTTGTTAGCATTGTGCTAGATAAATATACGACTGATGATGTGGTTGTGACTGTGTCCCAGTGTTACTTGTAGACCAGACCGTCGATGTTGCATATCTGGTGCTTGATTTTTGTTTAAGCGTTTTACCAGCAGTCATAGTTCGTTTAAACAGCTCATGTTTTTTGTATAATTAGCACTGTTGTAGGAAGAAGATTTCTTCATTTTATGGAAAGTCCTAGACTTGCCTATGCCGTATAAGAGGCCGAATAACAATCGCTTTTGAAATGTTTTGAGCAAATTCTTGAGTACGGTGTGGGGATGAAGTTTGCAGGGCACGTTTGAACAAAGCAGAGACCTGTATACACACACCTCTGAACAAATTTAATCCACTGGCGTTTGTAGCTAGTATCTTTAGGAAATGACAATGATTGCAAACTCCATCTGAGTGTCGAAGAGAACATTCAGTAACAGCACATTGTGTCCTGATCTTTTACCGAGGATTGCATCTCTCCTCTTTAAATTCATGCAGATAATGCTATTTTTTTTAGAAATACCGTCCTTTTGTCAGTTCTTGTTTTCTTGACAAATCCAGGTGTGATTAAGAGAAAAACATTAATGTAATATTTCGTCATAAAATGCACCGGGATATGTTTTTGTGATACTTTATGCTCTATTTCTAGCAATTTTCACTGAGCGCTTGGGCTAGCCTTTAAAAGGGGAGGCGTTGGATTACGCACCTTGAGCATGCATTATTTAAGAAGAAAGAAAGAAAAAGGAAAAGGACTATGTGTGTGTCTGTGCGCGCGCGCGAGAGAGAGTATGAGTGAAAGAAAGAGTGGGGAGTGCGAGAGAGAGAGAGAGAGCGACTCGTGTAGTAGTCAAGGCGGCTGAAGCATAATCTTAACAATGTAAATCAACATGTAAAATCTTTACACAACGAGGTTTTTATTTATTTAGTATATAACGGAAGGACCTACGTTCATGATCATTAGGCGCACCGAGAGCCGGAAGACGGACGGACAAAGCGCGTTGCCACGCAACAGTGCGGACCTCTCATTACACTCACTAGTCCATCTGACATCAAGACAGTAAAATCGATTCTTAATACTTCTACTTTTAAAAGGGTAAACGTCTATTAAATCGATAGCTTTTCTTCGCTCTTACCAGCATCTGTTTTATCTTCCACAACGAACCAGTAGGTACCACAAACGGATGCCAATACCTGAGCGCGAACCTTAAAGATAAACAGAAAGACCTCCTGGATCTTCGCCAGATTTTCTCCTGCCATCTTTATCGTGAACGCTTACCCCTTAGGGTAAATGGAGGTTCCGCTTCTCAGAGACACGAACAGACCGACCTTCCGAACAATACTTCGTTTCCGCCCTCTCGATGTTGCGAGGACTGTCCATAGCAATGGCTCATGTATTTGGTTTAACAACCATCTACTACATTTACTTGAAGTATCTAGATGTCGTAGGTCCATGAATTTTATTTCCTTTTTTTCATGCTGACATCAATGTCTGCAGCTACACTTTGAGTACTCCCATTCCTCGAATCTTATAAATAAAGCTAAATCTCTCGTTCTTTCTCTTCTCTCTTTCTCTCTCCCTCTCTCTGTGTCAAGCTAAGACGCCGATTTTATTTCTGTCATGGAATGTTGACGGCCTTCTTTCTGAAATGACTGATAGCGACTTTTTGTCTTATGTAACAAAATTTGATTCAATATGCCTCGTTGAAACTTGGATTCTTAATCAATTCGAAAGTGATCTGTTTTCGTCTCTATGACTCAGTAGCACTACATGCTAAAAAATTGTCTCCTCAGAGTCGAGGATCAGGAGGAATAATTGTATTAATAAGCAAAAACTTCAGTAGATTTATCAAACAAATTGAAGTGAACTTTGATAATATCGCTGTTATCAAAATCTCTAGAACTCTTGTCAGTACTATTACAGACGTGTACCTCGTGTGCACATATCTACCGCCTGCTGACTCTCCGTCTTATGAGACATGAGACTTTGATAATGGGATGTCTATCCTAGAACAATGTTTACTGGAACTTGCGGAAGGCTATGCTGAAGCTTAATTTACCATTTGCTGGGACCTCATCGCTAGAGCATCAGACAAAACCCCTGTGTTTGAGGACCTTTCAGCAGAACTTCTAAGTAAGGATGATGTTAGCAACATTCACAGTAGACAGTCCCAAGATTATGTCATAAACGATGCTGGTGAGTTGTTATTAGAGCTGTACTCGGCCTTTGACCTTTTCAATTTAAATGGAACATGTGTTGGCGATGAAAATGGCCACTTTACTCATATATCCCAAACAGGCTGCAGTGTTGTAGACTATTTTATCTTTTCTAATTCTATTGTTTACCTACCACAAAAATTAACTGCCGACAAACGGTTGGAATCGCAACACGTGCCGTTAATATGCGGCCTAAGCTCTAAATCACAACTGTCTTATTCTCCGTTACTATCCTCACCTCCTTTGAGAAGCTACAATGGAACCCAGATTTAAAACCAATGTTTATGTCCAACCTACGCTCATAAGACTTTTTAGACCTGCTAGACAGAGCCAGAGCTATGATTTCTAGTGATGTGAATGCAGCTGTGAACTTGTTCATGAACAGTCTTAAAGGTCCAGGAGAGCGCAACATTATTTCTTTATGATCCGGTTAAGTTCGTTTTAAAATAATAATTCCCAAAATATGAGTGCATAATGATCCTTAATTTTAAAGATATAAGCCTTCAAACATCGGCATTCTCACCTGCAACTAGGAAGGCGGGAAGAAGTACTCTCCTATACTGGAGGTTCTCTTGCGTGAGCGAAGTATTTGTAACAGCGAATGTGCTGTCTTCGAGTGAAATGAAGAAACATCGCTCAGGTTGTCGTGTTCAAGAAACGATTTTGTTCGCCCAAAAAAATGAAACAGCTGAATTTGGAATTTGGGCCTACAGATTGGAACTTTATTTAGAAGCTTCGAATGAAGTTAACAAAATAATTAAAAGGTCCAAACTGAATTCATTCAACAGACTGGTAAGTAAATCAGATCAAAATTTAATGGGCAACAATAGATACAACTGACTGCTGATAAGGGATTTTTACTATTAAAAATGTAATGATAGTTTAAAACATGTTTTTGATGTAAAAACTTATTTCTTTCTCATTTAGCTGCATGCAAAATTTTCTGTTTACTTACTGATACTCGCACTCGTTCCCGTTTAAGCTCCTTATAATATTTTTATCATCCTCAACCCTTTTTTAGCTGTTTCGATCACGCACATCAATGGTGCCCTCACACTGTCAGTTGTTTTGAGCATTATGCTGGATAAAGATACGAATGATGAGGATGTGTTTGTGACTGTCACACGATGTTACTTGTAGACCAGACGGTGTAGCAACCGTGGATGTTGCCCATCTGGTGCTTGATCTACCAGCAGTCGTAGTCGGTTTTAAAATCTCGTGCTTTTGTATAGTAAGCACTGCTGCAGGAATAAGATTTCTTCCGTTAACTGAAAGTCCAAGACTTGCTTGTACTGTATAAGTGACTGGATAACAATCGATTTTGAAATGTTTTGAGCAAATTCTTGAGTACGGTGTGGGAACAAAGTTTGCACGCACGTTTGAACAAAGTTAATCCACTGGCGTTTGCTGCCATTATCTTTAGGATTTCCTTCATGAGTACAAACTAACTCCATCTGAGTGTCGAAGAGAACAATCAGCAACACCACAATGTGTCCTGGTCAGTTTTCTTTTACCGAGGATTGCAGCTTTTCTCTTTGACTTCAGCTTGTGCAGACGGGCTATTTTTAGAAATACGTTCGTTTCGTCACTTCCTGTTTTCTCGACAAATCCAGGTGTGCTTAAGAGAAAAATATTAATATAAAATCTATCATGTCTCTTTGTCATAAAATACCACCGGAATATGTTTTGTGATACTTTGTGGTCTGTTTCCAGCGATTTTTGCTCAGCAATCGACTTTACCTTTAAGTCTGCGTCAAGTGCCATGACAAAACACATAAGATTCCCTAAGCGCAAGGGGAGGAACGAATGGTTTGCTGAATGTTTCACTGCAAAGAACACGGGTAGACGAGCATTAACATAGTTTAGGCTAACAGGGGTTTCAGATGATCTCGAATTGTACATCGACAAGAGAAAAGCGTACGAAAGCTTATTGTGCAAAAGAAAAATCAGTTTCGAGCAGAAGCTCGTGAAAGGATTAAAAGCTGTATGGATGATTGAAAAGCCTTTTGGAAAATGCTCTAAACAACATATCCATAGAAAAATACTATGAACATTTTCAAGAAATCTTTAAAGATGCACGGGAAAAAGGTACAGATATTTAGCTAGATCAAATAAACTATGACAGGGAAGAAGGCATCGATGAAGACTGATAGAGATACTACACCTGAGGAAGTCATGTGTGCAATTAAACATCTTAAGGATAATAAAAAAGCTGGCCCCAACGGACTGACACCAGAACTAGCGAAACTTAGTACTGACACTATTCTACCTTTCTTGGTTGAGATGTTTAACATATATATTTTCTTCAGGTCTGTTTCCTGAATCATGGTCAGAAGCCACTATTCACCCACTGCAAAAAATGGAAATACCGATGACCCTAATAACTATAGAGGTATCTCATTTCTTAATGCGTGCAGCAAACTTTACACGTTCATTTTCAATAAGAGCATGTCTGATTGGGTTGAAGAAACTAAAGCTGTTGATGAACTACAATATACGCCATAGGACAATAACACTTATTACAAAACAAGAAACTATACGTAGCTTTTATAGATTTTCAGAAAGCTTTGGACTCTGTCTCTCGCACACAATTATGGCTAGTCCTCTGGAAAAGAGGCATTCGGGAGAAAATGCATCGCCCTCTGAAAAGCCTTTATAAAATCATGAAAGCTAGGGTGCGCTCTAAAGCGGATCTCTCAAATTGTTTTTCATTACCCAAATGGTCTAAAACAAGGAGAAATAACCAGCCCTATACTCTTCTCCTTGCTTTTAATGAACCAGCACGAGACATAGTTGAAAATGGAAAACATGATATTCAGCTTTATCTAGGTCTTCTAGACATTTTTATTTTACTATTTGCTGACTGACACTGCTATCAGTTTACAAAACCAACTAAATGTATTCTCTAAAAGGGCAAAAGGACTATATCTTCTTGTTAACCCTGAAAAATCTAATATAATTGTGGGTACTTAGCAAGCAAAGTAAAATGGACATACAATGATAACACAGTGAAAATAGTTAACTCTTAAAAATACCTGGGCTTATTTAGTGTAGGGATTGTTAAAATTTTTTTTAACTCTTTGGAAAATTCAAGACTACACACCTGATCTTGTTCTGAAGCTTTTCGATAGCCAGATAAAGCTTTTCTCTTATACGGATAAGAAATATGGGGATTAAAATAATAACTTAATGTCATCTCCAAATCCCCAAACGATATGGTCTACGGTGACACAGGCAGATTTCCCCTCTATGTGCATTCCAAAGCCTCCTGCATCCGATACTGGTTACGACTGACAATAAGGCTTGCCTCCAGCAGACTCCCGCTCAAAGCATATAATATGATGGTTGAGCTTCATAAGAGGGGGAAAGCATGCTGGGTGTCTGAAGTGCGCGCGACTCTGTACAGGTGTGCTTTTGGCTATGTCTGGGAGAATCAAGGTGTGCAAAATGTTGGCAATTTTCTCTGTGTGTTTAAGCAACGACTTGTTGACTACCATAAACAAGACTGGCATTGTCATGCTAAGAGAGCCCTAGGTTTAATGTGTATGCGAATTTTAAATCGGAATTGCAGGTAGAGCCATATTTATACTGTGTCAACAACAAGGCTTTGAGAGATGCTCTAATTAGATTTTGAATGTGAATCTCTAATTTAAAAACCCACAAACACAGATACACAGCAGCACTAACGTCAAATTTTGAATGTCCTCTTTGTCCTAGCTCCCCAGACGATGAAATACACTTACTTTTCCAATGCCCTCAGCTTAAAGACTTAAGATGTAGATTCCTGCCTTCGGAATATTCAGCTCATCAATCTGTCTTTACCTTCTCAGCCCTGATCAGTGACACATCACATACTACTTGCCTAGCCAGGTATCTTTACCCCTGTTTTAAACGACGCATAACTGTCAGCAGCTAAACGAAGAAACATGGTCAATACTGCTATTGGTACTCCCTGTTGATGCAATTGTTTATGGTAACTTATATTAACATGTCTTAAATTGTAATATTTCATCCATAAAATTGTGACCTGTGCTCACTTTCCGCGATGCTGAGGTCACATGGCCTTAGTGTGTGTGTGTGTGTGTGTGAGAGAGAGAGAGAGAGAGATGAATATATTTATTATGCCACCACGCTCACCTCTCGCCACTGTATTAAAAGCAATTGTCTTTCAATTTTTCTTTTCTCGTTTCGCGTATTTTTATTTGAAACTGGCCAGGGTTCACTAGGGATGCTCTCTGGCGTTATAACTCTTCTAGCTGTGATCGATTTTATTATCAACTTTTTTTCTTTTCATTTGAGTCCAGCTTACTCAGTTCAATGTAGCGTACTAGCGAAAGCCAAACGTAGGCCATTACCTAAATCGAAACGAATATTTTTTCACATTTTCTGAGAATCGAATAAAAGGTCCGCAATTTGCGATCCCCCTGCCCCCATACGCACGTACGCACAACTTTATTGATAAGATATTCTTGTAATTAAGCTCTTGGTTTCTCCAACAAGGGCCAGATTTAAAAAAACAGTTTGGTAAGTTGTTGTTAGGAATAATGCATAAGTAAGAGGTGCGTTTTCAGTACACATTTAAAGGATTCAATAGTGGGTAGGTGGCGGAGATGGAAAGGGAGAGAGTTCCATTGTTTCGCTGCACAGTAACTAAAAATCCTGTGACCATATGTTGTTGTTCTGGTGACAGGAACAGTTAGGAGACGGTCATCAGACGAGGAGAAGAGCTGTCTGTCTGGGACGTAAGGGATGAGAAGTTCAGAAAAATAGAACAGAAGCCAGCAAAGAAATTAAAACACCGCACAGACAGTTTGTACTGAATGCGAGAACGGATGGGTAGACAGTGTAGAAAACGAAGGAGAGGAGTGACATGGTCACGTTTCCTTGTTCTAAGCACCAGACGTCTTGCGGAGTTCTGTACTTTCTGGAGTTCGCGAAGAAGGTATTCAGGGCAGCCTGCGATCGAGCAAGGAGTTCCAGTAGTCAAGTCGAGAAAGAACAAACACATAGACAAGAGTGTTGGTAGCGCGTGTAGAGAGAAAATGATGGATGGCATTGATCTTAGACAGCTGTAACTTGTCTATCATAATAGACTAACAGACAGCTGTAACTTGTCTATCATAATAGAGTGAGTAACAGACAGCTGTAACTTGTCTATCATAACAGGCAGACTGACAGAAAACTGTAACTTGTTTATCACAATAGGCGGTCTGACAGATAGCTGTAACTTGTTTATCAAAAGTCTGCAGTGACAATGAATCCCAGATTCCTGACGATGACGCAAAGGTGATGTTGGTTTCGCCCACCTTGATGTGGACAAACGGGTGAAGGTCGATTTGTGCTTCAGTTTTATATTTATTGAGTTTAAGTTTGTTTGTTACTATCCAATCCTTGACATCGCTGACACAGGCGTCTATGGTGCTAATAGCAGAGAGAAACAGCCGCTGGAATGGAGCAGTACAGTTGCGTGTCATCAGCATATATATATATATATGATTGGTGAGAAATTTTGTGAGACTGGATGCAAGACGAAAGTGGTTTCGTGTACAAAATGAACAGAACCGGGCAGAGTACTGAGCCTTGGGGGGACCCCACAAGAAAGTGGAGCAGGGCGAGATGTTTGACCGTCAACGAACACAGTCTGCGTCCTATCAGTGAGTTAATGGGAGTTGAACCATGCAAGTTGCAGGTCCAGAAATCCCGTAGAGAATGTGGAGTCTTTGATGGAGCAGAGAGTGGTCGAATGCATCAGACAGGTCCAGCAGTCGAGTTAAGGCAGAAACATCACCACTGTCAAATATGGGCAAATAATATGTCGATGGTCACTTTAATTTAGTTTCGGTACTGTGAAAACGTCGATATACTGATTGAGCTTGGTGGGGGGGTGGGGTGAGAATGAGATGGTGCTCTTGTAAGTAGGCCTAGAGTTGTGTCAAAACTCCTTTCTCTATGATCTTGGAGAGAAAAGACAAGTTGGAAACTGGACGGTAGTTATTCAGCACGTTGACGACAAGTGTGGAGTGGCCTCACCTGGGCATTTTAAAACAAAGATGGGAAAACACCTTTATATACTCCAGCGCGCATGCAGTATCCATCAGTTACACCCGACATACATATAGTTCTGCTTACGAAATATGATTACTTTTAGTTGTAGATTTTTGCTGATAGGCACTGTTTTATCTCAGCCTCACCCAAAATAAATCCATTATAACCAAAATGAATGTCGATCGTATTTGTTACTTCGTTATTTCACCTCACACGGCACAGGGGAGAGCACCTACCGATGTTTTAGGGCAGATTATAGAGTAGTTTCCCTTGTCACCAATATGGCTGCTTAACTCCCGTGTAAACATTCCATGAAATGAAATGACACAAAGCAGTTAGGAAAATTCAGCACTAATGAGTCCTTGCGTGTACTGAAACGACATGGAGACTCAGTTAAAGTCTGCTAGGGGTAGATCTTTACCAAGGAGTGTGGGCAGACAAATTGGTGTGGTACCGATCGAAGCACGACGCCCTGTTGGAAACAGAACACCACAAAATACTACTAGTCCCTTGAGTAAGATTGCACGGTAAGTGACATTAGTACATAAACTGTACTAATAATGTAAATTATAAACTGATTTAAAGAATCGATATCAACATACTTTTTGTAAAATGCGACAATACGGATAATCAAGAAATGTTATTTTCAGGTTTATATATATATATATATATATTCTATATAGATAGCAAATTAGACATTTAAAATTATATATCCAGAGGCGGCCTTAGCAGTGTGCAGGCGCCCTGAGGGGCCTTGGGAGAGTGTCATATGCGGGGCCGAGAGCCGTTAGTGTAAGCTATATACCGTACCACAAGAATCTCCTATCGCAGGGCCCCTATAAGGCACAGGGCCTGGGACGGTTATCCCACTTGCCACCCAAAAAGGCCACCTCTTTATATAACAGCCACATATAGTATTGTAATAGCATACTTCTTGACAAAATCGTGTTTATTGCTAAGTTTAAAACAAAAGTAGAAGCAAAATGTTTTGATCATAAACATAAGCAGTGCTGGTACATGATAGAAAAAGAGACATAACCAATAGATCACAGAGTTCAAATGGAAGTGTCAATACAAAGATGAAATGGGAGGAAGAGATTGATAAAGTGCTCAGGTTAGGGAGGATAAAGGATGTAAGAAGGAAGTGAAAGAGAGAATTATGGATGTATGCTACAAAGAATTATATTACTATTCTTAGACTGAATGCTACATTTTATTTAAAGGTATATGTCTAAATGTTGTAAGTACATTAATGTATGTGCATGGTTTATGATGTGTTTGCTTTGCTTTTGTAGAAAAACACCATCTCGAACAGGCTCCAATACCTCATATAGAAGTCTTTCAAGCAAGTGTTCTGCACGTAATGTTTGTCTAGCTGATGATAAAGTGGACATTTCGGATGAGCAGGAAACTCAGTCTTCTGCATCAAGTTCTTGCAAAGATGAGAGAAACAATGCAAAAGTTCCACAGAAATGCCTAAGCCCAAAAGAGATAGTAAGAAGAAGTTTTCTTTTCTCCTTCATCGATTTTTTTCTTTATTGTTTATTTGATAGTGTTCTTTTGTAAATTACAATTAAATGATGCACATATGCACTTGAACATATCTGTTTCCAGTTTTTCAAGGATTGAAAGATATTTTTATGTAACTGTTGGACTTGACAGACTTTTAGGCATAAAACTTCTTCTGACTTTATAGTATGTTAATATACAATTGTATGTTTTCTCAAAATAACTATGTTTAAATATTCTTCAAGAAAATCTTAACAGTCCTATGTGTGCAAAAGTACCAAACTTATGTAAACATATTCATGATGCTGTGTTCTCTCACAGCTTGTGCTGTGCCAGGAAAATGACTTCTACAGAGTGTATGAAATTGATTTACATGGAATGTCACTGACAGAAGTTCCCAATCTAGAAAAGGTAATCTAGTTGATGCTGGATAGTTTAAAAGTAGTAATATATCCTTCAGCATCTGCCACTGGCTAGAGTGAAATGTGATATTTTTTGGATGATCTAGGAAATATAATATAGCGGAGGTTTGTGTTTGTGAAGATGGAAAGTACGAGAAAAGAAGCACAGGACAGAGTGACTGAGTGGGCCCTTTAAAAATAATGTAGATGAATGATTTTGATTTTGCTTTACCACATTTTGTTTCTTTGCTGCTCAACAGTTTCGGAAACTACGTGTAGCAGACTTATCAGGCAACCACATTAGCAGGGTATGCAACCTGGAATTCACACAGGTAAATGTGTTGCAATATGACATTTGCTGTTAAGACATTGGTATCACAGAATTCCCAGGAAAGAAGAGGACAATTATTAGTAAGCACAATCTCCCAGATTTATAATAATTTCTTCTTTGTCTCTAGACACTTGGGTTTCTTTTTCAGAAAACCATCACATTAAAGCAATATTCCTAAACTCAGTACAGGTGATCTGTTGGTGTACAGCATTATGAATTCTCAATCACATTTTAACATGAAGAGTTTTGCTCTCCAAAAGAAAACACCTTCCTGTTTTCTTGTTAGAGGTGATAGAGAAGAACACATATTTTCACAATAAATACATATTAAAATATTACATTTCAAATCCTTTTAATGCATAATCAGTAACAATAGGAGAATTTTGTAGAATATAGGGCTTTGGTTCTTTTTATCAAGAAAGTTATTATTGAAGTTAAAATTAGCTTTCTCATCTTTCTGTTAGTATGTTTAAAATGAAAATAAAAAAGAATAATTACTATTTCATCGACATTGTCAGGACCTGAGAGAACTCAAATTATATGACAACCACATTTCCAAAATTGAAGGACTTGACAGGTAAGAGAAATCTCTCTTTCTCTCATTCACTCTGTGTGTGTGTGTGTGTGTGTGTGTGTGTGTGTGTGTGTGTGTGTGTGTGTGTGTGTGTGTACCTTTTGTGGTGAATAAAGGTCTGAGAAAGGGAGTGCACACATGTGACCTTAGGCCTCAGGAAAAAAAAAGTCTTGATGGATTAGCATGCTACAAGATGCACACAATTTGATTCTGTTCAGTATGTTATGTTGTGCAGACAAAACACAGGAGGAAAACTAATAAATTATAGAGCCATTGTGAATTGGTTCATATGACATTGTTTTAGACATTGAATGATTTCCATCACAGAATGAGCAGCAACAATAACCACCTTTGGGGAATATTTACTCCTTTGCCCCAAAATGGATCTGATAAGAGAAACACACCAGTTTCTTTTAAAATCTCCAGAATTTAAGGAAGCAAATAAATGTTTGATAAGCCACTATATTTGACTGCACACATACACCTTATTGTCTACCTGTGCACTAGACGTGTGAGTGTGTGGAAGTTCCTCAGTGGATTTATCTGTCTGCCTATGCATATATCAGCACAGAAATCCAAGATATTTTAGAGAAAGCATAATCTGTTTGTTACCTTTTTCAGTTTAAAAGAAGTCTGCAGTTTACAGTTGCAATACAATCAGATTGAAACAGTTGGTATGTATTAGCAAAAATGTTTAAATAATATGATTCTTTTATTTTTCTTTATCAGTGTGTTTTTGAAATAGCAGCCTTCACACAATTTGACTGTAAAGTGCATGAGTATACTATGATTATTTTTGTTGCTTAATTTAGAATACATGCACCTACAACATTTATCCCATTCTGATTTTTCGATGTGTAATGTTTATAAAAGAAGGTATTCTCTCTCTTATTTATTTATTTCTTTCTCTCTCTCTCATACACACACACAGAGTACTTAAAAAAAAATCTTCTTATACTTTGATTTTGATGTTCAGGAAAGGGTCTAGCTAACCTTAAGAAACTTCAGTATCTTCGCCTTGACAACAATCGAATATCAAAACTAGAGGCCAGTGATCTGACACCTTGTGTACAAATCACAATGCTAGACCTCAGCAACAACTACCTCGACAGTCTTACAGTGAGTGTACTTATATTTAGTAAGTCTGTGTGTGTGCGTGCATGTGCACATATCCTACATATAGTGCACATTTTAGCTATATACAGTGTCTACATGTTAGAAACATAAGCTTTTATGAGGAAGAAGAAAGAGGGGCAAGAGGATGTAATACTTATTTTAGAGCTCTCTACCAGCATTAACTCTTATTATTTTTCCCTATGATTTAAGAATTAACACAAAAGGTGAGTGTCCTTTTTCTCTCTTCGCAAGTCTGCAAAGAACTGGAACTCTTGTCATATTTATTGGTAAGGAGTAATCTTTCCTTAGCCGTGACTGCATAAAAATGTTCGTTGAAATTCGGTCGTCAGATTTTGGTTGAGAAATTATCTTTTGAAACTAGTTTGAAGGGAACAAAACAATTTTGACCAAAAAGTGTATGTGGGTGCACGAGAACGTACTAAGTAAGACAAAATTGTTATCTCCTGTGTACATTAGCTGTTTAGGAAAAGCGGCGGCCCTTCAATGAATTCATGTTTAGACATTTTAAGATATTTAGAATATACTAATTAATTAATTTTAAATACATTTAAAACTATGGCATCGTTAAATCTAGGTTTAAGTATTGCTTGTGAACACAAGGATGAAATGTTTTATGATGAAAGAGGTCAGTTTATGGTAGCACCTCGTTTTATCCGATATTTTCGATCTAGCTAGCTGTAACTGGTTGTGCCAGATTTAGCACGTTGCATTTATTTTTTCATTTACATCTGGTTGTGTTTTCTTCTTGAGCCAATATTATCACGCCACTTTCTTAAAACTTTCCTGGTAATTCACACTAGTCTCTATAAATTATGTTGCACCTTATTCAGTCGGTTTCGTGAAAACTGCTTTTTGTCAAACAAAAGCACTCAGAAAATCTTATTTGCTTTCATTCTCTTTTTCCTTTCTGTCTCTGCCCTCCTCTCTCTTTCTCAATCTGTCTTCTCTCTCTCTCTCTCTCACACACACACACACACACACACACACACACACACACACACACACACACACACACACACACACACACACACACACAGACTGTAGATGCACAGACACGCGTGTAGGTAAAGAAAAGGACATGATGGACATGCGAACTTAAAAACATGTTTATCGCTCTGACAGTCTGTAAATTTGAAACTTCCTAACTGCTGATTGCATTTTTTAAAAAATCCACGAGTTTCTGAAAAATTGCAGCTTGCTACATTTTTTGCTGTTACTTTATCTTGTATTTTATTTTTACTTTTTTTTTTAGAAAGACTTGCGTTCCTCTTTTTCTTTTAGGGTCTTCAGACATTTTAAGTTATTTTTTAAAGACTCTCGCTACCAAGTTTTCCATTAACGCTTTCGACGCTTCAAGCAGTCTTTTTTGTTTTTAAATATTTGTTTGAGGCTCAGCTGACATGCGTTTGGTATTATCACTTTGTGTACTTGGTACTTGGCTGAGTGTATGAGTCGCCCGATTTACTTAGCGCCTTCTGTCCCTAGAATCAGCAGCACTCCTTCAAGAAGTAATCGTGGTCACATGGGAACTTTTCAGAAATTAAAAAAAAAATAATAAGAAGACATATGCAGTCGTCAAGAAGATAGCAGTTAATTGTTCATATATAGCGAACAGGTTGCATTTAAAACAAAGGACTAGAACTAGTCAGCAAACCAGTTACCTGTTAGCCTGTCCTTCCTGCAGTCTTCATTCCTCGATCTGTAGCTACGTACTAAAGATATTCACACCTCTTGTGGTTTTGTGCATTTTCAGGAAAGATTCTTTATGTAGCACACAGAAAGTACCGAACAACCTAGATTGAAACTTAAAAAAAGAGAGAAAGAAAGAGAGTGAGTTAGGGCTCAGAAAGGATATTATTAACTCTGGGCTCAAGCTTATCGAAGTATCCAGCAAATCTTGAATTCGCGAACATTTCTTAAAATTTATAACTTACAAAAACCTCGAATATCATGGCTTTAGGAAACATCGCAGCCACACGAGACAATGGGAACTGTCATCTGATTTCAATCCCTTATTAAATACTGCTTTCCAAAGCTTGACAAATGTAGCTGTGTCCAATTTCTTACGCCAGTCTAGCTGATAAATCCAGCTTCAAAAAGGCCGAATCGTTTAATCTAACAGCGAGATTACTATTACTTGCTCTCATCTCTCACTCTCAGAGAGAGAGAGATAGAGAAAGAGAGTGAGACTGACTTTGTGCTTGCTGTAGTGAACAGGAATGGTTGTAGGGTAGGAATTGCATGAACACTGCTTGTGTGCGACCTGAAACATCACGTTTGCGGCGACTTCAATGCAGGTAACATTCTTTATCGTTCTTTTACCCCCTTCCTTTCTCACACGCAGGCCGTGACGTATCTGTCGAACCTGGAGGAGCTGTATGTCTCGAGGAACCGCTTGAAAAAACTGACCGATCTTCATCGATGCAAACATCTGCAGGAACTGGACTTGTCCAGAAATCAACTCACAGATCTGAGTGGCATATCAGACCTACTTAGTGTTCAGGTAACAACCTGTGTATACAGATACATATATGCATGCACGTGCACACACATATATGCAGGCACACATACCAGCAATATATATGACACAGATCTACTGCTCTGATTTACGACCACCACCCCCACACACACAGAATGAAAGAAAGAAAGGTGAGATGAAGGAAAACATGAAAACATCAGACACTTTGGGAAAAAACCTCTATTCTTTGTTAAGGTGTTACGCTGTTTTCTTACTTCTTTCTAGTGACTTGTCAGTAGGAACATTTACAAAGGCAATCAGTGCAAGATGAAAAGGCAAATCAGAAAGATAAGACACGAGCAGGAAAATCCTGTTATTACGAGGTTGTCATTTCAAAATTCACAGACGCAGGCGCATGTACACAATCGCACGTACAAAGTGAGTGTGTGTCCGTGAAAAAAATATTTTACCGGCAATTAGCATTTCAGTGCAGCTTTTCGAACGGACAAGGACATTCTGATGTTTTTACTCGAGAAGATGGCGTTTGCGCTCTTCCTGCAAGTTTCACGAGTATTGATCGCTGGAAGCCGTTCTCTACAAGATTGTTCTTAATTTTTATTTCTGATGCGCAGATTCTGGATGTGTCGGAAAACCAGCTGACAACACTCTCATCTCTTGGGAAATTGAAGTAAGCTGCTGCAGAGAATCGAATTAACTTTCAGTTAACAGTTTTCAACCGATGTTATTTTCTGTTTAGTATTCTTATTATTGGGACTCCTAATTCTGGTTTTATGTGCTCTGTGCTACATGATGTTTTCTTTTTGGTATTCTGATTAACGCTTCTAATTCTTGTTTTATTTTGTTTGTTCTCCTCTAAATGGACGTATCTTTTTATCTTAAAGTAATTCCGTTTAAGGTCACTTGGGTCCGCTCTTATACGAACTGGTGTTTTAAATCCTGAAAATAGAATACCATATGGAGACAATCATTATTTACTTTAAGTAAAAATCTATCATTAATTTTAATCTTTTTAAATAGCGTTATTTTACTTGACTCTTTGTGTGTGTGTGTGTGTGTGTGTGTGTGTGTGTGCGCGCGCGCGCGCGCGTCATCAAAACACCTTCACTTACATTACCGTGAGAACTGCTTCATAAACGTTAAGAGCAACAAATAAAAGCATTTAGTCAGCAGAAACTAATGATATCTACAATCTATGTAAACTGCACACTGGCCGTTAGTTGAAAATCTGCGCTACAGCATCTCCCACCAGTTATTTGTTGTTTTATGCCAAGTCAGCAACTAAGGCTATCTCATGGCAAAAACCCACCACCAGCAGCAGCTCCCTCTTTAACTGTTATCATTATCCCTTCCTCCCTCACCCAACCACTATACCCCCAACAATCCATCCATCATCATCGTCGTTATCATCATCATAGTCCATCAGCTTCCTTTTTCATCAAAACATTGATTGTTCCCCATTAAAGTATTTAATAGGAGACATGGGTTTTAGAAACACAAAGGTCTGATGTATTTGCAAAAGCGACGTTGACAATCGTGCTATAGTGACAGATATCTCCCGTGATTAGAAAATTACTTCTGATTTCTCTGATATTCACAGGACGTGTCACAGCAAGGCTGGCAACAGTGAATAACGATTTTGGATGATGTGTCGCAGACCTTGCTGACGCAGGTCCTGCCAACGCGCCGACTGCTGGCCTCGTACAGTTTAATCATGTAGCCCCTTGTCTGTCCTCCCTAGGTCTCTGGAGGAACTGAACTTGAGCGGGAACAGAGTGAGCGACGTAAGTGGCTGGGATTCCGCCTTCCCCAGACTCCAGATCCTGAACCTGTGCAACAACAGAGTGGAGGCCTGGCAGCAGGTGGTAAGTTGCAAGGCAGGGACAGGAACTGAGACTAAATGCGGGTTGTCTGCCCTGATACATCTGCCTGAGGTCACGCGAGGGGCTGTGCACACGCTGCGAGAGGAGTGCGCGGAGTAACGCGATCGTTGCCGACTGAACTTGGTGCAGGATTATCAGCTATAGCATCGTCAGCGATCCTCCTTTCTTAACTGGGAAGAATGAGCACTTCAAGTCCCGATATGATCGCGATGGGGAGCTAGGCTCAGAGTCAGAGCTGACTGGCTGAGCTCTTGTGTCAAACGGGGAAAAAAAATTCTCTAGACGAGGAAAAAATGAAAGTTAAAATAGCAAACGAGACAGCACACGGTAACCGTGTGTGTGCGCGTGCGTGTGTGTGTGCGTGCGTGCGTGTGTGTGTGTGTGTGTGTGTGTGTGTGTGTGTGTGTGTGTGTGTGTGTGTGTGTGTGTGCTGGAACTGTAAGTTTGGTCAAAATTAAGAACCAAAACCGTCGTTGGTCGGCTTTTAATTCCGAGCGTACCTCTACCTGGACCAGGCTGAGACCTGAAAACAAGAATAACGGTCAAGATTATACGCTCCTGTAAAACATCATGTCCGTATGATGTCGTCTCGTGTAAATTGTGTCCGTGGGATGTCAAGTCTCGTGTAAATTGTGTCTGTAGGATGTCAAGTCTCGTGTAAATTGTGTCCGTAGGATTTCAAGTCTCGTGTAAATTGTGTCCGTAGGATGTCAAGTCTCGTGTAAATTGTGTCCGTGTGACAACATACCTCATGTAAATTTTGTTCATGTGATATCATGTCCCAGTGTCTCCTAAGGGAGCTGCCGGACCTTGTTGAGCTCTACCTCGCTGGTAACCCTTTCACCCTCGAGGACGGAGAGCGCCCCACCTACCACGTAGACATCCAGACCGTGCTGCCTTTGCTGGAGATCATCGATGGTGTGAGTGATGCTGAAAGTAAAAAAAAATAAGATGTGAACACATGCGAATACGCAAATACTATAAAATTGTGTGTGTGTGTGTGTGTGTGTGTGTGTGTGTGTGTGTGTGTGTGTGTGTGTGCACAAAAGGTACATAGTTTTGTATCTAAACGTGTTTCGTGCTTTTATTTATCTATTATTTTATTAATTTATTCGTCTGTTTACAGGCACATTTGAAGCGTATGGCAGGCAATTCAGGAACACCGCTGATGCGTCCGATGACAGCGTCAAGCAGTAAGTTGCAGACTGTTCTTTCGCCAAAAACTACTTGTACTCAGATGTATTAGGTGAACCAAAACAAAAAAAGCAAGCGTTTTTTTTTATTAAAACAACACAACTAAGAAGATATGATGTGTGTGTGTGTGTGCGCGCGCGCGCGCGCTTGTCTTCCCGCGTCTGTTTATTTGTACGTCTGTTGTATTTAACATTCACTCAGAATTTCAAGAGATTTTTAAATCTGTGCACGTGTGCGCACGTGTACAATCACAAGCGCATGCACTCCTTGACATAGGCCGCCGGGAACTGAATCTCGCCGTCACCGCCTTCCAGCGCAGCTATCGTGGGGTTCGTCAGAAAAATGAAGCAAGCATTGCTTGTAGTCTGCGTGAGATTTTTGACTCTCATATTGTATCGTCTGTATCGCGTTTCTTTCATTTCCCTTTGAATCAGGTCGATATCTTTTTTCAGGCTTCTGCTTTTACGATATTTTGTTTTACTTGAGGGAAATTCAAGAGTGCAGCAAAGAAGTGATTTCTCAGATACGTAATATCCCCTGCGCTTTTTTTTATTTTTACGAGAGTTTTGATTATTAAAGACCAACTTGACTGCAAAACTTTACTCAAATTACTAGTTTAAAAAATATACATAGTCATAATGTGAACAGTAACTACTGTTTCATTCGCCGGATTCAATCCTGTGCGATTCTCACTTACGTTATGGAAGAAGGTTAGGATCTCATTTCTCGCAAAGTCACAAGAGTGTAGAGTCGTTTTCATGACTACGACTCATTGACTCGCAGCTCTTACATCAGAATTAAGGTCAGTCCACGTGTGGTTTCTCCCATTTTTTTGATTTATCGCATTTTTCGACAAGCTAATGACACCTCTACTTTCTGCCAGCCTAACAACAATTTTGAGTTGTTTGATTCTGAGCGGCCTTTAAATTTTCTTTTTAACCGTGATGATTGTAGATATAGTTCTTATTTCACCAGAATGATAAAAAGATGTCCTAGTGAACTGTCGAGATTTTATAGAGAAATGTGCTGGTAAATTAACAGTATGGGTTTTTTTTCCCGTAGCATTTCACTCTCCTGTATTCTGACTCTGTAAATGTCTTGGAATAGCAAAGAACTTATTGAAGAGACGTCGCCAGAACTCACACCATGATTTGCTGAGGGATGCAAATAGCCTAGTGAGCTACTTTATCTCTCGTCAGAGATTTCCCTGGAGAACCTGTCTTAATGGCGGGCATCAAGATATCTCTACTGTGATCATTTCAATCGCTAAACAAGGCCTGTAAAGCCAAGAAACTTATTTCCAAGCATAATCACCAAGGACGTTCTTCCTTTTCTTCTTCTTTTAACGGTTGTAAAGTGGCTTTCACTTCTCTTACCTCCAGGGAATGAGCAGTGCAGTGGCTGTCTTTTTACAGCAAATTCATCTCCCCCTTGTACCGTCGACAAATTTCGTTAAGATAACCCAATCTCTTGGACGTCTTGGATTAAATGTGAGGAAAGAAATTTTCATGCTTTCGGGAACATTGGAAAGAGGTATGCAGACACAAAAACACATTCCCTACACACGGAAGCTTTTGGTCTATTTTTTTCGGGTATTTTTTTAACTGTGCAAGCATTTAATTTTTATGCGGAAGTCTAGTTTGAATAGAGTGCAACAATTTCCAACCGCTTTTCGCATTGAGAGATAGTTTGGTGGAGTTGGCTCGACTGAAAATTGCTTGGCATATCTCGTCACACTTTTAACAAGGTGCTTCTGGGTATCATGCCTTGAACAGTCTTTCATCAGACGTACTGCTGTGTGGCCGATCAGTTAACTATCTAAAATTTCTTATCAAAAGATATATATATATATATATTTTTTTAAATTCATGTCGAAACTTTGTTTTATTGTTACTTCTTTCTTTTTTTCTGTTTTTTTTTTCTTTTTTGCATTGGCTAGCTTTCGGATTTTTATTTTAGCTTTTTTGATCTAGAAGGGTATATGTTGATGACTGCATAAGTTATCGTTGGGGATTGGATTAAGGTTAGTTAAGATTTGGGTTTAGGCTATAGGTCGGGGCTGACCACAGAATGCGAAGACGAAATAAATGACGGTATGGTAACGCGTCGCCCAACTCGGAAAAGTCACCAGCCTTGGGCAAGTCAGGGCATTGGTCTGGCAGCTTATATCATTGTGTATAGGCCGTGCAGACAGACAGGGAACCACGTGAACAAAACAGCAGGAAGAGTAAGAGGAGAATGGGGACGGCTGATCACAAACCCAGGCTTTCTGTTCCCCCGACACCCCATGAAGTAAGTGGAGTAGAAGCCGATAGTGAGGGAGAAGTCATCCTTTAAGCTTCTTGGGTTCTAGGTGTAGATTATAGCACCGCCATTATTCGCCGACTGTTCAGCTTCTTCATGCCTAGATGTTGTGTGTAATCTTTTTATCGCTGCTTTGTTTTATTTTCTTTCTTTTTTTTTTGTCAGCCCCGGGTACTCGGGAACGCTGCATTATATTAGGAAAAGACTGGTCTCATTTTCTGCAGGGTTTGGAAGAAACTGGCGGGAAGGGAGTGTCTTTATTTGCAAAATGTTCCAGATATCTGGGTAGTTTCTTTCAAGGATCAGCATTAAAGGTTCTACTGTCGTTAGACGCTGGTCTAGTGCTTCTCTCATCGTCACAGGTCCAGCGGCCTCAGTCATTGGTCCAGTGTGACTGTCTCAGTTATAGGTCCAGTGGGACTGTCTTTATCATTGGTCCATTGGGACTGTAATAACAATTGGTCTAGGGGGGCTATCATAATCATTGGTCCAATGGGGCTGTTCCTATCATCGTCCTAGACCGTTTTACTAATTTTCTGTCTCCGAGGTTTTCTTCTTGTGGCCGATTTTCAGGCCAAGATGGAGGAGCATCTCCTGTCCTGGTTTGGTTATGGAGACGTTTAACATCTTATTGCGTGCGTTGTATGAGGGACTAGTCATTAGAAACAGCGTATACAAATAAAAAAGAACCTTCCTTTACACAGCTCTGCTAAACTCAACACCAGCAAGTGCGGGTCTGCTTGGTCTTCCAGAAAGGTCCAGAGATAGAATTCACGTCGAGGCAGGTCAAGACGATAACCTTTGCCCTGCGTTACATCAGGGACGAGAAATGCTACGCGAGGCCTCAGTTTTCATGTACCCGAGATGAGCACAGATGTAGCGGTTTCGCAGCTAATGTTTGCATCTATAGGCTGTCACTCTCCACCATCTGCGACCCACTTGCTCCTCTCCTTCGCCCCCGCCCGCCGGGACAACCTAGTTTTAGCGGAAGATTGATAAAAATAAATCTTCACTTTACAGTTTGCCTACCTGTCGCTCCTCTTTCGTTGTCGACATTATTATTTTTATTACAAATAGATCACGTTTATCGTCTGTTTGCCTTCACTTTGTCTGTCACTATTGTCAAAGTTATTACAAAGTGGTCGTATTTATCTAGCGATGAAATCTATAGTTTCATGCTATTTTTGATAATCTCCGAAAAATCGTGAGAAGCAAATGATGCACGTGACCTTTATGCCTCACCTGATGTACTGCCCCTCACTTCGTGTCTCGTGATTTAAATTAATGGCTGAGGGTTGTTTCCTAGAAAGTCTAGTCACGAGCTACAGTTTCTACAGCTTTGAGCACTATACTCGGACCGACTCTCCACACGCTGTGGGTCCTTGCCGAGGCCGACCTGTTGTAGTCGTGTTAAGCTTTCTTTGCATGATAAACGTGCGGCTACATGATGAACGTGTGTTAACACCTGTAACCCTCGATAGACATATGTTCACACGATAAACTACTCTATAAACCCGTGTTCTAACGATAGAAATTAAGCTTGCATAATAAATATGTGTTCACACTACACAAATATGTTTGTATGGTAAATCTGGTTTGACTCTAGTGCCTACACACGCTTTGGCATTTGAAGTCGTAACCCCTTCGTAGTAAGCTTGTTGGTTATTCTCTCCCCCCTTTCAGTGTGAACTGATGGCACTGGATTTCCAGAGCTCGAATGCACAGCTGCAGGACAGAAAGCAAAACAACTTTATTAATCTCCATAATTACCGGCAGATCATAATGAAATGTTTGTAAACATCATAAACTTTAAGCTTATTTTTGAAGCAGAACGTTATTGTGTTATTAAAATAGTTGATGCGATAATATGGCTGCAGACCATATGCACCTCATTAGGATGAGTATTTCCACTGCGGGGGCAGGCTATCATTTCTTTGGTTTTCAGACCAGCGTCCTTTGTGTGTGTGTGTGTGAGAGAAGCACTTTGAGCCTGCATTTGATGGTGGATGAAATGCTGTATCAATTCAATTTATTTATATTTTGCTATGCAATGTGTCTTCATGTTTGTGTCTTCATGACGGTGCATCTGATTCCTACCATAAAAAGGTGCATGGTCGCCTATATTTATGTACAGCGCTTTGAATCCGGCTGATGCTTGAGACAGGCGCTTTATAAATGGCCATATTATTATTTGTAAAAAAAAAAAAAAAACTGTCGAGGTGAACCACCTCTATACAGTGACTGGCATTCGCCGTGATATAGCCTTAGTTGCTGGCGCGGCGTAAAACCCACCCACCCAACCACCCAACCAACCAACCAGCCAGCCAGCCAGCCAGCGATAGACATGCTTTTTCAGAGGAGTCGTCAGCAAGGAGATTTTGTTTCTGATCACGTGATTTACTGCCCTCGTCCACTCTCACGGGATTTCATCATTTTCCACGTCAGCATTAGGACCTGTATCAATAGCTACTCAGTCATGTTGCTGGATAGTGAAGAATATAAAGCTGATACTACTTTTAAATTTGACTCTTAATGTATGAACAATAATGAACTAGTTTTATGTTTGTTGCTTAAAGTACCTTTTATTAGCATTGAATATACACGTTCCATTTAATGACGCAGTTAAAGAGGCATGGCTAGATATATTCCCAAGCTTGTATTCCCGCCAGTCTACGTGTTTTTGCTGCACATATATATATACATACAAATACACTCGAACATTCTTTGTTATTTGTTCGCAGTGCTGAGCGTTCGGCAAGTGGAGGCACAAGTGAAAGCGGTCCTGGAGGAACAGGAATCGATGGAACGAATGTTAGAGAAGAGGTAATGCAGTGAAGGAGGAATCCCCACAGCGCTAGTAACACTGGGTGGGGAGACCGGTTGGGTGCTTGCATAAATTTACAGGTGTTTATGGTTTAGTAATACACAAGAGGGGTTGTCCTTTTGAGTGCACGCACACACAAAGAAAATGCACACAGGAAACAGGGATATGTGTGACTGTGTGCCTCTTTGTAAGCGCGAGTTTGTGTGTGTGTGTGTGTGTGTGTCAGGGGGAGATCTGCCTGTACATATTTGTGTATGTATAGTCTGTGTGTGTATGTGTTTGTGTGTGTGAGAGAGAGAGGATGTGTGGTGCGTGTCTGTGTGTGCTTGTGCCTACTAGTATCCGTCCCACGTAACGGACTGAATTGTTACTTATGCACGCTGTGTTTAGCTCCACCCGCTCCCACCACCCCACCTCACTCCTTTCCAGGGCCGTTTATAAGCTCCCCCAGGTTCAGTTCGCATGAGACGTGGCCGTAAAGACTGGTCTGACCCGCCGACCTGCTCGAGCGAATGACAACATATGTGCGGCCTTTCTATAGGGCTGCATTAGTTCACACGCACAGCTGACTGTTCATCAGGTGTTAGAACCGAGAGGACTACCTGAACGACAGTCAGTCAGGTACTCTACTGTCTTCAGACATTAAAGTAGCAGGTGTTGTAGGCAGTAGTTGTGGTTTAGATGGTGATGGCAGTGAATTTAGAAATCTTTCGACCAACAGCAGTGGAGAGTACTTTATACAGCAATAACAGGAGTAACATGTACGAACATGTACAGTAGTCACGCAGACACACGAGCAAGAATATGTACAATAATCACACAGATACACAGAGCAAGAACATGTACAGCAGTCACAGTGCACGACATAATCGTGCACACACACTGTACACAACAGCATGGAGCAGCAAACAGTACAAAGAGTACAATCGTCCTGTAAACACTACAGCGCAACATTACAAATTTACAGCATCATAACTTACTACAGTACAGTATCGAAGAGTGCAACTGCGCGGCACAAGAGATTGCTACAGCTCAGGACAACAGCGCGGAATATCAGCACAGCAATGTACAAACAATACAGTAAGCAGTAGAGGGTACACCAGTACAAACAATACAGTAAGACAAGAGGGTACACCAGTACAAACAATACAGTAAGACAAGAGGGTACACCAGTACAAACTACAGTAAGAAAAGAGGGTACACCAGTACAAACAATACAGTAAGACAAGAGGGTACACCAGTACAAACAATACAGTAAGACAAGAGGGTACACCAGTACAAACAATACAGTAAGACAAGAGGGTACACCAGTACAAACTACAGTAAGAAAAGAGGGTACACCAGTACAAACAATACAGTAAGACAAGAGGGTACACCAGTACAAACAATACAGTAAGACAAGAGGGTACACCAGTACAAACAATACAGTAAAACAAGAGGGTACACCAGTACAAACAATACAGTAAGACAAGAGGGTACACCAGTACAAACAATACAGTAAGACAAGAGGGTACACAGTAAAACAATACAGTAAAACAAGAGGGTACACGGTACAAACAATACAGAAAGACAAGAGGGTACACCAGTACAAACAATACAGTAAGACAAGCGGGTACACCAGTACAAACAATACAGAAAGACAAGAGGGTACACCAGTACAAACAATACAGTAAGACAAGCGGGTACACCAGTACAAACAATACAGAAAGACAAGAGGGTACACCAGTACAAACAATACAGTAAGACAAGCGGGTACACCAGTACAAAACAGCAGTGCGACAGGATGTGCACGCAAGCAAGGACCACTTGCACCACAGTCGACCGCTTCGTCATGCAGGTGGAGCGCACGTCCCGTATCAAACTTCAAGAGTCAGTCGTGTGATGATTCAGATGCCAGATGCTTCCAGCAGTTGAATGTCAAGATCCTATCAATCAACTTCCAAAGGTTTGCGTGAGTTTGCGCGCGCGCGCGCGTGTGTGTGTGTGTGTGTGTGTTGCAATCATCACCCATTCCATTTTCAGCTTTAACAGTCTCAAGGCCGCGTTTGTCCTCAGGTTTGCGAGTCTCAAGGCAGTGTTTGACACCCTCCCGGCACACCGCCCACCCATCAAGAGCTACCCGACGCCACAAGACTCTTCCTCCACGGCGATGTCCAGCCGCTGCAGCAGGTAAGAGCAGAACTTTCTCTCATCTCACGATGCCTTCGTAAGTCTTCAGCTGAAGAGGGACTATGTTGATCTTTCTATCCCTAATCAGCTGCGAGATACAAGGCAGCGAAGGCAGATGGCAAGAGCTGGCGAGGATGGCGAACGACCTGGTGAATGTTTCAGACTGGAATACATGTGCTGATAGTGTAAGTCAGGTCGCCGCGACTTGCAAAGTGCTTGTTAGCAAAAGATGCGGGCTTGTCAGAAGCGGAAATGGGTTTTCCAGCGAGTGGGCGTCTGCCTGATGGCTACTCAGCTGCACCACAGCTGTTGATGTGGAAACTGCGTCTTTTAGTGCCGTTTCCGGAGACAGATAAAACACTTCCAGACTTTACTACGGGAAACGATTAGCTTTCAGGCAATCAGATAGAAAGACTGCATCGCGAAAAATGTCCACATTCGAGTTCAGTTGTTTTTTTGTTTTTTTTTTGGGGGGGGGGCGTCTCAGTTTATATTAAGTTAATACCATTTTATTGCAGGAGTTTCTAAACGCGTTTACAACCATTGTAAACAGAACAAAAGATAAAGAGGATAGAGTGAGGGAAAATAAAGGGTGGAAAGAAAATTAAGTAGGAGGTCATGTAAACAGAGTGACTTGACTGACTTCTGGCCTGACCTGACGGACTCGACTGAGACGAAAAAAAACTGATCACGTGCGAGACGAAAGAACTTATACAGTATAAAAGTTCCAGCAAAAAAACCCCAAAAAACCCCACAGCAGACATTAAGGAAGCCATCAAATGTCGAAGTCGTGGTAGCAGAGGAAAAAAAAACAGACAAAAAAACCCCACAAGACAATGTGTGACACACAGACTGCTTGATGACGAAGATGCATTTCTAACTCTAAACATACATTTAGAAGGATTGAGCTAAAAGGAAACATTAGCGGCCCCACTGAAATTGTTAAATGTTAAAGCATTAGCCAGTGGGAGAGCTGAAAACATAATTATTTTTATTACAGATGTCTAAAATAATAAAAACGTTTTGCATCTTTCTCTTCAAGAGAGACGACTAATGAGAACGAATATTGTTGGCTGACAGTTTTTAACTCCCTCACAGAAGAGGGTCGTTTACTGGGTTTGGAACATGTGGTCTTGTAAAAACAAAGACACGATTAATCAACACGGACTGCACTAAACTCTTAAAGAACTCGAGGAAGCTGGAATCACATAGGACGACTTCTTTTTTTTTAAATTTTTACTGTCGTGCAAAGACGACTACATCGCATTCAAGGCAGATAAATCTTACTTATCTGTAGTTAATAATAATAATAATACTTATGTCCAAATCTCCGCCATCTCCTCTAACATTATGCGTGGAAAAAAGGCATCCTTCGACCTCGGGAGATGGCGGGTGTCTGAGGTGGAAGTAGATCCGAATGATTTAAACAAGAAATGTGATCAGTAAGTACACTCGGAGGTAACAGCTATGCATCAGTGTTAGCTCCTGACTTTATGCTCCTCAGACACCCAAACCCTCAAGTTTTTACCTGCCCTAAGTAGGCCTCGAGTTTTCCAATGCCCTTTACCGTACCATTTGATATCCTTTGACATTTCACTTCAACATAAGACTTGAAAGCTCCATGTGTTTTCCTCTAATATACGACTTGGTAAGGCTTTCCGTTTCTCTCTAGCATACGACTTGATATCCCCAGTGTTCCTTCTAATATATTACTTGATATTTAATAATAATAATAATAATAATAATAATAATAATAATAATAATAATAATAAGTGAGAATTTATAAAGCGCAATATCTCAGCCAAAGGCGGACTCATTGCGCTGAACAAGATCACGAAATAGTCACAAAGACGTAGAACGAAGAACAATGCGAAGACTCGCTGCGTTCGGCAGTAAAGGGCGATAACTGCAGATTTAACGGTAACGACTCCAGAGAATAAAGTTGGGTGAAATCACGAGAATACTGAGAAGATATTGAGTAATCTTGAAAATATGAAGAAATATTATAATGTAGAAACTGCAAAAGGGGTGATCGTCACATCAGTTTATTCACTGCAACTCAAGGTCGCTGCCGAAGCGAGTGAAGCACGGCGGAGTGGAATCCAGCCAATAGATCCAAACAATTTGCACGTCAAAATAAAATTATATACAGTCCAGCTGTAAACCAGTAGAGGAATAAAATGCAGCAGAAGTACATGTAAACACGAAGGCGCAACACTCTTATCCAAATCGAAGTACGACTACAAAACATAAACGAAATCAAGGAGAGCCGATCCCCTCAGCCTGTTAGGCGAAGGGACAGAACTCTCTTAAAACTGATACTTAATAAATATAAATATTTGCAGTGTTCCCTCTTATTAGTTGATATTTGCAGTTTCCCTTTAGCATACGACATGATATCCCTAGTATGCTAGTCCATAATAATAGACGCTAGTTTGAACTAGTTTTACTAGTTTGCTAGTCCATCTTCACCCACCCTCCCACTCTTTTTCGAGCGGTAGCTTGCGCTGATGTAAATCACATTTTAATTAGTATTATTATTATTATTACACGCGTAGTCCATCATCACGTGAGTAGTGTACCTTGTTGCTATGGAAGTTGCTTGGAAATCAGAAGGGCAAAGAAAGAAATCGACAGCTTCAAATACTAGTGATCGACCATAAAGTTCTCCATCTGACTACTTGCGTTTTGAAGGAAGCTCGATTTCATGAGGACGAATGTCTTTCAATTTATGTCCGTCTTCTGCTGTAGAATCACGATACACTCAGTTCTTGTTACCAGATTCTTCTTTACGTTTTATTTGTCTTTATTCATCAGTACTGTTGTTTATTCTTCTGTCCTTTGTATGTTGTCCACGTTGTGTGTTTGTCTCAAGCGCTAAGAGCACGCTCCTCACGCTTCATATAAATGATGCGCTTAATATCATTATTATTATTATTATGAGTGTTTTCTCTAACATGTGACTTCATATTCCTAGTGCTTCCATGCAACCTAGTGACTTTTGTTTCCTTTTAACACATTACTTGATAGTCCCATGTGTTTCCCTCTAACATACGATGTGTCAGCTCCTGTCACCCTCCAACTCCTACAGCCTGTTCCAGCTTGACGGACAGCAGAGACAGTTATTTCAATACGAATGCAGATGTTTTTAAGGTGTACTTTCTACAGACTTAAAGCCATATAACAACATATACATATAAACACCAGACCTCGCTATATGTGCCTCTGTATCTTCCCTTCATCAATATAAAAATGCACCTTCAGTCAGGCTCCGTTTATCATTTGAAAATTATTTTTTATCTGCAGATAATTGCCTTTGGCCAGAAGGTAGATGCAGAGGCTTAGAAAACAACTGAAACGTTTTGAGGGATGTTGTGACATTAACAATCGAGAAAAAGCTAGATTCTAGCTTACCTCTTCCACCATACCTTACATTATCTGGGCCCTCGTGAGTCACGGGGTCTTTGTTGTCTGTCACTGCGTCGTCAACGTGTTTAATAAGAGGCAGATGTGATCGGGAGATTTCTGCAGGAGATTTCGCCTATAGTCTGAAACAGTGACAGCAGCTGTCTCTCTGATAGCAGCATTCTCTGTCCTCTCACAACTTTACCGGCAGTGAGCTCGCTCAAATCAATATAGACATATTGCGACTTTGCTCGGGCGTCTAATAACCCTTTCTTAAACACGCCTCTTGGGCTTCCTGATCTACCAAAGCCATACTGCTTTAGGAGCTGCATACCCCCATGAACTGTGAGATGGACTTGACACTATTAGCTTAGTAAAGGTCGTTGACCTTCCAAAGAAACTTTTTTTGTAGTTTTCCTTTTCGCCCCTCTCTCTCTCTTTCTTTCATACACACACAAGTTCGCCCCTCCCACACACAAACTCATGCACGGACGCGCAGGTAATAAATGTACACCGGCATTCAAACAGACGAAGAATGAAAGCGAGATGGTAAAAGAGACAGGTGGCACAGCTACCGCTTAGCCAGATTCATCCAGCTTCAAGACACGTCCGTGGCGCCACAAGCACGAGCGAACCGAACCTGTCTTGACTTCTCGCCAACAAGCCATGCAGCTAGTGGGTCGCGTGTTCCTACACTCGGAACGCCGGACTTCACTGATGTTATTCACTCCAAGACTTGAGGCCTCTAACCTGTTGGATGACACATTGGATGTAAAGGGACGGCTCGAGTGTTAGGGAGCAGTCCGCGATAGCTTGGCTTTTTTTTTTCGGTCGCACCAGCCTTGTGAAAAGAGACTGAGAGTTGTGATGGTTGTGATGTCAGGATTTGAAAAAAAGAAGGAAGATGTTTGGCTTTGAGATGGACAAACTCCATGTTGTCAGCGAACAACGTTCACATTATTGCCTTCTCAGTATCTATTTCGAGGAGGCAGCTGCCCCCTTCTTGCCTTCCCCCTACGCCACTGGAAAGCCATGGTCACAGGACCTCACCTACCAGTAAGCACACACTGTGGTGTAGTAAATAAGGTCCAGTCTTGACCTGCCATTGGTTTTGTAGGGATAATGCTTCCATCACAATGCAATGAGAATATAGTGGAGGGGGTGCATGTTTGGAGGGGACAAGGATGGGTAGATCGTAGATGATAAATACACAGTCTTTGGGGCAATTTGTTTGGGGCGTCAAGAACACATTTGACCCTAAACAGGGCTAGCGTTTACCAAAATAAAGCTCTGTGGTCGGCTGTTTAAATGTTCATATTATGCATAATACAATGGCTTAGCTTTTTAATGAACTTGTTAAATTCTTTAGAAGCCTAGCTCTAGCCCTAATTCCAATGATAAATTTAGAAACAAATTTAGGGGTGTACTTTTCAGATTAGTGAGCTTAACACACGTGAACGCACGCACGCAAGCACCAACACATTTCCCAGCTATCATTAGGGACCCATATCGCCGGCTGTTGTATGTGACATCACCTTATCTTGACGACGCTGTTTCAGAAGGCAAACCAGATCTTCTAACCCTCAACCCATCTGTACACCCCACACACATGATGGTCATTGCCAAGAGGAAACATCTTTATTCACGATGTGTCCAATAAGACAACCTTGAAAATGAGCTTGCTTATTTGCTGTGGGTGATTGTTCAGACCTTTCAGATCCTGAGACTCGCTGATAGTAAATCTGCCTTGCTTTTTATTTGTTTGTTTGTTTTTGTTTTTTGTTACATTTTTTCTTTTGCTTCCCCGGCGAAAGAGTAGGACGGATAAGGGAAACAGTCGTACCAGGCAAGGCAGTCTTTACGCAGAAGGACCGTCAAGACCCACTGAAGCTTTGGTTTTGTTTACTCAAGTACTTCGTCCATCTGTTCATCTGTCCATTGAGTCGTGTGCCATGAGGGGTGAAGTTCTCCCAGCAAAATGCTGGCTTGGGGCCGAGTTATCCATGCGTTAGTATCATGTTCTCTCTTTCCTGTAAGACACGTCTACCTTGCTATCTTAATTGCCAATTGTATGTATGGAAAGAAGATACCATTGTTTATGAGCATCAGGTCTAGGATGGTCATCCATTTCCTCGAAGAGACACACTTTCTCTCCTCCCAACTCCCTATTTCCAACACTTCTTCGGTCGTGCTAATACAACTCTCCCCTCTTCCCTACCAACAGCTCCCCCAACACTATCGAATATCATTTAAATGGTTATGTGAGATGAGGTGATGTGATAAAAAAATGAAAAGTGATTTTCTGGAGGAAGGGAGGTGGGCTGGTGCTGTCTGGCTCCATGCTGTAACACTGGATTTCCAATACCCGAGACAATAAAAAAATAAACGACGCAGCTGTTTCTAGGTCCATAGAAACCCAGTAACTCTGTCCGCTGTGATTGATTTTGTACCCAAGGCAAGAAGACAAGGATTTATTCATGTTGTGCCAGGTCTACAGGAAATATTTCTTCTCCCTTTTTTTCATTCGCAGTAGAAGTTTTCGATTCTTTCTACCTCATCAGATGTATGACCTTCAGGGTCAGCGTCAGATTTCCTACAAATAAGAACAGCTCCGTGAAAAAAAATTCATTAATCTCCAGAGGTAAAAAAGAGGAAATCATTTACACTGAGAAAAAACTATTTTTCTGCGAGGGAACGATACTCCAGATAGAATGGAAGCATAAACGCTTGAAATACACAGGCCACAAACATGTCTTCATGACAGTGACTCCCCTGGCACACAGTATACCAGGCGACGACGATGTTTACTCCCATCACTGACAACCAGTCGAAAGGCTTAATAATCTCAGTCCAGCAGTTCTTCTTCTTTCTTTTGTAACGGTACTCGCTCGATTCGCAAATCCTTCTTATATTTCCATAGAAGGCCCGGTTGATAGGCCGGCATATTTCAAAACATTCATCTTACTTTCCTGTGAATGGCTCGTGTAGATATTGAAAGACAGCCTACCCTCCAGAATAATGCTTAGTGGGGTAAATAGTGTTTCTCTTCTAGCTCTCACTGCTAGCTACAAGGTAATGAGGGAAGGCTGAGTGCAGCAACTAGTGCTGATTAGCATGTACTGCTAGCTGCTAATTAATGAGGGAAGGCTGAGTGCAGCAACTAGTGCTGATTAGCATGTACTGCTAGCTACAAGGTAATGAGGGAAGACTGAATGCAGCAGCCAGTGTTGATAAGCATGTACTGCTAGCTATAAAGTAATGAGGGAAGGCTGAGTGCAGCATCTAGTGTTGATTAGCATGTACTGCTAACTACACGGTAATGAGGGAAGGCTGAGTGCAGCATCTAGTGTTGATTAGCATGTACTGCTAACTATAAGGTAATTAGGGAAGGCTGAGTGCAGCAGCTAGTGTTGATTAGCATGTACTGCTAGCTGCTAATTAATGAGGGAAGGCTGAGTGCAGCAACTAGTGCTGATTAGCATGTACTGCTAGCTACAAGGTAATGAGGGAAGGCTGAGTGCAGCAACTAGTGCTGATTAGCATGTACTGCTAGCTACAAGGTAATGAGGGAAGACTGAATGCAGCAGCCAGTGTTGATAAGCATGTACTGCTAGCTATAAAGTAATGAGGGAAGGCTGAGTGCAGCATCTAGTGTTGATTAGCATGTACTGCTAACTACACGGTAATGAGGGAAGGCTGAGTGCAGCATCTAGTGTTGATTAGCATGTACTGCTAGCTACAAGGTAATGAGGGAAGGCTGAGTGCAGCAACTAGTGTTGATTAGCATGTACTGCTAGCTGCTAATTAATGAGGGAAGGCTGAGTGCAGCAACTAGTGTTGATAAGCATGTACTGCTAGCTACAAGGTAACGAGGGAAGGCTGAGTACAGCAGCCAGTGTTGATTAGCATGTACTGCTAACTACAAGGTAATGAGGGAAGGCTGAGTGCAGCAACTTGTGTTGATTAGCATGTACTGCTAGCTACAAGGTAATGAGGGAAGGCTGATTGCAGCAACTAGTGTTGATTAATATGTACTGCTAACTATAAGGTAATGAAGGAAGGCTGAGTGCAGCAACTTGTGTTGATTAGCATGTACTGCTAGCTACAAGGTAATGAGGGAAGGCTGATTGCAGCAACTTGTGTTGATTAGCATGTACTGCTAGCTACAAGGTAATGAGGGAAGACTGAGTGTTGATTAGCATGTACTGCTAGCTACAAGGTAATGAGGGAAGGCTGAGTGCAGCAACTAGTGTTGATTAATATGTACTGCTAACTATAAGGTAATGAAGGAAGGCTGAGTGCAGCAACTTGTGTTGATTAGCATGTACTGCTAGCTACAAGGTAATGAGGGAAGGCTGAGTGCAGCAACTTGTGTTGATTAGCATGTACTGCTAGCTACAAGGTAATGAGGGAAGGCTGATTGCAGCAACTTGTGTTGATTAGCATGTACTGCTAGCTGCTAGGTAATGAGGGAAGGCTGAGTGCAGCAACTAGTGTTGATTAGCATGTACTGCTAGCTACAAGGTAATGAGGGAAGGCTGAGTGCAGCAGTCCGTGTTGATCAGCATGTACTGCTAGCTATAAGGTGAGTGTGACAGGTGTTTTCTCGTTTTGTCCTCACGGTCAGCAGGCAGGTGAGGTACATATCAATACTGGAGCAAGTGTTTGAAACACAATGAGCCCAAGAAACATTGGAGTAAGTTAATTTTCACAGAAGGCTGCCCACACTTTATATATATATATACTAAATAAAAGACTGTAAAAGCATACATCTCCCAGAGTGCAATGAAAGAATCGGTTGAATGGCCAACGGAAAACATTCTTCTAAAATACTTCAAGTTAATGAACTTTTCCACTTACGAGGGGTTTGACGAGATAAGCATATTTTAAACCTTTATATATATATATATATTGGTATAATAAGCAAGTATACTTTAGAAAGTTTTTATTCCCAAAACTTACTGCCATTTCTCGGTTAGTTTATCGATACGGTTTGTGAGTTTATTTATTAATCAGCCATATCAGTCCACACAATGCTCGTCCTTCTTACCCTCCCCCTTCTGCTCTTGCTAATTTTCTACCATGTTTCTCTGCAGAATCCCTATATTTTCTATGTTCTGTTACTTGGTGTGTTTTTGTGTTTTCCATCTTTGTTTTCTGTTTGTCGTCAGTACTGTCGTTTATTCTTACGCCCCTCGTGTTCTATCCATGTAGTCCATGTCTCTTCCTTGTTTTTAAGCGCTAAGAGCATGCTCTCTATGAGTGTGAATATGCGCTCTACAAATCTTCATTTATTATTGTTATCAGCTTTATATCATGATGCCTTTTTTTTATTCTTTTTCTGTCCTCCAGCCATGCCAGGATACGAGAAGCCCAGGCTTTCGCACAGAGTATCCCGGATGTTGAGTAGAAGTAACTCCGAGAGGTAGGTGAATGTATTTATCGCTCTGCGTGTGTGCGTGCGTGCGTGCATCCGTGAAAGAGAGAGAGAGAGAGGAGAAAAGAGAAGATCTAAGGAAAAAGGGAGGGAAAAATGCGGGAGGGGACGATTTGCTTCCCCAGATCTAGCAACTAACAAGATAACAGCCAAGCGGCTTCCCCAGACGAGATCCAAACTCAGAAACCCGAGTATCATATTGGGGACTAAACCGCTAAGCCACTGCTCCACAGGGCTGGGTGGGTGGGACAGATCGCGAGGAGTGGTAACATGGGCTCATATACACCAATCAAAAGCGGACACAAGCACAGTGCACGTGCATTACAACCCATATTCCCATATTTGATTCGCTTTTCGTCTTGGGTCGGGTGACGCCGTCCGGACCATTTTGGAGGGTCTTAGAGAGGGGCCGCTTGTCTGCTGTGTGGTTTATGTTCGCCTGTGAAGAAAGACATTTGAGCTTTTGACGACAGCCCGGCACCTAGACTCGGCATCAACAGCGCACTGCCTTTACCGACTTGTTTAAACTTGAAACCTCGGCTATAACATGATTCGTAAATCACCCGGGGTTCTTTCCCTTTCATCTATACATCAAAATTTGTGCTTTTTTTATTTGTTTGTTCACTACTTTCGTCTTTATTTCTTTCCCTTCACCCTTTTATTTTTTTTCGCTCCTTCATGTTTTCATGTCCATCTTAGTTTATTTCTTTTATTTTTATATCTTTCTTATTTTTGTTCCATTCTTTTCTTCTTTTTTGTCTATTTCCAGTCTCTTCTCCTAACTCTTTTATTTCCTACTTGTTTTCCCCGCCATCGTTTCTTTCATTTGTAATCTTTCTTTGCCAAGCGGTTTAGCAGGTATGACAACTCCTTTTCAGAAACTGCTGCCTTCATTACCGGGTTGTCAACATCTTATATTTTGTTGAGACCGTAGCAGTGAATGTTTTCGTTAGTGTTTTTAGACTTGTCACGTGTGTTGTTAATTTTTATCATTGAGTTTTTCATAATGTCGCCTGTTCAACAAGTGAAAGGGAGACGAGAGATAAAAAGTGGGGTTTAGAGGCGGCGACAAACTGATGAGCAGGCTGTGAACCTCTCGTGGGACCCTTTCTCCAGCCACACCCCGGCCTTCTGCCCCCAAACTTTAAAAAAAAATTCTTTTAATCTCATTTAGCCGTATCGGCAGAGTTTGCTCTAGCTGCTTTCAAGACCTACTATCTTTTAACAAAAATTGGCACAAGATTGCTATAGCTTAGAAGCAGTGGGCCTGGCCCACCGGGCCAAGTCTGGCTCTATCGATGAACAGTGTGCCGAGACAGGATGCGTCCAGTCCTTGACATTCTTGTGAGGAGTTCTCGAGAGACACTTCCCGGTTTACTAAAAGGTCTGAATATTTAGGCTGCTATGACTTTGAAACGTGCTGCTCACAGACGGTCTGTACTGGCCGTAATGTCCGAAGTCACCAGGTCACCAGTAGACACCATCAGTCTCCACACCGAAGTTAAACACTACGATTGCCATAGGTAGTTAGATAGTGGTGATAACTTTTTATGCCTTTCTACATATCTCCACTCAGGCCCGCCGAGAGCTAGAACGGGCCCCGGGGGCAGACGACCTCTCCGGGCATTTTCTAATTTATTTGTAAATTATTTTCCCAGTATATAAAATAATGTCTGCTTACAATTTGATTGACCAAGACCGGGCCCCCATCATAGCCGCGGGCCCGGGTACAGCATCCCCCCCCCGTCCCACCCTTTCGTCAGGCCTGTCTCCAGTAGAAATATATGAATACAAGGTATAGAGGCTGATAGTCTACATGTGGATATCGTAACTTTTGCCATAATTGCTTAAGATCCATGATAGTGTCATTGTAATTGTGTAATTATGAAAGATAAGTAATGCTGTACATAAGTAGAAGTACCTATATTAGTCTAGTGATTTCTGTAAAAGTCTTAGTTTTGCTTTAATCCTAAATGTGGGAATGGTAAACGGATTCCAACTCCAATATTAAGGACCTTTTGATATACAGGCCAGTGCCAATATGTTTTGTTTTAACTTTATTAGACCACCAGGAGTCGCCACAAAAGTAGAGGAAGAAACGTGACATAAAAAAGAAACGAGAGAAAAGAAAAGAAATGCAGCAGCATGCATCTGGGAGATAGGGAGAGAGCGGTTCTGTACACAGATTTATGACAGAATTTCTGCCTCTATAAGTATATAGCCCGGTGATCTTTCAAACATCTACCTTATGCAAGGATTTCCATCTAATAAAGTCAAGCAGCATCCTCTCTCTTGCGACCTCACCATTTAACAGTCAGAGCTCTTCTTCTTACTGTTGGCTTTATTGATGTTTTATTGATGCTGAATAATAATAATAATAATAAAAATAAAAATAATAATAATAATAATAATTGTTCTTTAGCTGTCTGGTTCTATCCAAAAGTCGCATGTAGATTAAGCTCATTGGCGCATCGGCGAGTCCACGTTTCACATCCGTAAAGCAAGATCGGTACCACAAGACAGGCTGACTGTATTTTGTTGTAAACCTGATGTTATGGCTGCGCCAAACCCTGTCGAGTTTACCCATTACCACTGTTGTTGTCGCGATCCTGATGTGGATCTCTATCGTGGAGCTACCGTCTTTGGGCAGGGGGGGGGGGGCTCTCTAGTAGTTAAAACTGCTTGCGCAAGTGGACTGGGTTGGCCTCTCGGTCTGACACTGGGACATGCTGGATCACATGATCTGAGTCAGCAGTCCAGTCGAAATGTAGTTAGGACTTCCTTTGGAACGGTTGACGTCGACGTGGGCAATACTGAGTGCGAGTGTATCGGCAACTGAAGATAAGATTAAGCAGGGCTTCTGCTAACGCAAAAAATTGCGTAAAGTACGCATTAAAAGTTCGGAGGGCCCCTTCAATTTTCGTCAATCTGGTCCCAGGAGACCCATTCAAATTTGGGCAAAAAACAGATACAGAATTGGGTAAGTGTAGTGTCTGACATCGAATGCCAATCTATTGTCGTCTGCTACAAGGTGAGAGTAACTTCCCTTGCACTGAGTTTTTCCCCTTACCAAAAAGAGTTCCATTAACCTATTTCCAAGATGTCGTTGACAGCGTGGTTAAAATCATCGTCTCAGAAACGGAAAGAAAGTGAGGGTGAAGACAAACAGCAAGATAATGAAGATCGTGAACCCTCATCAGCATGCCCCGTTCCATCTAGTACCTGCGATTTTTTTCACATTGTAAAGTGACCCCTTAGAGTTAGCCTGGGACCCCTTAGAAATCTGAAGAAGGGGTCCCTGGGACCCCAAAGAATTTAGCCTTAGAAGAAGCCCTGTGATTAAGGATTGTTGTCAGGTGAGATTGAATAATTAGCTAACGGCTGTGAAATCGTGCCACATCGCTACTCTGTGGAAGCCGACACATTCATCACCGAGTTAACTGTCGACAGCATCAAAACAAAACCACAGATAAAAGGTAACACCATTAGAAAACAATGTCATGACTTGTATCTAGCCAGTCAACGAACCCCTCATGACATGAACATGAAATCCAGCCGACGCCGCTAGGCACTTAGCTAGATGGCTTAGAGGAAGTTGTATTTCTAGCTTATTGCTGATAAAGCAGTTAGCATCTAGCTCCAGGAAAACTAAGCAAGAAGTGCGAAATACCGTCCACCACATCATTTGTGGGAATCTGACGATAGAGGGCGCAGTCCTGACCGGTGAAGTTTGGCACAGACCTTCGAGAAGCCGGCCAGACTTTGTCAGAAAGAGGAAGTTGTCCGCCAAGATTGGAGACCGACAGAAAATGTACATGACATGCACATTACGCGGGACTCGATGGCCATTCTTGTCCTACCAGTGTCAGAAAAGGAGGCCACCAGTTAGTATCTCAGTAGGAGTTTAAAAAAACTTGCAAATGTAGAGCTGTGTGATTTTCTTTGTCGTTCTTTTAACAGGATGGTGGTAAAGTTTTAACCTGTATTCTATCAGAAATACGAAATTCTTACATTTTTTAACAATCAGAAATAAGGAATTCTTTTGCAAGTAAATGCTGTTTCATTATTATTATTACTATTATTATTATTATTATTATTATTATTATTATTATTATTATTATTATTATTATTATTATTATTATTATTTTGTGCTTTGAATTGGTCACTAGTAACAGTTCTTTTGCATTAAAGCTGATAAACAAAAAATTTAAGTTGTAAGATGGAACCTAATTCTGAAGTATTTTTTTAGGTTTCAGATTTTGAATGCATTATTTAACGTTTCTCTTTGTAATTGGATTTGTTGCTGTTCCAATGCCGAATACAATTAAACCTCCATTTCTCTGAAACTAAAAGAGGAGATTTTTTCTGCTGTTGCTTTCTGTTTGAATAAAAAAAATTCCAGTCAAAATGTAGGCTTGTTCGTCTCCTTACAATCGTTGCTGAAGTAAATATGGTACATTCAAAGAATCGCATGCGTCAAATGCCTCAGCAACCATCTTTTAAAGACCTACCCGATTGGTCCGAGTTATAAACAGATTCTGGTAGATAAAGGTAACATAAATATGTTCTCTAAATTTCCGCGCCTGACACACAGCGGCTTATTTATTATCTAATTTCAAAGTTGGCGATTTTCATGTTTAGTCAACATGTACTTTGAAATCTCACTCCCGCTGTCTCGGTAAGCATTTGATGGCAACAAGGTGGAGCAATACATCGGGTTCACCAGACAATCTGTTTCTCGTGCTTTAGTAGTGAAACGCTGTTGTCAAACCTTGGAGGTATTAAACCTTACATGTTTGAACCTGCGGATTGTGAAGGTTCAAAACCCCAAACACAATACGCTCAGGCAGCAGACGACGAAGAACGACTTCCCAATACCACATGGTAAGCATCGCTAATGTTCGTCAAAAAGTTCCGGGTGACCGTTATAATTTATGTTTGTCCGTTTACTTACGTAATGTCACAAAGTGTGAACATTTACCTTTGGGACTGATTTGCATAGTTGCTTACATGGTTGTTGGTGTCCATAACAGTAGGAATGAGAGAGACCTTCGCCCGCAGAAATTAAAAACAAAAATAGAAAAGCAGAGATATATTTCGGCAACATTGTTGTAGATATTCCTTATCGTGTGCACATTACTAACAACATTTTGTGTAACCGGTCACAGCTACTATAATGTGGCTTGAAAAGTTGAGTTTGAAGTACATTTATCAAGATAACATCACTGTTAGTGCAGCTCCTCTGTGTTGTTGGACGAGAAGAAGCATTCTTCTGTATAGTAGGCACGGTTCTTGGAAGAAGATGACTTTGTGATACCTCAAAATCCTCTTTCTTCTTCAGCGTATACATTTCTCGGTAACATTCAGTAGCAAAGTTTGGTTGGCATACGACAGAGCATTGTGTGCAGGGAAGTCAGCTCTCCACACACGAATAAAGTTGATCCATTGTCTTCTCAAGGATGAATCCTTTGGGAATGTATACACAGTAATTCCATCACTATGTTTTCCTTCGTATTCAACGACAGCACAATAGTTTCCTTATCTGATCTTGGGCTTTCGAGATTCGGTATTTTCTGGGCAACTTGTATCAGCGATGTTGTGGACAGCCAGTGCTACTGACGCCACACACGGTTTCGACCCCAGATGGAGATTTGAACAGGCAAGGAAATTGTTTTTATTTAATTTCTTGGCATTCGTGTTTCTTCTTGTTCGAGCCATTAATATGATGTGAAAGGAGTGTTTTAAACGAGATATGTGTCATCAATCGGGTCGATCTTTAAAAAGAGGTTTGAGGAATGTCCTGGACCAAAAGTTACACACAGGGGTAAAAAAAAGGAGCAAAAAAACAAAACCAAACATCCCAAAGACTTCTCAGAGACCGAGTCCACAATTTGGCTGTGTCAGAAAGTTTCCTTGTCTCGTTCTATTTTTCTTCCAGGAAACCAAGGGTTTTTTTTTGTTTTTGTTTTTTTTGCCACCTCGGACCGTTTCGTTCCCCTTCCTTTACTTCCCTTTGCCTTTCTTGGCATGCAAGTTTTGTTTTGAGGAAAAAAGGAGACGAGCTCTTTTGCTGGGTAAAAGTCTTTTTGTTTTGTTTCTTTTGAAAATTGGAGTTTGATGGAAGCTAGACGTGCCATCGATTTTCGCTGTGTGCGAAATTTGCGATAATACAGCCGTGTGCTATGTCGATAAAACAGACCCCCTCGCTGAGGTTTTCTCTGGTTGACTTTCTTGTCGCCTTGGTAATCCTCTGCTGAGAGCATTGCGAGTTGTAAGTTGTGTTTGATCGTGGTTTTGTGGATGAGGGGGGCTGTTGGACGAAGACAGGGCTTTAGTCTCTTTTGAGATGTGAATTTCATTTGTTATCAGTGTTATGCCAACAGAAACTGGTAACATTTAAACCCACACCAAAAGTTATTTAAAGGGATGAAAATGAGCACAACAAAACAAAACAAAAAAACACAACCAAACCTAAGGCCTCTTTTTGAGAGCGAGTCCACCATACAGCTGTCCGAAAGTTGTCTCGTTCTATTTTTCTTCGAGGAAACCAAGACTGTTTTTCCGTGTGAACCTTGATTTAATACGCTGCAACATGGAGGAGATATATAAAACTTTGTACGTGAAAGCAAACATGTGGATACGTGTATTGGACACTGTACGCTGGATATACATAGACACATGTGAAAAAAATGTGTGTGTGTGTGTGTGTGTGTGTGTGTGTGTGTGTGTGTGTGTGTGTGTGTGTGCATTAATACACTTTCATACATTTATACTTACTTCCATGGACAGAAACATAAGCTGAAAAACAGAAAAGAGAAGGCATGGAGATGGCATCCGCTGTATCAGAATAGGATTCTCTTTCGTCTTGGCCCTGACGCCCCCAGGTGACTGCTCTGATGCACTCCTTGCCACACTTAGTCCCATTATCCCGCCATATTGAACACTTCTGTAAGGATCCCACGTGCGGGCCCCGCTAATTCCCCGAGCTCTTCTCGTGGCATTATTTTGCCAGAAAAACTATTTTCAATGACCCCCCGTCTCTCCAGTAGTGTCATCCAGTACACATAGTAATAATGTTAACTTATATAGCACCATATCCTGTCCCTATGGGCTAGCTCACACATCCACACGCACGCACGCACGCACGCACGCACGCACACACACACACACACACACACACACACACACACACACAGGGACGCAGTATAACCTGTTTTCAATAGAATGCCATAAAGGGTGATGAAGGATCTGTAGCCAGCAGGTACTCGCAGCTTGATTCATTCGAAAAACTGTAATCCGTGCTGTAGATGCTCCTAGCCACACCAAAGTTCCAGTCGTAGTTCGAGTATTGTGTGTGTGTGTGTGTGTGTGTGTGTGTGTGTGTGTGTGTGTGTGTGTGTGAGAGAGAGAGAGTTTTGTGTTTTTGTTTTTTGTTTGTTTTTTTTGCTGCTCACATGGTAGTCTGCAGAATGTATTTTTTAAAAAACCATAAAACGTTCACAAGTCGTCGGAAGAGAAGCAGTGCAAATCCAGCTATATAATATATTTAAGACGCAATATTCCAATCCTGCATTGTTGTCATGGAAATAACAATACACATACTGCGGTATTATAGTGGGGCTGGCGCGCGCTCACACACACACACACACAGTTTAACTAATACACACACAATGGAACTAAGACACACAAAGTATCGTGGAGCATGCACATTGGGATATTATCGTACAGCTAATACACAAGACATATACCACGATATGCCTTTGTAAGGAGTCACTTGTTTATCAAGTGTACACCATTCGTCATGCTCAGTTCGATTCGGATATTGCGGTCCTTGCACAACATTATGGCATCGCATGGCTTACAAGCTGTTCATTCCGCGAATCTCTTTAATTATTTTTTTTTTTTTAGAAAAGCAACTTGTTTATTCACTTTGGGTGTAATTTCTTCGCACTTCTGAACCCAAGGCTACTTTGTCACAGCCCGCGTCTCAATGAACCATTGTGAGGCAGCTTTTTGTGATCAACGCTGTCAGAAGAGGGACACAAAGGGGAGCTAAGCGCGTGGTCTTAGACTAGAGATTGAAAGTAGCCGTCCTTTGGCGGTCAAACTACAGGGGGCGCAGCATTTGTGAGCTGTTGCTACACATCGTACGGTCAGAATCATTGAGCAAGATGATGGTTAGTCCCTCGTGGTGTTTAAATTATCACCAAGAATACTCTTGGATAAAATTTGAATGCATAAATCTTGCTAAGCTGCACCATCATCTTTTGCATTGACAAGTATCTCACCTTCTTTGACTTGAGAACTTTTCGAAGAAACCAGACGAGTGCATCCTGTTTTATTGTGTTTTCTCCCTGAGAAAGCAAATTACAGTGTCCTACCCTGATGTCATGTGCCTGATAAACCCTACGTGCGCTGTTATCACGGAATATGAACAGATTGTCGCTTACCTCCTTTGTTTTGAGATGAAATAAGTAAAAGAGTTGAAACGGAACGTAAAAGCATCCAACGATGAAAGTTTAAAGGACAAACCGAGCGCAACTTTTTTCTTTATGATCGGGTTAAGTTCGTTTTAAAATGATATTTCCCTAAAATTTGAGTACATAATTATGCTTACTTTCAAAGATATAAGCCTTCAAACATCGCATTCTCACCTGCCACTAGGAAAGCGGGAAAAATTACTCTCCTGTCCTGAAGAGTTCTCTGACGCGCATTGAGTATTTGTAACATCGTGTGTGCATGTCTTCAAGTCAAATGAAACATCGCTCAGGTTGCCATGTTCAAGAAACGAGTTTTTCCCCCAGAAAATTAAACAGCTGATTTTGGAATACAGCCCTACAGACTGGAACTTTATTTAGAAGTTTCAAATGAAGATAAAAAATAATTAAATGGTCCAAACTGAGTTCATTAAGCAGACTGTAAGTCGATCTTCTCCGTATCAAAATTTAATGGGCAACGATCACAGACATTACAGTTTATGTTCTATTATTACTGAATATCTGTTACTAAGTGAGCGCATTTTAGTTAATTTTCCCAAGTGTTTTATTGTTAATAAAGTTTCGTCACTTCCTGTTTTCTCGACAAATCCAGGTGTGCTTAAGAAAAAAATATTAATATAAAACCTATCATGCCTTTTTATCATAAAATACCTCCGGTATATGTTTCTGTGATACTTTGTGCGCTGTTTACAGCGAGTTTTGCTCGGCAATCGGGTTGGCCTTTAAGAAAACTGAGGATCTATTGACAATACATCTCAGATACTGAGACAGCATCGCGCCCTTCCTGCGAGTTTCAATATGGCGGTAATTAGCTTCAAGCAGAGTTCGCCATGGTCTGTCCATTAGTTTCAAATCAATGATGCACATGTCTTCTACGGTTAATAACTGCAGGCGGGATGAGAGATGAGATGAAATATTCAAAGCCCAGCTTGAGGCTACTAACGTATGTAATTGAGGTGGTCTGGCACCTTTCCGAGGGATGCTTGCTTGAAGATCCGACACCACTCCTAGAAGCTCGCGTCGTCAGCTAGTGTCACTGAATTCAGAGACTGTAGTGTGTGGAGTGAAAACCCATAATAGAAGAAATCTGTCGTAGAGTATTATCAATTATTTCTCACTTATTCACACCGGTTGGCGCGAATATACCTACGTACATACATACCAGTTACAATAGTGAATGATACGTACGTTCATATATTGGGAAGCGGATGGCCGAGTGGTTAGAGCGCTGGCGTCCGAACCAAGAGCGCGCTGGTTCAATTCCCGATAAGCGCAGCATACTTCCCCCAGTCGACCCAGCTGACGGGAATGGGTACCTGACTCCATAGAGGGTTGGGGAAGGTTAAGACAGCGAGTGAGAGGAGATTGGCACCACCCTCATGTAAAAGCTGGCCCCGATATACCTCACTCCCCAACGACCTGAAAAGATTATGGGATGACCTTTTTTATATTGTGTCAAATCAGATTTCTTTAGGATTTATGGAGAACTTTGTTAAAGACTAAAAATCAAAGCAACTTTTTTATGCCATGCACCTGTCATCATGAACATCATTATCATCATCTTTTTGTTCCTTCTTCCTCCTCCTTCTTCTTTTTTCCTTCTTTCTCTTTCTTTTTCTTCTTTTTCTGCTCCTCCTCCTATTGCTCGTGCAGTTGTCACGTTCTCTTGCCCGTACTGTTGCAGAAACCGAAGCTCAAGGACATCGACTGGCAAAAAGGGAGGAACTTTTTGTCATCAGCCAGGCTGCAATGAAAACGCCATTGTGTGTGAACGTCTCCCACCACACAAAACAGCTTCATTCATTCCCCCCCCCCCCGTGCGCGTTCGAATTCTTGCGCACATGCAAGTTCGCCGAACGTCGAGGGTGAGGCTGGCCGTGTTACAGGGACCTGTCCCCGCTGGGAGCAGCCATCTTACAGCCACGACCATTCACCAGTAAGGGTGAAAGTCATCTCTCGGTCTGTGTGCTGCAGTCAACTATTCTCAGTTTAGTCTTCATCCTCGTACTCGCTTTCTTCTCTCAGTTATTGTCTTTTTCTTCTACTTTCATTTTCGCTGTTTCAATGTCAACAGGTTTAATCCAAGCATGAAATCTCGATGTAAATACATCATAACGAATTTACTGTATGTCATTGACAAAAATGTAAAATATACAGAAGAGTATTTAGACAAGATAAAGGTTAGCTTTTTAAATAAAAATGCAAATTGGTTCATTTGGTTCATGTTAAACTTCAGTGGGAATGAGAAAACATTTCGTTTATATAATATTTATGTAAATGGATTCTCTGCAGGTTCCTTCATCGTGTTTGGTAGATTTCCATGGCAATGAGTAAACGTTTCGTTTGTATAATATTGATGATGGCAAATTTTCTGCGGGCTTTCTCATTGTTGTAAAGATGTCGCCTGTCATGTTTATTACTGAGCCGACCAAACCTGTTACAAGCTTATTGACACACAAGAGACTTCCATATTGTATGGCGTGCTTCTCAAGTATATCTGTGTTTGGGTTGACAGAATTTGTTTATTTTATTTTGATTTTTTTTTTTTTGGTAAGAAGCGGTGTACTGAGGGTCGTTGGACCCAGGGTGTAGCGAAACAGTATGCGTCCCCAGCCCTTCAGTTATAGAAGACAATATGTTGAGCTCAAAAGAAGGTGGTTTAATGAAAATAAAACATTTCAAGTAATAAACAGTTGAAGAAGAGAAATATGTTTCTAATTAGCGTTTTATTGACAGTAAAGCCGTGCAATGTGATAAACAAATCATCATCATCATGTTGCGGATCGACCTGTGACGTAGTTTAACCTTTTAGATGCTATTTTCTATGCAAGGGAGTGAATGCAGAGTAAATGAGGATATTAAGGATTAGGGAATATACTACAACGAGTGGGTACTGTGTTCACCCAGCAGAGTGCAGAAATTGTAGTATTGTCAGGATTCGGAGCTCCGATCGTCAAACGGAAAGAAACTGGTACCCCGCGAACTCCGAAACGAGCCTTGTTACCTCGCCTGGTCAAGGTAAAGACTTTTTAATACGTGTATAACTTTATTATAATTAATATGATGCTGTATCAACGTATTAATATAAAGATACAGATCATTTTGATGGCGCACCTACCTGTTTCTTTTTGTGTAAATAGCTAAGTGTGGTCGTTATGCTTGATTATCTATTAAGTTAGAAATGAGAGTCAAATGCGTTTTGAGGACTGGAAGAAAAACATGTATTTAAAAGTAACTGACGCCCAAAGTACAGGTGTCATCACAGGGAAGAGCATAAACAGTTTTCATACGACCCCTTGAGGTGTATGCTGTATGTGCACGAAGTCTGCTCCGGCTTCAGCCATCCTCTCCTGACAATCTACAGTTGAAGTACATTTGTGGTGACCTTGTTTAGCGCTCGACTACACCTCGACTTTCACGTGTTAACTCTCTGAGTATAGCTAGTTGCTCACTTTTGGTGATCCTCTTCGCTGACTACTACTGCGTGAGAATTAATTTTCCTCGCTCTGCGTTATGTGGACATATTCTGCCTGCTGACTTTCTAGAACTAAGAAATGTTGTGTTGAAAACTGTGCCCGGTGGGGCCTGGGTTCCCCCCATCTTCGACTCTATTTTAGACCAGAGTACTCAAGAGTACTGTGAGTATATTTCTAAACCATTTCTTTGCTGGACGCTCAGTCCAGGATCTGACCAGTGCGAGATATTGAATGAAGACTCGGAGAGAATGTTTAGGGGTGAGATGGGTTTAGTTAACAATGCGTGGTGTTTTGGATCATTACTGGCCGTTCAGTTCTGATTGGATTGAACTTAATGGCTTAATAATTTTGAGTTGTTTGTGGGTATCGAGTCTATTAGTGTATACTTAACCTGTTTTTTTTACCCTGTGAGGGTGAACAGTGTCACATTTTGATTCAATATATTTATGTTAATTGTATATTGCCCCCTCCCTGGCTGTGATAACTCTGCCGTCTGGAATTTATCCACACTACAGCTGGATGTACGTGTCAAGCGTAGCTTGTCCATATATTGCATTCGGTGGGGTTTGTTATTTGATATCTTGTGAAAGTCCTTTGACCAGGTGGCCAATACACACGATTGGCAGCCACAGGCAATAGTTGTGTTTTCTGTTGAAAGAATGCGCAACTCTTGAATGAGCGAGTTGAGACATTCGTTTGTGACACCTCACCATCAGTCATCCTCCCTCATAGTACACCACCACCAACCATTACCAATCATCACTCATTCACCTCCGCAAGTTGTACTCCATTAATGTTGACTTAAAAACTCTTTGAACTTATCCAGATCGTCCAACCAGATTTACACTCACGGACCAGGTCCTTACCGTATCCCCCCAAAACCAAATACAAAATTAAAGCATCCCAGTACTAGTTATATTGCTACCAAGGACAGGTGGAATAAGGACTTGCTGGCGCTAAATTTGATTCTGAGCTGTTTCTCTGGTGAAGATTGTCAAGAAACACCTCTGGTGTCGCCCGATTCACACACAGTCACTCAGTCACCACACGAAACATTTACTCATTCAGCCATAGGTTACTAACAGCCAGTCAAACCACGAAAGTGTAACAAAACACAATTTAAAAACATAATAAACAATTGACATCCACACAAATAATTGTACAAACTGCTCATTGGTGGTTCCTAGGGCAATTGCCATACATACCAAACCCTTGAAACGCCACTGTTCGTAACTTTATTCTTTGAGGTAGTTCTATGCACTTGAAAGTCTTGACTAGCTGTATTTCTTGAACACGAAAGGCAAGTGTTTAACCACGGGCGTGTATAGGTGGATTGCTGTCTGACTGCCTAGACCAACGCCGAGCCTCTTGCGAAGTTCTCCACCGTTAGTCTCGGCGAGCCTTAACAATGAATGTGAATAAAGCGGAAGCTATATCGTCGAAAGCCTAGTTCTAGTAGTTAAACTGAAAAGTGACTAAACCGGAAACTATATCGCTGTATCACTTCACTAAAAAAATCGTCTGCAAGCAGTCCAGTAATACAAGTCCGTGGTCTAACTAAGTTAGAGGCGAGGTAGGGCTTCCTGTCCCTTCTCATCCTCCCTGACTTGTGCATCACGGGACACCCTTTCATGATGTCGCTCGGTCGCGAAGAAAACAACGGCCGGTTTCCATCACTTCAGCCTCCTATCCAGGGACTGACCTCTCCCTCTCACGGTCCTCGGAGACATCCGAGACATCATTGCAGTGCAACCTTGGCGATGCAATGCAATACTTGTAGCAGAGACGCAAAGGCTGCCCCCTGCGAGAGTCGCCATCTGGTGGCGAGGCTAATTAGCCTGATCGTCTCCGAGGCTAACTCGAGAGCCTTGCACATACGAGGTTATTTATGACGACTCAAGGGGTCTGTTCAATTAAGGGAGCAGAGCCAGGCAGAGTGGTCGCAGAAAATAGAGACCGTGACCTACCATCTACAGATCGAAGGCGTTGCCTGTAGACCTCTTCATTTAAAGAAAATGTAGGGGGAAAATTAGATTGTTAAGTGACAGACGGCAGAAAAGGAAGCACTGTGGGTTTCGATGTGAAGGGAAGGCAACAGAAAAGGGAAAGAAGAAAAGATAACGTTTGATTAAAGAGAAATTCAGGATTTTTTTCATAAACTATACACAGCACCAGGAAACAGCTACGATTTCTCATCACAGTCTATATCTGTTAACACCCGTTAAGTCCTCCCTTTTACTTTTACTCAGCCTTAGTTGCTGGCACGGCGTTAAACACAAAAAACCAAGTGTTCAATATTTAGTCTACGGATTCGCTATTACACATGCGCACAGCCCAAACGGAAGTGCCCGTGGCCCATTGCCAAGCACTTCAGCAGTTGAATTATCTGTTATTTTAGGTCAGTGACTTCACCTACTTGGACAGTTTTAATAGGGCTGAAGAGAGATGGGGGGAGAGAGGGAGAAAAGTTAAAAAAGCCGTCCACGGGAATGACGCCTTGTGTCTTGATTTCACCTCAAATCAGTCCAGCCTCTCTTTCACATCAGCAGTAATGTCAATAGATGTGGAGCAGCACCGCCTGCTCTCTTTCGGAACTTTATGGGCAATTTTGTGTGTGGTAAGGAAGTATCTTATAACCTCCCGTAACCCTAAAGACCGACGTAAATGTGTGTGCGTGTGTGTGTGCGCGTGTGTGTGTGTGTGTGTGTGTGTGTGTGTGTGTGTGTGTGTGTGTGTGTGTTTCATAAGGTGGCTGCCACGCCGTCGTACGTTGGTAACTGTATTTTGATATTAGCCGTTACACCGCAGCAGCTGTGTCGTGGACTCCCATGCGAGGCTCGCAAAACAATCTAAAAACCAACAAATGTCATGGTGCCGATCGAACTCGACGCAGTGAATAGCTACTGGCCATGCAATCAGATCGGTCGAATCAGATGAACAGTCAATTTCACTGGTCTGGATAGCCGTGTGGCGACCGAGTGAAAAGGGTTTTCATATTACAGCGTCTCGGATTTTGCCGGAAGGAGCTCTTCACTTGCAGGAGGCGCGAAAGAAAAATGCAGGCTGTAATTGTCCTCCAAAAAAAAATCTCACCGTCTCTTACTAATGAAGCCCTTCTCGCACCCATCCTCCTCCAAAAAAAAAATGTTCTTGCTTTGATAAAAATAACTTGTAACACTTAAAAAAGCCTAAAAATGATTTATCGAAATAGGCAGTTATTAGACGCAGAGCCCGGATGTGACATTTAAAAGTGTGAACTTACAGTAGGTAAGAATTTAACTGCACATTTGCCTCAGACGCATAAATAACCTTCCATCCAACATAATATTAGTAGAAAATATGTTAGACTAGTCAAAAAGTCTTTGGTAATGATGACCGTGCGATACTGAACCTTCTTCGTGATGATCTTATTTCAAAGTCACGGTCTGTTTTACCCTTAGTACAATACTTTTTGTTGAGTAACAATATAATAAGAAAAACATTAACTTACCAACAATTTCAAATGTTAGGCATGAAATCGGCAGCATGAGCTCAAGAAAACAGTTTGCAATGTCGGATAAAATTACTCAAAGAAATCATCTCGAAGATAGCATTACTCAAGTACTGATACACGCGAGACACACGCAGACGTTTCCATTAATCTACTCAGAATCATTGCCACACTGTAACACTCAATACCCACACATAAAATCACCCGTGAAGTCATATCCGTATATCATTATTCCTTTTAACTATTATGTTTGATATTAGTTTTCCTGAGGATGAGGAGGTCGTTGATTCATTGTCGGTTTCACGTGTGTGGAAAAAACACAGAACGTCCATTTGGTCAACAACTTCGGAGATAAAGGCATAAATGTTAAAAGGCCAAATTTGACTGTCTGCCTGGCTGCCTGTATGTCTTTCGGTTATCAGAGTGGGAAATTAGAAAGCCTCGAAGTCGCCGACTAATAGATACCTGATCAGACGCCGTGAACCTCCATTTCTGTGTCTCGGAAAGCTCTCATGAGGCGAAAGTTTGGGCTGAGGACATGGCAATCAGGAGACATCATGGCTCCTTGCCTACACAGACATCAGGAAGTTGTCATTTCGATTCCTGAATCAGGCTGTTGCATTTTTCTGTCCCTTTTTTAAAAAGAGACTTACGACTAGCAATTAGCACCAAATCAAAAAGTTAATTCGGTAACAAATATCTATTAATACTTTTTCATATCTTGTACCAGGTTTTATCCAATAGCTTCTGCCCGCCCACGACACGCACACGCAAGTCATATAATGCATACAACACAAATATGCAGAAAAACACATTATATGCATGTATACAATATGGGCATGGGCACGCGCACGCACACACACACACACACACACACACACACACACACACACACACACACACATTCCTGTCTATAAACTCTGTCAATCTGTAAAGTTTATTCACAAACAACCTTCTCCCTTTAGTGAGAAAAATGTTGGCTGCGTAAGATAAGCAACGTTAACAAGGGCGAAAACAAGTAGATTCTCTGGGAGGTATAAGCAAATGACAGAAGGAGCTCGATCCTTCTCTCTATCCGCAGACCTCTCGAACTGCCCCAGAGAGGAGGCGGGCGAGATATCGCGTATCTGTTAAGTTGCCTGGAAACGCAGGGCTCTGTCTCCCTTGTCCTTGCGGCGATGGCAAGGCAACATCATAATCTTTTGTGTTTTGTTAAAAAGATTTCACTGGACCCCTTTTGGGGGCGAAAACCTGACGCCGAGCAAGCTAATTACTAACTGTTCTGCACCTGCCACACAATTCAAGCGCCTGAGTGTGACTAGGTTTACAATCTGCTGGTAGAATCGTGGGTGAGCACAAGATCCGTCTTTGCTGGCGCGTGGGGTTGATGGTTAGTGGTTGGCAGAAGTGGTAATCCGTAGATTATTCGAGGACAAATAAGTCAAATAACATCTTTACACAGCAAAATGGCATCATATCAAAGAATTTACTTGAATGGTGAAATCCATATAAACTAAAAGTAAATAAAAGCCTGGACAGTATTTCAAAACTCTACACCAAACATCTAATCTTGTCATTCTTAATTTTGAGAAAGAATGAACAATAACTACAACAACAAAAAACTCCAGGCCTACTGATCTTTCTTTACAAAGGGGTATCCCTCTCAGTTGCTCGCAAAAATAAATAAAACAGCTTCTAACTTTTGTCAGGACCCTGCAAACCTCTCCCACGAAATACTAAATCCATCAACATCTGCGATGTTTTAAGGACAAAGAGGTATCTCAATGTGATTTTGGCGGTCATGGCCTTTTCCCTTTAACCACTGTGTGTGTGTGTGTGTGTGTGTGTGTGTGTGTGTGTGTGTGTGTGTGTGTGTGTGTGTGTGTGTTCAGCACACAAAGGAAAGGATCTTCAATAAACACATGCAACCTAAGAGTTGCGATATTGCCGCAATTATTTGCCCCTTCACAGCTCATAGCACGATCTTTTCCACGGCTACGTTGCTTGGAAACTTAGACTTTAACATGGTTAGACACTGACAGAAAATAAGGGTCTATAACTCAGAAACAGAATAAGGACAGGAAGAGCGATTTTAAGACAGTACAAACAATCTCATTTCTGCCCAAAAGGCCTAACCACCTAGCCAAGACCAAGAGCAGGAGATGGTTTGAGTGAAATTAAAAGCAGTGTCCGACTTCAAATGCTATCAGCGAAACGAGTCCTGATTCCTGCCCCGGAAATGTCCTTGTTTTCTGGATAGCCTGTAGTTTACAGAAATAAATAAGTAAAGGGAAGATAAATGGTGGTGTTTACTTCTCGCAGCGCGCAGTTCTCCCGAGGCAAGATGCAATCCCCGAAATTTAAGATCACGCAACCGTCTTCGAGCTTCTCATGTGTCAGAGAGGTCAGCTGGTACTACAGAAGGTTCAAGGTTCACAGAAGTTACGAAGACGACTCCAGGCCAAAAGGCTGCAGGGAGGATTTTTGTCGGTTGATTTCTTTCTTAATTTCCGCCCCGTCATGCAGATGTCTGGGCTCGTAGAATACTGCGAAGAGGGCTTGCTGCCACGGTAGACACTTAATGAAGTTGAAGTGAACGATATTGTAGGATAATCATCTTTGGAGCTGCATGTGCCTGAATGTGGTTATTGGGCTATTGTATGATGTCGTATGGTTGCGTTGTTCCCGTAGCCTTCTTACTGATCTTGCTCATCAGCACTTTTCACTGCCATTGTCACTGCCTTTGTTGCTGCTTGTAATTACCACTTGTAATTTTATAACTTTTTATTTCGTTTACTTTCGATATAAGTATGTGAATTTTCTGCACAAGAAGCCTCCTGAAGTTTAGACTGGACTAAACAAAAGGAACAAACCAACGATTTAGTTTTTGTGGAGAAGTGGGTTGAAAAGTGTTGTAGACGAGAATTAGTATGTAACAGAGAGAAGGATGAGCCGGAGTAAGGAAGGGGATAAGTTCTTAAACCTGAAAACTTCGTAGCTATTGAGACTGGTGATTGGTGCACTCCACCGTGAAGCAAAAGATAGCTCGTTCGAAACCCACTCTGGCTCGTTGGTTGGAAAACTCCACCCTCCACATCCAGCAGCTGTCCTTATTAGGAAATATTTCAGCACTCTAGAACACATTCAAGCATATACAACACAGTAGCGTTTGGATGGCAGGAAAGTGTTCAGAAATATAACATTTTGGATAAGAGTGAGGAAGGAAGCCTAATTTATCAAGAATCATGCGTGCTTACGCGTCTGTGCCTGTGAGTGACCAAAAGATAGAAAACTGGGAGAGAGAGAGAAAACCATATCTCCCCAGTAAACAAGTTATGACAGACGCAGTTAGCACGCACTCCTTGCTCCAGGATCTCAAAAGGACGAGCTCTCCTCGAGGGATTCCAAAGGAAATCGATCCACGCTTCATCGTTTCTAGATTGTGACGTATTTCCGCAACCGTCGGGCCACGGAACTGCTAACTTGGACAGGGCAGAAAGACTCATGCAGACAGACAGACAGACAAGCTGTCCGCCCAGCTGGAATCGTCCTCTCTTACATTCTCGAGCATTCTGGGTAATAAGGATATTCTTGCGGAGTCTTTGAGTATTGATGAAAATCTTGTCACGGAAATCCAGACGTTTGTTAGCGAACCCCAAGTCGCGCCAGGGTAAGACGAATTAGGTTAATTGTTCTGGTGGCAAGAAGGCGTCTAACTAGCACTTCATTTAACACAACGCGGAAAAAAATTGAAAAAATTATAATAAAAAGGGAAATAAAAAAGAGGAAACAACTCTCAACTCTATTTTTTTTCAAACATGGCTGGAGTGGGGAACTGGTACGACAAATCTAGCTAAAACAAAATGCGAAATAAGTTATTGAAGGATGAACTAAGAGCACCCCTCATCAATTGCCCTACATTTTACAATTACTCCTCATTTTTATATAATTAAAAATAAACATCGTGTTACCTATTTTATAACATGCCTCCACTATGAAAGATATTTATTTCTATATAATCTTGTGTGCTTTGCTTAGCTCTCTTAATAAACATTTCAAGGGATTAACATATACTTCGTATACTTTCCATTTATTCAAATGATTTTACATATGGTTTGTATATTGAATTTTAATGGAGACAATTTTACAGTCTAGAAAGTCTCATCGTTAGAATTCAGTTATCGGTCAAATTTTGTACACCATGTAAGAAGGCAATAAAAAGTCCATAAATTTTGCAGGCAGTTTTGAAGTGTACCTGAGTCTCTCTACACTAATATTACAAGTTTAGAGCTACTAGTATTTTTTCACCTTTCCATCTGCGTTGTTTCATGTCAACCACCTATGTGCTATTGGGAGAGCGGAACCGTTTGGGCACGTGACCAGTCTCAATACGATGCAAATTGTCTTTGTTTTTCGGCTTTGTTTGCCCCGAATTGTTGGTCAGACATCGCTAACGGCATGTACTCACACAGTGCGGAAGGGGTACTTGAGAAGGTAGGGAGAAGGGGGTAGTTAATGGTTGTAGCGGTTGTGATGTTGACTGATCAAATAACGTCTGCTGTGCACGCTCTTGGCTTCACTGCTGGTCTTTAATCACCTGCCATCCACAGGGGATGTTACAGAAAGCTGAGTAGTATTCAAGCCTGCTGAACGACCAATAGCAATATTTAAACGGCGACATCAACATCAGTAAGAAGACGAAGGAAGAAAGAAGAAGGAGGAGGAGGAGGACGAAAAAGAAGGAGGTCGAAGAAGAAGGAGGAGGAGGAAGAAGAAGGAAGAGGAGGAGGAAGAAGAGGTGGAGGAGAAGGAAAAGGGAAAAGAAGAAGAAGAGGAGGAGGAGGAGGAAGAAGAAGAACAACCATAAGAGCAAGAAGAAGAATTTTTAGTGGATAAACTGACAGGAAGTGTCGGATGTCGCTGATCCTGTGAACTCAAGGAAGATGGACCTACGGACTTCACTGATGTGAGATTGAAGACACAATAGTGCGTCGAAGATAACACCGAGACTCGGGACGGTCTGGGAAAGATAGTTGTTCACCCAAGAGCAAGTAATTGAGGACAGTACATTTTCAGATTATTTCTAGAGGTTCTTGGAAGCATAGTATGCTTTCATCTATATCTTTTTCTGCTATGAGTCATTTGCTTCTGTATGATTAGACTGGTTTTCTAAGGGCGCTGGTCAGTTGTCTAGCCGGCTAGGAAGTGTCACTAGAGTGACGGCACGGATGAACTGAGATGACTTAGCTTCAGTCTCTTTCTTGTCTCTAGTCTGGGGATAGTCCTGAACGTGACAATAACAGGTTTGTCAATCGTCACTCACGTTACTGAAATATTTGCATTAAATCTGACCTGAAGGTCCTTGTTTGGCTTTAAGGAACGAGTCTTAAAGGTTAAGTCGATCGCAACATTATTCTTTATGATCGGGTTAAATTCATCGTAAAATAATAATTCCCAAAATATGAGTACATAATGATCCTTAATTTTAAAGATATACGCCTTCAAACATCGGCATTCTCACCTGCAACTAGGAAGGCGGGAAAAAATACTCTCCTGTACTGGAGGTTCTCTCACGTGATCGAAGTATTTGTAACAGCGAGTGTGCATGTTTTCGAGTGAAATGAAGAAACATCACTCACGTTGTCATATTCAAGAAGCGATTTTGTTCGCCCCAAAAATGAAACAGCTGAATTTGGAATACAGCCCTACAGATTGGAACTTTATTGAGAAGTTTCAAATTAAGTTAAAAAATAATTAAATGGTCCAAACTGAATTCATTCAACAGACTGGTAAGTCAATCTGATCAAAATTTAATGGTCAACAATAGATACAACTGACTGCTGATAAAAAATTGTTAACAATTAAAAATGTAATGATAGTTTGAAGCATGTTTATCCATGTAAAAACTTATTTCTTCCTCATTTAGCTGCGTGCAACTTTTTCTATTTACTTACTGATACTCGCACGTGTTCCCATTTAAGGTCCTTATAATATGTTTGTCCCCCTCAATTCTTTTTTCCCCCTTTTTTTAGCTGTTTCGAACACGCGCATCAACGGTGCCCTCACACTGTCAGTTGTTTTTAGCATTATGCTGGATAAACATACGACTGATGATGTTGTGTTTGTGACTGTCACAAGCTTTACTTGCCGGCAGGTGGAAATATGGCGGTAGAGGCGACCACACGGTCTTCTAAATGTCTAAACTCGTCACATGATCTTTAAACTAGCCAATCAAACATCAAATATTAAGCTTATGGTCTTATGAAAGCCTCTCTCAGTCTGGTTAAAACATTTATAAAAATTTTACAAAATAAATACAAGATTAATAAAATTAAATGGCCTACTTCCCATTTGAAGACGTCTGAGTCGACCGCTCCCCTTGCCTGCAGGTGGAAAGATGGCGTTACTGTTGTGACCATTTAACTCAGTTTCGTCTGTTCTCTTTCTCACTCAATCTAATGAGGCCAAACTTTCTTTTGCTACTTCGTTTCCGTTGTCATCTTCATTATCACCTCTTGTCCCCAGACTGCTCGGACTGCCACGACAGCTGAAACGCTTTTTTCCCCTTTGCCGTAGATCTTTCATGTTACCTTCCTCCAGGGAGCATGAAACAGCACTCAAGAAGGACGAACTTTTCCTACACACCTTCACTTATTCATCCACAGCCTTTCTCAGTTTGAGAGGGGGAAAAAAACGAATGGAGCGGCGAGAAAACAGCGAGAAATGGGCATGTGAAAATACAGGGGGATAAAAGTCTTACTTTTAATTTTCCAGAGAACTTTCAAGGGCTTTTGCCGAAGGGAGGGTTTTGAGGGAAAAAAACAGGGTAGAGCTTTCACGACGGTGACAATAGCTGCCTTTTGAAGACTGCAGACTGCTTCTCTGCAAAAATGCCAGCACATCAACCCTTGAGGAAAAGCCAGATCCGTTCAATTCACCTGTTATCCCGCTTTCAGCAGCGCCTTCACTCGTGGCAGCCTAAGTGCCGCCTGTGCTCTTCCTCCCGACAGTCGAGCGCCGTAAGGACTGAAGTACAAAGTGTCTCCATGTCACGGAACCATAGCGCAATGGGAAGCAACTCATTGCTAGGGTTACTGCCCTTGGAAAGAGACCACCGAGCTTAATAACGAAAATAAAAAGACGCAGTGAAGGGTCGTTCACTAGTGAGAAGCTCAATTTGTCGGCAAAAGAAAGGACACAAAAAGTTTTTTTAATGAGCAAACACGCAGCAAAAGAAGCCCACACAATCAACTTCGATTTAGCTGTAATTTGTGACATGCCAAAAATATTCTTCCAATGACATCAGCAAGCTAGCTATCAAGTGACCCCCCAGTCAGGCAATCGGCGGAAATTCCAGGCTATAATTACCTGAAATTTTGGAAATGTTTCACCCGTTTAAGTCCTTGCAAGAGATGTTTTTTTCAGACCTCTCAGATGTGACTTTATGATCTATGAGGCTGTATTCCGTAGCCTAATTACAGGCTAGCCCTGGCTCCAAGAAGTCTTTTATACTTTCTTAAGATCAGTTTGTTGGCATTTTTTATTATTATTATTATTGCCGTGATATAGCCTTAGGTGCTGGCACGGCGTTAAACACAAACAAACAAACAAACAAACAAACAAACATTATTATTATTATTATTATTATTATAAGATGTGAAGCATTTTCCAAGAGTGGTGTATAAAATCCACTGCCGGCTCTGCCGCTTACCGCGAGTGATTACCAGCTTGGCAGCAAAACCTTGTAACGTCCATGAATTTCAAATTTCATTCCTCTCTGGACAAGCCGAATGAAATGGATTAACTTGGTTTGTCGTTTAAACCACGGCTAACGCCCTCCTCATATCGACTCTCGCGCAGACCGAGATTAGGCGATTGATTACGTCAGGTCCAGGGAAGGCGTTCGATTGGCTGTCACACATGCGCCATCCCAGAGGATGCTATCTGGGCGTAAAAATGAGCCGTTCATTTCCTACGAGAAAGGATATGAATGCATGCGAGAGATTCGATTTGGAACAGAATAAAATAGTGAAAATCGAAATGTGGAATAAATTTACGAAGTGTAGTAACACGTGATGAATATTGAAATAATTAGTGAAAGAAATCTGCCAAACACGTGGAAAGACAAATGTACGAAAAAAGTGAAAACAAAAAACTGGCGATGGGGAAGCGTTGAATGAAAGAAAATCGTCGGAAGTAAAAAAAAAAAAAAAAGGGGCATGCAAACAGTTGTAAAACTTTTAAATTTTCCGATACTATAAGTTAACTTTTTCACATTTCTTGAAATGAAAGAGTTCGACCATAATAAAATGATGACATTTTTTTATTGTTTTATATTTTCTCCAGAGCACTTAATAACATCATAAATAATAAATATTGTAAAGCTCAAGAGCTGCGTAATAAACTTTTACGACCAGTAAAAGCAGGAAACGTGTCCATCTCAGCAGCAAAAGGTGGAGGGAGGGCATTGCTAATGACGATCAACCACGGGATCAGTAAGCTGATATGGCGTCAACATCGACAATATCCTCTCTAGAGGACAGCGTGACCTCACTTCCGCCACCTCCTCCACCAACCATCCATGCAAAACTCATTTCTCCCTCCCCACCTCCTGAGTCATTTTCGCTCTTCTTCGTCCTTTTCATTTCGCTCCCCAGCAAAGTTAGTCGGCTGTAAAAGGAGGCAAACACATCCAGTCCTGGACATCGGCGTGCGAGGCCTTCCTCCTCATCGATCTGCTGCAGCGCGATTCAGACGTTAAGAAAAGCATGTGACCGTCAAATTCCATTAGAGCGCCGCTAGGACACTAAGCTTGAAATTATCCACTCCCAGAGCTCCTCACCGAGCAGACAGGAAAGGGGTTGGTGTTCGAGTGGTGTACCAATGTACCATTCTGTCAAACGTATTGAGGTGGCGACCTGGCCAAGCTTCGTCTGTAAGATGTGAACTCGAATTCAGTGAACATGGCCTCACATGTAATGAACCTCAATTCGCAAACAGCGAACATGAAGCCGATACATAGGACATTGGACCTACGATCAATGACCATTACCCTACCTGCAATAAACATTGAATCCAAATATAGAGAAAAAAAACCCAAATACATAGAAAACCCATAAACAACCAACAAGAACCAAATTAACGAAACGGTGAACCCATCTACAACATTCAAGAACCCATACACAGTGAAAGGAACCTACATACAACAAATATGAATCAAAATTCAACAAACATAAACCCAAAAACATTGAACAATGACAGTGATCATTAGCACAAAGCAACACGAACATAGCTTGAAATATAGACACCCTGGATCACGCGGACAGTTATCAGTGACACTTATCAGTTTAGTGGATTTTGAACATATGGTTGGATGCAGGGACCCGACTACCAGTAAAACCACTTTCCATCTCTCGATATATACCGAGTCTGTATAGACAATCACTCGAAAAATATCTTTTATTTTTATCAATTTCAAAATATTCTCATTCTGCTTGATTCCAGTCAATAACATGTTATTGTTTTCAGCGGCACAGACAAACAGAACGAGATAAATGCACTGATAATATCAGCATCAAGTATCTTTTCCACTGTTCTTTGTAGTAATCAGCATCGTACGAGTATCTTCCTGGTATTTTGTCTCTACTGGTACTTTGATACAAAGAAGAAATTTTGTTCTTGTGTCTAGAACTTTCTACAGTCTGACACTCGAGATGCTGGTATTCTACCTCAGTCTCAAGTATCAACTATTCAGACTCGCTTAAAGGCGAACTCGAGTCAAAAATGTACTTAAGCTTATTGTGACTGGCAGGTTAATAGAAAATGTGGAAGGACACTTGGATTGAAATAAATTCTAATTTTTAACTTCAAGGAAAACCGATGCAGGTGTGTAAGTTTCACGCAAATGAAGCATTGCATTAATATCAGTCCTATCTTCGTCACGTTGAGAGAAATGAGATCTTCAACGGCTTGGGCATGGGTGATCAAAACGGACTTTTTACGCTCACAATTTGGAGACCTATTGTCTGTTAATGAACTAAGCTCGATTATTTGGCAGTCATTTTCCATTCTGGTGGGTCTTTAACCATCACTTGACAGTCACCACCCGCGGGACGCTGAAGAGCAGACGTCCAGATCTGAGACAGCTGGAAAGACAACTCTTCGGGAAAGACAACTCTTGAGAACATGCGCATGCTACAAGTACCTGTCTCCTTGTCCCCTCGCTATACTTTCCACAGAACTTCTGTCCCCTTAACGAGACAGCTTTGGTTCGCTTCGATTACCGGCAACCTTTCGTGTCGTCTGCTTAGCCGACGACGCGTGTGGAGGAATTTCTTCAGCACAAAGCCGTCCTGTCGTCCATGTGACAACTGGGCGGCAGAGGACTAAAGGGGACGGACAAACAGCTTCGGGAGTTGATGATTGGAATCCATTAGGCACAGAAGCGAAAGTATATTTTTCTAGTTGTCTAAGAGCAGAAGGTGGGAGAGGTGAACTTCCCTGCTTCAGATTCTATACCCCTAGACTTTTAGAGGTCTGGAATAAACTGACAGGCAAAGGTATTCAAAGAGAAAGGAAAGGTTAACTACAGCTGTACAGATAAAGGACATGAAAAAGGAAAGAGGGCTTGAATAAACTGTTAAAGTTTGTCTCGTCTTCCTCGTATTTCTCTCTTTTTCTGTTTCTTCTCTCAAGTCCCTACTAGTGTTCCTTTAGGAGAGCCTCACCTTCAAGGTAGAGTTAGTTTCGAGTGAGTAAGTTTGTTAAAAGCTACTTGCTTCTAAAATCTGAGAGAAAAGTCATGTACCATTTATATCAAACCAACCTTTTACAGCTCTCACAGTCGCAGTTGTAACCTGGGTGTTGGGAAGATGCAAAGCCCTCGCATTTGCATGTAAAGCTAATTGTCTCAATTCCTGCTTTCCACGTGCCATCCACGTGACCTGAAGATGGGTTCGACATCAGTTAACTTAATGTAATTTACCTACTGTTGGAGCATTTTCAGTTGTTTAAATTGGTGTTTTTTTTTCTTAGTACAGGCTGCTATACTATACACTTGATAGCACCCGAGCCCTAGCAAATAAATGAAGTTGCAGTGTCTTGTGTTGCATTGAAATCAGCTACAGCTGAAGCTAGAGTATACATTTTAGTCATTCAACGTGGGATTTTCTATAAAAAAATTAATTAATAAAAAACAAATACAACAGCTTTACTTTCCAATAACTTGTTGGAAACTCTGAGTTGAATTCGATGTAACGGTTGAGCGTATGTACATAAATAATTCAATAAATTGCGAATGAGAAAAATCAACATTTTGAGATGAATATAGTTTGGTTTATTTATAGCTCTATGCCTGAAGCTTCCTGAGGGACATTTGTATCAGTGCATGGACTACACGAGGATAAGGTAATGGTCCTCCGGCTTATTGAAGGAATACTAAAGAGGTTGTTAGCTGAAATCGCTAACATTTATTTCACTACAATAAATAGGACTAGAGTACTCGCTGTTCCTTTCTATAAATGAAGATACAATTTGGGCGATTTCTGCTTGCATGGTCCACAACGGAGAGTAATAAGTGAGATAAAGAACAGATGAACATGTCAGTCACGAAAAAACTATGATTAGCACCCCCACCCTACTAGAGAGATCAAAGAACTTTTTTATGCATGAAATCTTTGATGTTAATTTTAAGCTAGCATCTATGACTGCCTTAAAGAAAGGCAACTGGCTTATAATTAAACTTCCCCAAAAAGTTTACTTTAAAGCGTCCATTTTTTTAAACTCTGTTAAAAAATATCCATTTTTCCTGAGCTTGTTTGATTTCAGGGAGAGATTGTGATTATGATTATCGTGTTTATGTCGGCAATTTTATCTTCTCATCCTAAAAGACTAGGATGAAGGCGCAAGAAACACGATCAGCTAATTTCTTTTTATCTCGCATATTTATATCTGGAAAAAGTTCATGTTCCGGATTTTCTCTAAAACCCCGAAATTAAAAAAAAATATTAATTTTAAGGCTATTGTTTGACATGTAATGAAAAGAGAATTCTAGAGAGTTTGCTTCAACTGTAAGTACGCTGCATAAAGTTTTTCTTAAAAGAAACAGCCACAGACAGAAAACATTTTTTTGTTAGAAAAGTGCTAGTAGATACTACTCTCAATGAACTGAAACAAAAATATAGGTGGCACACTCAGTAAAAGAGAAAAATTGCTAATGGCATCAAGGAAGGATGGACGGTTAAAGCAGGTTTTGGATTTTAGGAAAAAATCCAAGACGCAAATTTAAAGTAAAGTATATCGGTGTATTATTTTCCATATACATATATTGCTTTGAGTTGTGTATCAGGTGTTCGTGTTGTGTGTCAGGTGTCTAAAAGAAATAGTAACGAGAGGGGCAGCACACTCTTTTCTCTGGTGATGACAATCACAGTAAAGGTGGAGTTATTAGTATTGTAGTGGGGATGATGGTGTCAACAGAAAACACCAGTCAGGTGTAAGCGCTCCAGTTGACTGACATGATTTGAGAAAGTCTTTGAAACTGAAGAAAATGATTAGAAAATGTCACACTTCATCATTACCAAACTGGTCATGTTCAGCTACATTTTGAAATCTGCATTTTGAAATCTGCTTTTCACGACACCCTTATCAAAAAAGTCAGTGTTGAGATGTTGAGAGTGTATCTTGACATTAGGTCCTTCAGACACGTTACAAAAAATATTCGTTTTCACTCCCACATCTCCAAGAGCTGCCATGTATTAAGAAAACATCTGGGAACACTTAACTGATCAATAAAGATGTTATAAAGAGAGAATCGATCACAATTCTGTCTTAAGAAAACTGCAAGTTGACGAATAATACGGTTATCGTACCTCATCAAGCCATGATGGTGGTACATTTGTAACTGAACGGTGAGGCTGTGGCTGGGGGTACAGTCGCAGTCAGAACTCAATTTGGTTTAGATAAATGTACACGTGAGACTAAATGAAAGTTATAGAAGTAAAAGACGCTGTTTATAAAATGCAAACTTATGGGCTCAGAATGGGAGTGACATCAACTGCCAGAGATCTTGTTATTTGTTTGCTAGTCTACATTCTTTTCTGCCCGCGTGTAAACTCTCCTCCCCGCCCACATACACGCACACACGCACGCACACACACACACACTCACACTCACAGAGCCCATCTGAAAATTTCCTACATCCTGCTCCTTGCTGTTCGGGGAACCAAAGTTAATTTTTTTGGCCGTTGAAGAGACACCAGCACGTCACTCACTAGTCCCTGTAACGTCACCCTTTTCGCTCGTAGCCGCCGCTTTCTCACCAAACATCGAACGGCGCCCCCCCCCCCTCACACCACTCCTCGCCACTGCCCCAAGAAGTTGACAGTTCCTGAGTCGCCATCCGCCTCGTCAAATTTTTTTCTCTCTTTTTCTTTTGTACGTGAGTCCGCTAACGCCGCTCAAGTTTGAACTACATTCAGATAATGTCCTTTCCATTGGAAGACCCTTTTTGGTGGCACCAAGGCACCCGTCTGTTGCCACCGATCGATGCCGGGGGGAAAAAAAGCCACGGACACCGTTTTCCGTGGACATGGTTTATTTTTCTCTTTCAGTGCATTTGCTTCGCAAAGACTGTTATCCAGCAAGACTACAGAATCGCGTGCTCTCCGCTAACGCCAAGACCCATCAGAAACAAACCCCAAGATGACAAGCTGGTTGAGACATTAGAACCGCCATCTTCGCACACTGAGCTCGTGTCACGACTCCGGATGTTTGCTCCAAGCTTTGGCGGAAATGGGTGTCGTCTGCATCCCTCCTCAGCATCTGTTCTCAGCTCAGCTCTCGATATTTTTATCAATCTTTGGCAGCTATAGGCGTTGTTTCTATGTCCACCCTCAGAGTCTGTACCCAGTTTGTTTCTGGGCATGTGTTCCAGACCTCGGCAGTAGTGAGGATTGTCTGTTCCACAATCTTCAGTAGCCGTACTATGTTTGAGCACCAAAGGGATTTATGTCCCCCTCTGCTCCTAGCATTTGCATCAAGACCAAGTACCGCAGGGCGTGACTTGCAGACAAAGATGAGTTACGATGTCGAGTCTTCAAGAGGCCACCAAGTGAGTCTGGCCCAAACTCCCCTGACATTTGCCGAGGGCGACTTACACAGGACTCTCGTCTGCTCTCCTCACAGAATAACATGACTTCCGTTTCTTGGCTACTTCAGCAAAAAACCCTTAGAGAAAAAGATCATCTTTTTGCTTTGCTTTTACTTTATTAAGCCAGGTTTGGACCAGCCCATAAATTTCACGTGTTAGAAATAAGTTTGTAATGCAGGAGCTTTTATTTTTAGCCCATAATGACCATCATCATCTTCACCCGCCTCTTCATCCTTTTCCTCCTCCTCCTCCTCCTCATCTTTTTCTTCCCCCTTCTTTTCCTCCTCCCCTTCCTCATCATCGTCTTTACGTCCCTTCTTGTTATTATCATCTTTATCATTATCATTATTACCTTCACCTTCGTCCTCCGCATCATTTCATCATCATTATCCTCCTCGTCATTATCGTCTGCTGTATTCTCATCCTTTTCCTACTTTATCATCCTCATTCTTCTTTTATTATAATTATTGAATCAGTCCTTTGCCATTCTCCATAGAACACAAGCCTAAAGCACTTTCTCTCCTGTGGTTTCGCTGCACTATCCGCTCTCGTCTGGTTCTGTAGAGCTAAACAAAGTTTTCTTTCTCACAACTCCAATATTATTCCGCTGCATACGATGCCTCTAGAGTTTCTCCACACGGGTTTTTATGACAGACCTGGGGCCGTTGTTATGACATGAGAGTAAGTCTTAGCGCTAAGGCAACACTGGAACACGAGAAAAATCGTGTCGTCTCCGAAGTCATAAAGCGGCGTCCAGATCCCGCAAATGTTTTACCCCGGAAGGCTTAGTTATAAAGTGGTGACAGATATGCCCTGGGGTAAAGAAACATGAAGTGTCCCCGGAGCCTGGACATGACATTGTCCCTGCGAAAACAAGACATTGACTTGAGTTTTTGCTTTTGCACTGGGAAGAGGACTTACTCTCTCTTCGTGGCTATGGCCACTGCTGTGTCACGTGATTCGATGTACTGTACAGACATTGACGATGTGTTTTTTGTACTTTTTCGTAGAAATATTATTACTAACAAATTTCTTCTAACAAAATTCAACTATGCCACATTTCAAGGTGATCTTGGGTATTATTTGAGTGTGTTGTCCACACACATATACAATGTATCTTATCTGTCACTGGGCGGATGAACATCATGCATGAAGGTAAACTTTCGACAAATTTGCAGTAAGTGCATCTTTTCAGTCAAAATCTGAAACGTAAAATCGTAACAGATTATCAAACCCTGACTCGTGTCACGTGTAATCATATCGGTGGCCAGAGATCTACGGCTAAAGGTTGGAAGCCACTGTTTGATTAAGTTTCGTCCCGTGCAACAAAAACAACTCAGTGCCCTTCAAGCATTTAGTTCTCATAAAGCGTAAATAATTCCGTTGGGAGGCTGGATCGACTGGAATCACCGGCAGCACGCTTTCCACTTTACGCTGTTATATCAATGTCTGGAATCCCTTGCAGCTTGCAATTTTCACTTTTAAGCTGTTAAAGTTGTGGCCAGAGTAACAGCACAGTTTTAACTTTACATTCTTGTAGCCATGTCTGAAGCAGAGAAATCGTTTACAAAAAACAGCATCCTTGTTGTCATGGAGATGATGATTTGGCTTCCCTAGTCTATGCTACCTCGTCCTCCACAGCAACCTTGAACAGAACAGGCAACCTGGGAGGACAACACGACTTCGATCCTCTACTGGGGCAAAATGCGCGGGTTTAGGCAAAAGGACAGAGAGGATGGAGTAGGTAGGTGCACACGCATTATTTATATTCATGTTTTATGTTGGAAGTGGCAGGAGGTCAGTCTCTTCTTTGGTTATCCTCACCTAATCAGCCATTTGCACGTTGAAGGAGTGGAATTAATCAGAAAAATATTTTGGGGAAAGCTCATCTTGATGCAAACAAATCCGTCTATCTACGCAATGATAAGTTATATTCCCTCGACTTGGACATTATAGTGATAATACATTTTTTTAATTCAGCAGCCTTGATATAAGAGGCAATAATTTCTTGTGTTTACATTTACATAAGTGATTTGTTTAAGTGTAAAAAAACATTAAAAGTGGAAATGTCAAAACCAAACCACTGAGCTGCACAAAGAACGGTTCCACACCTGCTAAAAAAATGTAACTCAGACAATGGAATCCGCATCACCCCAGGCGAGATGAACATTTTCCACTAGCTGTCCCTTTCGTAGCTTTTTCTTTAAAACAAAAACACGAAACCGTTTAAGATAAATGAAATGTCATAATGTTCTTTAGTGCAGCTGAGGCTTCCAAAACAAAACAAGCTTCAACATGTCAGTGGTGTCTTTTGCTTTTTTTCTTTTTACCTCGAGGACCTAAATACGCGCACAAACACTCTACGACAGCAGCCGCCCCTATCCTCGCCATTTATTTTTCTGTCGAGTCCTTTGAAAGTTAAAAAAAAAAAATCTGTATCCCTTCTCAGAATTCTGTCAACAAACAGTTAATATTAATCTTCGATGGATTTCCTTCTGTCCTTTCAGTGTCGCTCGAAGACCAGGACCGATAGCTGTTCATCTTAGTCCCAGTCTTCTCCCGTCGTCTGCTGGGTTTTCTTCCCAATCCAAGCTGCGGCCTGTCCAGTGCCTTTTCTCTTCCAGACAGTCGATCTTCATCGAACGTGAACTTGCGACTCACCTCTGTACGCGCGGCCTTCGATGGGCTGCACGTGATTAGCACGAGCCCTGGGGACCGCCATTACGTGTCGCGGACTCGCAGACATCTTCGTCTTCATTGCTGTCGTGCTGCTAACACTCGGCGCTCACCTCTACCCCTGAGATACGGCGTAGATGTGTTGGGAAAAGCGTGCCAGCCCCACTGAGTCGGTGAATTGCTGACCGGACTGGTGGCTAATCTGCTGATCCGGATTAATAAATAATTTTTAAATTAGATAAGCTCTTCAACAGACGCAGCTTACGCGTTGAAATGTGGGTTTGTATTTTTTAAAAAACTTGTCTGGATGTAGCTTCCAGGGGCCAGTTGCACAACACGTTTCTAAACCTTAAAACTGTTCAAAAGAAGCAATACCTCTTCTAAGCCATTTTGATGCATTGCACAAAAAATTGTACTGACAGGACGGACAGTCAGGCTTAAACAACTTTATCTTACTTAAAGCAGTTTTAGTTTTAAAAATTATAAAATTGTGGTGTGCACTTTAAATTAATTATCTAAATAGAGTTAAGACCTAAAAGTGTTTAAAATTAGAAATGTGTTGTGCAACTGGCCCCTGACCTTTCGTTTCTGTTTTTCTTTTTTATTTCTTTCATTCCCTCAAAATCACAACTAAGCCATTTCACACTTTCTGAGGGTAAACAAAGGTAAAATTAATTAAATATCGTTTCCTGAACTTTCTGAAGTGGTTGTAGAGGGAGGAGTTAGAGAATACATTTTTTTCTCAGCTTTTTAAGAGGGTGGGGATCATCAGCTCTACCTCACTGCTTTACCTTCTACAACCGTTTGTGGAGTCAGGTATTCGTTCCCTACATCTGATTGACTGGAGGAAGTCAGGTGCGCCACACGGGTATCGGCGCACCTCCGGGTTCACCCGTCAGTGTTTCTACCCACTCGGCTATCCGCTGAGGGTGGGGGGGTTTAAGGAGCTGGGAAGTTAGTCTTTTACGCCAGCGTATTCTAAACAACAAAATTAGGCATTAGAGGCATACATCTCCAAACGAAAAACCCAGTCCATTACTGACGTATGTGAGAACATTTTTGTAAAACTGTTTTTTTTCGAATACAGAGGTATCATGGGCAAACATCCAAATAAACCCCACCCCTACCCCACTGTTTTGATACGTCTTTGAGAAAATCCTTTTAAAATCGTTTTAACGGCAGCACGATGTTCGATTTCAATGTGCTTTAGTGTGATTTACAGAGCAAACATTCAACCACCCTCTCCTATAATGTTGGTTGAGTTCAAAGACGAACTTTTCACAAACCGCCGCACTAAGTGTAGGCGTGTTTCACGCCAAAGAGATTTTTGCATCCATGCGTCAGGTTTTGCATGGCTTCTGAGCTTGACCATCAATTTGGGATGCGACGACAGAGTGCAGAACTCTAAGCTCCATCATGGAACCCCTCACTGACTTGAAAACATGAATAACAGCAGTTACAGCAGGACGGCATCGACCTCGTGACAAAGTCGTGTATGGTGTATGATTTTCTGATTCGAAACTTTTACAATCTCATCTGCCTCTATCCTCCTTTCTCAGTTAGCGGCGCAGTGTAAACATGGATGATGATGATGATGATGATGATGATGATGATGATGATGATGATGATGATGATGATGATGATGATGATGATGATGATGATGATGATGATGATGATGATGATGATGATGATATTTTTGTGTTTGTATTTGTTCTGCGTTTTTGAATTTGTCAACCGTTAAAGAAAAAAAAAGACCAAAAGGATACCACAAGGCAGGTGTGTGCCTGAAAGAGGCTGCGTTAGGTCACACGGAAAAGTAGGTCTTAAGGCTAGACCTTAACCAAGCCGCCATGCTCGACAGAGGAACAGTATTTAATGTTGTCGACACATTCATCTTCCCCTTATTTTGTAGCTATTTGCCCCGACCTTTCTCCCCCTCTGCCTACATCTTTACATTTAATATCCTTTTGACTCTATACACAACGTCTAGACATGTAGGAAAATCCATTCACTATTTTGCGCGTGCGCGGATAAAGGTTAAGCCGTGCACCGCTGCACATCATTGTGAGCTCTTCTGTGTGTGCACCTGACTTTCTTTCTTTCTCAAAAACATCATGTTCACTTATTTTCCGTTAGAAATCTGTTGAACATTGGCTTTGCTAAGTTTTTTCCTTCTTGCCACCCCGTCTTCTTGTTTTTTTTTAAAATTCTTATTTCAAGTTTTTCCAGTATTTCTGCACAAAGGTAGAAAGCGATTTCAAACAGGAAAAGTTCACATCATATCCTATAATATTTTTTGTCATAGCAGACATTTATTATGATAGTGGGGTCAAATTCCTAGTCCTTGAGCTAGATACAGAACACAGCAGACCCACTGTCTCGCCTGTCATCTCCTCAGTAGGTTTTGCAGACAAGGCTGCAAGTGTTAGAGATGATGCCCACCCGATGAACCAGAGAGTCGTGCTCTTTGAGGAGTCGTCAAGAACACAGCGGGTCACGAACGCAGTGCAAGATCACATGAAGAATGTAAAAGCAAGTGGACCTTAATGAAATGCAGGGTCTGCTGAGGGGACGACTACACTAGACAAGTGGGTCGTAATGAAATAGTCTGTGAGGTGCCTGGTTGGGACAAAGTTTGCTTAGGACCAGGGGGCACTGCAACATTTGACAAAGGAAGTAATCCTATATTAACTCTGTATTTTTTTTCTTCACGAGACAACAAACTCAGTTTCCCTTTGGTCCTGCCAGCCTTCTTGAGTTGCCCTGTCTGCGAGAAATAAACGACAGGAGGTCGAATTCAATTGGAAAAATAAAATCTTGGCGGCAATTGCCAGACAGGAGCACACAACAATGGGATGCGGAGGAATACACAGACGGGCAGGGTAATGGAGGAGAACGTAGAGACCTATATAAAACATTTTATGTATGGTATGCATGTATCCCTTTTTGAATTAAATTTATTTTCGTGTTTCTTTTGTAAATGCCTAGCAGCAAAAGACGTACATGAATTTCTTTCTAATGAGAGAATCAAGTTGCATTGTATTGTATTCATGCTTGTTTGTATGTATTTCGTGTACAAGCATGTATATTTGTATGTATTTTGTGTATATTAAGTTTGGAATTTGTTTTTGATTCTTGAATTACGATTCTATGCGTGTATATGTTATGTGTGTGTGGTGTTTGTATCCAGATATTTCATACGTGTGCGTTTGTATGTAAGTATGTTTGATGTGTGTTTATATGTAAAGAAGTTTGATGTGTGTGTTAATTTATAGTACCTATGCCCGAATCCACGCAAGCATATATGCAATAACGCATGTAGTTTTCATTTGCTGTCTACATCTCTAGCTGGTTTGATGTAGCCGTTGCAATGCGGTGCCCAACCAAGCGTCCTGTTTCTGACCGCCTTCCTCGCCATCCATCGTCTGCCACATTTCCACAACCTCCCTCAATTGCACTTCTTCATCGGACGCCGGAAGGGCGACTGAGTACTATCTCCTTTCTAATTCAAGCTCTTCACCAAAGCAGACGAAAGAACGAGCCTCAACACGTTAAGCACCAGGTGGGTGGCCTCATCATTGATTCCCAAATCTGTTTCTCTGACACCGTCTAGGGGCAGACGGCAAAGTGGCACATATCCTACCGGTTTAATCTAAAATGATAGAGAAGGTTGTACAGTTTGTGGAGAGAGCTTCATTTTTTTAGGTACCACGGTGTCTCTGTGGCTATTAGAATCAGACGGCAAAAAAATCGAAGGCCCTGTCTGAGACTGTAGACCTTAAGGACAGGAACAGTGAGCCGTGTATCATACTTCAGCGAGATATATTGAACCGGTCTCCACCAGACGCGATGCCTCAGCAACCCCAGGCTTGGAGCAGGAACTGTGGGTGTGGACTCGTCTACTCTGATGAAATCCTTGTTAGTGATGTCCCTGTGTACTTGTATGTGCGCTTGTGTATGTGTGTATGTGTGTTAGAGGTATGTGATATGATATATATATATAAACAGCAAAGGCAGACAGACCGAGTGACTGACAGCCAGGCTGGAACGATGGACTCGTCATACCAGCAGAGGCAGAAAAGTGAAGTGATGGTGTAAATGTCCTTGACCTGATACAAGTTGGCAACACATTGTGCACCGCCCGCCACGCTTTGCCCGACGAACCCCTCAGGCCGCGGCCAGCGCTCGCCGCAACTCTCGCAAATTGAAGACAACTTCGCCGGGGCCTGGCGAGCTTATTGAGTTGCCATGTTTTCAGAGGCCTGCCAGAGTCAATAGACGAACTCTCCTTATCGAATGAGCAGAAAGAACAGCACTCGTTTTGGACCTTTTGTTGCATACGGCCATTGGGCCAGCGATATGTGGGAGATATTCATTAGTCACGAACGCGTCTTAGCATTAATCCGTATAAATCCTGCGGCGATTTTTCCATTTTATTATCACTCCCAGAACTGTTCTGATTATTAATGTTGTCAGAATCGCTCTGAGGCCAAAGCAACACGTCATACGTTGAGTGCAGTTAGGAGTTTATTTGACAAACAGATTTCGTGTTCAAGTGGTAGTAACATCTTATGTGGTATTGTGCTTATATGGTGTGAACAGTAATGCGACTTCCGGAAGAACTTACATGTCTGTTTTGTCTGTTCAATCACTCTGCTTCTAAACGAAACCCAACATCTAACCCAAACCTCGACTCTAACTTATGCAGTAACCTGTTTGTACACTCCTTGGGGAAATAGATTAAGAAAGCTCCGCAACATAGAAGCCAAGAAAGCGAAACAAAATAATAGTAAAACAAAAAGAACACAAGGCGAGAAACGAACCCTGGACTATAATTTATAGAGTATCTTCAAGTCCTGCACTACAGCAGCTACATAGAACTCGCCAAAAGTTAGAGAAATAGTTGGTTGCAAGTCTTTTTTTTCTAATGATCGAGTAAAACTAATTGCAAGTAACTTAATAATCATACACTTACTCTGTAAACCAAGAACAGTTGTTCATTGTAAAGCTTTTTGTAATGGTACATGTGGATACTTTCTTCTTGTCTCTCTCTCCCTCTCACTTTTCTTTCTTTTAAGTATGAAATTCAGCAATTGTGTTCTGTGAAACTGTACTTACCAAATAAAGAAATTGAAAAACAAACTCATTGCAAGATGTTTTTTCCCCCAAACGTGGGTGAAATATCTCGATCCCCTCCATTCTCGAGATACATGCCTACAAATATCACCAAACACAGAAATATGTCAAACTAATGACTTCACGTTTCTACACAGATACGGATAATTAACATACGGTATCGTACTGGCTGAGGTCTTCACAACGCAAACATATCCACTACCATCCTGACTTCTATGGCCTTGACATAATTTTGTATATGGTGAGGTTTTTTTTTCTTGTCTTATATCTCGAGAACGGAAATGGGTATTTATCCAGGTTTAGAAAATTTTGCTAAATTAGTATCTAGCACCGAGCTTTACCCACAAAAACATTATGCACCCTATTAGTCCTTTAACCAGACAAATAAGGACAAAGGTTGGATCGTTTTTGTCAAAGATTATAAATGACTTTAATATATATATATATATAATTATTGATATAAATGTTGTCAAACTGAATCAAAAATTCTTCCACGATTGTCCAGTATAGAACGGACCGACGATGTATGTAAGGGCAGTGCAACCAGATTAATTCGAAAACTCCACGAAAGATAGTTCGCGAACCACCTCATTCGCGTAGAGATAGTTTCCCTTCGTTCCGCAAGAGTTCTCGGACTTGACAGTGGCGACAACAAGAAGGGGAGGCAGTTTATCACTGGTGTGAAGAATTTGGCGGATGTCATAAATCTGAACTGAATACTTTAATTAGAAGCCAGAGCAATTTCTGAGCGCGGCGAGCTCACTGGGGACCGGGTCTGTTTTCCTGACGTTGATGTAATATTTGAGATTTAGAGATCATGTCAGAATTTACAGCTTATTGAATTTCTCTGTCAGGAGACTGGTCAAAATCACACACACACACACACACACACACACACACACACACACACACACACACACACACACCTCATGCACGCGCTTGTGCCCTCACGTTGCATGTCCACACGTGTACACGCACATCATCTGTAGAGTGCACGTGCTCACAAAAGCGAATTCACAAATTATGCAGGACGAAACTTAATCAAATCATCAACAGGATGCTAGGATTTTATGTTTATATTCTTCTATGAAGCCCGTTGTCAGAATATGCACATAGGTATCCTGACAAACAGACAAACATGCAAGTAATCAGGTAACAGATATTTCTTGGACCTTTGTTCTATATTACACACACACACACACACACACACACACACACACACACACACACACACTCATGCACGCGCCAGTGCCCTCATGTTGCATGTCCAGGGACTTTCGGTCTACAGATATGGTTTTGTCATTCATTTTTGCCTTTCAAACATGTTTGCAGGATTAATTTTCGCGCTTGTACCCTAATTAATACCTTTTCACCCACCGAGGTAACGAATAACACCAGTAAAAATAAAATTACTAGACTGTGTGAGCACATCTTTGAAAATCTTCGACAATAGCTTTAATGGCGCTTTGTGTCATGAGGCAAGTGTCGGACGTCCGACCAAGTTGTGCAACATTAGAGAGATGTTAATCTTTCAACATCTTGGTGAATAGGGAATATGTCAGACACGTTAAATATTTTGTGTTGGTTAATGAACTAAATGATACACTTGCACGCATTATTGCACATCATTGAGCAGAGAAGCATTGCCTGTCGGTCAGTTTTCCTGCCTGCCTTTCTATGTGATTACATTTGTGTGTGTGTGTGTGTGTGTGTGTGTGTGTGTGTGTGAGAGAGAGAGTGTGTGTGTGTGTGGTGTATGTGAGAAAGAATGTGTGTGAGTGAGAGAGAGAGAGAGAGTGTGTGTGTGTAATGTATGTGAGAAAGAATGTGTGTGAGTGAGAGAGAGAGAGTGTATGTGAGAAAGAATGTGTGTGTGAGAGAGAGTGTGTGTGTATGTGAGAAAGAATGTGTGTGTGAGAGAGTGTGTATGTGAGAAAGAATGTGTGTGTGTAAGAGAGTGTGTGTGTGTATGTGAGAAAAAATGTGTGTGTGAGAGAGAGTGTGTGTGTATGTGAGAAAGAATGTGTGTGTGTGAGAGAGAGAGTGTGTGTGTATGTGAGAAAGAATGTGTGTGTGTGTGAGAGAGAGTGTGTGTGTATGTGAGAAAGAGTGTGTGTGTGAGAGAGTGTGTGTGTGTATGTGAGAAAGAATGTGTGTGTGAGAGAGAGTGTGTGTGTATGTGAGAAAGAATATGTGTGTGTGTGAGAGAGAGAGAGTGTGTGTGTATGTGAGAAAGAATGAGAGAGTGTATGTGAGAAAGAATGTGTGTGTGAGAGAGTGTGTGTGTATGTGAGAAAGAATGTGTGTGTGAGAGAGAGTGTGTGTGTATGTGAGAAAGAATATGTGTGTGTGTGAGAGAGAAAGAGAGTGTGTGTGTATGTGAGAAAGAATGTGTGTGAGAGAGTGTGTATGTGAGAAAGAATGTGTGTGAGAGAGAGTGTGTGTGTATGTGAGAAAGAATGTGTGTGAGTGAGAGAGAGTGTGTGTATGTGAGAAAGAATGTGTGTGTGTGAGAGAGAGAGTGTGTATGTGAGAAAGAATGTGTGTGTGTGAGAGAGAGAGTGTGTATGTGAGAAAGAATGTGTGTGAGAGAGAGTGTGTATGTGAGAAAGAATGTGTGTGTGAGAGAGAGAGAGTGTGTGTGTGTGTGTGTGTGTGTGAGAGAGTGTATGTGAGAAAGAATGTGTGTGTGAGAGAGAGAGAGTGTGTGTATGTGAGAAAGAATGTGTGTGTGTGTGTGTGAGAGAGAGAGTGTGTGTGTGTATGCGAAAAAGAATGTGTGTGTGTGTGAGAGAGAGATTGTGTGTGTGTATGTGAGAAGGAATGTGTGAGAGAGTGTGTGTGTGTGTGTGTGTGTGAAAGAATGTGTGTGTGAGAGAGAGTGTGTGTGTGTGTGAGAGAGTGTGTGTGTGTATGTGAGAAAGAATGTGTGTGTGAGAGAGAGTGTGTGTGTGTGTGTGCGAGCGCTTGCGTGCTTGCGTGCATGTGCAGTGTGCTTTTAAACTGCTTTTCAAATTCCTACAGCATAGATTAAAAAGATGCCTTTCATCAGTTGTCTTACACTTCGTCAAAGCAATCATGGGAAGTACCCTAACAAGTGCAATTCTGTTTACCAATATCACGCTTTGCGTATCGCTGTCTTTAAGAACCTTTTATAAGTTGTTTGTCTCTCCTCTCTCGTTCCCACGCTAGCCTTTTGATCCTATTCTAGTTTTACTCCAGGGCTGCTTGCATTGTTCTAGTCAGCCCCTCGTGACAACTTATTGCTCGTGTTTTGTTAGGGTTTCGCGTCCCATTCAGAGATTCCGAGTATTTGCGGAGCTACCCACATGGAGGTCCTGCTGTTGGCTGTAACATGACATTGGCCTCTAGAGTTTAGCGGCCAGGGACCAGTTGCACAACATGTTTCTAAACCTTAAAACTGTTCTAAAGAAGCAAAGTCTTTTCTCTGCCATTTAGATGCATTGCACAAGAACATACAAAAAATTGTACTGACAGGACGGGAAGTCAGACCTAAACAACTTTATCCTACTTAAAGCAATTTTAGTTTTAACAATTCTAAAATTGTGGTGTGCACTTTAAACTGATTATCTAAAAAGATTTAAGGCCTAAAAGTGTTTAAATTTAGAAATGTGTTGTGCAACTGGCCCCAGACCCGGTTTTTCTACAAGCAATCAATCCCTTCTTCAGCTGCAAACGTAGCGCAAGTACATAGTCTTGGGACTGGAGTATCGACTGGAATTTAATTCATGCTCATTTGAAGTTATACAAGTGGTACTTTCGCCTTTATTTTCTTTCTTTTCCTTATTATTAGGGAAAGAGGACACGATGTTTAGAAAGTTCATGTGTGACGGTTGGTTCACGAATTTCTCTCCCTCTACCGTGTGTGTTGTGTGTGTGTGTGTGTGTGTGTGTGTGTGTGTGTGTGTGTGTGTGTGTGTGTGTGTGTGTGTGAGAGAGAGAGAGAGACCCTGTGCTACATTTCTTGTCCGCCATCATGTCTAGTCAGTCTTGCCCAATGCTGCCACAGCTTCCTCATCCGTTCTCAAGACCTTGTTTACAACGAATTCCGCCAACTGACGGCCAGACGAGGACGGCTTGTCATACTTCCTGCATTGCCACCTTTGCTGGGATCAACCAGTCCCTTTCATTGATCCCCCAGACATGCTTGTCTGGCGGCCCGAGACTTCAGCGAGATCAGAAGCGAGCCATTCCGAGGCTGTTACTAGAAGCAAACTCGCCTCGCACAGTCATCCATTGCTTCACGTCCTCACTCACCTGTCACGGAAGATTGAATGAAGTGTAGGGAAGACCCGCTTGGTTTTTTTCTTTCTTTTTTTTTTACTACTTCCGGTCCTGCGCACATGGTGACGTCTCCGCACACATGCTGGAATACGTCTTGAAGTTTGAACGTGACGATGATGGTGAAAATCAATGTAGATAAAGGTCCAGTTTACTATTTTTAGCATATTGGATGTGAGAAGACTTTCATGTTTTTTCTGTTGATTATTATGTATGTCAAAGGATGAGGATGATGATGATACGCATAGAATCGACAAAAAAGTATGAACAGCGTACATCAGAGAAGGCAATGCTATAAAAAGAGAAGTTATGTGTAGTTCGGATGTCGTAGAAAGTTTTTGACCTCTGGCTTGACATGACACTTTGTGGAAAGGGTTTAGACCACCGAGTTGACGAGGCCTTTTGTCAAACCCAGTTTCACAGGCGCACAATGCGACAAACGACAGAGACTGTCGGGGGAAGAGGGAGGAGGGGACTGTAGCCATGCCTATTGTGCTCTGACAAGATAAAGAAACCCTCTTTTGAAATGCGTCACACGTCGGCTTTATCTTTGAGAGTTGCCTGGAAACGTCTGAAAAAGCCGACACAATGAAAGTGTCAGGAGGAAAGAGCCGTAGATTATCCTTCACCAAGCTGGCAATGTCCGACCAATAGAGATTTCTTTGTCCAGACGAACGTCAACAATTTTTGGCAGTTAGGCAGGCATTTCGTATCTAAAGACATTTTTTTTTCTCGGGGTAAAGCTGGGGGAAGTTCCGTCAACAGCAGTTTGCCCCTGTTAGCTTAGAGAGAAGAAAAAGAGAGAAACTTTAATCTTTTTGACGAAAGTCTTTTAGCCATTGTCATGATTATAGGAGGAGCAATATCGAAAAAAGCATTACTTCCCTTACTTCACCCATACCCACGTGTGTGTGTGTGTGTGTGGTTTCTCGGCATTTTGGGCTTTTACAAACAGCAGCCATTTTCCAACGACGGAACTGAAGGTGTTTTCTGCTCCAACACTTTCCAACAGCACAGACCCGCTTACCTGGAAAAACCAGAAAATGGCGGCCAGTTGCCTGGATGCTGCGTGTAACTTCCGTTTCCGTTGGCGGGCGGCAGGTCGGGCCGCAGAATGACAAACAGACGGTCCGAAGGCAGCGAAGGTGGTCGTGGTTGTCACAACATAGGATCCGCAACGCGCCCCCCCGATCTGTAGGCTACCTGGCTAGACTGCTATACGAGTCAGACTAAATTACACCAAGAGAAAGGCTTTCATTTCGACTGCAGTCAGGGAGATCGAACTCTCTCAGGGAAAGCATAGAGAGCTGAACTCTTCCATAAACTACCGGATGAGAGGTCATGCAGGCCCCTGCTGACGTTTAGGGGAGGAAGTCTGAGAGGACAGAGAAGGGTAATAGCAGATGCAAAGTTGCAAGGTAAACAAAGTGATGCTACGACAAATAAGGGTCAAAGAGATAGAGAGAGAGAGAGAGTGTTTGTGTGTGTGTGTGTGTGTGTGTGTGTGTGTGTGTGTGTGTGTGTGTGTGTGTGTTTGTTTGTTTGTTTGTTTGTTTGTTTGTGAGAGAGAGAGAGAGAGCGGGACAGAGAGAATCAGAAGGAGAGTTTCGCCCAAAGATTGAGAGCATGAAGCGTGCTGAATTTATTCCTTTTAACAGACAGTCGTCGCCATAATAACTAGAAAAATGACACGATTTTCGCTAGAGGCTGAAGAAACGAAGAACCTGTAGTGCTAAGGCTGCGAAGCGAAATAAGATGGAAACAGCCTAGTCTTAAATCCGTCATTCCCTATATGATCATCTTCAAGCTCCTTCCTCTTCCCTAGGCCCCCTCCTGCTCCGCCTGTTTTTCCAGAATCATTTTAAATATTAGCTGTGTCGCACGTGCTTATAATTCTAACCTAAAGAAACTAAACACCGTAAAACAGAACTACAGTACACAGCGTGTAACTTAATCAAGATATTCAATAGTAAAATCACTCCCTCATCTGGTTGTTAACTAACTGGTCTTTGTGTTGATTGACCGTTATTAGCTCGTTCGGCAACACTTGCTTCTTCTCTCTCAACGATCACTCAAAACGTTACGCATGCGCTCTCTTGCTCGAGCATTTTTGACATCAAAGCTTGCGTCATTCGTCACAGCTTGCGTCATTCATCAAGGCTTGCGTCATTCGTCAAGGCTTGCGTCATTCATCAAGGCTTGCGTCATTCGTCAAGGCTTGCGTCATTCACATTCACTCACGCGCTCGCTAGGATTGACCTAAACCCACTAAAACATTTCATTCGTAACATAAACATTTTGTTTTGATGCTGTTGATATGTGTCCCTTTTCTTTCAGGCAGAGTGGGTGGCAATTTCTTCAACCTCCAGGTAAAGAAAATTTCCAATTGCTCAAAATTATGCTGTTGTCTGGTCTCTGTCTGAAATGAAACTAGTTTTCTTCGTCGTCTTTGTTCTCAAGAATAATTTCCTCTACCTGGCAACACCATCACAAGAGGTTTCATGCAGCTGCGACTAAGCGCTGTTGAGTCTGGTTCCTCGCCTCTCGCGACATTCTCTTTGTCCTTAATCTGGACGACCCTGCTTTGCAAGACGGGCTGCTTGTCTGTTTAAGTGGAATCGATGCCATTCTTAATGCGGAATCAATCAGCGCTGCCCGGAGCCTGTTATCAGCAGACCCCAGACCACTTTGTGCAGCATTTACCTCAGTCTGTGTTGTCCATTTACCTCAGTCATTGCAAACCGGTCCCCTCGCGGAAGAAAAAGCACACCCTGTCTGCTTTGCAGACCGTGAAAAATATGGCCGGTAGGTACGATCTGACCCAGTAAGAACACTCGGGGTTCCTCGAGTTCTATCAGATATTCAGGACCACTCGCCGGCGGGAGACGAGAGTAATTGTTATGGGTGACTGCAGAGACTGAGTAATGAGAACTACTCCAGGGGCCATAACTATGGGCTGAAGGAGGAGCTACCCCATGGGTAGCTATGGACTTGAAGTAATGCGGAGTTCTCTAATCACGGAGAGGGACTGACCTTGAGTTCAGTAGCCCTGTCTTGAGTGACCAGGTCCTGGAACAATCAGGTCTTTCTTTGTCCACCTCGGCGTCGTTTTTTTTCGCCAAGATGCTCTGAAAGACAATCTTATGCCGTGTCACATCACCGAACCAACCTAGCTTGCCCGCTTTAAAATTGAATGAAGGGGTTTCTGGTGGTCCAGTAGGGTGGTGACCGTGCTCCGTAAGCAGTCGATGGGATTTGAAGTAACCTTTACAGTCCTTTGGTCTAGAATGCCTGTCTTCACTTCAAACAGATCCGGCCCAGGAAGTCGAGTCCACACCCGTATGTTTCCCAATCATTTCTTCCTAAGTTGACTTATGCGTCGGTCTTCCTGTAAGATCAGCAGATTTACGGCTCTTTCCAAGTGTTTTTTCCGTTCTGTCTGTAGCTACCACTTTACCTAAGGTAAAGCAATATGAAAAGAGCCAAGACCTCTGACTCATTGGTACCGTGCATGAAACATAATGAAAATAGCCTCAAAACCATTGTACATCCAGGACGGCAAGAAGAAGGCACTTGGTTTTTATAGACTAATTAAATAATCAGACATTCGTACATTTTGGTTAAAAAGGTCTAACCTCTTACAGTTGTCAAGTGTCTAGTAGTTACAGCAGAAGAATCTCCCTTCACATCAACCTCATCATGAGATACTATTTAGGTTCTAGACAGTTGCTGCGAAGAAACTCTGCAAATAAGAAGACAATGCTTGTCCATGCATTATTGCCCTGATGCTTAATTAACTCATCTATTGATGCTGTATATTCTAGTTTTAATCTAGCATAAAAACTGCCTTCCAATCCAAAAAATGTGTATATTTTTATATCAACCAAACTGGCTCCCTGGCAACATTTATTGTCAAATTAACCGGTGCGTATCACAGGAGTAACATTTAGAGTGCTTAAGATACATGCCCAAGGTACCTGGCTTGTAACAACACAGTCAGGGAGTCAAAGTTGACATGTTGACCTTTCTGCACACATTTTGCTCATGAGAAGTACACCCAAAGGTCGCATGAACTTTGTCAATAGTTCTGTATGATGAAAGGTGAACTGTAACAATGTCTCCTTTAAAAACCTCTTCTCGACAAAGTCAGTCAGTGCCTCCTTCAAAGACGTCCATCTCGGAAAAGTCGGCTCTTTTTCTGTCTCCATTCGTCAAAGAGCACATTTAAGAGGCCAGTACTATTTCCTCCACTTCTTCGCTTCATTGCCTTTTTTCTTCCATGATATAAACACGCTGAACGTGCCTGGAAAGAGGAAAATATGAGCAGCCAGCGCAACCTGAACTATTCTTCTCATCTCACGAGACAAAACGTGATTGGTTTGAAAGATACAGCCCCTCGCATGACATCAGACGAAAGTGAAAGGAGAGGGGGGGATTCAGGTCTGTTATCCGGCCATAGTTTTCCAGATATATGTGCTAGTCTTCTAGACAGCTCAGCTCAGCTCGTGCACATGATTATCTATAAACGTCACCTGCAAGCAAAGCAGGAGTCTGAAATCAAACGGACTTGAGAATGAGTTGATGTCAATGACATCATCATACGACAGTTAGAGACGTTATCACACAGCAAATTCCAATGAACTTATGGAAGTTAAATGTAAAAGACTGTTAATTAATGAAGGTCAAAGATTGTTACAGATACAGGAAAACGTCCAATCGCGTAAACAATTTATTTAGCTACGATTCCTCTTTAACAGTAAAACTAAAAATTATTTCTAAACTCATCAGGCAAGTCATCTTCCCAAATGTTTGAGCGTTTGGATTTTTTCTGTTCTTTTTTTTTTTTTGCTACAGACTTCTAGTTTTAGTAACTTTCCAATTCCAGTTCATCTGATTCACCAGCCACTGTGTTCCGTTTCCCCTAAGAACTGTTTTTCCTGCACAGATCTCAAGGCGAGCACCAATATTGACACAAGAGACACTCATTTTAATGACTTGGCAATGGTTCCCCTTGTGCGTGCTCCAGTATCGCCACAAGCAGACTGCCTTCGATGCTGGCCGTGTGGTATTTTATTTGTCAACTTATTACTTTTGCGTCCCTTGATAACCGGTTTTGAATAATTTATTTACCTTAAAGATGACAAAACTCTGTGCATCTTTACTTTTTAAGTTCTCGACATTTTTTTTAACCTCTTCTCTCATTATGCGTAAAGTATAACACAACTATGTCGTTAACATTTTAAATTTCGCATCTCTCCATTCCCTTATCCCCCATTCAACCTTTGTGAATAGGAGGTGACTTTTAAAGAAACCTATAAGACAGACCAGAGATCTCTGGACAGACAGTTCACAACTTAATTCTTGCTTTTCCGATGAAATGAAAACTGTAGTGTGTTTGAGTGAATGTTGATTTCTTCTAGAGAATTGGAGGGCTTCCGTTTTGTCATCGTTTAGTTTAAGCTTGTTTTTTTACCGTACAACCCTTGTCGTCGCTAATGGTTTAGTGTACAGAATGGATAGAACTGGGCCAAGTACTGAGCCTTGGGGGACTCCAAAGGAAAGTGGAGCAGGGGGAGATCACTGAGATGTTTGACCATCAACGCACGCAGTCTGTGTCCTTTCAGTGAGAGGTAACCATCTGGCCACCAAGGACCAGCTGCACCACACCTTGCTAGGCGCGAGCTGGATGGTTATCTTTAAACACTCTGCTAACCTGTACTTACTTCTTGCTCACTTGCTCACCTGCTTCATGCTAGCCAACCAGCTTGCATCTTGTAGCCTTTCCTACACTGTCTTTAAGATAATTGTGAAGCGTTTCAGTTTACTGGCCGCCCCTCTTGCTCGAGATCGTTTCACTTGTTCATGACCTCTCGCTGTGCATGTTGGTTGTTAATGTTCGTCTTCGCGTCATGACTGGGTTTTGTAATTTTAGTTACGGAAAGAGTATTCTGTTCCTTGACATAAATAAACCAATTATCTTTTAAGCCATGACAAATCAAAGGGGACATTTCCAAACTGAAGCACTTCTAGGCAAAGGTCCAGACCAAAGCTGCGAAGTAACCAGAGAAAGAGAAGCGTGGAAGGAGAGCGAGATAGAGAAATTGGTGTAAAAAAAAAAACCTGTCCGTCTTTTGGTTTGACATCCGTTTCTTTAATCAGCTATACACAGAGAACGAGCGATAATATTACTAAAAGGCTGAAGCTACGCGGGATCCGATGGGCCATCGTTAACTTCGATCCCGCATGAACAGCGGAGGTAATCGCAAACGTCAATTAACAATGGCGCAGACCGGAAGTACCTGCCGCGATCCACCTGAGCGAGCAATGGTGCAATTCTTGTTAATAGGTGTCGAGGCCATTGAATCCAGCGGCGAACTTGATGTGCAGAGTGTTTAGTGACTTGACATCCTGTAGCGATGAGCTGCAATGATTTTAAGTACAGGGGACACACTGTTGAAGAGCTACTGATGATGACGGGGAGACCGGAAGGACAACTCACGCAGTAGCAAAAATGATTGCGGGTGTGTCTGGGGCGGTTTCATGACATGGTGCTGGGTGCGGTCAGAGATAAAGTTCGCTGCTTCGAGGTGTGGCTGGGTTGTTTCCACTTTCCATCCATTCAAATGTCCAGCGAAAAGAAGGATATTTGAATTATCATGAAGGGTGAAGCGGTGGAAGAGGAAGAGGGAGGCCGCTTTGTATATTCCTGCCTTGCCCTACACCCAGGAAACTACTTATGTCCTCATGTATAGCCTTCTTACCGCGTGTAGCCTTTAATACTCGTTACCTAATTATTATTTTTAAACTCATATGTGAGGTCTTCCTTTTACTTAGTTTTTAAATAGCGTCCAGCCCTATCTCGGACCCTAAACCTTATTCTTACTTTTTAAAAAATCGACAGAACAGTGTGATTTAAAGTATATTTTCATAAGAATATAACCTGGTACCTACAAAAATGAAAGGCTGTAGTTCCCTGTTTGATTACATAGGAGCTGTGTGCAAAACTGGTTATTATATGATATTAATGGTATATTAAGGACCAGGAGAGTATTGACGACTGTACAAGGTTCTCCCCGTGGAGCCACAAACTCACTAATGGACTGCTGACTCATGTCACATGATTCAGTAAGTCCCAACTTTGATGCAAAACCATGTTCTTTGAGTCTGTTGTCAGGTGTGAGTGGACTGGTACCGCACATGGGATGTAAGACAAACTGTTTTACGGTACACAGTTGATAGGCACTAAAAGACAGTCATTTTGTGTCTAAGTTTCGCTTTTAGCCTTAAACGTTTCTTCTAGTTTTTTTTAAAGTTTGGTCAGTGTATGTAAGACAGTAAAGTGCAAACCATTAAGAATCAGAAGTTCTTAGTCTTAATCCTGCCACTTCTTGTACATTTTATTTATACCAGCACGTAAGTATGTTTTAATCTTGCCACAGATTGCTGTATGAGACATTGACATGTCGTGCGATTTTTTTCGTTTACTGATTTCTCTTTTTGTCACATTCACTTCATGGACATGTACATGCATCTCCACGTACTTACATAACAATAAATATCGCACACATGCATGTATGCATACGCGTACATACACACTTCTACGAAACAAGTTAGCAAATATTTGTACAGACTCGTGGAAGAACGTCTACGAGCCAAGCTAATAAATAATCTCACACTCGCACGCGCCCACGCAGTTCCACGTGACTTACTTTGCTTTGTTGTCCCGAAAATCATTGCATAAGTCATCATTCTCTAGTTTCATGGCTTACGAGAAATGACCTGTCCAACGACACGACATCCCACAGCTATCCCTACCACACGATTGCTGCCATCTTTGCAAAAGATCGAATCCAATGTGCAAATCATGAAGCAACGATATAGTTGGATATATATATATATATATAGAGAGAGAGAGAGAAAGAGAGAGAGAGTGAGAGAGAATAAGAAACAGTATGAGAAATACATGTACTAACTTTGTCGACAGTCACGTGACATTTATAGTTACGACGGAGACAGTATCATAAGCGCTTGCTTCTGCGCCAGCGCGTGTGGGAATATTCAAGATCGAGGGAAAAGAATCCTATAACATAATGGCCGTAGGTTGAAGGCAAGTGGCTCAGCGTGTCTAGGGCATGGCACGTGACAGGTGGAATCCAACCTGTCCTTCCGCCGTTTTTGCTGCCCCTGAGAGATCAGACAGCCATACCTGCTGAGCAGCCAGGTGGACCGGGGGTAGGGTGAAGTTTTACAGGCAAACAAACTCATGAGGAGGCCTCGCCCCAGCCAATTACTGCTCCACAGTCCTTGACTGAGATTATGTGATGGATGTATTTTGGAACAACTCTATACACATCTGTTCTTTATGTATATTTGAAGTTAGTGTATGTCCTTTGGAACGCGTACGTGGGTGAGAGAGAGAGAGAGAAGAAAAAGAAAAGGAAGATTGGAGGAAAATGAAAATGCAAGAAGCCATATGCATAAAAAATTACAGCTAAATGACTCTTTCACAAAAAAAATGGTTGAGGGGAACTGAGACGGCCTTTCCATTACGGTATTTTTGTCATCTGGGGGAGAACCACCTTCTACGATCAAAAGACATCCAAATCTTGCGAATGAGACATCCGGTTTTCCGACTGGCAGATCCGAGGCCTCTCATTGTATCACGGAACCCAGACGCCCCTGTGCCTTCCTTTTCCTGCCTGTGACCCGAATTATCGAAAACCTTCATATCTTGTAGTTTTGCTGGCCCAGGAGGTGAAGGAAGCCTCCCAGTATCCTTGGTGCAACCCGAAAAAAGTCGATCCAAAAGCGGCGGTGAGTTCTTTGAGGACAGTCCACCGGCATCACTGCTGCTGTTTGTGTCAGGACGGAGTTGAGTAAGGGATGAACACAGGGAGGTCTACAGCTTACCATCTGTTGTTTTTGTTACAACACCTCAAAAAATATTCTGATGGGGTAAGAATATCTGTATGCCTCCCTGGCACAATATGCTTGAGATTCAAAATGGTAGAGAAGAGATAGAGAGAGAGAGACAAATGACAAATCTTTATTTACGAGAGTAACAGAATAAACAAAAGTCATGCTTTTTTACCTCTAGCCCTTGATCTATAAAAAAGAAAAAGAAACATTACTTTACTATAAAAAAGAAAAAGAAACATTACTTTACTACAAAACAAAGGCATTAATTAATCAAAGAAGACAGGGATATTGTTTGGCACACTGACTTGCAGACCTTGAATGTTATTAATATGATTATAAAGTTGTTCTTATTCTGAATATTACATTATTTCTAGGGATTGCGATAACCGGGGAAGTCATTTTTCAATGATTTTTGCTTCTTATTAATTGTTAATACAATGTAAGCACCATATGTTGTGAGGCTACCACCGTCGTAATGTGCGAGTGCGCACGTCTTTCACTGTCCACCACCACCACCACCACCACCACCCAAAAAGCCGAGCACCTTCCTACGCCACTGATTTGAGCAATATGTCAAGTAAATGATGACTAGTCTCACAATAGGTTAAAACATTTGCCCATTTACCCTAGTTGGAGTGCGGTAGTCTACCATCTAGTGATGTAACCTCTTCGTCTCTCCACTCATCTATTTTCGGCATCCGTTTTCAGCGTTCTGTTTTATTTTGGTCTTATGTGAATTTTATTTTCTCTTTATTTATTCGTTTATTTTTATTTTTCTTCTTCTTGTAACAGACGGATAGATCATTTTCATACCCAACCCAAGTTGTTCATTTATGTGTCTGGCGGTAAGACATCAGTCACGTGGTGCCCAAACGATCTCTTGACCTACATCAGCTGTCTTTTGGCGTCGTTCTTTGTGGTTGTCTGTCTTTGCGATGAGTAAATCATTCCCCCCCACCCCACCTTGTTGAGTGAGGGTTGTGTTTTAAGGGGAAAAGATGTCTTTACCAAAGAATCCCGTGAAAAGTAATTCTTAATGACTACAGAAGTATCTGCAACTCTCAAACTTTCTCACTTTAGCGTTTTTAAGGACTTGATAGAACTCTTGTTAGAATGTCTAATAAATCCTATAGAACGCTCTTCCAACAGACTTTCTGAACCACTTTCACGCACCGTGCAACATCTTGTGAGACAAAACTCGAGACTGACTCGCTTTGAAATGAAACTTTAAGGCCTGTACAGTGCGAGATAAGACACGTGGTCTCAGCATTCATGCAGACACCATTTGCCACAAAACACAATCTGAAAAATGACCCGAGAAAGCTTAACAAAAACTATTTCCCTACTGAGCGTGAGCATCGAATGTCTTTCAATAATAATAATAATAATAATAATCATACCACTCTCCAACACAAAAATGGGAAATATTGTTGAATCGAACCATCGTTTGTAAAAAGCTGAAGTATACAAAGCGATGTAAAAAAAAAAGTACAACCGTGTATAGTCTTTAAAGGCTACAATTTGTGCATTTGTACAGCAGATATGTAAGAAACAAGTCAAGTTTTGTTTCGTAGAAGTGTTAAAAACAATTCCACACGCAACCTTTCTAAAAAAAAATGGTCATGCCTATACAGTGTCTTAAAAACGTTCATCTCCGCAACCCGACAAAAACCGTAAATGTTAGGTCATGAAAAAACCAGCCAACCAACCAACAAACAAACAAACAAAGGCCGGATAAGAAAAATTAATAAACCCATTTTTGAATCATTTTCTAGGTTGAACAAAAGCAGTATTAGGTATAAGTGAACTTTTTTTTACACTAGGCACATTTTAGCACGAACCTGCTAACATCAAAAAGTAAATAAGCTTTGATGGAAAAGAAATTTCACAAAAAACATTGCTCCACATGTGGAGAGCTGGCACAAGGGGGCATGCAATAGGAAAACATTTAACAATCATGTCACTGTGCAGGTGCCTGGTGGTCTCATAATGACCCTCGACTACAGTACTTGTCGACTTTTTTTTTCTCTTCTGTTTTTGCTGCTCAATGAGCATTCTTTTGACTGGATACCTGCGCAATATAAATCGACATCATCATCCTCATCAGTAGAAGAGCATTGAGGTCTTTGTCCATTTGTTTCCTTTCAAACATTGATTATCAAACCTCGCAAGCTTTGCACGGAAACATGACAAAGTGAAACAAAGAACTTGTTACATGATGCCATTACATTTCATTCTTTGCACATCCTTTGCGTGACAAATATCATTGTGCGCAACATTCATGTAAAATGCAGACTGGGTTGTTGGGGGGTGGACAGGGTGTTACCGGGGTGGTGGGTGTAGCGAGGACTTGTTAGCTGAAGGACAGTAAAGTCTCATGTCAAAGGGACAAAGATGTTGAAAAGCCGTATATACAGCAGTCACAACGATAATCAAAATAATATGTTCAGCCGACGGGTTTCACGATTTTGTCAGTAAATGAATCAGTGAATCGCTTCCTAAGATTTAAGGGAAAAAATTATGTAACTATCTCTCCTCCCATTGATGATTGGTGATTTTTCTCAGTTCAGGGATAAAATGATGAGAGTTCCGTGCATGAGAGAAATCGATTACACTTTGGTGCACAGAGTGCGTGCGTTGCCTATCTGCACAACAAAAAGGGGGAGATGAAGAGAAAGGGGGAAGAAAGGAAGAGGAAGCGAGAGTGAGTGGGGGTAAGAGAAAATTTGGGGGAGGAAGGAAGAGTGAAAAACGAATTGAAGAAAGTGAGATCAGAGGATTCGGCTATAACCTTTTGTGTGTATTCCTCTATCAGGCTTTGACACCGTCTGCTTCCATATCAGACTAAGGATTCGTTCAGAACGTTTGACATAAGCTTACAACCTGCCGGTGTCCATGCTGGTGTACTGAGAAGAAACAACTTTAGAAAATAACAAATCAGGTGTAGAATTGTTTTTTGATAATTCTGACATACTTTTGTCAGATTGTAATAGGCATTGAAGTTGTCTGATGAAACAGAGTTTGAAGAAAAAAAATGAACTTTGTAATTTTCTTTTGTCGTCGGTCCTTTGACAGGTGAGTTTTATCGAGAAATCGATGCTAGAAGGAGGCTTTGATGTCATCTGACAACATTTCAGGTGTATAGACATCTTTCACTTGACAACATTTCTGATACTCTGATGAGGTCTACGAACTATCAATATTTCTAGCACTCCTCATAAGTAAGGTTAGAATCAAGTCCTGCTTTAGAAGACAGTTGGAAGGCGATTTCCAAAATGTAGTGAACATTTCCTGTAGTAGGGAAAAACAAAAACAGACAGGCAGCTACACACGTTTAAGACTAAGGAAACTGATTTCAATAAATTCCAAGCAGAGCATGTAAGTAGAAACTGTAGCTCGGGAGAGCGAGAATCAGAAGAATAATTATTGTCTAAATGGAAGCCAACACACATCCTTTACCTGTGTAAAGAGGTGGAAAATACTTATAAACCTAAGAAAGCGGCGTCAACAAACACACGTGCATCCATCCCCCCAGGGGTGCTAACCAGTAAGAGAGAAGTGAAACAGCAAAATGTCCATGTCAAGAGGAATCTCAGACCTAGAAATTAAGATCAACGGACTGAAATGATGGCAGACTGAGGTTAGGAAAACACTGATAATAGACTGAAGAAAAAAGTTAAGAAGAAGGCGCTGATGTTAACAACAGACTGGCATTAATTAAAATAATCGACGGACAAATAAAACGAATAACGGTCAAACAGAAAAGTACTGCGCATGCGCTGTGCATCATAATCTTTTTGGAGTGGTTCATGTTTTTCGACAACGTGAACTGCATCAAATCGTCAACAAAGATAACAGCAGCAGTCGCTTACTACAACACGTGCATCCCAAAAATAAAAATGAGCACTTTTTCTCTGCTTTATCATTGCTTGTTTCCTATCCTTCGGGGCATACATTGTAAAACAAAAGTAAAATATCTACCCTAAGGTCTGTCTCCGAAACTGCTTGGGAACTAAGCAAGAGAATCTTCTAGACACGAATAAAGGCGAGAATCATATTACTATTATCCATTGGCAATATTAAACAGCAGAGCATTCGTAAAGTGGAATCACAATTTAAATGTGAAAAAGTAAGAGAGCGGAAAGGGTGATAAAAGCAATGCTTATTTTACAACTGGGTCTGATTGTTTCTAGCCTCCAATAGTAGAAGACAACTCTGTTGTAAAGCGCCCTCATGGGTATCATATCGTGGCTTTCAAATGCAACTACTAAAATTGTCTGGGGATTGTTTTTGGAATCTATCCCTAGGTCTACGCTTAATTTGACTGGCTTTTAGCTTATAAAAGCTATTTTGCGCCTCACAATTTTCCTGCAGTTGAATTCTATAGAATGACTAGCGATAATTGACATCAGAAAAACCGCATGTGATTGATCGAAAAGTTCTCATTATTGAAGGTTGGGTGAAAGATATTATGCGATGAAGTTCTTGTGCTTCAATTGGCCACAATCAATCATGTGTTATAATCAGTTACTTCCGCTTGTCTTTGCTTTCACGTAGAGCTAAATTAAAATTGCGTTCATGAAAGTTTATGTCCGAGATAGTCAGTAACGATGATCACACTGACCTAGCTAATCCTCACAGACAACTGCCATCTGCCCTAAGTTAGGCTTATAATCCACCATAGCTTGTCGCAAGCTTCCGTCGTGAAAAGATTTCTGACAGCATTCTCTAAAACAGTTTTCCGGGCACATCTTGGTACAATCTGTTTATACCAGTAAGAGCAAGCTAATAACTATGGTACACAACCAACATTCACAAGGCGATGTAAGCCATCGACAGTATTATGAGATGGACGCATGTAAAGAAAAAAAACCCAAGCAGTAACCAATTGCAAGACTCCTCACTTTATACACCAAAGCTATGAGTTTGTTACTAACACATTAAGTCACCACTAATGCAAGTTTTCTCGACGGTTTCTCGTTCTTCTCGTCACTGTTAAGTCAGAGCAAGTTGTCAAGTTGTCTCCTTTTAAGTGGTACTATCTTTGGCAAATATTTCCCCACCTAAGAGGATAATCCAGACACGAAAGACGCTATCAAGTTTTTAAATTCATCTGCCGAAATGTTCGTTGCTTTACTTAGCATTGGCAGGCTTTTGGCATCAATTCTCACAGCGCGGAATGGCTTGTACATGTCAGCCTGAAGGAATGATTTATTCAGCAGGACCTCTAAGAACTCTCGGGGAATCAACAGCTCCAGCCTACGAGAAGACGCCTACCTAATCCTCACTGTAGCAGGTCAAGGGTGAAAGTAGAACGCGACAGTTCCTCAAATTTCACGTAGTAGTCACGTAGTTCCAAATGAAAGCACTGACCAAAACGAAGAAAGAATAAGTGTTCTTGAGGGAAACCCGACCGTGTCTCCAGATAAAAGTCACATCGTTACAAATGAGAGCATTAACTAAAAGAAGAAGAGTGTTTTTAGTTTTTTCGAGGAAAACTGATAGTAACCGCACCGGTCTCGGCAGCGAAATGTTACGTGAAGTTCATTTCAGGGCACGAGCCGGTGAATGATGGCTGACAAGCTGACACTGATGCATGTCTGTAGGATCTGCGCGCACTTTTGAAAACAACATCCAGCCTGGTCTCGGAAACAGAACAAGACTCATCCCTGCGGCAGAAGGAGGCGCTGCAAGCCAACTCCCAATGCCGCCTCAGAACTTTCCCGCTGGGTGATCAGGACACCCTACAGTCGTTTTTGTCGTGGCGACGTGCCCTCTTGACCTTTGGCTTCGAGCCGCGCCGAACTAGACTACGGCTACGGTTGAAATTCTTGGCGTCGTGGTCCCATTCTTCCCACTTCTCCGGCTCCGACTCGTCCAGGGAGTTTGCGCTCCTTCTGCGCATGCTCAAAGGCCCCATGTATCGTGCTCCCCCCCGCGACTGGTCCAGCAGCAGCCGGAAGATGTCCTCTACGTTCTCATCCTCCTTGGCGGACACCTCGACGAAAGCCCCCGAGAAGCCTTCGTCGTAGATCCAGTTGAGCGTGTCGAACTTCTCCACCTGTCGGCTGTTCTCCAGATCCGTCATGGATCCCACGATGACACAGGGCAGTTCCTGGTAGTTGCTACGCTCCTCTTTGATCTGCGTCCACAGCTTCTTCATCTCCTCGAAGGACTGCTGGCTGGTGATGGAGTACACCAGGATGAAAGCGTGAGCGGTCGTGATGGACAGCCTCCGCATGGCCGGGAAGGCGAGGTTGCCAGCCGTGTCCAGAAGGTCCACCTGCCATTCAAACATGTTCAACTGTAACAATGGTACATGTCTACTCTCTGTAAAATGTGATGTGGATGGAATTGCTTTTATAAGGACACATCTCCCACCGATACCCGTGCATGTCTGTTTTTCTAAACCATGTATCAACATGTATTATAATTTTCTCTTATTAAAAACCTAACAACTAACAACTATTATGAGGCAAAAACAAAATTTGTGCAGGGGGTGTTTCTTCTAAAAGACTAATAACAATAATAATACCGTTTGTGTCAGCGTCTAACTTTGCCTGCTGTCCTTATTGTTTCACTCTATTCGTTAAACACCTCCATGGCATAACAACAAGAGCATTAAGAGTAAACTATCAAGAAATAAAATGTGGGGCCAGATGTGTCCTGGACATGTACGATTTTGATTTTTTTTTTGAAATTCATAGATCGTTTTTTAATCGAGGAATTATTTTAAAGAAGCATATTAAGAAATAAAGACATAATGAGCATTGCTTTTTTTAAACATCCGTTCACATCAGGTTTTATGGCAACCAGTGCATTTCTTTCTTTGATCTTTCCTTTCTGCTCGCTTGCTTGCTGAATGGTTTTGATTACCTGAATGGTTTTGATTACCTTCATGCAAGATCCTCTCACGTTGTAGTCCCGACAGTACAGGTCTTCGACAGTTTCCTTGTAGTCTTCGCTGTATGTGTTGAAAAGAAAGCGACGAAGAATACATGTCTTGCCAACCTTGCCTGTTCCCAGAACGACCACTCGATGTCGCTGGTCTGTGTCGGCCATGTTTGTACACTGCTGGGTGGCGCCGGTCGATGTTTACGCTTGAAGGTAGGTCCGCCTTCCCGTCCGCGGCTCCAGCAGCGACAGTGGCAGGTCAAGAGGTCAAAGGCGTGAGGGCAAAAGGGCGTGGGTTAGCCTGGAGCGTTTGCTTGACATCCACGGCTTGGTCCCGATGTTCCAGCGCTTTCCACAGTCTGGCGTTCTCATAGCAGATCTGGAACAACAAAAAAGAAAAAAAAAACCACACAAACTTTTCTTGAGGCGTTACAAGAGGTCAGGGTCGTTACCTTAGTAGACAATGACACGGTAGCATGGGTAACATTAGGCTCAATAAAATATGAGCCTTTTAATCGGACTACTTCGTGTTGAAACGTTCAGCTAGCAGCGAGCGCCGAGTGACACACCTGGCCTCAAGCAAAATGCATCGACCTGGACTTGCACCTGGATTAGTCACGTGCGTCGCGTGTAATAAAAGGGCAGGTAAGCAAAAGATGTTGGAAGGATTGAGTTCATTAGTGCAAAGTGTCACGCTAGGGCAATTTAAGAGCTTGTTTCACCACTTCCGGCTATCCCGCCTCCCCCCCTCACTTGTGATACGAATCGCGAAAGAATTGTTCTTGGTAGAGGGAGAAACTTTGAAGATCAGCAGAAGTGACTAATAAAATATCTAACAGGTTTAATGGACTTTGATATTTCCTCAATACCAGGTTGAATGGACTTTGCCCAGGGTCCCTGGTCGCCGCTCTCCAAGGCCCTTTAAAGTGTCAGGACCGATTATTGCCGCACAGGGTCGGCTTCTCAAATACACCGTGGGTTTCTGAAGTCGAATACTCTAAGGTGCTGTTAAATGTTACTGCCAGCGACTGTAAAGTGTGTATCAGTAGACTTCCACATTCAAAGTATCGTAGAATCCGATCTAACCTTCGTTTTCAAGCAAACAAACAAAAAGATCAGTATTTATTTATCATTCACCCAATAAAGCGATATTTAAAAAATTTTGAACCCACCTTTGTCTCTATCCTCTCCACCATCATATCGTCTGAGACACAAAACTTTTTATGACACAACATTTGCAGCATATACACCCACAACTATGCACACAAAGCTGGGAGATGCAGGGTGGCATCGTACGCCTATTGTCGCAAGAAAGTTTCACGTAGGTACACCTGTTGGCCAGCTCCAACCGTTTCACCTATACTAACCAGTAAGCTTCCGACTTAAGTAAACAACAAATAAGTAAACAAAAATCCCGTTAGACAGAAAGCCTGGCAGACGTGGGAGGATTAAAGCCAAGCATCGCCTTAGAAATGCACAAACCTTGTTGCTGAGGTTCACAAAAGCTTTCTTCTCGTCCACCGCGCCACGTGTCAGGCAGACTGACAAGAGATCAATGCAGCACGTGGTGTGTGCGTGCGTGCGTGTGTGTGTGTGTGTGTGTGTGTGGTGGTGGTGGTGGTGGTGGTGGAAAAGGGGGAAGCCCTGTAGCCTGCCAATAATAAAACCTAAGCTCAAACGACTAAATTACAGCCTAGGAAACGGATCACTGTTATATATGCGATCCGCGGAGGGATGGCCAGCAACAGACAAAAATAGTCTTTCCTCCCCTTTTCCGAACAAGAAAATGCGCGGATGCACAAATGAGCAAAGTTGTGGTTAACGTTCTGTTTTGCTGGGCCGAAGGGCGTGCACAGGAGAGAAGGAAGGTGTTGTGGGGGGTGGGTGGGAGGGTTGTTGGGGGAGAAGGGGTGCCAGGAGGGCTTTGTCCCAGACCCTGAGCAAGGAAGATACATCACAGACACCGTGGCCACCACGCAAGGGACATCTTTAACAAGTTTTGTATCGACGACCTGCTTCATGTTAATGACAATCTTGCAGACCAGCTAAAAAGACGGTATGCTAGAGAAATGGAAAAAATCAATTCCGTCGCTGGAGACGAAAGATGTCATCGGGGGGGGGGGGGAAGCGAATCAAACTCGCAAACGCCATCACGCGATGCAAAGTGAACGACAAGGGGGGATCTCTTCTCCTGACCCTCCATATACTCTACAGACATAAAACAAACAAACAAAACCAGCAACATGAGTAAGTGGCATGATTTATTCAAATTTTAATGCTCGGAGATTCAAATTTATTGATTTCTTGTTGGGTGCATATTGACAACAGTCAGGTTAGATTTTCGTGGACTTTGCGCACACAAAAAAATATACACGTAGTTCATTTAAAAAAAAAACATTTGTTACCACTTCACCCAGAAGGACAGAAGATTTTTGCGTAATCTTTTTTGGCATCTGGTCAGTCTTGATCAGCTTTATCCTCTAAACTGTCAGACTCCTGTCACTGCCCACTCCAGACAGTCCTGTCAACATCCTCACCATTTTTAGTTCTGGTGTCGACATCTCACTGGCGATAAAAAACAGCAGGTGGGATGTTGCCAGCTCTCCCAGTCCTCTAGAGTTCAAATGTATTCACAAGATTGATGCTGCTGATACTCAAACAATTTACAATAGGTACAATGTTTTCGGAAGGATAAGACTACAAAGAAATTAACAAAAAAAGAGTTTTTATTATTAAGAAATTTATTTCAAATTATAGCTAGGTATTGCTTTTTTAAGTAGTCTGGTGAGCGCAGGTTTTTTTTTTTTTTTACAGTTTTGTGGTTCTGTGTGAGGAAAAGGAATAGAAAATAGCAAATAAACAGAGGGATAGAATGAAATTGTCACTAAATGGCTGGATGGCACACTCTATGCTGTCAACTAATTGATACTAATGAAAACAGTTTAACTACAAGTCGACATTTACGATGGCAAATAATAAGAAGAATTCTTTATTCTCGAGGATAATATGATAAGCAGAAAAGTGTAGTTTTTTTTTTAAAATCTAGCCCTCGTCATAATAAAGGGGAAAGTTATAGCAAATTACTGGTCCTGATACGATAGCAATCATTTCCTTGACAAGGGTACAGCAAATATTTCTTCCGATTTCATTTTAAGGGGTTTGTGTCGGTTCTCACCTTCGAGACGGTTTTTCTATGTGGGTTTTCCACAGAATCCAAATTTACTAACAGCACTGCATTTAGTTTTGCTGTTTGATGACATTTGTTGAGAAATTAATATATTTAATGCGCACTGTTTGGCTTCTTTAGCCATACCCACTTTACGGTTCGATTCTTCCCACTGCTTAATATTGTCACTACTCCGATTCAATTGTGTTTTGTGTGGACTGGATGATTCATGTGAAGGCCACAATGCGCAGCTTTACATAAATCAATTTTGTTTACGCCAGACATACAGCAGATGTGTACTTGAGTTCTACTATATCTGTCATTTTTATTCTTTTTTCTTTCTTGATCCTGTTGTCCGCTGTCAACAACACTATCATGTTTGGAGGAAGACATGATTCGCGTGAGCGCTGACTCAGTTTTTATGCGCATTTCAATTTTTCAACCTCGGGGAATAATTGCGTGAAACATCAGACGATCGTATTCTAGCCTCGAGAAATCATTTGGCAAAATTGCGATCAGTTATAACTAGAAATGCGCACAGAATCCCTGTAAATGTTCCTTCCTTTCCTGTCATGGAAACACTTGAAGAACTAATACAAAGGTAATTAATTTTGTTAAGAAAAGACTATTTATAGAAATGCTAGGCGGGAAGGGCTACTCTAAACGAAATATCAACATGACCAATGCAAAAGATATTAATTAGTACTGCACCCCAATACTACCGAACATATCAGTCGGTGTCCTATACACTAGAGGAGATCTGGTGGTTCAAACAATTAACTGAAAAGTGAATTCACAGTTTTTTACTTGGATGCTACTAATATTTTAAAGTCCAGTCTGAAACGGTAAATCTTTTATTTCACGATCTTTTTTGTATAAAATCACAAATTCATTCAGAAAATAGCTAGTACATACTTGGCCTACCTAATACCTACCAAGATGTGTAACTGCATGCCAGGGGCCAGTTGCACAACACGTTTCTAAACCTTAAAGCTGTTCTAAAGAAGCAAAATCTCTTGTCTGCCATTTTGATGCATTGCAGAAGAACATACAAAAACTTGTACTGACAGGACGGAAAGTCAGACTTAAACAACTTTATCTTACTTAAAGTAGTTTTAGTTTCAAAAATTCTAAAATTGTGGTGTGCACTTTCAACTGATTATCTAAATAGATTTAAGGCCTAAAAGTGTTTAAAATTAGAAATGTGTTGTGCAACTGTCCCCAGATTTCCACCACTTCTGTTAAATATTGTCCAATGTAGAGAAGAAATATTAAATGGTGTATGCTTTCTCCGTAATTATGCAATAAAACCTTCATCTTCCAAATGATTTAAAACTTGGAAATATACCTCATAATGTTACAAGCTCGCAAGCTTCTGAACGTGTGGTTACCGTGTTCAGTGAGCTTGTGTACAGGATTTGTGACAGGTTTGCAACAGATGAGTGCGGCATTAAATCACAAAATTAAAAGAAAAACTCACCAGCTGTTGCACTGGGTTGATAAACTAAGCGAAGGCCGCGCAAAACACAGACATTTTATGATTGCACTTCGCAGTCTGCCCTTGTTTGTTACAGTACCTCCGATGTATTTTGGTGGAAAAGTCAGATCATTATTATTTGATTATAAATCTGGCGACATGTGACTGACTTGACTTTTAAGACACATCGAAACCTCCACGTGATGTTTCACCAACAACAAAATTAAATTTTAACACATGAATCAATGACTGTTAAAAAATGAATGAGTGAATAGAAAGTTTGAGTGGAAACTTATTGCTAGTTTTATTAGGTGCTTCAAGAATCAAAGTATCCTTCTACTCCTTTCTGTCAATCGGCTGACACGACAGGCCACGAGGTCAAGACTGATCAGTGATCCACAATATACGCAAAGAACAACAAGTATTCAATTCAATTTATCTAGACTGATTGGTCTCATATTACTATCAATGACTACTACACTGTATAGAGGAGAGCAATATTCTTTGAGCAGCCGCATTATCCCCTTGATTCCGTATCGCTGCGCGGAACTAATTGCGTGAAAAATGTGACTCGTGAAACGTTGCACCCACAGGGCGACCTATTGATCACATCTTCAGCTGCAGCTTTTGGACTTGGAAATGTGTAGTTTAAATGTCACCTTCCTCTCTTTTATATATTCACTCCCAATGGCTTCTTAGCTTCTTGGAGGTCGAAGTATTTTTCGAATGCGTGTGACTATTCCCATTAAAAAATCCTCCACTCAGTAAACAGTCCCGTTCAATAAGGTAGAACTATTGATGTGAAATCTCTCATTAATTTGTTTGTTTGTTTGTTTTTTGTTTTGAAGGCAAACTGGTGTAGGACTCCGCAAGCACACAGATTAATTCTCATATTTGTGCTTTTTTCTCTGATATTCCTTTCGATCGGATGACTGGTAATGAAGGCCGTGGATGTAACTCTTTATTTTGACCCTCCTACACCCCCATTCCTCTTCCGATCTTCCATCTACGTTGGAAAAAAACCTCTTTAAAGACAAACCTTGTTATGAGTTGGGCAACATCTCCATACAGGACGACTTCTGATGCAATCATCTTGCTAGATGATTATGACTCGCATAAGAGAGGACCCCTCTCCACTCCTCCTTACTTTAATCGATCAAATTTTACTCAAAGAAGAAAAGTAGAATAAAGTGAGGCAGCAAACTACTAAATAAATTAATAATATAAATTATTAATATATGTGAAACAAGCGCTTATGGAGCATTCCTTTCTAAGTCTTTTTATTTGCTGCTAACGCAAAAAATGCATACAGTACGCATTAAAAGATTGGAGGACCCCTTCAATTTTCGTCAATGGGGTCCCAAGGGATCCCTTCAAATTTGGGCGAAGAACAGGTACAAAATTGGGTAAGTGTAGTGTCTGACATCGTAGCCCAATCTATTGTCGTCTGCTACAAGGTGAGAGTAACTTCCCTTGCACTGAGTTTTTTCCCCCTACCGGAAAGAGTTCCATTAACCTTTTTCCAAGATGTCGTTGACTGCGTGGTTAAAATCATCGTTGATTTGTTGATTTTTTTCACATTGTAAAGGGACCCCTTAGAGTTAGCCTGGGAGCCCTTAGAAATCTGAAGAAGGGGTCCCTGGGACCCCAAAGAATTTAGCCTTAGCAGAAGCCCTGGGTAAAATGGTGCTAACAGATATTCACAGAAGAGAACCGCCAGCAAGCAATCCGTTTTCAAGGAAATTAAACAGTCACTCTGGTACTAGGATTTCAAAATAATTTTGCTTAATCTCTTTTATCATAAAATGGGAAAACAAATCATTTAAACATCTGTATCTAATGCGCATATCCCAACCCTTACTGGCAATGACTGAGTGTAAAGAAGTGTTTTCCTTGCCAGTAAAACTGGCTTTTCTCTGCGTATGATCGTGTTCTCTGTTCGTGTAAATACGTGTTTTATCTACTTTTAAACACTTATTTTTCTCAGTATAAACAAATGGTTTCCAAGTTTATAAACCAAGCTTTTTTCTGAGTATAAACATATTTTGCTTTGCACGTAAACATGTCACTTTTTCGGCGTTTACATATTCTTCACATACACATGTTCACCGAGGGCGTGTTATGAAATCATTACCTTTGAATATAGCCTTGAGCTTTCGGTCGGTGTTTTGCTGTAGTTGTTGACGTCTTCAGACGACAAGTCAGATAAGGAGGCTTGTGTATGGATCAAAGGTCTTCTTTCAACAACATGAAGAGATCGACAGAAAATTAGTTCCTGCTCTCAGAACTGAGCTCTGTGAGGGGGCAGCGGAAAGAGATGGCTCCTATGTGCACAATCTTTTCATGCTCAGGGAATAATTTCGTGCTCCTCTTCTTCATGTCTGCTCTTTTGATGTTTCTCTCGACCTCTTTTTTATGATAAATGCTCGTCGTCCAGAAAATCCAACATGGCGGCGATACCAATAATGGCGCAGGACCTCAAGGCTCTAAACATCGACCAAGTCTGTCTCGCTTCAAGAAAAGGCGCATGTTTTGAACACATCTTTGAAGATATCATCCTAAAAATAGAATATCCTAGCATGAAACAGTTCGACACTATGGACCAGGACAAGCTGCTCTCGTTGACTTGTTGAGAGACTCCGCAGGACTGCCATCAAAACTTGTTGCAAAATGTAGGGACAATGGGTCAAGTGATCCATATATACATCCATGGTTTGTTTATTGTCAGCAGATTAAAAAACGAGCAATTAGTCGTGCTCACTTTTGGGAATGAACTATTAGACAGATCACGAGACAGTGCCATTTAGGCTAATTCTAGAAACACGATTGTTTTTTCAAGGGAGACTGAATCAGATGTTTCCTTTCTGTATCAAAATCATCATCATCATTATCATGATCATCTGTCGATAACAGTGGTTGACAAAAACAAGCGAGTACAAGCAATATTAACGCTGTTAGCTTGGAGAGCCCTGTGTTTCAGCGACCATAATGTTGATCTCCATTTTATTGTCACTTCGCCCTCGTCACCCACCCACCCGTTGATTCCCCCCCCCACTGCATAATGCAGAGTCTGTTTGCCATTTGCTTGTCCTTAAAATCACGCCGTGCACATTTATGCATGTTGTGCTCGGCCTTCCTAAGGGCCACCCTCATCCCCGAAATTTTCATTTGCATCTTAGAAGAGTGATAACTCGTGTTGCTAGGTGACTGGCATAATTCAATGGGACGGTCTAAAGCAAAAAAATTAAACCAGTTGAAAGATTGTGTGTGTGTGTGTGTGTGTGTGTGTGTGTGTGTGTGTGTGTGTGTGTGAGTGTGTAATCGTAGTACATTTGTGTGCGTTTATGTGTAAGTCTGTATTTCTACATGTGTATGTGTTTCTGTTAAGTTTTTTACACGTGTGTGCAGTTGTACGTATGGAAAGGTCCCCGTGTGTTGTGTGCGTGTGGTCGTGCGTGCCTCTGTGCACAAGCCACAGTGGGTCAGCATTGATTTCCCGTTAAACTTCCAGGTCATACGCAGGTGTTCAAAGTAGTAACCTGAGAGGATTAAACATCTTGCCTACATGAAATATGAGCTATTCACGTATGCATTCAGTATATACAGGCATATGGGCGGTTTGCGAGCAAACCAGCATGTGTTTATACATGTTAGAACACGAAATTGGGGAAAGCTCGCGTGCGTGCATGTGTGTGTGTGTGTGTGTGTGTGTGTGTGTGTGTACACTAACTGCCGCCCATGCATTATTGCATGACCCGACATTATGCAGCCCGACATAAGAGCAGCACCTGGCCGTCCGCATCAACACAATGTTTTCGCACATGCGCTCTGTTATATCGAGATGCAGGGGGCCAACTGCGCAGTTAACTCGCTCGTTATTTTCTCACATTTAACCCCACCCTATTACCCTACCAACCCCCCGCCTCCCTCCCCCTACCAAGAAAACAAAAGACAAAACATTAAAATGAGCTCTTTTCTCAATTCTACCTTATAAACCTGATAAATCACTTTTCGTGTATAATGTCCCTAATCAGCTCTATTGATATACCTTCATTCGTATCAAAAATGACCACAAAAATGGAAAATATCATAGCACGTTTATGGAGAGATGAAAAGTTAGAAGAACGAGAGAAGAAATGGATGGGTATGGTGGCCTCGTCAAAGTATCAGAACGTCTAAGGCAAAGGATGTTTCAAGAAAGTGTGTGTATTCACCATCCGAGAGAAAAAAAAACTTGCCTGCGGACTTGGATGTCAAGGGGACTGGCGCAAGTATTTAGCACAGTGCTCAACTGGATGGCAAAGTCTAAGCATTCAGCTAAGTTGCTAATATTACAATGGATTTTAAGAAGCTGCCACGCGTTAACCATGCAGCTAGCGGCTAGTGTCGGACTGTGTATCATTACTGTGCTCCAGGGTGACATCTTGCCAGCCACCCTCTGCACCAGGGTTATCCTAGCTTGCTCACCTCTCAAGTCGAAAGTGTGTCTTTCAACACTCAAACAGTTAATGCAAACATCGGCAACAACAACAAAATAACCAACACAGCAATAATATCAAGAAGAAGAAGAAGAAATAAAATACATACAAACTGTCTTGCTGCAGCAATTGGCACTGTGTCTACCAGTCTAAATATGCAAACCCTAGGAGTAAACTTCTTCATGAGGGCGAAAGAAAGATTGAGATCCAGATGAAGGACCTAAGTCGGCCAAGAACCACGGCTGACGAATTCCAACACGCTATCTGCTTAAAATCACTCAACAAATGTTTACAGTCGTAAACACGGAATAGACATTGGATGTTCATGAGACCCACGAGTGCCGACAAATCGTAAAGTGTCCTGGTGACTGCATCCCTGACCCAGTCTGTCAGGCTGAGGGGTTTAAAAATTAAAACACCATCGTTTCATGGTCGTGAAAATGCCATCTGTGTTTATTTTGAGGATGTAAACAGTTATTCTATGAGGCTAAGTTAGCTTGAAGTTCTCATGTTACATTTTACACCGGAGAATTTTATGAACTATGCACCAAGCTCGTGTTTAATCAAAGTTTTGCTACAGTGATAACGGTGCTGCAATAAAGATGGCGACTATCAAGGGAGGCAATCATCTGAGAAAGTGTTAACCACGTTAGCTTTAACTTAACATCTTGATGGTCTCTTGATGCAAGTTCCTTTGGTGGAAACATTACTTTTCAGTACCGAGCCTAACGGTGCTTTTGTCGATACAACAGACATCTTGACATGTCCTCTTCTCTGTGACAATGACAATGACCAGCTTCACTAATCCCATTGGGCAATTATACTCAGAAAGTGAAATCAGTTACAAAAGTTACAAAAATTGATTCAAGTATTGCAAGGATGTTTGTGCTCTAGTTGGGCTTCGTTTGAGTACACAGACTGTCTTCTAATATTTAGCTTTGGTTTTGGGTTTTTGACACATCCTAATATGGCATATGTTTTAACACATATTTTTGTAATATGGCCATGTATGGTTTGTAACAAATGTTTGTAACATGCGCATGTGCTTGCTTGTTTCTAGATGCACCAGATTATAATTGAGCTACAGATTATACAATGCTGCTGCCACATGGCCCTTTTACTAGAAGAGCGGATCAAAATCATGGATGTTTTTCTCCCCAGTCTGGACAACACCGTGGGGGGGGGGGATCTCCACAACAAAAGCAAGGTGTGAAACTCTTCAGCTGGGTGAAAAATATACTTTTTATGCGTAATACTGCCACGTGTACCGATGGGAACGAGACATATTGTTATCTATTAATAACTGCCACTTATTCCGTCGGCAACGCCAACGGCCGTGTGGATGAAAGGAGATGCGTGCAAGAACTCAGTCGACGTCTTGTCTCTTTTGAGAAGCTCTTTGTGAATAGACAATCAGCCATTGGTATTGGCAAAACCACGGAAAACCATTGCTCCCTTTTGCTAATGTGAGAATAAAGGAATTGATGCCATTTGCATGTCCCTCGGGTCTTTGTTCATGAGGCTCTCAACTTATTGATCCAGTCCTGGATTTAACATACTGTTTATTCCTTTCTTTGTTTGTTTGTTGGTTTGTTTGTTTGTTGGTTTCATTCTTTCTTTCTTTGTTTCTTTGTTTGTTTGTTGGATTGATTTTTTTATAATTATTTGTTGGGTTTTTTAGTTTTGGTTGAGCTGGTTTATTGTTTTGTTTTGTTTTGTTTTTGATTTTTTTTTTTTTTTTTTGCTGCCTGATGTTGTTTGCGTATGTTGATTCTTTTATGACATTTTTGTAAGCGAAATAATAAAATCCGTGCATTCAAACACACAAGTGAGAACTAACAAGAACCGGACTGAGCGCGCACGGATACAGGTATGCACGCCCCCCCCCCCCGTCCTGCAAGGTGTTCATTCACTGCGACCAGCCGAAGCGAGAGAAAAGCATCGCATGGCTGGTTAAGCTGGTCAATCAGGTGTTCAGGTCGTTTAGTTTAATTCACTGTGGCAGCTGAATGCTGAGTTACTTGGTCACCAAGGCGCGAAGGTCGAGATCAAAGTACACGCGAACAGTGAACACTTGTTCAGTGTTTCAAGATGCTGGTCGACCGCATGATGAAGCTGAATGTTTAATTTCTGTGTTACTCTTGAGAGAATTAATTGGTCGTTTGTGCGAAATAGAACACGAGGGGGAAAAGTGCAAACCACACAGCACCTAACGACATGTTGTGCACGAGGGTGTTGATGTAGCAGGTGGCGCCGGGAGGAGCCAGAATCTCGTGGTTTAGCTGCATAAAGGTTCTGACATCCACGCATGGGAAAGAAAGTTTTTTTTGTGGAAAAAATCGCACTTGGAAACGAAGCTCCCGTTATTCTGTTTTGTGACCAATACGCGGGAGATCACTCTTAATGCTCTGCTGCCTTATCAGTCTTCGATTTTCATCACATCTGATCATTCAGTCAGTAAAATCAGAAATTATGCGCAACAAGTGTTTTTACGATTCAATTAAGATAAGAGGGTGAGGGTCGAGACTTACAAACTCCACGCGTTCTGTTAAAGTCTGACAATCAAAATTCTAGATACGAGTCGGCAATTTTTTCTTTTTAGGGGCCGGTCTCAAAATTGTTAGCCGGTAAAATCTCAGAAATCTACACAAGGTGACTCCACAACAAACCTAGTGATAATAAATGGACAGCAAATAAGTAAATAAAGGCGTTCACTTACCAAATTTATCGTGTATAGTGAATCTGTTTGAATTCGCTCACAACAAAACTTTTAAACCAGCGTTTCCTTTGAATGCAGCCTCCCCCCGATGCTCTTTAACGACTCCATCAGAAATGTCAGTGGTGTTATTTGTTATCTTTGTACTTTGTTTGTGTTAGAATGTTACGGCCGGCCGGTTTCTAACGCTGGTGTAATTGGTAAATAAAACTTCAATCAAATTAACCTCGGCGGAATAAAAATGAAAACAAGTGCGCTTCACATTTTGGCAGACGGGCCGCTCCAAAGATGTCCGCGGGCAGCACTTTGCGCACCCCTGTTCTAGATCCCCTGCCAACACGGGTCTTTACAAGAAACGAAGGACCTTATAGAGACGGGAGAGATAGCTAAAGCCTCAACATAAGTGCAATAATCGCAGGACTAATTTGAAGCGAAGTCTTGCACTTTGTTGCATCCCCCAGTGGGGCTGTAGTCATCAAAACAGTAGCAAAGATGCCTTGTGGGTGAAACTAACAAGGCATTATCTGTGTGTGTGTGTGTGTGTGTGTGTGTGTGTGTGTGTGTGTGTGAGAGAGAGAGAGAGATGTTTATTTGAATATCTGTTTGTGTGTATGTGCGTGTGTTTTTGTGTGAGTGAGTGTCTGTGTGTCGGTATGTCCATTTTTGTTAGTGTGCTTGCATGCGTGTGTGTATATGTGTTCGTGCGCGCGCGTTTGTATTTTGCTTACAAATCACTTGTACGTCACGTGGCCACCATCATGAAGGGAGACAACACGCGCGTTATTATTATATAACACCTGCTCGCCTGCCCTTGCTACGTCAGCTTGTATTAATTTTTCCCCCCCGTGCACAGCGATCGGCGCCCAGGACAAGCGGAAAACACCGCACGTTCGCTCCACCTGAGTGACCCTAACGGCCGATTGATATCCGTGCCGAGGTGCGGATCAATAAGGTGGAACGACCACACCGCCGGCGCGCCGTCTCGCACGCATCATGGAAAGTAACAGCACGCGCTCCACGACCTCCCTGCAACACCTTGTCGGTGGACCATAACAGACCAACTCATAGTTCTCTGGTCTGACAGACTGGTCTGTTCTGTAGCAGACTGTCCTTGAAGGTACTCCAGCAGGTTGCTCTCTGTGTGTGTGTGATTTTGTATATGTGTTTGTGCGTGCGTGCGTGCGTACGTGCGTTTGTTCTGTAGACTGTCTGATATGCTCTATAACAGACCTATAAGTGTTCTGTAAAAAGATTAATGTGTGATTTCTTCAGTAGATGACTAGGTTCTGTAACTGACTGCCGTGTGTGTTCTTTTGCTGACCTCCACGTGAGGTTTGCGGCCGAACTATGAGTTTGTTGTCTAGCAGTCTGTTAGAAGAGTTTGTCATTTTAGCAGACTGGCAAATATTCTAGCAGACTGTAAAATATTCTAGCAGACTATCAAATATTCTAGAAGACTGTGAAATATTCTAGCAGACTGTCAAATATTCTACCAGACTGTGAAATAATCTAGCAGACTGTCAAATACTCTAGCAGACTGGCAAATATTCTAGCAGACTGTCAAATACTCTAGCAGACTGGCAAATATTCTAGCAGACTGCCAAATATTCTAGCAGACTGTCAAATATTCTAGCAGACTGTCAAATACTCTAGCAGACTGCCAAATATTCTAGCAGACTGCCAAATACTCTAGCAGACTGGCAAATATTCTAGCAGACTGCCAAATATTCTAGCAGACTGTCAAATACTCTCGCAGACTGGCAAATATTCTAGCAGACTGTCAAATACTCTAGCAGACTGTCAAATATTCTAGCAGACTGTCAAATACTCTAGCAGACTGCCAAATATTCTAGCAGACTGTCAAATATTCTAGCAGACTGTCAAATATTCTAGTGGACTATCAAATGTGATGTCTAACAGATTGCCAGATATTATCTCTAGCAGCGTGTTGCATGTGATCTCTTCTCCCAGTTCTTTCTTCCTCCCTGCCCTCTTTCCTCTGTCCTCACATTCTCTTCTATTCATAACCATACCTTCAAACCTTGTTGTTTTCATGCACCTCTCACGCTGGTTGTCACATGTTCGTGACTTTATGCTTTGATAAACCTGTCAGCTCTGCTACCATTTGTTAAGACATCCCTGTGTTAAAAAAAAGCATTTGTTTCTACCGACATGCCTCGCTGCTGAATGTTGCAGCATCTGATTTTATCAAAATACACAGCAACTCGGTTTATTTCCTTGTCTCTTACTTCCGTCTAGTAAACAAAAGGAAATTGAACAACATAATTACAAGAGCCTTTTATGCACAGACACACACTCTCTCTCTTTTACAATTTTCTCCATTCAATTTTGTTTTGGAAAAGAAAACTAGTTTGGGCATATGAACTGACTTACAAAGAAAGAAAGAAAGAAAGAAAGAAAGAAAGAAAGAAAGAAAGAATTCACGCCTGGATGCCAGTGCCATTTTACTGTGTAGTAAATTTCCTGTTCACAACGATCGGCGCCATTGAAAAAAACACCATACGTTCGTTCCGCCTGAGTGACCATAACGACCGATTAACACCTGCGCTGCCGGGGCTGGAAAATCTGCAACCCGCAGTTCGCAGGTACTACGATGCATTAGCTGATATGCCGACAGAATTGCTCGCAGACTGCTGAAACATCAACAAAATCCTGGTGTTCACCTCACGGTATGTATGATGTGATTCGTGTCCACTGCGCAGTCACGTGGTTATATCACGTGCCTCATCGACCCCCCCTCCCTTAGGTTCCCCGAGAGCCATCTTGTTTTTCTTTCTACTCATCTGATATGCTTTTGCTAGAAAACTGGGAAAGTCTGCTCCATAAAAGGTAGTTTTTCAAACAAACATAAAGACACGCAAAAGCGAGATGGATTAAATTTCGCGCCTTGTTTTGTTTAATATGACCGAACGCTTGTTTTTCCAAACTTCGCAAAACCGGTAGCCGGTGGGTTTTCTCCCCTTGATAAAACCCTGCATTTATTATACAGTAATTTTCCTAGCGTCCTGTTTAGAGAGAGGGTGAGTATTGTATTTCGTGTAAACGTTGCTATGAATATTTGTGTTTTTTAAATACACAGGTAGTTAAGCTCTCCTCACATTCACCGAAAGACTACACCGGACACAGCTGATGCGTTAAAACAATGCGTTGATAAGATGCAGAACATAAATTTGCTTTCTTTACAAACACTTAGGTAGACCGATGATAATACCCCCCCCCCCTCCAACCCCGATGGTTGATCTGATGATATGATAACAGTTTACTGCACTTTGCTTTCTCTGCAAACATTTGACAGACTTGTAATAGGAAAAAAATGATGCCTCGCTTTGTTTGACTATTTTGAATATAAACACATACACAGACCGATTTTAACATTTAAAATGGCGTACCTCTTTCTTTTTCTCCTTCTTTCACTCGGTCAACTCTCATTGTCTCATCCTGCCGCGCTCTCTCACTCCTTCATTTATTGTCACGAGTAAACTATCCAGACTTGCGTGTGTGCGCATGCATGGATGTGCATGTGTGTGTGTGTGTGTGTGTGTGTGTGTGTGTGTGTGTGTGTGTGTGTGTGTGTGTGTGTGTGTGTGTGTGGTATCAGTTCTATACGATGGATTTGACACAAAACACAGCAACCTCTAGAGTATTAGCCGAGTTCCAGGGTTAAGCCAGCATGCATCTGGAGAGCTCTACTGTCCTTCCTGCCTATTGATACTGCCCTCAAGGAATTCAGACTCGCCTGTATATCTAGTGAACAACCCTAAGCTCCAAACTAGGTCTGCGCTTCATTTCTTTTCATTTGGAGTGAAAACGCTGTCGGGGCTACTAGTGGTCACCAGTACCACTCGTCTAGAGGTAAATTGGTGTTACTGCAACCAGCCTCTGCTACTTTATTAAGTGGTAGTCACGGTAAAGCGATCGAGGCCAGTACTTAACTATTACTGTCAGAGTTACCAGTCCAAATTTTGAACAAAAAAAGGGGGAGGAAGTTGAGTGGTAGGTGGGGGAAAGAACGAACGAAGGAAGTTTTTATTAACTCAGGCCATGTGCGCACAACATTCAAGTGATGAGCACAGCTCGTACAATAACATGAAGTCTAATGACTATAGCATAATATAATATATCACAATACAGTAAAATACAGCATCTTAATACTATAGTTAGCCTGTTACAATGAAATTAAATGTATTTCCATTTATTGTCAGAGATAACTATTTGAAACGGCAAACAAAGTCATGAGATGCGTTTACTTCTTATAATAATAATAATGTGAACTTATAATGCGCAGCATGACAGTCAAAACAGATCGCACTCTGCGCAGACCAGTGATGATAAATGAAAGATAACAGACAGTGGACGATGAGATAGACACACTGAACAACATAAAGATGAGGTACAAGAGTAGAATGTAAAGCAATGGATGAAGGTATGGAGGGATACAGGTACTGTACACAGTGTGCGATGGAGTCATTACATTATTACCTGAGCTATTCTAAGCGTATAAAAGAAATTCCTTGCGAGGTTTAGACCAGTAATAAAGATACCTAGCAAGGTACCTAATATCGTGAAATAAAAATATTGAATATTGAGTATTGAATTGGTAGAAATTTGACTCGCAGATCTTGTAGATGGTGGCAATAGAAAAGATGTAATTCATCGTCTTGCGCTGACTGTTAACAGGGTGGGGTGGGTATCAAGTCCAACTACGAGGTGTTCACGTATCTAATAATAAATGTCTTCAGGCCGGAGATTCCTATACAAAGTCTGATTAAGGAATCTCTCAGAAATGTTTTATAACATTGTGCAAATATGGTTTTATGATTACATAAACTGTAAACCTAGAGCTGTATGAATCGTGTTGGTGCCAGTCTTGTTTGTAGCAGGCGTTTAAAAAAAATAAGGAAGAGTCTCACATTTTGCACACCCTGATTTACCCACACGTATTCAAAAGCATACGAATGAAGAGTCATGCACACTTCTGATACCCAGCACATCTTCCCGCTGTTGTGTAGTTGTAACAACATATTATACACATTATAGACCCTAGTGTGTCCCCATAGGGGACATCTACCAGTATTACCGTAGATCATGGCCTTGGGCTCACATTTAACAGTTTTTTTTTTCAGTGCAAAGGTCTGTACTCGCACCACAGATTGTGAAGGCCACGAGAAATGTCAGATAGCAATACTATACCATCAGCAAATAACAGGATGACCCTTTCGACAAGATCGGAGAGAAGATTTATACCATTTATACCACCAGGAACAATATCATGTGTCAGCTCGTTAAAATGATCAAAATAAGACAGGGTTGGTTATCTTTCTTGTTTTAAGCCGTTTGGACAAAACATCAGAGAGGTCAGGATTAAAGAATACAATTGTTTAAATACTCTTTAAGGCACGATGCATTTTCCCTTGAATAGCCTTTCTTTGCAGCACTTGCCATAATTTCCAGTGAAAAACAGAGTCCAATGCGTTCTGAAAATCTATGAAAGCTACATATTAGAATGTGTTTGTGTGTGTGTGTGTGTGTGTGTGTGTGTGTTTTGTTGTTATTGTTGTACAATTGCAAATAGTGTGAAAATATGGTCACTTGTGGAATAGTCTTTGTGAAAACCTGTCTGAATTTCTCTAATATCATTTGTTTCTTCGATCCACTAGGAAAAATCCTATTTAGGATAAAAGTATAGACTTCACTCCACATACTAAGAAGAAAAATGCCTCTTTATTTATTAAGTTCCTCAGTGTTCCATTCTTGTGTAGTGGATGAATGATAGCTTCCTACCATGGCTCTGGAAACTGGTCCGACGAGAATAAATGATTGCAGACCTGTACCAGGAAAGGTAGAGTAATGTCAATGTTTTGTTTTAGCAGCTCAGGTATCACCCCATCAGGACCCGCTGCTTGGTTGTCTTTCAGATTCTTAATCACAGCTCTGACTTCTTTTGGTGTAATGTCTCCATCAAGTAAGTCCCCACTGGTGCCTTGTTCTTTGTCTGTATCGTCGGGCTGAGTATCTCTATTGGTGGGCCGGTGGCGCAACGGTTAGCGCCTGTCACCAATACAGTGAGGGTTGGCTGTCCTGGGTTCACTTCTCGTCTCGGGCACGATGTTCTTTCTCTGCATGTGGCATCTATTTACAGGTCTGGCTGCCTTGCCATGATATAGCCTTAGTTGCTGGCTCGGCGTAAAACACCAATTTAAAAAAAAAATAAAAAAATTTGAGTATCTCTGTAGCTGTCCTGGTTTGTTTTTTTTTTTGAAGATTGCCAGGAAGTAATTGTACCATTCTTCCTCAAGTATACAATTTTCCTTCTGTGTTTTAGGTTAAAAAAAACCTTAAGAGATTTCGAAAAGGTTTTCGGATCATGCACACTATTTTCTATCTTTCTAAGAGCTTCGATTTTGAAATGGGGTTTCTTTCGAGAAATTAATTTTCTATACCACTTTCTCTTTTCAAGATAGTGTCTAAGGTTTCTTCTGTCGACCCATTCACTCCTATGAGGCCTAGAGTCCGAGACAGTTGAATGCGCTTCATCTTAACATCAGACTTGTGTTCACATTTGTATAAATCATGGCTCTAGCCCTATTTTAGCTCAGGGTTCCGTGTTAGTTTCTCGATAACATCGGATTTGTTATCAGTGCCTACTTGTTGATGCAGGCCAGGTTCATATAAAGTGCAAACAAACGTAGGGGTAGTGACTCCAAACGTTCATCAACAATTAGTTTCCCTGACAAATATATAATACCGCGAGAAAGTATAAAAGAGTCTGTTACACTGAAAAGTGACCGGTTTCGTCACCATGGCAGTTTCTTTTCCAGACAGAGAGGTCAAAAACTGCGCAAAGTTTTAACAGTTTACCATAATCTTTCAAGTCTGGTCTTGGGAGTGTCTGATACCGGTGGGGCATGTATTTTCCTGGGAAAATGGATCTACAGCGAGACCAGCATGTATATGGATTTCGTTGGAGGTTCTCGCATCTAAGTCCCCGCCTGTAATTACGAGGGGAGAGGGAGGGAGAGAGAGAAAGTTGGAGGGGAGAGTGCGCGCCCATGAAAATGGTTTGTGGGACAGTCACGTTTTGTAATGTTGACAGCTCTTTTTTTTTTGCCCTTTCCTATTTTAGCATCTCCTGTGTTTTTGTTTCATTGGATTTCAATTTGGTTTTAATTTTAAGTCCTGCTCCCAAAACTCAGATGTGTCGAGGCAAACCACGGCTGGCGTGCAGGCCATTGTGTGCATGAGCATGTCCTTCGTTAGGCAACCATGCAACAATGAGCAAGGAGAACAGTGTGTTCTCACGCAGAATAGTGTTAAGTTAATTAAGAAGCGCCTAAGCGACAGCTGTCATCACCATGCAAAAACCAGCGCGCGCTGGGCCGTACATGGCACGTGCGAGCGAATTAATGTATTTGCCAGCGCCACAGCCAACGCGCCATCGACAGTTTTGAGCGGAATGAGCGCACTGTTCAGGTGGACGACGACGACGACGACGATGATGATGATGATGATGATGACGATGACCTCTTTCGCCTGCATGATGACTGTCTACTTGGTGCACGTGCTGGATTCGCATTGACCACCTCAATGAAGAATGCCTGTTTCGCGCGCTATAAACGTGTCCGCCGCGTTCTCAGGCGGTGCATCCGCCACAAAACCTGAAGCAAGTGGCAGAGATCGCAAGATTGAGCAGCAAGGACGCTCTGGCAGGCTGCAAAATGCGAGGACTAATAGAGTCTGAACCTCCAGGGAGCACTAGCTAGCCTTAATGGCCCGGAATTAACACGTTACAGCAGCCAAAGATCCTGGACAAGCTGTAACCACTGAGAGGTGATCGCCATGTAATCCCAGCAACCTTGCTTCTCGCAGCGATCCGCAAACCAAGATGGCTTGCAATGAGTGTATTTTGCTTTTCCTTTAAGCATAAAAGTGTCCGTAAGGTCGTGTGCACTTCTGAAATGTACGCACAGGTTTATGTATGGAACAGACATAACAAAGCTTCTGCAGCTCACCACAACTCGCCGAGCTCTGTGGGTCAAAGGTCAGCTTGTAAATGCTGCGGCATTTATGACGAACATCGCTTTTTTTTTCTTGACCAAGAATCTCGTATTGTTTTCCATGAATATTTTTTAAGCTGGTACCACAATTACAGCCAAAGAGGACTGCTAAAAGCCTTGATTATAGAGAGGACAGCTTGCTGGATGCAGCAGAGAAAAAACGACTTTTTTTCGTGGAAACGTACATCCTACGCAGTTTTATCGATCGTTAATAGTAACAGATAAATATGTCGAGCTTTCATGCGATGGATGAGAGATATTGTAAGTAGCCCCATTCTCATGTACATGTAGTTCCATTCTGCTACACCTGTCTCCATGTCTCCTATATGCAGATACTGGCATGGGATTTTTAAGTGGAATTTTTAAGAAAATGTGACAGAGAGAAAAGATGCGAGAGAGAGATGGGAGTAGGAGACGGACAAATAGGGAGCAAACAGAAGTTGTTTTTAGAAAAGCTGTAGTCAGACATAAATGCGTTCTCGTTGCTTTTATATAACAACTCTACAGGTAAAGTCTAAAAATAGAAAAGGGGGGGGGCTTGGTCCGGAATTCGTGATGAACTTTTTCAACTCTCTTATTTCGTCTTTCTTCTCTCCGTCCTCTTCTACTTCTAACCTACAGCCACGACATCTATTGTTGACAACAAACTGCATTTTAATCAGCAACATAGCCATCCGAATGCTTTGTCTACCAGCAGACGGCGAAGACTATAACTGTGACTTGTAATTTGTACACAGCATTACATTTACACTTCTGTGGTAGCTTATGTAACGCCAAGACAGATTTCTGTGGTAGATAATGCGAGAGATAATGTTACTCCTGTGGTAGGTGAGGACATGCACACGTGTCAAACACTACAGGTGAAAACATGAAACTCCTACCTGTTCATCACACCTCCAGCTCGGCGACCTGCGGCTGTACAAGTTTGCTGTTTGTCCCTTCGCTGTGTCACCCTGTGTGGGTCTATCTCCCAGCAACGGAGACCAGCTGTCGCACGTGCATTCTACGCGCTGAAACCTCCTGCCCCCCTCCTCACCGCTGCACACTGAGTCATTAGTGAGGGGATTGAAGAACAGCTCTATATACTGCGTGCTGTCGTCTCTTGGTTCTCCTCCTGTCTATCTCCTGCTCTCTCTCTCTTCTCTCTGCTTCCATGCTCATACGTCATCTTTCTCGTACTCGCCCACAAGTGCGTGTAAACATTCACACATAATTTTGTGTGTGTGTGTGTGTGTGTGTGTGTGTGTGTGTGTGTGTGTGTGTGAAAGAGAGAGGGAGAGACTTGAACAAACGAATATTATTTTATTGTACCCATTCGTGTAAACTGAAAAAAAGGCTCAAAGATTTAGCTAAAGTAAACCACGCGAACAAACCCAACACTCTGAACACACTGGATCATAATCTTCATCATTACACATCATCATCATCATCATCGTCATCATCATCTCCGGTGACCCACCAGCAGTGCATCGATAAAGTGCTTCTCACCAAGATAGTAAGGACTGGTTTGTGGATTCAGATCTCACCTCATCGCACATATTTCATCTCTGGAACTAACCCGTTGCTGGCTCGGTGTAAAGTGTACAGCACCAATTAATAACCACGACCCCCTTTGGTAGCGTGCGTGTGTGTTCACGCGCGCGCACGTGCATGCTACTGCATCATGTCAGGGTCATAGTAAACGAGGACAAGGATAGTTAACGATCAAAGAGCTCAATGCTGGACTTCACATCCCCCGACCCCGGCGCCACGCCCTCCGTCCTCAGCCCCAGCCCCAGCCCCTAGCTAGCGAGGGCCAGAGTTTGCCTACTGGCAGCAGCCGACATTTCACTGACATCTTCCGCACTCTCGTGGACAAAGCTCGACCTTTGCTGGTGTCAGGGTACCTCATGCTTGTCGCTTAGATTCAGTCCTTCTCCCTCAGGCTAGGCAGGAATAAACTACAGGGTCAACAACCTTAGTCGTCAACCCTTCTAGGTTGTTCTCTCCCTCTCTCCTCTTTTTTGTGTGATCTCTACTCACATGCTGTCTTTTTAAGTAACATTCAGGAGCCCTGGTTAGGAATCATACGTGCAGTAAAACTGTACCTCTGGGTTTGTTGTCTATGCTCAGTACCTACACCTTTCCCCCCCCCCCTTGAAGCTGTAAACCGTATTCATGGCTGGGACCGCTAGATGATCACCCAACCTCCTAAGTCTGCACCTGTTTCCCGTTACAAGGCCGACCAATGCTTCTGTCAATAGCTAACCCGGAGTTTACTTGTGGGGCTTATTCAAAGAGAGAGGGTTAATCGTTGTCCCAGGTACATCAAGGGCAGGCATCCTGTCTCCGTAGTTATAAAACTGTGTCCAGACTTTGCGGATGCTGCCTTACCCTGGAACTGTAGTTAGAAAGCAGTGGCAATGATTCCCTGGAGTAAAGTAACATAAAGCAACATCCGGGGAAAGGGGTCTAGACAGTCCCTCTTATCGACGGCGACGAGACGTTTTTCCTTGATTTTACACCTGGGTGGCATCTTACCTTTGTTTTATGAGTACGGCGCCTGCTTTATGGCAGCTTCAGACCTATCAAGTGAATTGTGAATTTGAAACTACTACCAAAGTAAGACTCTCTATTCTCTCTTTATATGGTCTTTGCTGCTTCTACAGAGAGATTTCAGGGCTGTCACACGGTGTATTTTGAAAGGGTAAGGAAGTCATTAGCCGCCATTTCCATGGACCGGTTGTCAGATATGTGATGCTAATGCAGAACGAATGTTTATATTTGTTCTTTCAAGTTTCACTCCCTAAGTCTTTTCAAAGTAAAAAATATCATTATATATATATATAATCATTACTCTTCAGTTAACTATTCCATCGGTGTCGGGTACCAAGATGGAAGTGTCGTACCTTGATCTCGGTAACCAAACATTAATTGATGAAACTGCTCATTGGTAACCCGCAACGGCTCAAACACCTGTGGGTACGCGTCATTTTCAAAAGTTTCTCGAGACAATCTTTGTTACCAAGGGTTGTTAATAATAATAATAAACGCGTGCTTTATATAGCGCATACTCACGCTTGTAAGGAGCGAGCTTTTAGAACTTGAGACAAGAACGAGACATGGACGACATACGAAGGAAGGAAGGATAAACAACAGCACTGATGACTAATGAAAGACAACTATAGAAAAGACTAGTCAGGTAACAAGAGGTGAGGGTATGGTGATTCTGCAGAGAGAAGACGAGTCGGGAAGTTTGGAGATGGACTGGAATTGTGTGGACTGTTGTTGAGAGTAATGCTCACGAGGTGTTACTATGTTAGTGAACACCCTGGGTATGGTGTTCTACAGTTGATAATTGGCGGACGAACTCACTGAGGTTGCTATTCTGCAGCTGACGATTGAATTGCCTGATGAAGACCTTGGACGGACTGGTCGGCAGGCTGCCAAGCTTACCTCCAGCGAGCTGGACACAGACTTGTATGACATCTGGTCTGTGGAGCCGGGACTATTGTTTTTCTTCCACCGGTTTTGGTGCCTCAGGCGCACACTGTCTTGTATTTTGTGCGATCAGCTGTCTGCAGTTTCCACGAAAACAAGGTCTGTATACCCATTTTCCCCAAGACCTAAATCCTTACCCAAACCTAAACCTTAATCTTAATCTTAAAGCTAAATTACACAATGGTCTAGATTTCTAGATGTTTTACTACTTAAGCTAACGAGCTTTTAAAAAAATGGTGCAAAATATCTTAGAAGAATACAGAAAGTAGCAAACTTTAGACAGGTATAAAAACTACACATTTCAACAAGAATCAACGCCATGATCTTAGCGATAGACGGAGCCGTACTTGTTAATTCGATATAACAGCTTCACACACAACAACAGCCACAACATTTAATTGATTAGCTATTGGCATGCGAGCCAAACGAATGAAAGGTGAAGGGTGAACAGCCTCGACCTGGGAAAAATTTCAGTTCTTTAAAGAAGCTATTGACTTTAATTGTGTCTTTTTATGTGTTTTATTATATGGTTGGAACTTTTGATCAGTCGATTCGATGGCTGTTTTATTTTATTTTTGGCATATTAAGTGTTGAGTGCATAATACTTACTTACTATTCGTTAAAGTCTAAAAAATAAGGCATTAAAGTCAAAGAATTTTTTTAAAAAGCGAACCTGAAGATTCGATGGAGTTTTGCTTATTTCTAGTGTTAGTGAGTTAACCTGCCCGGGGCAACGACTAACCGTCTCGCCATGAATACAGCCCCATAAGGTAAAGTGACCTCAGGGCTAGCTATTATTCATGCTGTATGATGGAAGGTGTTATTCTGGATGTTGAGTTTGTTATTTTCTCTTGGATTCTCGTGTCACACCGAGTTTCTGCCGCTGGCTTACAGAGTTGATGCCTTTGATGTATTTTTAGACAATAATCAATTTGAGCGCAGAAAGAATACCAGTCTTCAGAAGATTCAGAAGATGGCGGAGAAGAGATTGGACCTTTTAACCGATCTCGCTTTTCACCTAGCTTGTGTCCATTCATTCTGTGATGAGAAAACACATTGTTTTAACTGTTGACAGTTTTCAAACGTAAACATTTTCTTCAATTACAGAGTTGCTGTAGGCAAACAAATCAATGCTGCTCCTCTTCAGAGGATTTTTATGGCAGCTCTCCGCTGGTTGTTTTCTTCGATGTGTCCAAGTGGATGAAAAAGAATACCTTATAGTTGAACTTTTTACAAAACAAAAAGACAGCACAATATAGTGGCCTTATAAAAAATTTGCCATGCAGCACGGCTTTAAAGGGGGTTTACGACAGCAAAACAAGCCCACGGGACTGTTGCCCTATTTTTGCATCTGTTTATTCATGCCTGCGGATATGGCAATTTTTCGAAGAAGCTGTCCTTCAGGCAGATGTTAATGATATACTGTGAAATGCTTGAATGTCAGGCTGACACTAAAGAAAGGAATCGAATGGAAATCGATGTATGAGTCAGTCTCTCTCTCTCTCACTCTCTCTCTCTCACTCTCTCTCTCTCACACACACACACACAGATGAACGCGCGCGCTCACACCCAAAGGTCCGTGTCACATGTTGACATTGCTCAGCACGCTAGGTCTTGTAACTGTGTATATCTAGGGCCGAAGCTAACAACTTTTGAGAACTTCTTTTATCTGAACTGTGAACATTAATATTGCGAAAGTGCAGACCCTAGTTTGTTCAGCTAGCCAAGTTTAAAGTTTGAAGAAACAACCACATCACAGTCGGCGGCGGGCGCCTACATGGAAGAAGACGAAAAATAATGATAATTCTATTAATCGAATATTGGTGTGATGGAAATTCTTGTCTTTCTCGGAATACCACACATTCTGGAATGCATGGAGCATGACTGCAGTCAGATAAATTACCAAAATATCCTCTCCCCTACCCATTCGCGGAATTCTTTTTCCCACATGAGATGGAGGGGGGGGGGCGGAAATTCAGCCAATCGGAGTGCACGCAAAATATGCCATCTTATGCTCGCTCCACTCAATTGCTCAATTGTACCTAATAAACTAAACCTAAACCCCTAACCCAAACCCTAACCCCAAACCTCTGACAAAATAACAGACCGGCACTCCGATTGGCTGAATTTCCGCCCCCCCCCCTATCTCATGTGGGGAAAAAATCCGCTACCCGCTCTAAATTGTGCGTGAGCAGTGTTCATGAAAAGTATTCACCAGAATGCGTGTCGAGAGCTGCTCGGCTTCGTTCCGTGTCGCCCTGTTTCATTTCATATTTGATCTATCGCTGAACATTTGATTGTGCACTTTCGTGCAGAGATAAAAACACTATTAAAGCATGTTTTGCTCGGTCATTAATGCCGTAATTACCTGAAATTAGACTAATCTGTTTTCCCGGCTGGCTGTCCTGGGTTCAGCTCTCGTCTCGGGCAAGCTGTTCTTTCTCTGCATGTAGGATCTGTTTACAGGAATGGCTGCCTTGCCATGATATACCCTTAGTTGCTGGCTCGGCGTAAAACACCTACCCCACTTACCTTTCCCGGTGGGAGAGTTGGAGTGGGGCCTAAGGTAAGGGAAAGGGCTCTCTTGTACGCACCGACGTCGGCAAGTGCTGAATCGTTCTTTTCCTCCACAATCTCCTCATCTTTTCACATTTGTGATGCAACTTTCTGAAGAGTCCTGCTGCTTTGTGCTTGACCCGTATGTAGACAGCTCTGCAGGAGCGGATTGTTTTTGACCCTCACAAGGCCTCTTTGTTGCGCGGTCGTATTTTGCATGTCACACGCTCAATGCAGTCGAGAGAAAATTAACTTCGATCGGGTGGGTCCGTATTACTGTTGTCAGCTGCCGGACTTGACGCTTAGATACAGAAGAATATGTGTACATCCTGGCCGAGCTTTTCACTGGGCCTCATTTCCTGCTGACTACGATTTTCTTCGATCACACGCGTAGGATGGCGAACTGACAGCCGACAGTGGCTGGGGGGGGAAGGGGTTGAGGGGAACAGACTGGAGCTTGCCAGTGATGCAGTTAAGGTGCTGCTGGGCTTGCCAGTGATGCAGTTACAGTGCTGCGGAGCTTGCCAGTGATGCAGTTACAGTGCTGCGGAGCTTGCCAGTGATGCAGTTACAGTGCTGCGGAGCTTGACAGTGATACAGTGCTCCGGAGCTTGCCAGTGATGCAGTTAAAGTGTTGCTGGGCTTGCCAGTGATGCAGTTACAGTGCTGCGGAGCTTGCCAGTGATGCAGTTACAGTGCTGCGGAGCTGGCAACAGTGATACAGTGCTCCGGAGCTTGCCAGTGATGCAGTTACAGTGCTGCGGAGCTTGACAGTGATACAGTGCTCCGGAGCTTGCCAGTGATGCAGTTAAAGTGTTGCTGGGCTTGCCAGTGATGCAGTTACAGTGCTGCGGAGCTTGCCAGTGATGCAGTTACAGTGCTGCGGAGCTTGCCAGTGATGCAGTTACAGTGCTGCGGAGCTTACAGTGATACAGTGCTCCGGAGCTTGCTAGTGATGCAGTTAAGGTGTTGCTGGGCTTGCCAGTGATGCAGTTACAGTGCTGCGGAACTTGCCAGCGACGCATTGAGATGCTGACTAGCTTGCCAGTGGCACGTTACAATGTAACGTTTGCCAGTGAAACCTTACATTGCTGAAAAGGTTGCCAGTAATGCTTCACAATTCTGCATGGCTTACCAGTTACACTTTACAATGCTGAGAAAGCTTGCCAGTGACACGTTGCAGTGTTCCTCACCTTGCCAGAGATGCGCTGCAATGTAAAGATGTTACAATGCTGCGAATTTTGTGGTGACAGGTGACAGTACCGTGAAAGCTGCTGAGACAGGCTAACATGGCTTACCACGGACAGTTTCTGCCAACAGTGTCCAATTCCTTTATATTTTCACTTACTCTTGTTTGTTTGTTTGTTTTTTTCACTTATTTATTTTCCCTGTTTATCACGATCCAGTACCAGTTACATAAGCTTAGGAAGTCTGCCTTCTATACGCTAGAAATACAGGTCATCTGTTATGAGACTTCAATATATTCCACTCCTCCTCCTCCTCCTCCTCCTCCTCCTCCTCCTCCTCATCATCATCATCATCATCATCATTGTCGTCGTCGTTGTCGTTGTCGTTGTCGTCGTGGGCTTTGTACAGGGCATTTCCCATTGTGGATGCGAGCTCAATGCGCTGTACACAAAATAAACTACAAACAAACCGACAGTCAACAATCGTCAGCAAACAGATACATTATTGTCTGTCGAGCTTTGAAAGTTTTATTACTCGCCTAAGAGTTGTTTTCTCCTCGAGTTATATGGTCTTGACACCAATATACTGTTCTTTTGTGCTTCATTCCCTCTCTTCATCACAGTTTGCGCTTGCTCTTTCTCTCACTGCATTCTCAATCTGTAATAATTAACCTCTAGGGTGGGAAAGAGGAAACTCTTTAGGTCACGTGAGCATACGGGTCTTTGGCAATGATAAATTAGGCGTTGATTGGTTTAAGGGAACAGGGCGATAATTTTGAACAGATAATGCAAGAACTAGACACGGGAGTAAGTGCTTCTTTGAGCTTGGCATTGTTGCCAGAACATGTTGCTACCCGTAAGTTTTCTGGCCAAGACCCATCTTTGGTTACCTCCCTGGGAAACAGAGTCACGTGAGCTGAGGAAAGTGTGTGTGTGTGTGTGGGCGGGGGGTTAGGGGCAGGAGGGGCTGGCCTCAATGTCACGGTATTGATCGCTCGCAATGGCTTGAAACTAATTTCCTTCGTGAAACTTGCCTCGTGGACCGCCCGACGACTTGGAGGGAGAGGGGGTTGGGGAGGGAGAGAGGGAGGAATAAGGGAAATGACGTAATGATCAGTTGGTCCCAACCTAGCAGCAGAGCGACTGAGCATAAAATTACACAGGCAGCCAGCCAGGCAGACTGAGAGACAGACCGACAGACAGGCAGCCAGCTAGACAAGCAGACATTCAGAAAGGTAAAGAGAAGGGAAAACAAATACACACAAAGCTTACATTGACTACCTTGCATGGTGTTTAATCACACCAAGAGAAACAGTAAAATGATTCTGTGTGTGATCATGCACTCGGCGCACATTCGATCTATCAAAAAGAAGATGTACTGGCGAGAGGTGTAGTGTATGCTTCACTGCGGTGATGAGTATTCTATCATTAAGGGGCTTATCATTTCATGCTTGTATCATGTGATGATTGAAACATAAGCAGATTGTATTATGGGAAACCCCGAAAACAGAAGAAAAAGAAAAACCACGAGGGCCTTGAGGCCACCTGCATGGGTAATCCATAACATTTAAGTCAACTCTAAATTTAGCTAAGGGCAATAGAAACCAGCTGATCAGCCACCGTCCAGCCTCTAGCAACAGACTGTGTCCCTGGACGCTGATCATGCCATTCAGTTACAATTTACAGGTACAGCAAACGACAAGAAGCAGCTAGGAACAAACAACAACTACCTGGGGCTCAGAGCAGACGTTTGACGAACTTCAGGAACTTACAACTGAAAACTTCTCATCCCAGTATGATTCCCATTACCTTCACGATTGGAAAGCCGTTTTATCGCCCACCCCTACTTCACTCCCATTCCGTGCCACCGGCGTGCGACCGCCGGCTCCTGGAAAATTTATACACGTGGATTTTTAGTGCAAGTGCGGCTATCTCAGCAAATTTAAAATGATCAACGGTAGGCTATAGACGTTAAAGGCAGGTCGAGCACGAGGTTACGTGAGATGAGCAATCGGGTCTAAAGATGCTTACAGCGAAAATCGATTCCCACCATTCGACCTGACGTTACATGCAGCAATGGTTGCTATTGACAACCGGGCAAAGTGCATAAATGTCAAACCTCCAATGTACCCGCAAAGCCCCATTATGTTGGCAAATGTACTGGCAATGTGCTGGAAACCAAGTTTGACATTATCTCACCATGTTGACCAAAGTTCCAATGTCCCGAACAACTGTCCCAAAACCACTGGCTTCCAGTGACTTTCATACAACACTCGGCCAAACGCAGTCAAACGTTGGACGTCCACCCGTTAAAGAAGCGCCTTGATGTGTACAGTTACTGATGCTCTGTGAGATTTTGCTTATACTATTCACATGCTGTAATAATCTACTCGTTTGTAGATGCAAATAATGAAGAGAACTCTGTTGAAATTAGCGTTTCCTCCCGTCTCTCACCCTACCGCACTCCCTTTCCGTGGCCAGTGTGTTTGACTGTGAAGCAAAAATTTGGTGTTTCGAGGCCCGCTAGGAACATCCATCTTCGCCTACCCGGCAGATGCAAAGCAGAATTAATGAGTGAAAGGGAAGGAAAAATTTGAACTCCACCATCTACAGCATGCCCAGGGCATAGAAAACCACTCTTTTATTGCCCCTTGGGCTACTAGACTATGAGACTGAACTTTTTATTGCCTTACGTAACGCGCTGGGTTAGAATTTGTTTTTTGGAAAGCTGATAATAACGATTGGATCATCAAGGAGCCATAGCTGTGGATCGGATTCAGGGCGCCTCTGGTGCTTAGACGGACTCTATACCTCCGGCCCCAGTGCCCATCTTCCTCATTAATAAGGAATTCGTTTTCAAGAATAGTCCTTGCCACTCTTGCCACTGCCTTTCTTTTTTTTTCCTAAATGTGAAAATAAATTTTATTCTTGAAGGAGTAAATGTTTTATCACTGACTACTCATTGAAGAATAAATTTCATTAACTGCTAAGCAGAAGTGTTAGAGTGAGTTTTTGGGATTGAACAAACACACACACACACACACACACAGAGACACGTTCTCATTTTTAATGATCAAAAATAAACACTGCCTTGTTATCATATGCATCCTGTTGCCCCATCTTCGCTCTCCGGCCTTTTCCTTTACTGTCAAGCGATAAAGCGTTGACATTTCTTCCTGGCGCATTAAACTGAGCCTGGACGAGGGCCGGGATGGTCTGCGCTCAAGTGGCGTCACAAGTTGCTAAGCCGACGCCGAGGCCATAAGCCTTTCTAACGCTTCTCTGCCACAAGGTTTATGACAAGACGTTGGTTGACCCTTCTTGCTGCAGAACTTCGATTGTCTGCTCTGGACCCCTCCCCCATCCCCATATATCGTCCCTCTAACCACACATCTCTCTCCTTAATTTAATTAAAACAAACAAACAGCTTGCTCTCCTCATCCCTATAAAAAAGAAAAACAAGTTTCAGGTCGTCCTCTGCTGCTAACGTGTCTTGGCAGTTCTGTTCGACCACAGAAAAAAGTTGAAGGAAGGCATGTTGTACAGCTGTCACGCAAGTCCATTTAAAGGAAAAGGCAAGTGAAATGACAAATTGGGCTTACATTCGTCTTCTGAATCATTTTTGCTCAAAATTTTGGGTTGCAGAACAATCGTTTACTTACAATCGCGTCTAGAACACAGCTGTGGGGCGGTACCAGAAGGCTTCCGTGTTTTGCTGTCGAGTGTCATTATCGAACCCACTTGGCACGAGAGTTCTCTAAGTCTTCTACGTGTGGTCGTCGAAAGATTGACATCATGGATCTGGGGATCCATACAATTGGTCTACAGTTCTAATCAAGAATACAACGAGCAAGAGCTGAGCGAAGTGGAGAGGAATAGAAGACAAGAGTTGCCTTTCCTGACAAACGGTACCTCCTACATCAAGAACGAGGGTCAGTTAATTTTCATTCGCGGAAGAGCACAAAACATGGTGGCCTCGGAAAACCGACTAACAGTTGTTTTAGACATGATTGTAAGTAAAAGACTTGTTTGAAACCCAAAATTGTGAGCAGATGAGATCCAGAGCGTGTCTCTACCACTAAAGCCCAACTTGCCTTTTCCTTTAAGACAAACGGGATTTCGAAGCTCCTGGTAGTTCGACTGTCATCATTGAAAAAAAAACCTAATGAAACAACAAGAAAGAAATACATTTTTTCGGCGTTAGCTTGGAAAATGTAAAATGTTCCAATTTCAAAGGAAAATGTTTTTTGTCTAATATACTTGGCTACAGCGACAGATCGCACACTCGGCTGCTGTCATGATTCTTTGAAAGATCTTTGTTTTCTTTCTTTTTCTGTTGATGCAGTCGTGCACAGCCATCATGTTCATGTACACAGGTATGGTCGTCCACCAAACTACAAACATCAAAGGGACCTCATTTTCATCACGATCGTCAAGAAGCGATCATTCGTTAATGTGAGAGATGATATAATAGGCTTGCTTACTTTTATGGACACGTGTGAGGTGGGTGGCTGGATGTGAGAGAAAGAGAGAAGAAAAACAGCGAGAGATTAAAAGAGTGAGAGAGGTATTATGTTTTATTCATTATTTTATATATTACTGATTGTACTTCATTCAAAAGCGTTTTGCCCCTCTTGTAATAGGTCAGGTAACCCACTCGAGTGTGTCAGCGCAGTTTGTCTTGAGTATCAGCCATGTGTCTCGGAGTGGAGGGCTGAGATAGCCTGCTCTACAATGGCGCTTCCGTCCGCTTGTTGGTGTTCGTTTCAAGTTGCACGAAGACATATGACAGCCAATTCATCAACAACATGGCGCAGGTGAGTGGTTTCCTTCGCTATTCGTCGCAGCATTATTTTCGCCGCTAATATTCTAGACCTCGAGACAAAAAGTGGACTCTAATCAGTTCATCTCAGGTGCAGGGATATCGATCTTGACCAGTGCGAATCGCTTCTTTCGTTGGGGGGGGGGGAAGGGGTGGCAGTGGCCAGGGGCTGATACTCGATACGAGAGATCAGGTAATTTTCAACAATAGGAAATGTCAGAAGGCAGGAAGCAAAACAGATCCCAGTGTAGATTGGAAGGTGACAGAAGACGGGAAAGTGAGAGGCTTCCAGGCGTGAGCTTGTAAATAATTAAATCAAAGTCCAGACAAATATCAGAAGCGTCAAGATGGATGCGAACCAAGGCCTTATAAAAGGTTGTTCATGTGAACAAAAGCTCTGTCTCTGAGAAACACGCCGTTCTCAGACTAACGCAGTATATATATATATATAAATGTAAATCGTCTTACTTCCATTTCATTTCACAAACATCTGACTTTGTAAGGTGCTGTTAACCTGGTATTCATGATCACTCAGGGGTTTAGCGCCTGTTTAGTTTCGTGTTTCACGCTAAAGTCAGAAGGTTGTCGCTCTTCATCGGTCAAAGCTGAACGAACCAATTGTTTGTTGTCAACACTGCCATTATGCTCGACACAGGCTTATTCATCAAACGGCGGCGCATTTTTTTCCACCGTGGAACATAACCATCTGAATCAGGATGTCATCATCCAAAATATAGATCGAAGCAGCTAAAGCAACACACACGTGAGTCAGAGAAGAAATGGCGAGATTCTCAGTTGCCTCTTTAGCGCTTGTGGTGGTGGATGCCAGACCACTGTCGTGGTCATGTACGTGCGAACACACACACACACACACACACACACACACACACACACACACACACACACACACACACACACACACACACACACAGATGTATATAGGGGACGTGATCTTTATGAGCACACACACGCACGCACCTTTATAACGTAGCATAGCGTTGTCAGGACCTAATATTCGTGGAAACTGTCTATTTCTTCATGAGTTAAATTGCTGTAACTTTGGTAGGAACCTAGCTGGCTAAGTTGGCTCGACAGGTGAACTAACTACACTGAATAGGTAAAGTCATCTAATCGACCAGTATAGCGGGAATTCCTGATAAAGGGCGTCAGAGTTTACAAAGAGAGAAAAAGTTTTAATCCAAAAAGGAAGGTACAAGCTGCTGAAAGTAAAATTTATTCATTCTGACAAAATAAAGTTCCTCGAGCAAGTAAAAGACAAAAATTGGAATTTATTTTGATCCCGAAAGTAAATGACCAACGGAAAAGAATCGAAGGGTAACCGATAATTTACCGGCTGATAGGAAGACACTCAAGTGTATCCCGAGTCTTTGAATCCTGGGTGTTCGCCACTATATGCTGGTGGCCAATGTACCCTGCTTGGGCAGGGTGACAGGCTGGGTAAACGTGCTTTATGAAAACTAAATCCAGTTAGTAACAAAGATGCGGTTCTTTGTGGACTAAAGCTTCACGAAAAAATAATCTGACACGTCAATAGTCCGTCCTACCAGCAAAGTATAAATGTTTCATGCAATTTTCTTGAATTGTTAATGGATTCAATCTTTTTTCCTAACTTCAGATTGACTGTGAGGACATGGGACATGCATAGTTGATGTAATTATTCTGACATTTTGTTATCTCGTCGATCCATTTTCAGTTTTGCTCAGTGGCGTGAATCAAGATTGGTTGCGCGCGCGCGCGCGCGTGCGTGTGTGTGTTTGTTTATGTCCGCGCACCTGTGTTTTTGCACCGTCTTTATCGTGTAACAAACATGCGTTGTGGATTTTGTAATAATTCTGAGGGGTGGGTGGAACAAAGTACACTTTTAATGATATAAATTCTACTCTCTGATGTAACTAAAGGCTGTAGTCACAATCTGAGCCTTCGCCCGAGATAGCCATTCTACGCACTCAGTGCGCATGCGTCGGTTGGCCTGAGATACGCATGCGCAGACAAGGTCAAATCGTTATCTTGATATCCGGCGAGATGATGATGATGATGATGATGATGATGTCCATTTGTAATGCGCAGGTATCCATTCAGAAGAATGCTCACTGCCCAGCAAAAACAAAATAAATGAAAAAAGAATAAAAAATAAAAGTAAATAAATCGATAAAACACCAGGAAAGTAAAAGATAAAGACAGAAGTGTTGCTTGGTTGTTTAAGTCCGTCTTAAATAAACAGATGGGTCTTCAGTCTTTTTCGAAACATGGTTGGTGAGGTGTTGGTGGACACTGACGATGGCAAAGCATTCCACAGTTTAGGTGCCGAAGAGTATCTTTAGACGACAATTCGTTCTTAGGTTAATTGGACAATATGTGTATTAAATAAAACGGTGTGATGTGCTGAGACGATCATTCGCTCATATGCTGGGACAAAACACAAATAACGATATAATCCGCTGTGAGACGACCATTCTGGATGCCCACTGTTGTGTGAAAGAGAAGTTCCAAGGTTACTAGTACTGCACGTCTTCAGCTCTTCTACAGCGTTTTGATGACTGGGACGAAGCCTTCTTCGATGTAGAATTTTCGCATTGCACATTATAGCCCCTCTTTGCAGACTCCTTCAAAGGCATTTTAAAAGTCGATAAAGTAGTGGAATAAATACCTTTGATGCTGTAGATGTTTTTTTTTCTAATAGAATGCAACAGCTCAAGATGTGTTCACCTGTCGTTCTGCTACAGTTCTTCCGCGATGGTGTTGATGCGATTCTAGATTACTTTCGGCATCCCTCTGCTTGGTTTTGTCTGATTAAGATTATGGTTCTGTGGTACTGGCACTGTTTATTGTTTCCTTTCTTTGGAAGGGGTATGAACCTTGATTGCGTTCGTTTCTTGGACTATTGTTTGGTACACAGCAGTAATGGTCTTTGTTGTTTCTTCCCTACCATTCTTTAGCAGCTCAGCTGAGACATTGTCGACGCCAGGTGACTTTCCTCCCTTCAGACTGCGTACCCTCCTCCTCTCTTTCTCTCTATCTCGACCTCTTCACGTAGGCTGGTAGCTCTGCACGGTAATTAGTTCTAATCTGGTTGTTCAGGAGGATGTTACCGTCTGTCTTCTTTCTTTTAGACAGTGGACAGCACTGTCTTCTATGACTGAAGGCAATACAATACAATAAGATACAATACAATACCACTTTATTTATCCGCAAGGGCAATTCCAAATAGTGCTTGTACTAGCAGTAATACCTACATGATATAAAGAGATAATACATTCATATGATGTATGAGGCGTATGATCTTTTTGGTGGGTTTACTTTTAGTAATTAGCAGGCACTTTTGATGTACCATTCACTACTCTATAGTCCAGCATTGGTCTTCGATCCGGATCTTCTTAGCTGACTTCATCCTCTTCCTGATGTCACGATTTACGGTTTTGTACCCGGGTTGGGGTTTTTTTTTTCTTTGTAACCTTAGCAATTATTGGACTGTTGAAGGTAGCACTTCTTTTTTATTTTCAGCAAGGGTGTCTACATCACAGTCCACCATGTTAGTGTTGCGAATTTTCCTCCAAACTGGGCCTTGAAAATTTCCACAACATTTGTGTCTTGCGGCCTCTACAAATCAAAGCAAATTTAAGGGTTTGCTCAGCGGCGTTTTACCTTCAGCTTCACTTCATGCTCCTTATGGCAAGGTTATGGTCACTTCCTGTGTTGGCTCCTGAGTATGACCTAGTCTAGGTTTGGTCTCATTGATGGTGAATTTGATACGCCTTAGCAGAAGATTGAAGTCGATTAGCTTATAGACCAAAGGCTTGTAGATGGGGTGAGCGGTCGTCGCTGATCCGGCATGAACTTACTTCTATGTCGATATCTTTTCTCAAGGTGTATACACTAGGTGGAGACCATCTCCTCTCTAAGCGAGACTACAGCCGATATCCTTCAACCGATAGATCGCCGAGGCCCCAGACACGATGGGGATGAGCTCTGGTTGGTACTTTCCACGGGGAAAACCCTCGCCCGGTGATGTCGTGTTAACATCACGAGATTCTATAGGGATCTACTCCCTCAGCCTTTATCTTTCCTAAGATTAATCCCATGGTGGCCCATGACTAGGGTGGTGGTAGGACGGGGAAGGGTACTGCTTCCTTCCACCATACCCCGTGAAAAGCATAGAGATATCGTGCTGCTCTGTGGTACAAAAGCGGAAAAGGACAGATCTCGCGACTTCTCGAACTTCCGTGATATGAAAAAAGACGAATTTCTAGACTAGAAGACTGGTCAATGATTAATGGTTCTTGATCCAAACGAAGCCCCCAACCTCCCTTCAACTGCAAGGCAGTGGCTAAGATTAAACCAACAACATCACGTCTTCGACGATCGGCGAGTTGTCCACCTTCATCTTTCTTTACGCAACTCAGGTACTCCACGTGCTGCTTTATCGTTTGGTGTTTGCGCTCCTGGAGAATTAAACACGTGCATGGAGGTTAATTTTAGACCTTGAGCTCCCGGTCAGGATCAGTCTGTTGTCGATGTTCAAAGGCAAGCAACGTGGCTTTTTTATAAAAAAACTGTCAGATGAAATCAACGTATCATGGCTTCAAATCACCGCACTGCAGCACAAAGCCGATCTCATCACCTCGGTTCTTCCGAACAACTGAATATTTGTTCTTTTTCTCTGCTTATGAACGCAGATTATGTTGTATTAAGCATCTTTAAAGTTCTATCGATTACTCATGGTCAAAAATCCACATTTGCTTAAAGGGTGAGCAAGAAACGCTGAACTGAAGACTGCTGACAAGCTGAAGTTTTAAGATTTTAAGTCAAAGAATGTCAGCTAGTACGGCTCTATGGGGCCAGAGTTTTGCCCGTGTCACCTGATGCTGGGGTGGGCAGGAAGGGAGGACATGCTCTCTGCCTATCCCGCAGTGTAATCGGGTAGGGGCTTCGGCAAATCAAGTCGGTGCAGATGGCCAGTTGAGGAGTAAGAAGCTGTGACATTGCTTGTTTTTTGTTTGTTTGTTTGTTTTTTGTTTGTTTTGTTTTGTTTTTTTTTTTTGTTCCCTAATGCCTACATGGTGCCAGTATTGAGCTTTGCTTTAAACTGTGTTGCCTCTAGGTGCTCATTCAAAGCGAAAAGAAGTGTTCAGACTTTGTCCACCTTGACGGGAAGATCTTGCTCCTTTTGATGCTATGTTGTAGTTTCTGTGTATTTGTTGATATGGTTTGGACTATTTATGTGTGTTATGTTTATATTTGTACATTTATGTGTTTTACTATTTTCAATAGAGTGCATTGAGCCTACTTTAAAGCGAAGAAACGCACTTTATTGTTATTATGAGACAAGTCATCAGGTAATCGGCTGGTTTGTTTATTCAATTTCTTCTACATTGGCGATGGGGAGTTGAACAGTATGAAATAAATGTCAAAACATCTGAAATGAAAGCTTGATGTATTATTTTTGATCGGCAAATTTTGGGCTCATCTGCGAGAAATGTTTCTGGCAGATTTATGGCATTTTATTTACACCCTCTGTGTATCCCTCGGCTACACGATGAATTTCCCTTCGGTAAAACATTGCAGCCTGGATGGAAACATGTCACTAAAAACGGAATGGAGTGCTCTAAATATGGTCTTTTATCGGTGCGGAAGCGCTTTTAAATACACACACGTGCGCACGCGCACACACACACACACACACACACACACACACACACACACACACACGCGTAACTGGTTCCAGAAGGATGGATTATCGTTTATCGTCCTTGGCTGTAGAGAGAGGTAAATGAGGTTAATGTAATTACAAACTTGACAAGGCTTGATAAATTGTCTAGGGTCACCGAGTTGCAGACCTTCTCCTAACCGATCATCTCCCCGCCTTCATCCTGTTGCATTTGCCTAAATAATTCAAAGCTGATAGGATCGCATCACATCGACACCTTGGCTTTTGACCGTGCCACGTTTCCTTCAAGAAAACACAGCATTTATGATCTTCTGTTCTTTTTATTCATGAGTAAATTTATCATCTTCCTTTTCCCCTACCCCTCGGTCTAGAGGCAGGTATTCCTGGCTGTTATAAGGTTAGCTGGAAACGGAACACCTTCTGATGCTGCAATGATTTCGGGCTGTGGGAGTGAAGGGGATGACAGTTGCTTTTCTGAGGGACGGGCGTTGAAAGTAGGGGAGGAATATGTAATACCGGAATGGAATTACCAACAACCAGAATAGAAGTTATATCCAGAAAGAAATTCGGGCGAGATCTCAGACCTTGACTAGATGATATTGTCTTGCCTAGTAAAAGAAGTATCTTTTTACAACCTTTTTTGAGACACTTTCTTTCTCGACTACTCTCAGAATCTGCAGATTAGCATCAAAGTGAGGCAATCTCCTTTTGAAGAATGTGAAGAGGTATTCTGGAATTAACGATGAGATATCAGTAGACATTTTTACAAACAAAAATCTGCCTCAAGACAAGCGAGTATACCATCGATCACTTACCAATGTAGCTATGTAGACACACCCATTTCATGCGGTAGCCATAAATTATACTTCGGAAAAAGTTCGCAATCTGGCAGAAAATCTTTATTTAAAGCCACTAACATCTTTTGATGGAAAAAAGTATAACGCAAGAAAGCTTAATATGATGCCTACTTTTTTCTTGGGCCTGGACTAGGGATTCAAAGATTACTCGTCGAGTTCCTGGCAGGTCACGTGATTAATAAGGGTTGAGACGCGCCGTGTAAGCGGAGCGTGCAAGCGGTGGTCGGTGGCGCCCTGCACGTGCTGCGCGCGCTGTTAGTGACGTTGTAGGGACGTGCAGAAGCACGCGGCAAACGCCACCTTAACGCCATGTTGACCTTTCGCAAGCGCAGGGGCTGACGGCCAAGACTAAGGTACCCGACAAAGTCGCTAGGTGCAAGCTGGGTGGCTGCCAGCAAGCAGTCAGTTTAAGTCGCTCATAAAATGTCAGCGGGTTTAGCTCTGATTGCTGGGCGCTAGCCGCTAAGCTAGTTCCTAGAGAATGGGTTGTGCACCTGGTAGCCAGAGTGAGGATTTTGTGGTTGAGGGACTCAAGAAGCAAAGACCGTAGCTTATCTCGTCTCGTTCACGGTACAAGCCACCCTAGCATGTCTTGGAATGCGTGCGTGCGTGTGTGTGTGTGTGTGTGCGCGCGCGCGCGCGTGTGTGTGTGTGTGTGTTTTGACTCAACTATGTCAAATTAAAATAATCATCTGTTATCTTTCTCTTTTTTTTACTTTTTCTTTGTGGGTCATTTTACAAATGAAATGTAAACTTTTTTGAGATTAAAAAAACGACTATCGCATCTTACATTACACTCACGGGGGAGGGACAAGCTCATCACCTCTCTCCAGGTAAGATGTCAGAATATTTTCAGATTAGAAAACAGCCCGGAATTGAATTAGTTCTGTGAACCAAGAAAGCGAACCGTCAGTTCAAAGTGGCATTCAAGCTGTTAACCTTCTCCGGCACTCCTCTCTTTGCCTGTTTGGTTTTGGAAAGAACTGAGAACCTCTGACGATATTCGTGGCTAATTTCCCGGACGTTTGCCACCAGAGGCGTGTTACTTTGTCTTTGCGATGTCTTCTGTTTTTATTTTCTTCTGTCAAGATTTTCAATTTATTATTCCATTTTACTGCGAAAGACAGCGTGGGTTAGGCAGCTTCCAGCCAGGACAGCAACGGAGGTCAGAAGGAACCGTCCACGACCTTTTTGGGGGGAACAAAAAAGGATGGTGAGAGAAGAAAAAAAAATCGGGAAGGGAGGTAAATAACGAATGCTCTCCCCTTGGGTGGCATCCGCGCGAGAGGTGATGTAGCGTGAGCTGCTACCATTAGCGTCTAGGACCCCCTCACGCCTGCCTTCAGCCGCACAGATTTTCGCGGCAAATTTATAAGAGATCCATCTCAGGTTTTTATGAAGCCTGGAGACATAACAATAAATCGAACCATTGCCTGCACCAACTTTCACGTCGCTGTTGTAGGTTCCACCAAAACCAAAAATTTTCCGAGCACCAAAGCTCAAGTCAGGACTTGTGTGAAAGAACAGGGATGCTGTTGGTCTGTCCTTGCTGTGTCTTGTATTAGACCTTCTGTATTTTTGGCGCACACCCAGAGGTTTGGGAGTCTAGTGACTTGGGAATCGAGGCAGTGACCAGGGGTTGGCACTGGAGTGGAATAAGTGAAGTTGGAGAGCCAATTAATCGCCTCTAGGCTATTAATTGAGTCGAGATTATGCCATGATGCTCGATGCACGTATTTGTTTTCTGCTCCATTTTCGAGGAACGAATATCTTTCTACACAGAAACTCACAAAATGGTGAAGTAGTAACACACCTTTCGATAAAAACAGTATTGTGAGAAATGTTACTGAATACGTACTTCATCATTAGCGATCTGGAAAAATTGCGTCAGTATTTATTTATTTATTTAATTAACTTAAGATGTTTAGTGCTTTAGTAAAAGGACTGCTAGACTGTACAATGTTAAAAGTAGAATATGCAACTGGTCTATGTTCAAATCCAGTTCTTCTCTCTGCAGATATACCACCACCTTCACTTCCACGGAAAATCCCATTTATGCTACTAATTCTGTCTATTCCAGTACCCATCGCAAAGTTCTTTCAGTTACGACCAGAGGATCTGTTTAATAATTGTGAGGCATGTCACAACTTGATCCGATTTTTCCAACCCGAAGTTAGTGTCCTCACTTAATTACATACTCATTGCCGCTCCCAGCCTGCCACGAGCTTCATACAAGCTGACAGAAGTTAGGAAGGCAGAAACGGATTCCTTTGACATTACAATGCTTCATCAGGCTGCTGTCCGCTTTTTGAATTCTCCTTTTAGTGTTTTACTTTTTTAACGTCAGTCTCTGGTATTCGGCAATATTCTTGAATTAGCAATCAAACAAACAACATTGATCTACACACCAGGGTCATTTTTAAACCCGCTTGCGTGATTTGAAGGGGGGAGACTGGAAACCGTGGGTGGGTGTGAGAGGGAAGGAATAATGTATACAAAAAGAAATCGAGACAGACAGACAGACAGACAGACAGACCAAAGATGTGTAATAATTTCCCCATCGGGACACTCAAAGACCAGCACACGGGCAATGCGGCGAAGAGAAGGAGAACAAGGAGGCTTAGCTCCCGTAGCAGATCGCTTCCAGTTTATTTGTCCATTCATCGCTGTCGCATATCCCGTCCTTAAGTGGTACACAATGCCATTGCTTTTATCGCCTGTTGTCTGGGCTGTTTCCCCTTTAAGAACACACCCACGCGTCCAGAATTAAGCTTCTGAAAATTCTTGGTTCAGACCATGAAATGGCTGCCTGGTGTTTCACAGGAAGTTGGACCCATTCCACATGCTGTGCCCCAGATGCTGTGAACAACTTACAATTCACTTCTTCTACACCCGCTAGGTTCTGGAATTTTTTAAAACTTTGAAATGATTAGAAACATCAAAACCGGTTCCGATCAGTTCACTAGTTTCATTATGATATCGTCATCCATCATTTGTCGCCATAACATCAACCAGAAAGCTTTATTTTTATTTATATCCCACGATTAAAGATTTTAGTTGTCTCATCTGTATCGTGTGTTTATAGCTATGATTTTTAGAAAACAAAAGGAATTGTCTCAGCAGATAATTAAAGTAAGTCAAATAACACTCGATAAGCCGTAACAATCGACTTTCAGGGAAAATGCTGGGCAGTGTAACTCAGGGAACTCAGTCACTGATATCAGGGTCGGGGTGCATGTGAGGTCTTGAAAATGAGTCGAAGTTAGTGGTCTCAAGTGGCAGGTCATCTGTTAAACCACACTTAGGGAAGTCGAGTTGGAAAATTTCCCCATCTCTTGAGTTGTTCTGTCACTTGTCTGCTAGCTACAGCCTCTCTTCTAAATACCATCTTTTTGCCACCAGATGGGGCATGGGAACCCCAGAATTCATTGGAAACTACTGGCCAGAGTCGGCACCAAATCAAGTATTTGGTCAGTCAGTTGTTATCAGCCCAACCGTGGAGTTCCTTGGAGAAACTTCTTTTCACAAAGTTACAAGTCATCGTTGGACAATACAAGAAGAACAATAAAGACATAGTTTCTTCTCGAATAATCAGGATTTGTTTTGGAAACAATGTTTGGTAACGCTGTCCGTGGTATGTCAAAGTTGTTTCTCACAGCCACCCAGTCCCATCACCTTCACCAGCCCTTCATTACTACACACGTATGCTTGACTCGGTCGTACCCAACTGTTTGTCTCGATACGAAGCTACCCAGAGCAAGGGTGGCGCTATAATGGTCGATATCTTTTTATGCTTTGTCCACCACAACCTTGCTTCTCGATCGATCCACTACAAAACGTCTTGTTGGCTGGATAAATGCAATTGCCAGGCAGCAAGTCGGGCGACAGCACCCATCCCTCTTTCTCACTCAGACTCTCTCTCTCTCCCCCACACACACACACACACTCACACACACACGCACTCTCTCTCACACACACACACACACTCTCTCTCACACACACACTCACACACACACACACGCACTCTCTCTCACACACACACTCACTCACACACACGCACTCTCTCTCTCTCACACACACACACACACACACTCTCTCTCACACACACACACTCACACACACACGCACTCTCTCTCACACACACACACACACACACACTCTCTCTCTCTCACACACACACTCACACACACACACACGCACTCTCTCTCTCTCACACACACACACACTCACACACACACTCTCTCTCTCTCACCCGCCTCTTTCTCTACTGTTTCTTGCAGGCAGCCAGACAACCCACTCACTTACAGACCGAGGAAAACTTCCCAACAAGTCTAACAACGATGAAATAAAGAAAGACGCGCACACAGGAAAGATTTATTTTAGTCGGTCGTATAGATTTCTAAAGAAGTTAAATCACGGTCTCCATGGCACGCATAAACTTGAATTTTTTACCCCTTTGTGTGAAAATCGACCTTATTTACAGCACAACCATCATGGTGTTTTTTGTTTGTTTGTTTTTTTTTACTGACCCTGAGAGGAAAAGATCGCTTTACAGTGCAGTCAGTGCTGAACTGATAGAGTGGTTGCCTCAAATGTGGTTTTCCCTTTATTCCACACGCCTGCATACAGTATACTGTATAAAACATATATACATATATATTTGTGTATTTTTCCCTGTATATGTATCATCGCACGCGCAAGTGTTAGTGTGTGTGCGTGCCAACTACAGCAAAGGGCAGCGGGGTGGGAGAAACGCCGCCGACCCTCTCTAGCGAAGGGGAACTAATGTTGTGTGCAGGGCTGCTTGGAGCGACACTCTCTCTTTTCTTTCTCTCTCTCTCTCTCGCTTGCTCTCTCTCTCATTTTGTTTCTGTCATAGTTTCTGAAATAACGTTGTTCTATATATATATATATATATAGGCATATTTCGCAGGGATAACAAATACACGAGGCATTCAGACGATGCACAGGTTCTTGATGCATGAAATTTCTTGTTAACTACGCCTTACGAAAAGAGGACAGACAAAATTTGGTTATTGATTATCATCAACCGGCTCGGGTTATTTAATAATAGTTTATAATAGTTTAATAATAGTTTAATATAATAGTATAATATAATATTAATTTAATATAATAATAGTTTAATAATAGTTATTTAATAACCCGAGCCGGTTGATGATAATCAATAACCAATGACGATGATAAGGATAGTTGTGATAACGACAATCATAAACAAAATGGTTTTCAAAGTGCAAATTCTAAATTCAATATTAAAGAGAACACGGTGGAAAGAAGCATCCATCTTGTATCAGCAGTCATAGCAACAGAACAACCACCAAGTTAGTCTAAAAGCATACAATATTTTCTTGTAAACTTCAGCACCTAACCCTGTCTAAGCTAATTGGGACGACCTCTTACAGAAATTACAAGGTTCAGTGCCATGTGCATGCTGGTCTTGAGCTGCCCCCAAGCATGACATATTTCTCATTCTTTGCTCAACTCCTTGACAGAGACACAAGAGACCAAAGAACAAGAGCTCTAAGATAGACAGTTGTATGTCATTTCTGTTGTTCCCCCTCATTGTTAGGGCTGTTGAGGAGACTGTTATTAATGTCGCGCCAGCAACTCACCCAATATTCTCACGATGATAAGGGCCTGCTACTAAATGTGTCGCGAAAGTCTACTTCCTGGGAATTGCACAAGTCTGCTTCATGTCTCATAACTGTCAGTGTGCGTCTGCGTAACGACTGTCCCGGCATTAATAAGTCTAATGCCACTTGGCTTTTTACGAAGAACTGTCCCGATGGTAGCAAATTTGTCGTGGCTTTGCATGTTGGGAAGATCTGTTCACGGCTCCACGAACCTCACCTGACATCTTCAGCCTAACTGATTCTCATCACCTTGCTGGCGCTTGGACAAGAACCGTTACAGGCTACAGGTCACCTGTCGGCATTTGAACCAAACGAACACAAACTTTGAAAGAGCTTCTGAAAAAAAAGAGTAGTACACACATAGCAGGACTCTGTCCAGTCTGGAGCCTGTCATTATTGTCATCATACGGTGAATCAGTTCGCACGAACACCAGACCAGCTCCACTGCGCATGCGCACTTGATTTATTTAACATGGGGAACAGTGAATGTTAATGGCAGACAATAATACCGGGGTTCTGTCTAACAAATCATTTGAACATGGTCGTGGATAAGAAATAAGTAAAAAAAATCACTTCAAGTGTTCTTTTGTGCAAAGTAGAAGAACGTCGAATAGATTCAAACGTAAAAACTTTGTAAAATGACTTATTTTTACATCGAGAATAAATGGTTGAGAAGGAATGGAAGTCAAACTTTGCTCAACAAAGTCAGCAAAACTGGATTTATCGTTGCTAATATTATTTCTACGTCTATTATTTCAAACATAAACAACTATATACGTATTTGAACGATTATGTTTTAGAGTGAATGATCCCCTGCCTATCAATCAGTGAATTATCAGCCATTAGACACGTACCCTCTACACCACTCACACTAGGCTTACTGTACTGCAGCTTTTCACACAATTAAAGCGTACATTGCTTAAAATGCATAATAACACCCCCTCCAAAAAAACAACAATCAAAACGAATACACATTTCTTAACAAAGTTTTGTAACAGATGTATAAAACTATAACGACTCCGAAATTGTTCTTCAATAATCTAGTGGGGGACATTTTTTTTCTTGAAAGTAAAGATCAGTGCAAAATATTATTTCCCAAGAGAAGGAAGACAATCCCACAGAAATCAGTATTGTACAGAGTTACCTTCACGTTGTCGAGGCCTCATCCAGTGGGTGAGCTGAATCCATTTGCTAATTAGGCATATCTGTATACAAACGTGACATCACGAGTGTGGCCTTTTGTGCGCATGTCTGTAGGCGTGTATCTTGAGAACGGAAGGGAGACGGACTATTCGCCCACAACTGAGGAAACAATGTTGTTCCCTTAGCTTCATCCAGTTATTAGGAATAAAATGAACCTTACTAGACCTTTAATGTCTATAGCGGGTGGGGCACATATCGCGTGCTGTATAAGGATTTCTCTCTAACAACCCCAATCTCTTGCATTTTTGCGATAGTATAGAAGCCTTTACCCACCAGCTCTAATCGTCTCTAATTGAATTCCAGCAATTCTCAGTGATGGCTGGTTCGTGTTTTTTGATTTTACGCCGGATAAGCAGCGATGGCTTTCTTAAGTCCTTCGTCGTTAAAGCGTTTCGTCAGCCATTTTGTGCCTAAAGAGGGTCTCACAGTTCTTGTTTTTCTTTCGTCTTCGTGGTAATTATGTCACCAAATGCGAATTACCCCCTCAAGGGGGACGTGAACGGTCAATGCTGCCACAAAACAACAAACAACGTCAGCTATGAGACGCGTGCAAAAGGCGTCTTGGGCAAAAGGTTGTTTACACCCCTCGCCTGTAAACACCATTAGCGTCAACGCTTGATTGATTTCGTGTGCAAGGTCATCTAAATATCGACTTCGAAAAATACAAGAAAGGAGTTTTGGTGGTGTTCGTAAAATAGAAGGAGAAGTAAGCTGTGCATACGACAACGAGGCAGGTCATCTGCAAGGAAGAGTTTGCCGTGCATAAGATAACGAAGCAGACTGGTAAGCAGCTGCACTCGTGTTACGAACATCATTGTTTAAGACCGTTTTGTCAAGGGTTTTGGTACCGTTTAAGATTTGCACTTTCTTCTTGACGACTATTTTTGCAAACTGTTCAATGGTGACACATGTGTGTGTGTGTGTGAGAGAGAGAGAGAGAGAGACAGAGAGAGACAGAAAGAAAAAAAAAACATAAACCTGCAAGCGAGAAACGAGAGTGTACAGTTCTAGCTAGAAACCTTTGGTACAACACTGTATGGTTCTAACCCTTAACACGCGGGTGTGTCAGTCTGTGTGTGTGTGTGTGTGTGTGTCTCTGGGTGTGTGTGTGAGTGTGTGTGTGTGTGTGTGTGTGTGTGTGTGTGTGTGTTATAGAGAGACACAGAGAGAAATAACTGAGATTGAGTGCCCCCCCCCCAACTCTTTGCAAAGCTTTTTCGTTTATGGTGAACCTATGCGTTACGGAGCTTCGGCAATGATACCCTGTTAGCTTCACATATAGACTTCAAATTCCATCAGATTCGATTTAATACTTCAGTGGATACTATCGGACATTATAATATAGTTTTACAATACTTCCCCGAACTCTTCTTGAATACGGGTGTCCAAAAGTTCGCAATAATCTCTGTCATAGATACAACAACTCACCGTACATGGACATTCGAATAATGTGTTTCTCTGATAAACAAAAAACTTTTCTGATCAGGGCACTTTTTAAATTACTGATTTTATCTTACTACGTCAGCATCGTAAAATGATCAGGCAAGTTTTATTTTCTCTTGTAGCCTACTACTGCCACGGATATAGCAAAGAAAGATGGATGGAATATCGGACTCCAATATTTTTTCTGTTTTTTTTCTGCATCTGCACAGCCTAATAGACTACGTGTGGTTTCATCTTATTTTCCCCCTCAACCACATAATATGTGAGTGTATGAGTGTTCACATGTTTGTGTGTGTATGTGTGTGCGCGCGCGTGTGTGAGTGTTTATGCTTGTTACTTTGCGTTATTCTTTCTTGCATAGCCCAGCTATATATATATATATATGTGTGTGTCTGTGTGTCTCTCCAGGTTCAGTCATAAAATAATTCACGCTGTTAAAACAATCGGCTTTGTTACTTGATTCAGAAATGCAAACAAGCAAGCAAACAAATCCAGAAACAAAAGAACGACAAATTGTTCACGACAAAGAAAGAACCAAAAAGAGGCCAAGAAAAAAATAAAGAAAGAATTAAAATTCGACAAAACGTTAATTTCTAACTGATGTGTGGCCCATTCTGACGGGCACTTTTTGCTTTTAAACTCATACTGTCCAATGTGTGACTGTGTTAGGCAAAGAGACTTTAATTTTCATGTGACAGTCGCCGTGAAAGCGGGTCAAACATAGTCAACGTTCGATTAAGAAGATCGTCAAGATAGCCGGGTGGGTCAACTTTGTCAACCCCGGCCTGGTTCGTAAGCTTCTTTCCTGGAGAGATCACGTGGACATAGAGGCTGATCGATTATGGCGGGGGGGGGGAGAGAACTCTCGGACTCATCACCGCATCACAGACCCTGTTGGTCAGAACGTCTGACGTCACGGGCGGTGCCTGTCGCACTGCGCATGCGCCACGCAGTAGAGGCTTTCGATTGGTTGAGACTGGCCACTTGTAACAAGTGTAGCACTTGTAGCAAGTGCACAATACAGCTCCACGCTTCTATCCATGTTGAGGTTGTAACTAATAGTCTTGTGAAACCCGCGCTGCTGTAAATCCGATGGTAACTATGGTAACCTTTACTTTTTTTCATAAAGCAAGCAGGCGAGATTCTAAATGAAATCAAAGAACATAAAATGTCGATGTAAATAATTCATAATAATTCACTGGCTTGCACCGATTATAAATGGATTTATATTATAGGTTCGGCCGTTAATACCAATCCCTAGCTACGACGGTGCTTGCAGGGAGAAGTAACAGATGCGAAACATCTGCAATTTCATCTCAGGCTCGCAAACAGGAAGCAATCGAGGGGCAAAAATCGGTGCTTGTTAATGTGGAAACATTTATCGGTGCAATCGAAATGAATAAGGCTAAGGCCAGGGAAAGTATTTCTACTTTTACGACCCCTCGAAACTCGTCTGACCCAGCGAAACGTTTACAAGGGCCTTACGCTTCCTCGGCTATATTTCATAAACCCTCCCTAAAAAAATACCCCGTCACAACTGCATACATTTCTTTTGACAATTTCGTGCTTGTTGATTCTGTGTCACAACTGTTTATGTCTGGCGAGAAGTCACAGCTGTTTATGTCTAGCGATGAGAAGTCACAACTGTTGATGAAAAGTCACTACTGTTTATGTCTGGCAATGAGAAGTCACAACTTTTGACATTTCTGATGATGCTGCGTCCAAACTAATTGTTTCTAATGAGGCCTCGTCACAACTGTTTATTTTTCTTCTTATGTTTCTGTTAACACTAATCCATAACGGCTGCATCCTCGTGAGACGATGTAAACTACGATACCGCTGTGCAGCCATCCGCCTCCATTTCGTGAATAAGACACATAAATGTGATAAATTAAGTCGGGTAACAGTCGTTATGTTCCCATCAAACTTCTACATTCAAACTTTCTACCTAACTTTTCAGCAATGGTACTCAAACCTGAGCAGCAGGGTGTCACTACCCGATCAGTATCGCCCACTCACACATCACACCCCCAGTCCTTCTCGCCTCTCCAGTTGGAGGGTGCCGGACAGCTGCGAGTAACTTATTCCGCGCACAAGAATTAACATGGTGTGTACAAGACTTACCTGCGTGGTTCACTTCTTGCTCAAGCGCCGAGTCCAGCAAAGGAAGTTTGATGCGCTGCCGGAAGCTGCGTAACACCAAGTGCGGCTGTCAACCGCCGCTTGGCCAGAGCGAGGCTGGCTTGACACGCGACCACAAGAAGCGGCAAGCGCTCGTCCCACGACGCGTCACCACTCTGGCTCGTGCGGCCGCACATAGTATACAGCAGCAGCAGCAGCAGCAGCAGGAACCTCTTAGCCACATCTACAATCTCGCCAGTTTTCTTTTCCTTTCCATTCTCGTTTGAGGTGCGCGGCTTTCGTCGCAGCTTTTGCACTTTCACGCGAGATCTCGCGGTACGTGGCTGGCTGCTGAAGGTTCAGTTCTGGAAAGTTTGTGGTGACGCCCTTCCTCTCTCTCTCCCTCTCTCCCCAGCGATGGGCGGAGCGTCACCAGGTTTCACTACGTACCGCCGCGCGTCGTCTCGGTGGACTCCGCCGAGCGCCTCTGCAGCTGGTCTGGGTTGATCGACTAAGCCATCGCGGCTCCTCCAGACGCTGAGCTCTGCTGTCGGGGTGGCACGTGCGAATTTCTCTAGTAGCGACATCTATAGGCAGGATGCGCACACAGCCTCCAAAAGATAATTTCGTGAGGAGCAAATTTTTAACAGAGATCATACTCATCTCCTGATAGAAAATGGTTGGGTGGCTGGATGGGAGCAGGTTGGCGGTTGGTGTGGGGGAAGGGAGGGGAGGGAGGAATGATGAGCTCAAAGGGGGAAGAGAAGGCAACTGGCCTATGGCAGCGACTTCTGGGTGGTGCGGCCGATCGAGGCACCCGGCTGGGGCAATTTCTGGGTCACGGGAGGCGGTGCAGTCGATGGTTTCGTGGCCTGGACAAAATTGGGGCATGAGGAAGACAGGAGTCCTTTGCAGGATGAAAGGCATGGGAATCGTAGAGCGCAAAACACACTCACACACGCGTGTGCACAATTTTAAAATCTGTAGAATACGTGTATTCTGCCTCTCTTTCCTCTCTTTGCTTTTTTCTCTTTCTCTCTCTCTCTCACAGACAGAGAGTGAGAGAGAAAAACGTCTTCTTTCAGTCGTCGGACACTTGTCTGTTTTCCTGTGGACACACAGTTTCGTGCTCAGATCAACTCGGGCCGCTTTTTCGTGTCCACACCGGCAGCGTGTCGAAACTGTAACGCACGCACTATGTCTTTGAACTGCACGTGCCAGGGAGGAGGTGATGAAGATGCTATCAAGCTCCTAAAGTCCCAGACTTATTTTCTCTAACTGGAGGACAGCTGATCAGAGCGGCCTCGCCTGGTCGAATGTTTGCTTGGCGCGCACCGATCTCAGCGTCAAATTCATTTCGATTTGGTCCATTGTTCTACATTCCGAGCCATTACAACCGCACTTACTATTCTCCCTTTCTATCTTTCTCTCTTTCTTACTCTCTTTCTTTCTCCCCTGTCCCATCCTTTAATCGCTTCAACTTCTCCCCTCCTCCATTATCTCCCTCTCTCTCTCATAATTGCAATTGTCATTATGTCTATCGCCCACGTCCCCCGTCCCAACCTCCCACTTGAAGTTCTTTTCCCACACTCCACAAATAGTTGTCATCCTCTTAAACCATCAAAGAAATCGTCAGGAACCGTAATTAGGCGTTTTCTTGCAAAATCTTTTTTTTTTAATCTTCTTTCTAAACGTCAGTAACAAGGCTTCGGCGCCTCGTTTTGATTGTGAGCTCTTGACCAAGAAAGACCGGAAAGACGGAGCACAATTGTTGCTATGTGTCGACAGCTGTTAACAACGAAGTGACTAGAGCAGAGACACCGGAAGTGCCCTCTTCTTCCCCGCTGATCAAACTCACTTCTGGGAAATCGATTGGCCCGGCGAACATCTAAGGCATCTGCCTAACTCCGAGGTAGTAGTCGCTGCATCCAGGAGACGTCGCTGGGATGGAAGCTGCCCGACTCAGACACGCGAAGGATTTTCTGCCTTTATTCACATCCGTCCTCAGGTGTTCAGTGATGTGTCCACTGCAACAGGTGCTCGATCCTCGTCAGGGATCAGCAGTCATTCTAGTGTTTCTGTGTCTTTACAAAAAAAAAGCTCTTATCATTGCCCACATTTCCGGCATAAGGTTTTGTTAAGAAGACCGGTAAACGCCATCACTCCCAGACACGGTTTACACAGCATGGATGTGTATCTGTCTTCCCCCACGTTTTTTAAACTAAGTTTTAGAAGTCCCACCCTCTGATGGAATTGCCAGGTCAGGAAGCTTGAACATCTCGATGACGTTTAGAGATGCTGACTGGAGCGTTAGTTTCTGGTAGGGTCACCCTTGTTGGACAGGTCAAGTTGTAGAGACCAGACAAATGTGATCCGTAAGTCCTCCAGGCATCAGATGTTTGGCAAATGGACTACCAGTTCGAAGAAACAACTCTCGCCCCCCTCTTCCTAATTCTCGCGATATCACGTCGTTACTCGCACTCTCTCACCAAATCTCGCCCTCTCTCGCTGAATCTCTCCCTTTCTCGCTCACTTTTGCCGACTCATGCACTCTTCCTAATTCTTGCGAAATCATGTCGTTACTAGCCAACTCTCGCACTCTCTCAAAATCTCTCACAAACTTTCGTCATGTTTCGCCGTCTCTCACCCTCTGTTGCACTCTCTCACCAACTCTCGCCTTCCTTCAACTTTCACCAACTCTCGCCCTCTCTCGTCGAATCTCGCCTTCTCTTCCTAATTCTCGCGATATCATGTCGTTACTAGCTTTCTCTCACTTTCTCTCTCTCTCCCTCTCTATCATTCTCTCATCAACTCTCGTCCTCTGATGGAACTGCCACCTTAACATAGTCAGGGAGTTTGAACCTCTCGATGACCTTTAGAGTTATGCTGATTGGATCGTTAGTTCCCGGTAGGGTCACCCTTGTCGGACAGTTCAAGTTGTAAAGACCAGACAAATTTTATCCGCCGGTCCTCAAGGCATCAGTGGTTTTGGCAATGGACTACCTACCAGTTCCCTCCCATTCGAAGAAACAGTTACGGAAATGAAAACTAGACAATACAACAAAGGGTTGCAGTGGAGAGGCAGCCCAGGTAATTGGAGTTATGGCGGCTGGGGGAACATTGCCGCAAGGACGTTTCCATCGGAACAGCTGACCTGCTCTCACAGGAAACCATCACCAGTGGTTGGTGTAAAATAGGGACGGAGTTGCTAAAGCGCCTGTCACCATGACAGTAAAAGAAAAGGAACTTTATTGATTGAGCCATCGGCCCATTTCAAAGGGTAAGTGACTTTACAGGTACAGAAGTAGATGAGCTCTTAAGTCCTGAATAGGATAGAAACACCAAAACAATGCACACACAGTCTGACAATCACATTAACACACTATCTTACAAACCAGTAGCCAATACTCTTATTCAAGAAACATCTATACGAACCTGAAATGCCTTAAAAACAAGAAACGTTAGATTTAATGTATTTTAACATTTGCAGTGCTTTATATAACAATGCTAAGTTGAAACTAGATGGCCATCTACGAAACTTAATGGGTATGTATTTTTCTCGGAGACTAATGTATACCGGGCAAACAAAATAAAATGCAATTCTGACTCTTCGATATGAGGACAAAATGGGCAGTTACGATTAGCAACGGGGTCGACTACGTGTCTAATCAAAATCTAGTCAAGGCACTTCAAACATCAGCACTTGGTAAACTGTACAACAATATTACATTTATCTAAACCCAAATTATTAGATGCATTTCTTAAGCCATTTAGTTGATTTTGGAGACCACTGACAGTATCGGAGACAAATGCTACGTCATCTACAAAAAGTAAGATAACATTTCAATAATATCAGGGTGAAGCTAACCGCTGTTGATAATGTCAATGGCTAAGTCAATAATGAATAAAGAAAAAAGAACAGGGCTACAAACTTCACCCTGCTTGAAATTCCTAAAGCATAAAATGACTTGGTCACGTCCTCTCCGACCCTTATCTTAGTTTATACAATGTTCTACATTCTATACATTTCACTTGGAAGTATTTCTGAATTTTGGTTCTCTAGAGATTCTTCCTCATCCTCGCAAGCTGTATCAACTGTATCAACATTTGTCATGAGAGGTGCTTGAAGCTACATAGCTAAGGTTTATTTCCTCTAATTCTGTTTTGGTTTAGGTTAGGCAGATCATTAAATACTTTTAAAAAGTGGTCGTGCCATTCAGACTTTTCAATCTTATTTCTAATAACCTTTATCGTCCTACACAAAATGATTTTGGTTCCTTATCGAAATTCTGTAGATTACTTATAATACTATTTTTTATTTGATTTTTTTCTCTTTCATAAGTTCTTTGTAACTTTTTCTATTTCTTATACACATTAGTCTGGATTCTTCAGAAATGATTCTTTTGATAGCTTATAGAGATTTTTGTACACTTTTCTTTCTTTCCTTATCAAACCAATGTTGTATTTTGTTTTTCCCAGCTGTTATAACTTTTTTCGTGCACTCTCCAGCAATTAAAAAAGTCGTAAACTTGCTAAGTGCAGCATTAATATCAGACTATTAACTGCGTAGCACCATCTAAATCACGAAAAAGCTTTCTCAGAGAAAAGTACTCCAGTGACTTCTTCCTTAAGGTCTACTTTCCACATGAATTTTATGATGTGGTAGGTTTGAGGAACATACTTTTAGGCAAATAAAATTGCATAGATGTTTGCATAAGCAGTTTCAGCGGTATTTGTTTTTAATATAATCTGTTCCCTACTCTTAAAGACTGGCACAGCTTCAGGATATCATAAGAAAAAAATAAAGTAGTCAACAACGCTGCAACCAGTAGCTGATGTGTAGGTGGAATCCCCCATCTTGTTGCCATCTAGAACACAGTTTAAAATGCAAAGATTAATGTTTTCACAAATTTTTAACAGATATCTACTGTTTGAAGTAGAATGATAATCATTAGTTATATTCTCCATATGTTACCAAAGAGGCAGTCTATCTCTGGATGTTCTTTACCGGTCCTTGCATTGAGGTCACCCATCACGATGACAATGGCTGTCAAAACGTTCAGAGAAATCCGTAACACACATTTCAATCAAAGACACTCCGTTGTAAACATCTGTATCTCTACAGTATGTATAGTATGGCGAATCAGCTGGGTGCAGATCGGCACCAACCACGACAACATCTGAGTTTAAACCAAATCACTGTCTAGATATACCTGTAGTTGGAGAGAGTGATGTCCCTTCGCCTAACTGGCTGGAGGGGACTAGCTCTCTGTCGTTTTGTCTCGTCCTTGGATGTACGTCGAGCTTTGGTTTCTTCTTCTCATCTGTGATGTTTGCCGTGCCGTTTATCTTCGTTGTGAATTGTACTTTAGTTCTTGTGCTCCATCATTTCTTTGCAACAGACGTTTTCTTCCACTAACGGCTTCTGTCTCCTGTTCTTCGTTCTGCCATCTTGCTTTGATTTGTGAGTACAAGATTCTGCGCCTCCCTCGCTGACACTTTTAACTGTTTCTGGCATTGTGGACCATACCGTTTTCCATTTTTAATTTATGAACCGCATATGTTGCTACGTGTTCTGTGGATTAGATTCTGGATCTATGCGCTTCAGCGATGTCGTCTGCTGACAGATGTGTTCGTGTCATCCTGCATCCGTGCGTGTAACTGCATGCTTGTAACTTCGCTTCTTCAGTGCCTGGACTGTGCTCTGTTCTCAACTGTTGCCCTAAAACTTCAATAATCCGATGAACCTTTCTTTTTACTGGCCTACACTTGAAATTTAAGACGTTGCTTGTACCGATCCCTGCTTTGTGTAGATCAATTTCAAAGGTAAGTCCGGTGTTGGCGGGAAGGGAGTGAGCGTAAATAATGATAAGAACACTGAAACTTACTGTTTTTTATATCAGCATCCATTATTATTATGTTTGTGTGTTTTTCTTTTTATTAAAGCGCTTTGAGCCTCCCTTAAATGGCGGGAAAAAGCGCTATACAAATTAACTTCATTATTATTATTTATATATTTAGTATAGTCATGTTGTTGTGTTCAGGTAACTAAATACAGTTTCAAAAATGGAGGTCTCTGTAGCACAGAGATACGAAAATGACCCCAAAAAATCAGTTCTCAAACAGGTCATATCTGTAGGTACGCACGTAGCAAGTCTCCTTAGCATACTTTAGAGTTAAGTTTTTTTTCTCCATATTCATGTATCGATACCAGTATACGTTGAAAGAAAATGAGCTAGAATTTGATTAACGCTTGGCAGATCAGGCTGATGTGGTTGGTGCTGTGTCACGTGATTCAAGGAATCAAAAGTTTGTGGTTACATTTACTGCAGAGAATCAAGTCTTCAACTTTCTCTTTCCTTCATTGACTGCCAGTCGTTGACAGCAAAGTCTTTCTCTTGCCCACCAGTCGGGACGAGTAACCTGCCCGTACCGCCGCATCCTATAACATTTTAGCTGGAGACCCCACATCGTCCTTTGCTGGTACTCGTTCACACAAGAGTACGAAAGATGCAGTTAAACACCTCAGCTAAATACCTCTTCTTGAAATACTTCGGCGCAGCTCTGTCTGTTGAGCCATTCATAGTAATATGAACAGTGGTACATGTTAACAACGATCTACATGGCTAAAAATCAAATACCATATAAATGTATATAAATCTATTATTATTATTATTATTAAATCCCATTTACATTCATTTTACATTCGAAAAAGACTGAAGACCCATCTGTTTATTTAAGATGGACTTAAACTTAACCAATCAAGAAACACTTCTGTCTTTATTTTTACTTTCCTGGTGTTTTATCTATTTATTTACTTTATTTTTTCTTATTTTTTTCATTTATTTTGTTTTTGCTGCGCGATGAGCATTCTTCTGAATGGATACCTGCGCATTACAAATGGACATCATCATCATCATCATCATCATCATCATCATCATCATCATCATCATCATCATCATCATTCACTTTATTTTACGTCAATACTAGCTGTGCTGTTAGCGGAAAATAGTCCTACACGAAGCTCACGTTAAGAAACCTCCCTTTTCGCAAAAAAAAGAGGCGTGAAGAGGCTCTGAACCTCAGACTCACTTCTCTCTGGGGCTTATTTCTGTTCAGTCCTGTCACCTGGATCTCTCTTGTCTCCAGAAGCGTCAGCAGAAACAAGTCTCGAATTGATTTTCCTTCCTTTGGAAAACGCCATGAGCCGGTGGAACACCGCTTGGATGCCTGATGTGATTCTCCTGGTCTTATAGCCTTGTGTTTACAGATGTCCGGCAGCGGCTGTTTGCATCGTTTAGTGCATTGGCGCGTTCATTCAAACCTCGGCGCCGCTCGGCCCCAAACCTAACAAAAGCACGTGCAGGATGCGGGCAAGCGTGGCTGAAATGGTTGCGAGTTGCCGACAGCTTTATTACCTTCCCTCTTGGCGTCTCTTGAAAGCTCGGCCTAGCAGAAAGATGGCCTCCATGTTATCAGGGGCTGTATTCATGGAACGAGGGTAATTTTGTTTTTGTTTTGTTCCGGGTAAATCAAGGGCAAACGTCTTGTCTCCGTAGATAGAAGTGGTGTCCATGCTTCGCAGATTTGGACAGTAGTTTAAAAAAAACCAATGGAGAAGACTCCCTCAGGTGAAGCCATTTCCGTGGGGTCTAAACAGTTCATTGTAGCAACGTTTTTCTTGATTTCCCCATTGGGCTCATGGGCAACAACTTACCCTGGCTTCATGAACACGGCCCCGCGCCCCTCCCTGTCAGTTTAAAACTAAGCTGTGATCGAGTTACCTGAATATTTCTGTTTCACTAACAACGCTTAGCAACACTTGCACAAGTCGGTTGATATCAAGGGCAACATTGTGCTAACATCACATGCGAATAAGTATTAGTATTGCCAGTACACAGTAAACATCAGGACGCTGCTTCTGTATATTTAGCAAAAGGAACCATTGTACCTACAGAGCAAATGATAACAGAAATAGCTATAATAACCAAACTGCTTCCTTGCAAACTAATATATAACCAGTAAAAGTAATGTTTCTTTATAAATCTACTCATTTTGAATTTTTATATAATCATCTTCATAATAGAGATAATAACATCAATAGATCTTCGTTTTTAGTATTCTTCTAGCCATTTATCACGCGAAAGCAAATAGAGTTAAAAAATTATGGCAGTAGCCGATCTTCATATTTTACTATCTTTGATACAACAAGGGAACAAGAATTACAATTGTTGCAAGGTGTAGATGAAACAGATTTGCATAAACGTAAAACATATATTTCAGTAAAAAGTTAATATGAAAGGACCAGATAACTGCGAGATGTGGAAGAGACACGAACATGGGGTGTGGAGGGATGATGATACCCGGGAAAAGCGTCTCCCGCAGCTGAATAAAACACCCGTAGATTGACATGAGCACTGGGCCCTGTTACTGTACGATCTCACACAAAGCACACCATTCTGCGTGTGTCAGTGAAAGGGTTAACCTTGGTCCTGCCAGCCATCAAATGCTGGTTCCGGAAATGTTCGGAACGTCCAAGTACGCAGTTTGAGAACAAGTGCTGCCTCGGGATCGATGGTAGTATTTGTCGTCTGCAATTCAGTCAGCCTACCTGGCATGAAAGTCGCTCCAAACTTGGTCTGTCGAACCAGACAACGACTAATATATTTGTGCAAAAAATCAAATTCGAAACCAGATATTGCTAGTCCCGAGGAGCTCTTCAACACCGTGATTATATGTTTACACATTAGCTCCATTCACATCACATATTCACTGTACAGTGACGCTCAAGTTTTCCTTCTATCCTTTCTAATCTTGGAGAGTGATGTCCCTTCGCCTTACCGGCTTGAGGGGACTAGCTCTCCGGATTTCTTTGGATTTTGTTATTTGTATAAGCTGATTTTGATTTTCGAGTCCATTGTTTGACCTGTCGTCATCCTAGTGATGTGCTGGACTGTGTTTCTTGATTGTGACATTTTGTTTCACTTCTACGGCTTCTGTTGATCCGCTGACTAACAGTCTTTTCTTCCACGGCGCCATTTTCAGCTCTGTTCAGTTTCTTGTTTGTGCACGTCGACAGCGAGATGAGACATGTTCATTATGGCTAAACTTTTTGATGACTCGAGGCAACAAAACTGTTTGACATGTGGAGGTTTATCCTCAGCATTCTTGATCTGTTCTTTCTGATGACTTTTCCAAGGACATGCAATTGCAGATCTAAACTCTAAATCTTCAGCGGTGAAACGTGTCGCCAGTCTACAAAATCTGGTCTTCAGTTTTCTTCTGTTGCAGGACTTTTATAAAAACAATTTATGCATTTGTTTTAATTTCATTGACTCGTTGGATAATGAAGTACCGTATTCTTGAAGTTATTTATCAGACAGCACGACAATTTTGTATTATTATTATTATTATTCCCGTTTCAACGTCTTATCCCTTTTTCTTTCCTGTCGTCTTGGTTGGTTTCTTGAATTTCTCCCTTATATGATTATTGTTGTTATAATTAGTATCATTTGTATCATTTGTAAAGCGCCATGAGCCTGCTCTTAGGGTTGGGATATGGCGCTATAAAAATAACCTTTAATAATAATAATAATCTTGCCTGTTCACTACCTCAAAATTTAGTCAATGATGTTGAAGGAAGTTGTGAATGAGAGGAGCGCTGGAGTCAGGACCTGTATTTAAGTAAAGATCTTCACCTCTTTATATTTCTCGACCTCATATTTGTCTTTCTTCTTTTCTTCCTTACTTCCTTTCTTTCTATCTTCCTTTATTCATTTCGTTCTTCTTCGTTTTTGTTCTTCTTTTCTTCTTTCTTTCTCCATCTTCCCTTGAGCATGCACGCATCAGGAAAGGGGACGCGGATACCCGAGTGGTTAAAGCGCTGGCGTCCGTACTGAGAGGCGCGATGGTTCAATACCCGATTAGCGCAGCAAACATCCCCTTGTCGATCCAGGTGGCGGGAGGGAATGGATACCTGACTCCATAGAGGGTTGGGGCAGGTAAGGCAGCGAGGGAGAGGAGGTGGGCACCACCCTCACGTAAAGCTGACCACGAGAAGAGTGAGGTCTCTAACACCTCACCCCTCCAACAGTTTACGGGATGAACTTTACCTTTTACCTTTCAGGAAAACGTGTACTCCCAAGACATGAGTGCTGTGCACGCAAGAACAGAACCTTTTATGCCCGCACCTAATGTTTTTCACTTAATTAGTTGTCGTGACTAGCTCTCTTAATCTATCGAGGCGCTTTTGTAACAGAACAAACAGCTACAAATTTTCGCGAAACACAACGAATCATGCCTAATATAAAATAACCAGGTTACAGATGACAAGTGACATGTTCTAATGTTTTCAGTTCCGACTTTAAATCTACCGACAGTCGTTAATGGATCAGTCATATTATGCACTAATGATTTATTCATATATCGTATTAAAAAAGAATCTGACCTTTTTAAACCGTCACCTAGAGTTTAAGTCTATATAAACTAAATGTTCTATCATCTGGCTTATATATATATATATATATAAAATTAGAAGAGGAGGGAATAAAGATGGAGTTGGAAGAGGAATATGGAGGAATCTTTCTAAAATAGTTTTTGTGTGACTGAAGTTCAACGCACGTAGTTGATTTTGTAAGTCCGCCAAGTGTGAAAAAGAATTTTGGAGGACGGGAGGTACTTTTCTTAAGCATACTCTGTTCATCTCTCTATTTCTCTCTCTCTCACACACACACACACACACACACACACACACACACACAGGTCATCGCTGTTGATTTATTTTCACACACATTTGATTGTAACTGCTCTTTATATATATATATATCTTAATGTGTATATGTTTGAAAGAGAGAGGCGGAAAGAGCAGAGATAGAGAGACAGAGAGTAGAAAGACATGTCTATAATCTCCGCTGACCACACTTCCTTCATTCGGTCGTTCCTAGCCTCATGGTTGTCATCTTTGGCCGCACGTGACCGCCTTGCAAATGTTGGTGTGGCTGCCAGTCTGTGATCAATAATGCTGCTCATCAAGCTGTGGGTTTGTCCCGAGTGCCCTGCTAAAAGTAGACTGTCGCGTGCCGCCCCTCCTTCCACCTTTCTTATGTCCGCCGTGTGGCGACTGGCAGTGAGAGACCCCCGACCGGAGGTGGCCCATAAAACGAGCCGCTAGAGCGCAGATAAAACTTGCTTAGTCCAAGAAAACCTTGCAAACTGTCGTAGAGAATCCGCCTGCCTTTCCTCCCATCTTCGCTTCTGGGAAATGTAGGGGGTTAGGAACCACCATGCACATAGGGGACTGGAGAGAACTAAAAACCCTGGAGCTGCTCACCAGAAATATGTCTGAATGCTGTAAATAAAACGCACATGTAAATTCTTTTTTTTTCTTTGATTAGTAAACCATAGTTTGTCTCTTGGTTCAACCCTGGCTTAGTTTCTTCTATATCCTAATAAACTTCCCGCCAAGACGCCGCCTATACCTTTCTATTGTCAGGGACGAGGGCTCACCCCTGACTAGTCAAGAATGTGTAGTATGTATGAGTGAGAGAATGGAAGGTGACTTATCACATGACTGAGTAGTGGTGAGCGAAAGTTTTTGGTGTTCCCGGAAGGAAAGCCGAAGAGGAAGGACGTATGTGGAGAGGATCGACTCCGGACAGAAGAGATTCCTTGCCAAGAGAAGCTATAGAGTGTAAACTGTTTCCTTTTTAAAACAATTTCCAATAGAAATACAGTAATTATTGGTGTAAAACTGCCATAAACGTTTTGTGGCAATTGTAAAATCATCAATTCTCGGGACTCAAGCTACAAAGAAAATGAGAAAAATGTATTAGATATTCAAGGAAGTATAAGAATTCCAGTAAACATTTGTGGGAAAAACAGCAAGAAGCTTCGTTGCCGAAACGCAGAGCGTACACACTAGGAGGAAGGGTGAGCTTTCAAGAGACACAGAGAAGGGTTTACCACCACCCGCGCTCCTGAAGTTAATGAGTCCCGATCGGAGGAGCGAAGGACGGTTTCTGCCAGGGGCCGATATACCGACACGGATAAGACTCCTGGGCGACGAGTGCGGAACAAAGTGTTTCTCTCAAGGGATTACTGTCAACTAGGAGGAGGCGTTCCCTAAAGAACGAATCCCTTTCGAAGAACTGTAAGTAATTCAGTCAGTGGTCTCTTGAACGGCTTCTGTCATTGGGAGTGCGGGGAGCTCATGAATAGACACGGCAGCTGACAGGGCCTACCACTCTTGCCTATTGTGGGCGATGTTGAGCAGGTCCTGTACAGGACGACCAGTCCAGTCTTTGACATTCGTAAGCCAGTTCTTCCTCTGGCCTCCGCGGCGTCGGCCACCCTCCAAGGATAGATGCCTTGCGATCCTGTTGCGAATATCTGGCATGGAGCTGCCGTCCTTGAAGAGGGTGACTCTTAAGTACTTGAAGTTGTTTATCTCTTCGAGCTGTACCCTGTACAGATAGGTATGCTTTGCCGCTGCCATTGATCATAACTTTGCTCTTTTCAGTGCTGGTCTCCATTCCATATGCGTTCAAACTGTCTGTCAGTCTGTTGGTGAGTTCTTGCAGTTCTTTTTTAGTACCTGCTAACAGATCTATGTCATCTGCAAAGCATAGGTTGCAGATTGGTCTTCCTTCAATTGAAATGGAAGTATGATGGTCGTGAAGAGCTTCGAGCATGATGTTCTCCACGAAGATATTAAACAGCACATGGGAAAGGGGACATTCGTGACCTAGGCCTGCTGTAGTGTGAAAGTAAGCTCCTGTTTGGTTATTCAGCAGTACTGCACTCGCTGAGCTATTATATAGCGTTTCGGTAACTTGAACGAGGCCTTCTTCGATCTTGAGTTTTTGCATCACTCTGTTGAATGCCTTTTTAAAGTCAGTGAAGTTGTGGTCGAGGTTCAGTTGATGCTGAAAATGGTTTTCTTTAAGGAGACGGCGGTTGAAGATCTGCTCAACTGCGCTTCCGCGTGGTCTGAAGCCAGCCTGTTCTGCTAGAAGCTTCTCTGCGGTGATGCTGATGCAGTTCTGTATGACCCTCAGCATGTCTTTGCTTGGGTGGCCGATAAGGCTTAATTATGGCTCTGTAGTTCTAGAACTGTTTCAGTTTCTTTTTCTTTGGAGGGGGTATGATTAGTGACTGCATCAATTCTTTGGGCCATTCCTTGCGTTCCCAGACTCTTCGGCACAAGACAGTGAGGGCCTTTGTAGTTTCTTCCCCACCCAGCATGAGCAGCTTAGTTTTCACATTATAAACCCTTGATGACTTTCCTACCTTCAGACTGTATACGGCTTTTTTACCTCTTCCCGTAGGACTGGTAGGTCTGCAGGTTCACCGTTTCTTGTTTTGTTGTTTTGAAGGATGTTGGCGTCGGTCTTCAGCTGGAAGTTGAACAGGTCTTTGCAGTACATCATTACTTTCTGTGAGAAAGTGGCCATTGCTGTCCTCGATAACTGAGGTTTTGTGCTGATCTGTCATAGTGAGGGTCCTTAGTAGCTGGTAGGCCTTTTTGCCGTCACCTCGTGCCATTCCATCCTCTATGTCCCGGCATTGGCTCTCTATCCAGTTTTCCCTAGCTGTCCTCATCCCTTTCTTAATGTCACAGTTTACTTATTTGTATTTGGTGGCTGCTTCGGGTTTTCGTTTCTCTCTTCAAGCTCAAAAGGCTTTGGTCAAAGAGATCTCGGATGTCATTCGTGACCCATGGCTGTTTCTTATTCCTATGTCGCCCTAGAACCTCATGGACTGTTGACAGCAGCACCTCTTTGATGTTTCCAAGGTCTACATCACATTCCACCAGGTTCATTTAACTGTGGCCTTGAAGACTACTGCAATGTTTGGGTTTTTCGGTTTCTCCAAATTAAAGCGAATTCCGGGGGGTTTTTAGAGTCGCTTCGCTTTGAGCTTCATGGTCTCTACCTATGTCAGCGCCTGGGTACGTATTTGTCTTGGCCTTATTGAAGATGGATTTGAAGCGTCTCGGCACCAGGATATAGTCTACTAGATTATGGACCAATCCGTCTGTTGAGTGCCACGTGGCTGTCCTTGATTTCTCGTGGGTTTTCACCAAGGCCAAATTTGCCCGCCGCTCTAGCCCACTGCTTACAGGCGTCTGGGCCGACCTTGCCATTCTAGTCACCGAGTACAACGAGGATGTCCTTTTCCGGAACTGCCTTCACAATCTTGTCTAGTTGTTGTTAAAACTCCTTCACTTTGTTGTCTCCATGCATGCAAGTTGGAGCGTATACTTGGACAATGGTGACATTGTGGGGCTTAGCTGAGACATGTATGGAGATCAGCCGGCTGGATACGAGGAAGCCCACGCCGTACTCATGTCTGGCGTCCTTCCCACTGTACCACCATCGTCCGTTGTTGTTTCCCAAATCCTGTCCATCTGACCTCCGCCAGTCCCACAAAATCCCACTGGTACCACGTGCTAACGTGGGTGAGTTGTTGCACTTTGGCTCACGAGTGGAACGTGCGTACATTCCACGTGCCAGTGGTTGTTCCCTCTCTCGGCTTGATTTCTCTTTTAGTTCCATTAGCACACTTCTCGCTGTCCCCTACGTTGGAGCCTGCCGATAGGGAGCGCGGTCGTTGTTGACCAATGTTGACCGATCTGGCATGTTACCTCTTTTGCGGCGTATATCCATGGTCCTAACATTGAGCATTATACACTTGGTAGCGCCCAATTCCTTTGCAAGTGAACCACAACCAGTAAGTCGGTCAGACAATGTTTTGCTGACAGTGCTTTGTCAAACTGCATCTTTCCTGTGTGTACTTTAAACTTTCTGGAAGTGTATTGCACCTTTGTGTACGTAAAGCGCTTTGAGTCCGGGTGATGCTGGAGTAATGTGCAATATAAATGTGCTTCTTATTATTAACAATTAATATGTCTTCAAAGTGTTATATCGATGGATTTACACTGCTTCCCTAGCATTCAATGTGGTTTTTCAAACAGGCATTTTGCAGGCATGCCTATAAGCAAAAAAAAGGGCTTTAGGCTTCTACTTACTTATTAGATCGTCTTATGATTGTAACTGTGGTGTGAACAGGAGAATTTGAAGCCTAGATTACAGTTTTTCCAAATGAATTGTGCAAACTGAAAGCAATGTCTGGCTACCAATCTTTGATCCTATATGGCATTATACATTTGCATGTTATGTTGTGTGTGTTTATGTGTGTTTGCTACTCACCACGAGCTTGCTCAAACGCTCGGATATGGTCACTACCTGTGGTGTTTGCTCTTTTCATTATTCCTCACAACCAAGCCATTGGTTTCCAAATTGTACAGTCATGGCTTCCTTAATGACGGAGATACGTGATGAGAAATGCATCGTTAGGCGAGTGGGTCTTCGTGCAACCGTCCTCAAGTGTAGATGTTTCTCTTCTCTCATGCGATGCACGGCTGCAATCTTATGGGACCACAGCTGTATGTGTGCGGTCCGTCTAATCGTTCACCAGAATGTCATTACGCGCACGTGATTTTATATCTTATAATCAAATTGAAATTTTTTAAGATTCTTTTTATCCTTCGTAATTTTGTTTCGTTTTTGTACCAGTTATTTCTACTTAACGTAATGAAGTTCACGTGAAGATTCTGATGAAGTCCTTTTTGTAATTTTTTTTGATTTTTTTTCTGCTCTTGTCTTCCATCTCAGCCAAGAACCATGGCATAGGCTTTTATTGCTTCATCATCTCTTGATGTGAGCACGGGCATTTCTAGAGTGACCGTGATGTAAGGGTTTAGAGAAGGGCGAGATTATTCTGGTCACTATTATGATCCCTTAATGAGTGGCTGGTCCTGGTCCTACTTTCCTCACGCTACATTAGCGCCCATAGTAATGGCATCGCTTTCATCTGCAAGTGATGATCACCTCTGCATGGTTACCTCGGGTACTCTGCAACCACGTACCAACGAAGGTCAAAGGTCGAGCGATTTTGTGATCCTCCCTTCGGCTGTAATTACCTAGTGACGTACACCAGCGCCCGGAACAACTGTGTTGCACTGAAGCTTGATTCGTAGAAGCTAACTACAGGGAAGCTACGTGCTACAGAAATTATATGCTGCCTGCAAGATGATGTTTACATAACTCACTCCGTCGAAAGAGCCGACAGGATGCAACTAAATGGTTTTTGCTTTCTAAAGGCCTTCTTTCTCTCAAGATTATGGCAACGTGTTTAAGATAATGCAATAAAATCATAACTATGTTTTAGCTAGTCTTTAAAAATCATATTATATTTGGTTAGTCACGTAAAAAAATAATAGCTTAATGATCTAATTATTATGATTTTTTTTCTCTTTGATTTGCCATAAGTGTCAGACGTTATGTACGGTCGAAAATCGGACGGACATTAAAAACCGAAGTACAATTAAAAACTGATAGCTTACCGCCCTTGGAGGGCAGATGGCGAGGTCCAAGTCGTGGACGAGCCCAGGCATGAACTGAAAAATGATATTCCTTTGATCTCGAGGCGCGGCTCCCCACAGGCAGGACTATGACGGATTAAGTCTGAGAGAGAAGGCTGACATGCCCGAGAAACCAGAGAAATCGAGTTATCTCCTTTGATACTTCAAAATGCATTTTCGTTGTTGTTGTTTTGTTGTTGTTGTTGTTTTTTTGTTTTTTGTTGTTTTTTTTTTGTCCTACACATCATATCATAGTATGCCTCAGCATCTCTGTTACTGAAACCTAATCAAGACAAGACAAGATATGATAACATTTTTCATGGTATCGTTGTGCTATTGTGCAATCATCATCATCATCATCATCATCATCATCATCATCATCATCATCATCATCATCATCGCTTCCTTCTCCCTCATTGCTTGTGGAAGCATTGGACAATATTACTACCAACCCTCTACAGCTTTCCTGTTTTCCGCCAGTCTATGAGTGCTTTGAATGACAGACCAGACAACACTTTTGGAGGTTGTCTGTCCATTTCTTCTTTTCTCTCCCTCTTCTTCTGCCTCACGTACTGTACTGAAATTTGCAGGGTAGTCTTTGCAAGTCTTAATGATCTTCAGATGTGCCAGTACCACTTCTGCTGGCGTGTTTTCACTGTTTTCAGGAGGTCTGTGTAATGCCCAGTTATTTTCCTTATTTTCTTTCGTTATTTCGTCTTGGTGATGTGGTCCGAAGGATCTTTCGGTAGCATCTCATTTTGTCCGCGCTATGTTTGTATTGCCCTACTAATCTCCCCCGACGGAATCTATAAGAACAGGATGGTGGTCACCTTCACACGTGACTATCCAAGATCTCACGAGATAATATTTGAGGAGAAAGAACTGTCGGTATACTGCCTGATGTGGGGCTTCGCAACAGATGATTAGTAGGTTCGACATTGGAGAAGATGGTCAATGGTTGGAAACCAGTGACTGGAAAACTCCCTCCTGCCCAACTCCAAGGTGCATCAGTTATCAGTCGAAAGAGAGGGTTGGCTCCTGTCTTCCACAGTTCCTGTCTTAGACACAGTGAATCACTCACGTTCACTGCCTTTGCAGCACTAGGTCTCTTCAATCCAAAACAAGTCGCACCTTTCCACAAAGTGAGAGAACCACGAACGGCAATTATTTTTTCATTTATGCACACGCTATCTGCTTTCGAAAGGTCGTTAGTGGCAGTTTTGCTGCAGCGAGTAAGAGCTAGAAATTTCTTTTCTTCGGCCTCAAAAGTGTGATCAGCAGGTTTGTTTCAAGCTCTCCGAAGCCATAGCAGTTTTCAAGGTCTATCAGTGCATTTTGTTTTTAAATGAGTGATCTGAGCGCATTACAAGATATTATTTTCCCAAAGCCGGGTGAATGCCTCCTCTCACCGGGAGATATTGACCCTGACATCAGAAATTAGCGCCAGTGGGAGAGCGAGGACATTACATGATGTAGACGTGTCCCTGGGCATTTTTGTTGTGACGATTTCCATCTCATTTTTGTGTTGTGCTGTGCTGAGCTCGACCCAATGATTTGAAAAGGTGGTTACCATCTTGTAGACCTTTATGTAGACCATCTAGTAGACCTTTATGTAGACCATCTAGTAGACCTTTATGTAGACCATCTAGTAGACCTTTATGTAGACCATCTAGTAGACTCTTGTGTAGACCATCTGCTAGACCTTTAAGGGCAATCAAGAAGCCATTCCCCAACCCACCTGGCTGCTTTGATGTGACACAGCTTTAAATGCTAGATTGGCGTAAAACACCAATTCCTCCCACCAACACACACACACACACACACACACACACACACACACACACATTTTCATCTACTCCCCACTACCTATTCTCTTTCAACCTGTAGCTGGGGAACACATGGGGATCCTGGTTACTTGCCTCTGTTTCTTTCGACCTTGGACATTTGTGATGGATGCCCTGGGGCCGTCTTTCAAACGATTGAAACACTAGCCTGTCATCAATCATAAGCAAGGACGATGACACTGGTGTTTAGGGAACGCGGGGTTCTTGGGGGTGGGGAGAAGACAGAGCTGTAGAAAAAGAGAGAGGTATGATTGTCAGACATCGTGCAGGGTTTCCGCGCCCATCAGTCTGATGTCAGTGTGGTGTACAACCTTTCGCCATATGTGACGAAAGGTCTACTAGAATGTAGTTTATTTTTCAAATTACTGGGCTGAGTTACGTGCATGATAGTTTACTCCCACGCGCGCCTCCCTCCAACTCTCAATAGCTATTATCCCCATCCCTTGTTCGCTCTAGTAAACGATCAGAAAGTTTTTAAAGCCTTCAAGCATTGTCTTGCACACAATGAAGTCAAACCGCAGACACTCTTGCCAAGAAAGGATCCACAAAAGAGCAGCAAGACAAGTCCACCACCTTCAATGAAGTCAAAACCATCATCAAGGCCAAACAGCATAACAAATGGCTACAGCAGGGCCCACGTTTCAACCAGAACGACCCATACTACCTGCTCACAAGGGCCGAACAGGTCATTATTTTCAGACTGAGGACAGGCCACAACCGTCTCAATCACCACCTATACACCAAACTCCGGATCGGCCAGACGGACAGATGCCCGTGCCAGACAGACAGCCAGACAACAAAACATCTACTACAAGAATGCCCCATACACGAAGACCTCAGACACCGCATCTGGACTGATGAGACGCCGATATCAAGGAAGCTACACGGCAGTCTGGAGGACCTGCGGCGCACAGCATCATTTGTACAAGAGGCAGGCGTATCCATTTGAGTGACCGACAACAACAACAACAACAAACCCCCTTACAGCAGGAATGTACATGAATAGTTCGTAGATGCAGACACTTATTCACATCTTCATAATATGTAATCTCTCTCTCTCTCTCACACACACACACACACACACACACTCACATTCTTTTAATTCTTCTCGGTCATCACCCTCAGTAATAACAATATACAATATCTCACTCACACCCACCCACACGCACATTTTATTTATTCGTCTAGTTCACCATTCTTAGTAATATCTTCACTAATCGAGCTAATCTGCGTATCGTCTTTTTATTTATTTATTTTTTCTTTGGAAGTTAATAATGACTGGAATTTAAAAGCATTTGGATTGTGAATATAGTAAAACGGAGACGGGTGAGGGGAATTTAGTTTTGTACAAAACTCAATCCAGTGATTTAAAAAAAAACAGTTTTGGGTTTATCCAGACCTTAAAGAGAATTTGTACATGCTGCCCAAGTTTCTCATTTCCACAATCTCACATTTTTTTCATCGGCGTATTAGACGGTAATGTGAAATGTATTCTGTCAACAGATATTACCGTGAGTATCGCTTAACTTTTAATTTCCATCTTTTGAGGCTAGATGCAAACAGGTATTTATTTGCGACTGTTCGTTATCTTTTTCCACAATTTCTTGCTGACGAAAATCTTCATCAACATAAGCGGGTGTTAATTGTGTATTTCGAAGTCCTTCTTCAAGTGACCCTGCCCCTCATTTGAAGCAACCAGTCATGTTAAAGCGAAAGCAGAAAAGTGATGTCTTGACTGTCCAGTCCAAAAAAAGCAAAAATAAAATCACAACAAAACAAAATAAAAATAAAAACGAGAACAAAAAGTCTTCTTAAGTTTGTTTTGGTTAGAATCTCCTTGTTCCTCGTTGTTAACTCCCCGTTATTATTTCGCTTTTGTACAAAATTATTTTGTGATTAAAATAACTGCAAGAGTTCCAGCTACATTTTGTCTTTAATAGCTTCGCGTGATAATTGGAGGATCCGTGACCTGAATGCCTTCTGCAAAATTATGGCAATATGACTTCAAAAACTATGATAGTCATGGATTTGGAGAAATAGTATCTTACACTGCGCTTTAGCCATTCATCAGCAAAAAATATACATCCCACTAGACCTTTAAAAAGGGTTCTCTTACAAGCCTAACTGTCTTTTGTGACATAAATGCAAACATTGAAGTATGTCAGATTTAATCCATGATCATCATCATCATCATCATCATCATCATCATCATCATCATCATCATCATAAACGTTCAAATATGTTCGGAATATGCGTTCAACCTAGAACCTTTTTCAATCACGAACTGTTTGCCATAAGGTGAAAAAAAGAGATTACACTCCGTGCTTTTCAAAAGCGGTATATACCCTTTTAAGCGAGCGAAGAGAGTGGAAAAATACCCCTTGAAAACATAGTAAAGCAGTTTTAAATGTGACGGTCTTAGCTGGATTTGCCGCCATTTCCTTCTCTTTTTAGATGCTAAGCATTAAGTTCTCCATCAACTTAAGACGGTACACAACTAATCCTCAAATTCCTGTGGGCGCAAAATTTCTACAAAAAGCTTCATCAGATCATAAACTACCAAGCGCGATCACACACGCACGCACACATGCACGCACTTCACACACACACACACACACACACACACACACACACACCGTAGAGAGAGAGGGAGAGAGATCAGTTCAAACTTTAAAAATCGTTTAATCAGCACAATTATCTTCAAAGAAGATAACATCAAATATAGAGAGAGTTACCAAACCCGCGATAGTCAAACATTGTCTGGACCATCTTGGAGTGATCCAAGAATATTGTGCGTACATCGGATCGAACATCTGCAAGAGCCGAGATCATGAGAGAGAAATCAATACGAGTATTATGAAAGGGTTTCTTGCTGTCTCCAACTGGCCATAAGAACGAAGGAGGGGGGAATGTGCAAAGATAAAAAAAAAATAACTTTAAAAGAACGCGTGCTTAATGCCTTGCTCTGGAAACAATGGCTTCACAGAGACATGGAGGCCAGGAGACTCTTGTCAGTCAAGAACACCGCCTGAGGTTGTTTCGTTTTCGCTTATCGAGCAAACATCGTCCATAAAACAAACAGAAGCGAAGTCCTTCAGTGTGGAAATTCTAAGTGAAGCAAACATCCGCCTTCTTCCATCATGGAGCTATAGCTGGCCATGTCTGTAGTGCAAATGTTGTTTAACTCGCAGCAACTTCGCGCTGAACGCGGCAAAAAAAAATACACAGGGACGATGTCTATAAAACAGTTACAACGGTTTCGAAGGCACTGGAGGGCGTATACTGAAGAACTGTGTAAGAGTTAAGAAAGCTAAACCACTTTTTTTTTGGAGATACTGGTGGACATGAGCAACTTGATTATTGAACTTATGAGGATGGTACAGACAGTTTGAAAGGTTTTAGTTCTAGGAAGGATCTGCATTGATGAAATGCACGAGGGTTAAAACAGCTTAAACAGTTTTCAAGCCACAGAAGCAGGTATATTGACGAGTGTGTGGTGGTTAAAACAGTTGAAACTGTTATGTTGGCGAGACACTGGTGAATACATATTAAGGAGATTGAGAAGGGTTAAAACAGTTACAACAATTTTGAGGGAAAAAGTGAACGTTTACTGAAGAGCTGTGAGAGATTCAAGCCCTTTACAAGGAATACACAGATAGCGATATATATATATATATATATATTGTAGTAATAGACTTACAACTCTTTCTTCCACTATGTGAGAACTTTAATCTTCCCCTTCACTCGAAACGTCGTGCCCCCCGTTGCCGAACATGAGCTGTAAACCTGCCAAGATACGGAAGAGACAGCAAAAGTCCAAGTATTTTTCCATTTTGCAGTATTAACACCATGCACATGAATGAGCATAACTCAAACGAAGCTGCAGAAATCAACCCGAGCAAAGCCAGATCCACCGTCTGGTATCATAATAAACAAAACATTTTTAAAGAAGCAAAAACATGTTTAAATTGTCGCACAACACTTGATTCGCAAAACATTAAAATATCAAAGTCACGATTTCTTACTGAAGTGTTTACTTCCTCTCAGAAAACAGGCGGTCGGGTGGCACAACGGTGCGCACCTGTCATCAATACAGTGAGGAGTGGTCGCCCTAGGTTCAGATCTCATCTAGGGCTCTTGTTCTTTATGTGCAAGTGCCATCTGTTTACAAGGCTGGCTGCTTTGCCGTGATATAGCCTTAGTTGTTTGTTTGTCGTAAAACACCAATTTCTCCCAACCTCTACTAAGAAAACAGAGTCGGTAATCTATGCGGTCTCTTGCTCACACATTTATCGCATACCTGGTAACGTCTCCCTGACAGCGTAAACAAACTTTGTAAACTGCTGTATAAGGCTGAGATGACGATGCAAGAACACAATCACCCTTTGGTCTAACTGACAAGAAAGTCAGGTAAAAACTCTGCCTGCTGACGAATTGTCCATCACCATAACACCGCAGATTGCCTAGAGACAAAGCTGGAGAGTCCATCATGTTGAGATGGAGGCGAATCTCTCTCTTGAACAGCTCACCGAAGCTGGGCCAGTAACCAAGAGATATCGAGCGAACTATTCTTATGGCCTTTTGTTGTTAATGTTGGCTTTGTAATTCGATATTTTTGCTTGCTTGTTTGTTGTTTTTCTTGCTTAACTGCTTGCTTGTTGGTTATTATTTTGTTGTTTTGCTCACATTGCTTTTTATTTTTCTCTATTTGTTATTTTGCTGTTTGCTTGTTGTTAATTTGCTTCGGTTTTTTTCTTTTTTGTTTCGTTTTCGCCTTGAAGCTTTGTTGTTGTTTGTGTTGTTTCGTTTTGTTTTGTTGTGATTTGATTTGTTTTTACAGTATTGTGTTCTGATACTGCTTTGATTTTATTCAACGTTCATTCTGAAAACACAAAGGAGTACAGAATAATTTAAAGAGTGAAAATGCAAGGAGAACAAATTTGCTTAAATTAATAAGTCGACTGTTAGATTTACTATTCATCAGCTGGTAAAATTTAAATGCATTCGGGTGGTGCTCAATGTTGTATACATCAAGGCTCAATCTCCCATACATCAGGTCCTCAATGTTCCATACATCAGGTTCTCAATGTCCCATACATTAGGTTCTCAATGTCCCATGTATCAGATCAAAGGGGATGGGACGACACTCCAACACATGTACACAGACACAGGCACGTAAACACACATACCTTTTTTATGCACATAGTTTTTTCTCTGTTTCTCTCTCTCTCTCTTTCGCTCGCTCGCTGTTTTACTAAACGACGATACCTGTTTGTGACGAAGCCAGGTTCTGGAAATGCATTGATCATCCCCTCCCCCAGCCCCCCATGGTGACAGTGTAAAGCCAAAGGTCACGATCCCAACGGTCCTCTCTCAATTTTAATTGTATAACATCATCGACAACAGACGTGCCCAGACGCAAGAAATGGCATAGTGAGTGTCAGCGGGCTGGGAATGATAGCCCGGAGAAAATTGCCCAGGACGGGCAGAGCAATATGATGGATGGCTCGGTTCACACGCACAAAAAAAATTTCTGGGGCCACTTGTGGTCGCTTCTTGCATTGCCGAGGGCGTGTCGTCCAAGGGAAGTGCTTTTACTGCGACAGGGCCAGCAATCGCCAGAAAGGCAAAAGATAAAATTGAAAGAAAAGGGACTGTAGTGAGCCGCTTGTGCATTGCTCTGGATTAATTACCTTTTTGCGTGTTCGTCGTAAAGAAATCCCGCGGTAGACCGCAGTGAAACTGAGGCTATTTCTGTGATACATTTGTTTATGCATGCGATATTCCTCCATCTGTCTTTCTCAACTCACGACCTCACATCAAGTTGCGTGGCCACATACATACGCATGTATAAATATACAACCAACGTTTTCTTTATTCTTCTCTGTTCTCTCTTTCAACATTTCTTTCATCCTTTCTTTCTCTTCTTTTTCTTTTTTTCTTCTTTCTTATGTTTTCATGATCAGGTTCTGCTTTGTAGTGAAGTCAGATCGTTTCCCCATCTTGTCACAGCTGAGATTTATCTCAGGTTTTTTTTGTTTGTTTGTTTGTTTGTTTTTGTTTTGTTTTGCTTTTGTTTTTTGCTTTTTTTTGTTTGTTTGTTTGTTTGTTTTTTTTTTGCTTTTTTTTTTAGAAACAAGATATTTTATGGTGTGCACCTTGTTTTGTCAAAGTCATGATCACTCTGGTTCCCCAGGATGGCTAGGATCCAACTATAGGTCCTGTGACCAAAATAGGAAACATCTGTGTCTCTTCTACTGTAGCAAGGGAAAGAAAGAAGGTGAAATGTTTTTGAATGCGAGAGAAGGGAATAAGGCGATCTAATTTGTTCAGACGTTATTAAGCAGGCGAGAGAATCAATACAACTGGCACATGAGGCAGGTCGTTCACCTTGCGGTCAGACTGTCTCGTAACACCATTGCGAGCCAAGGGACCACTCAGGCCGCTCTTTTCCATAAATAAGCAATGTGGTTTCCACTAGAGGGCCTGCAGATGTGCAGACCGACACACACTAATAAGAAGACTGCACCCTTTGCCTATTTTTAGTGCATAGTCACCGCTGGAGAAGTTCCGGATGCTTGGATACTTCCTGACGCTTGAACACTTCGAGAACCAGTTCCTTGGCTGACGATCGAACTATTTGTCAATCAGTGCATTCACTAATGCTTGCACACTTGAGGACCAGTACCACAGACGTCTGTGACAATACCAGAGAACACTGGAAAGTAGAACGGTGCGAAATCAGGACATTTGCTGAACCTTCAACACTTTTAAAAAGCCAGTACATTTATTAATGATTAATTATTTATTATTTATTTTTAATTTATTAATGATTTATTGTTGGCTTTTCGTTGGATGACCGTATCCTCACTGTTCCTCTCACCAGAACAACAACATATGGTCACAGGATTTTTGGCTACTGTGCAGCAAAACAATATCCGCCACCTTCCTATAACTAAATCCTTCAAATCTGCACTGAACACGCACCTCTTCCTTGAGCATTACTCCTAACACAGTCCACACAATGCTCGTCCTTCTAACCACCCCCCCCCCCTTTCTGCTCTTGCTACTGGTCTACCCATCTTTCTCTGCAGAATCACTTTATTTTCTATGTTTCTGTTACTTGGTGTCTTTTTGTGTTTTCTATCTTTGTTTTCTGTTTGTCGTCAGTATTGTTGCTTATTCTTCTGTCCCTCGTATTCTATCCATTTAGTCCATGTCTCTTCCCTGTTTTAAGCTCTAAGAGCATGCTCTCTATGAGTGTGAATATGCGCTGTGAAAATCTTCATTTATTATTATTATTATTAATGCATGGACGCTTTTGAAACCAGTCTACCTGGAAATAAAGTAATATATTTCTGACCCTCTTGCACTTGGATATTTACCAACGCTTGAATTTTTTCCAAGTGTATTTACTCATGCATGGACGCTTTTCGAAACCAGTGTATTTACTGATGCTTGAAGACTTTAAAAGCCAATACATTAGCTTCAGCACTCTGGAAACCAACATGTTATTGATTCTTAAATACTTAGGACTACCATAAATTTTGCCGCATGTGTGATAAAAAAAATTATTTAAAAACTGCTGACCTGAATCTTTTAAAAGAGCATGGATGTGGATACTGTGGATGCACATGCTAGAGACAGGCGAGAGATGGAAACAAATCCTGCATGACAAAATTGATAGACCTGTTTTTTCACACAACTGTATATAAATTTCTCTTATAACAGTTTATCTTTTATCCTCACCTTTGATATCCGCTTTAGTGACCCTGGCGCTCCTCGGTACATATATGTCACTACTAAAACATCTCAGACATGAATAATACCCAATCTTTTCATCAAGTCTTAATTAAGACGCTCTGGTACAAATTATTACAGAGGACTGGCGAGGACAGCTGGTAGTAGACAGATGAACCAGCCAAGCGTAAACAGGTTAAGAGACCAAGTACTTTTACAACTCCTCGTGTGACCGACCGACCGCGTGCACACCGACCAGCAACGATTATTATTACTGAGACAATATTACACTGATTTTGTTATAGGTTCTGAAGTCTGGACAGAAAACTTTTCTGTCAGCTGCTGAAGCTCAATAACCTGGAGCTGGTCAGCTTCCTGGCGGAAAACTGTGACATCAGCTAGGTGTTACCTCCTCTAAGAACAGGTTAATTCACTGTTTACCGTGTGTCGCCCGGGGTGGGGGGGGAAGGCTGAGTTTTGTGGGGGCAGGTTGGCGATTGATTGCACCCGGGGGATGTGTGGGAGGGGAAAATAACTTTGCGAAAGGTTCTAGGTTCTGCATCTGCCCGTGCTTCTCTGTCCTTTGCAAAAACATTCTCTGACACGCGCTATACTCCAGCAATCAACTAGATAGCATCATCCGGTACATCCAGTTTACCGTTATAGAGGGAGTGGGGTCTAAGGGACCCGCGGTAGCTCGCTGGTTAGAGCTCCGCGGCACGTACTTCAAAGTACAAAGCTTTACCTTCAGATCAAGGTTGTATCCAAGTCATGGCGGAACAGCGGACTCAGCCGTGGGTGGATATACGCAAAAGCATGTGCGTGTTTTCATACATGCGCATGAGTATTTTTCCATACTGTCACGCGCTTTTCCTCATTATTTGTACATGGTTTATATATTGTTTCCCAAGCTTTTCTTTGGTTATCTTATACGTTATTTCGAATCAATTTTCCACTAACTTCAACTTGTTTTCTTTTATTGCTTATTCCAAACAGATATCGTGACATGCACAACGGTTCACCTTACAAAATTACCAACACACGCGCGCGCACACAGAGAGTCGGGGTGGGGTGGGGTGACTGATTTAGAGGGACATGAACGCAGACAGGTACACGGTGTTTATGAGACAACGGTGTGATGCTTCGACAGCTGCAGGCAACATGGTGCAGGTCAAGTATAAGTGTATAACCTCTTCTTTTTTTGCTGGTGACACCTGGTGCTGATCTCATAAACATTTCCAATTCTGTTTACCACACTTCTCGTGCCAAAATTTGTTTACGACCGACGTATCTTTGCGAACCATGGACTCACATTTGTTACTTGGATTTTTCTGTTTTTATTTTTTGTAATTTATTCTGTATAGCGAACTTTTCTTTTTATGTGACACAAAAGCAGTTTCTTCGCAAAGCTTAAGATCGTATTTATCTTCCAGGTCAGCTACAGTAAAAACTTTCAGAACTTCGGTGATTCTTACCAGAAATTTTAAGACTTTCTGCTTTCAGAAATTAAAAAATATGTCTTTTTTTCGCCACATCTCACCTCTGTGCGACTTTTCATTTTCTTTTTTTCATGTAACGGATCTCGATCATTTACCTTTCTCTATAATTTCGAAGCCCCCTTCTTGCCAGCTAGTCACTGTAATGACACCCATGGTATCTAGACAGGAGCTACCACTATTTTTACTTTTAAATCTCATAGGTGTAATGCCAAAAATAATAGTAAAATCAAAATTATCACAACATCAAGAAATACTGCTTCAAGGACACTATTTGTAGTTCATAATGCTATGTCTGATTTTTCTTAAGGCCCTGATAAAACAAAGTATTACTAATAATTACGAAACCCACTGACGAAACGCCGGGAGACACAACAAACGGAAAAGCTAATTGCGCCCAGAAGATTGCGATGAAAGAGAAAAAACTTGCCGTAAAAATGAAACGACTTCACTTTCAAAATAAGCAGCCCTTCGGAGCCAAAAGAAACCCTCTCTTTGTATTTTTTTTCCCTACATCCGGAGACCTGAGCAAATGTAACTGCGGCCGATGTCGACATACTTGCTGTGCTTCCGGCAACAGGAAGTCGCACTGATTAACTCCCATTGATGGATGTCGTCAAATAACGGGGTTGAAGGAAGAAGAGGTGAGCGGGAACTCTAATCACTAATGTTGTCCGCGTGAAGCTGCTGCGTGAAAAGATACATTAAACTGCCATTATCTTTCTTTTTGGAATGTTTAATTATTACTTCTAGCGAAGATCGCCAAGTGCCCTTCCATCCAAAGCCTAGCCACCGACTTGCAAACGTCCATGGGCCTAGACACGTGATTTGAGGCTAAACGCCGGATCGAGCTGCAGCTTTTCATCCGTGAAAAAGTTTTCTGGTGGAGTGTTTAGCTACCTACGACAGGTAATGTAGACATTGTGTAGACAAATGAATTTTTTGTGGTTTATTAATTTTTTATAACTTTCCCAGGGGAGTTCAACAAAAAAAGGTGAGGATTACCGATGGACTATCGTTTATTTTTATAAAGAAAATTTCTGAGTGTTGACACAACTGAGCGTGTGTCGAAAACTGAAGCACTTTAATGGATCTGGATGAGTAAACATGGAATTAAACTAGCTAGTGAATTCTCTGAAGAGAAAGCTATAAAGACGATTCTCGCCCCTCTCTTTGTTTCTGACAGCGGGAAAAAAAAACCAACATGGATACGTTTACATTGCCGAGGCTACAACAAATGGAAAGCTGGGGCCATAGGTTAATCTGGGTTCCTTTGTGGCGACAAGGGTTTTATTTCTCTGTGCGCATGGCAAGGTTGTAGGCGTGTATTACGAAAACGGTGGGATGTTGAAAATTAGGATTGTGGGAGATATTTCGTACCATACTGACTCTAGTCATTTGAACGAAAAATTGCACAAGAATACCCCTTTAAAAGACTCGAGACAGGCAATACAGCTTGTCGCCATACGTCGTGCTCAACCCACGTCCTAGTCTCAAACTTATTGCCACTGACAACGGAGACTTCAATTTGAGGACTCGTTACTGCATGACAGATGGCTGTGACGACGAAACGGCAAAAACAATTAGCTCCGGAAACAGCAGTGTCAAGCGTAGCAGGCTGACAGAATCGCGGTTCATGGACAGGAGACCCTGATCTCCCTAGCAACAACCAGATACTTCACAATCTCAAAGCCCAACCAAAGGATTTGCGCATCACCACAGTTTGTATGAATGCTCTGTATGATAAGGCACGTATTGCAGTCCTCACTTGTGCCTTCTTAGTGTGGAAGGAACTTTAGGTAGGACTCCAAAAACAAAGACTTGAGCAAACATGAAAAAGAAATAAGCAATTCCGCGACTTTAAGGTCCTTGGGGGTTAGGTGTTGGAGTCGACACCTTTTTATAAAGGTGGTGCCCGTCGCCTGTTCAATGCTGCCCTACCTTCCCCAACCCTTCAAGCTCGTTCAAGGGGTCAAGAATCCATTTCAGTTGCGTAACTGCGCTGCGTCACACGGGTGTCGAATTGGCTTGTGTGCGCGCCTGCGGGGTTGGAAACCGTTGTTCTAAAGACTAGGCTGTCTTTCAGGCAAAGGCTGCTAATAGACGAATGCGTCTGCAGTGGATTCTCGCAACAAGACAAGACAAAAAAAATAAAAAATAAGGAGACAGCTGTGGTCCTCAAAACGTTTTTTTTACCACACGCAGCAAGCATTCATGTTGTTTTTATACAAGATACAATGGCGCACAAAGCGTTTACAAAACAAGAGTCGAGAGATCGCCGTTTGCAGACAAAATGCGGAACAAGATAAAGAGACAAGGGTTGTCTAAAGTTTCTTCTAATTTTTCCACGGATTTCAAAACGCTGACCACACTGAAAACGGTGGCGACCACATAGTTGTCTTCCCAACGACACGCCCGCCCCCCCCTCCCCGCCCAATACACACACGGGTGTACGGCACTCGTTTTCACTAACGTGAAGTATGGACGTGTGAAAGGCTGTGAGAACGACTCGATGATGAGCACACACACACAAAATACTCCAATGAACTGCGTGCAGTGCATAATAAAGAACGCCGAGGTCGCGTCGAGAGCATTTACGCGAAGCCACCTATCGTCATCGTTGTTGCAATGTTCCTGCGGTTTCTGTTCAAACCCCCCCCCACCCCCACTAGGAACTGGGCACATTGGTGACCTTTGTGGCGTAACTGTTACTACCCACGTAAGCGTTATTCTGCAAAGGAACGTTACGTACAATGTTCACATTATGTGGCGGTTGTGTGTGGTAGATAAATGTTTAACAGCATCGGAGACAAAGGACAGTCCTGGCGAACGTCCAGTCGTCGGGAAGAGGTCTCCCATCTGATTGTTGAGAAGTAATGAGCTCGTGAGCCATTGTGCAATGAAAAAAAAACTATCAAACATAATACGTCTTACACATTCGCCCTATTTTTACAGCCACAAACCTGAGGAAAATGCGAAATACAGACACATTTTTTTGTAAATCACACTTTGCCGTATATTTCTGAATTTTTATTTTCCATTCAAAGGAGCATCACCAATGTTTTTTCTGAATATTTTTGCATTCTTTCACATTTTTGCTGTCTTACAAGAGGTAAATCTGTAATCAAACAAGAATTGTACAATAATTCTTTAAAAAAAACACACACACGTAATCAGCCCCACCACAAACATTAAAAAAAAGGTTCTTTCCCAAACATGCAATGCTTTTAAGCATACTTATAATTCTATTATTTTTTACATTTCATTATTTAAGGAAATGACAAGGACAGATACTTAAAAAATGCACACTCACATGGGCCACAGGACAACTGTTTTCTGTTACTTTGATCATAAATACTAAAGGCAAGTTTTATATTACTTATATCTTTTAATAAATTTGACAATATCTAGTCATCCAATTACTTTTGCCCTTTCACTCTCTCCCCACTGGTTCTCTTTATTACAGACCAAAAGCGTGATTCAGTAACAAATATATAACATATTCTCTTGTAAAATAATAAAGCTATCAAATGCATTTAAAATGCATGGCATGATACATTCCCATATCCTGAACAGTTTTATATTCCAATTCTGTCACAGACTATGCAACCTTCACCAAAGAATAACAAAATCACATTTGCGCAATTGTTTTTTTCAAAGTAAACAACTGTATCATGAAATATCCTTAACAGCTTGTTGATTAGCATTATGCACATTTTATTTCTAGGACCTACCAAGTCTGTACCCTTCACCACCACCTCCAAATGTCCCTCCTCCTCCTCTTCCTCCTCCTCCTCCTCCAGGAGGATTTCCACCTGTCCCTGGCTGTACACCATGTTGCTGTCCACCTAATCCTGAAAATCTACCCCCAGTCTGGCTCCACCTAGTTACAAGGTACAGAAGACCAGCAAACAGGAGTCCACTAATACCAAAAAGTAGTCCTGCTAAAAGAAATCCAACAGATACAATAGGTTCAAATGTGAACTGTCCAAAAGCAAATCGTGGAATGCCAAATGCAAGGAGTTTTTGGTTCAGTACTTCAAAGACTGAAATCTGTCGGCCTTCTGCAAAAGCCTGCTGTCCATGGTCATCATGCTGCACATAGCCCTGTACAAAATAAGAAAAGTTATTAGAGTACAGACAGAAGACAAGGCAGTTTCATAATGGCACTGTAGACAGCCCACCTAACCTGAGAAAAGACTAGATAAACCTGTCTCACACTTCTTATAATAGTGTTTCTTATTCACAAAAAGCAAGGGTTCACTTCAGTCATTCAACCATTGACTGGTACCAAAATTATGACAAGTTTTTATGCATGTAAGACTGTGTAGAAAGCTATGATCAAATATTAGCTTTCAAGTGTTTGGTTTATTACGTGATGCCTTATGCCATAAGGCATTTGATAGAAATTCTTTTGATGTTTTCAGATCCTCATCACCAAACTTTCATATGTTTACAAACCCTCTTGGCAAACATGTCTTTAAATGATGGAGAGCTCTTATGTGATTTATATTGCCACAATGGGAAATGGTCAGAACTTGGTATTTCCCACAAATCTTATATCCCCTAATGGAGTCATAAAGCACAGACTGAGGACAATAAAAACCAATGCTGAATGGGGCTAAGGAGATTTCACTGATTAATATCATTAAATATCACATGGTTTAACCTGCACAGACAGTGACTCTATGTGTGAGGAGTAGAATGTGCAAGTGCAGCCAGTACCTGGTTAATTAACATCTAAGTTACTGACACCCATACTCATGAACAAGCTGCTACAAGACCCTTTAATTCAGAAGTCTCAGCTACAGGCAAACAGTTCATGGTAACAAATGTAAGAACAAATGTGAAGGTATGATGTTTTTATGTTATTTGGAAATGACCATCTATATTCTTTCTTATTTTATTAAAATCAACTAGACCAGAATATAAAAGTATAAAGTCCTAGTCCTTCTTACCTCCCCCTTCCCTCTTGCTACTTTACCCATCTTTCTCGGCAGAATCACTATTTTTCTCTGTTCCTGTTACTTGATGCCTTTTGTTTTCTGTTTCGTCGTCAGTACTGTCGTTTTCTTTCGTCCCCTTTGTTCTGTATTTACTTAGTCCACGTCTCTTCCCCGTTTTCAGCGCTAAGAGCATGCTCTCTATGAGTGTGAATACGCGCTATAAAAATCTTCACTATTATTATTATTATAAAGTCTACAAGCTCTGCCTTTGACACGTTTAACCACTTACGTTAACTGCCATACAGCCTTTAGGCCATGACACTTTATATACGATAAAAATGGTTCTGAAAATTTAAAAAAATCTATACTTCTCTTTAAAATCATCTGATATAAACTTAAAATAGTTTATTAACACTGTTCACTAATATTCAGTCTCGCGCTGATAAAAGTGAAGCCGTAACAGTCACGTCACACCCAGAAATCGTAATGCGCTTGCAACATACCTGCCGAGGTCTGTTTGAGTTATCACCAGCCCTGCTTCCTCGTGAACTGGCTGCTTGAGCTCTCGGGTCATCATCTGGCACGATGTCGCCATTACTCAAAATTCGAACCATTTTGTTCTTCCAAAACCATTAAAAAAATCTACGTCTCTTTCCCCAAATCGCCCTGGTTGTAGTAGCCAGTCAAAGGGACTCTACTCTTTTAACCATTAGCTTTCTTCTGTGGTTTCCAACACTAAAGAAGTAACCTAATAGCAAGCTCCTTTTTTTCCCATCGAAACGTTTTGAAGAAAAAGAATCAACTAATAATAATTATCTTAAATTTCCATAGAATGTCTTTCTAACCTCTGTGTTTGTGCATCAGTTTTTCTGTTCAAATTTAATTTCATTATATTTTCTTAGAGGGAGAAGAAAAAGTACACGCGTAATGACATCCACAGTGACTCTGCTGCTAACGTCAACCACGATTGCGCCAGGATTCATGTAAATTGGAAAGAAATGGCTGCAACTGGAGGGATTCAGAAAGAGCATTTCCTCTCAAATCTTTCAGAAACCTTGGATGCATTGTGTGATTCCCAGGCTGCAGTAAAAGATGATACCATTCTCCACCGGCTACTTGACCTAATCAAAGAGTTTGGTACTGTGCCCTTACTATGTAGGCCTATAAATATCCCGTCTACTGGATCATTTTTTCTGTGTGTGTGTGTGTGTGTGTGTGTTTTAGATATTTTTGTATGTCTTTTGATATAAACACATTTTAAACTCTCCGTTAAAGTTTACAAAATGTAATAGGGCATTAATTCTCTAAATTCAGTACATCACGACAGGCTGTTTTATCATGCAAATTTTGTTTCTCAGTTCTTGTTACGCGCTATTGTGAATATATTTAGTTATAAAGAAAGTAAACTCTCGGACCTGAAACAGCTTAAGCTACTGTACATGCATTGCATTTAAAACAGATCAGATAGAAAAATCATAAACATTGCCCGAGACCTGGTGACTTTCACATATTTATTTTCAATCCATTTTACAGTTTGTTCTCCAGAAGATATCAGCAGTGGTGGTCTTCTCACATTTCTGAAGACAGTGAAGTCCAGGCTGAGGTATCTCCCAGCATCAGTTGTCGTTCTGGCTCTAGGAATGGCCGGACATTTGGTTACAATAACGCCAGGGCTTGACAGTCAATGGCAGGTGGTGACAGCTTTATATGAAGCAGTTCTGACTTGCCATGCTCTAAGTAATTCATCAGTAGGAGCTGCTTGCTTCAACAGTCTGACGGTCCTAAGCAGAAGCTTCATGGGATATAAATGGCTCCAGGAGCATGAGGGTAACACAACTTTCAGTAACATAACCACCTGGAAAAAGCATGCATTACATTATTTACACACAAGTTTGTATGCTTTAGAGGTATATCACAGTATATCATTTATCTCTTTAGTTTACATTTTGAAACATTTGTTTCTTGAGACTGGGAGGTATTGCAACAAAAGTTTTTGTTTGTTTTCAGCATACATTTTTACAGGTTTGACCACACTAGAGACAGCCCAGAGTGTGTTCCTTCAGATGGCAGCTGAAAATTTTTTGGTTACCTGGGCAACTTTGGCCATGGAAACATTTATTCAAGATATAATAGCTGGTCACCAGCAACAAGTCACAGGTGTGTTGCATAAGGTTCTGGAGTGTTTAACGAAAAGTTTGAAAGAAATGAAACTTGGTTGTCCTGGCTTAGCTGGTCATGCAGTCGCTGTTCCAAGTGTCAGCAGCTATCATGTGACTGTTAGTCAGATCTTTCTACGGCTCAGTAGTGTGCAAGAATTCTGCCGATGGAAAGTACAGGATGCGGATTTTATGAAAACTCTGGCAGTGCTCAGCCTTCGTCATTCTTCAGCAAAGATCAGACAACTCTTACTGCAGACATTGCTTCATGTTTACAACTGCATGTAAGAAAACTGTTTAAACTAAAGTATGTTTATGTGTATACATGTATACATGCGCATAAATGCATGCTTAAGTTCTCGATTAATCTCATATTATTCAGTTAAGTGAAACTTATGATTATGACATAACTCGTCTTTCTAAATGCAGATTGGTAAATTTATAATAGTTTGTAAATTCACAAATTAACACTTTGTGAACAAATCTTAGTTTGATTCTTTAATGCATATAGGATCTTTGAAGTAATTGCATGGGATAGGGGTTGCTGGTCCAAGATGAGTAAGAAAAACTGGGCTACCTCTGATGGGTAGCAAAAAAATTGTTTTCAACAGATGCTGCATGCCGAGTTAACAATCAACCAAATGACTGCTCTGAAATCTTGTATCAAGACAGAAACTTAAGTACCAGGGTCGTTGTTTTGTCCCTGGTGCAACTAACAACTGCTGTTACAGTCAGACAATCAACTTTCAGCTTGTTTTTTTCCTCTTGCAGACAGTCATCATCTACATTTTGTTGCCTTCCACTTGTTGATTAACTCCTGCCTACTGCATTTCACACGTTATGCATGGTCCAGTGGTGCAACGGTTAGCACCTGTCACCAATACATTGAGGATTGGTTGTCCTGGGTTCAGATCTCGTCTTGGGGTTGCCATTCTTTTTCTGCATGTTGCATCTGTTTACAGGGCTGGCTGCTTTGCTGTGACATAGTTGCTAGCTCAGCATAAAACTCCATTTTCCCCTTCCCTCACTAACACATTCTCTCTTTGCAGGCAACCTGAATGCCAAACAGAGTTTCTGAACCAAACTTTCTTGCACCCACTTCTATGCCTAGTCAAGGAGGGTCATGTGGAGAAAGGCCTTGAAACTGCCACGGCAGTTCTGGACAGGTAGGAAGTTTCAGCAATAATTTTTGAGGGAATCTGTTATGGATGTTTACTGTTTATTTTCGGTGATGCACAAGTTTCAGGATGGTGATTAAATGATTGTGTTTTATTTGAATTTGAACTGCCTAAACTAAGGGTGGGCAAAGTTTTCTTTTTGCAGGCCCGTCTCAAAGTTCTAAGCCAAGTAACATATCAAAAACTCACGCCAAATGACTACACACACAACAAACCTAGTGAAAATGGGATGGAAAAATATGTACATCCTGGTGTATATATCATTTATGTGAAAAGTGAAGTTGCTTGAATTTTCTCACAACCCCTTCACAATCTGGCCAAATTCACAGAGCTGCAGACATGTGCTTGTCCATCATTCGCAAACACAGGTTGAACTTGTTCTACTTAATGATGAAAAAAGTCTGTCTGTACACACACGTTGTTGCAAACATCATCATTGTTTTGGCCAGTTCTTTTAAACTCAGCAATTTCATGAAATTTTTTTAGCAATTTTATGAATGGGACAACATTTTTGCGATTAAATGACTCCTTCAACATGGAAACAAAATTAGTCATGTTGCCTCCAGCCTTTCCTTTGACGGCAGCTGATGCTTTCTCATGAATCCATTAGACATGTCAGCTGCATTATTTATTTTTTGTTTACTTTGTCTTTGTTAGAATGTTAGAGACTGTTGATTTCTAACCTTAAGTCATAACTGACAAATTTCACTCAAATTAACCTATGTTAAGTGAAACAAAATTTGAAAACTAGTACACATTTTAGCAGATGGACTTGTTCGAAGACTTCCACCGGCCGTACTTTGCCCACCTCTAGTCTAGAGGTTTAGACCATTTCTTGTGACTGTATGTGAAGGTAGGGGTACAAGAGTCTTGTGAACATAATAATGAAGATTTTTAAAGCACATATTCACACTCATAGAGAGCATGCTCTTAGCGCTTAAAACGGGGAAAAGACATGGACTAAATGGATAGAACACGAGGGACGGAAGAATAAACGTCAGTACTGACGACAAACAGAAAACCAAAGATAGAAAACACAGAAAGGCACCAAGTAACAGGAACATCGTGATTCTGCAGAGAAAGATGGGGAGAAAAGTAGCAAGAGCGGAAGGGGAGGCTAAAAAAAGACGAGCAATGTGTGGACTGTGTTAGGAGTAACGCTCAAGGAACAGGTGTGTTTTCAGTGCAGATTTGAACATTGTCAGTGTATTTGTGCATGGTTGTAAATGGTGGAGATTGTAAAGGGGCAGGTATTAGCAATGTTGAAATATCAAACAGTAATTTGTACATCAATAAAATGTAAATTTCAGTGTGGGTTGTGCTCTTATAAAACCAGTTTTCATCTTCAAACCATCTCATGTATTTAGGATAGGCAGCATCATTGTTGGAAACTTGTGCATCACCATTGGTGCTTTCATTGTTGCATATCACCAGGCCCACTGTATGTCTACCACACTCGTAAGAACATTCTTGAGATTTTTGTACCTCAAGTAAATGCTTAACTATTGTCTTGCGCCATGTTGATATTATCTACAGCATAATTGTACTGTTAATGTAAAAGCTAGTTTGATTTGCACAAAAAATATTGAAGAAAAGATTCCATTTTTTGCAGTGGCGTTTTCTTATCTCCAGAAGCAATCGCGACTCTTCAAGATCTGCAGCAGCTGCCACATGATATCCTATTTGGAAGGCAGGTGGGTGATGAGTCAATTGAAAAGACTCCTTCAGCTACAGCTGCAGTTTGCGATGTTGAAGCAACTGCTCCAACATCAACAACATCACCAGCTGAGTCTGCAGCACCTAGTAACTCAGCAGTAGGTGTATCAAACATATTGACACCAGCCACACTGACTGATTCAGCAACTGCTTCTCAGGGTGTGTCAACAGCTGCACTTTGTGACTCAGTAACAGCTGCTCTGAGTGAGCGTGGGAGACTCATCAAGCTTACACCATGCATCCTGCGTTGTCTAAAGCAGGTAGGTTTCTTTGCTCCCGATGAAAATGTGGATTTAAGACATCAAAGGAAGTGTTTTGTTCATTTGACACTGACTTGGTGGATGATAAATCAGTAAGTGCATAGTGTTGAGACAGCAATACAAAAGTTTAGCTATGAGTTTGGCGGAAGACTGGACTCGTCATCCACAAAGAAATTTACAATGCTGCAAAGCGAAGCGTTGCAAAATGCATTTATGAGGCTAAAACATCATATCTTCAGGGCCAAATAATTAATTGCACCTCCTCCAAAAAGCTTTTTGCCATTTGCAATAAAATGACTGGATCAAAGACAGCAACACCACTGCCCACTGCCTACCCTGCTTCACTGCTGCCGCAAGTTTTTAGGGATTATTTCACCAGCAAGATATCGGACATTCAATCATCATTAGACTCGGCGTCGGCCTTTGACAGCATCTCCTGTGATGTCCTCCCAGGATGCTCCATGACCAAGTTCCTACCAGTCTCTGAGACCGATGTGAAAGCGGTTATCATAAAAGCTAAAGCAACAACCTGCGAGTTAGATCCGATGCCCACAAGCCTTCTGCTCGAGTGCCTAGATACTCTACTTCCTGCCATCACAAATATTGTAAATGTCAGCCTGTCGTCAGGTGTTTTCCCATCTCTGTTCAAGAATGCGGTGGTGAGGCCACTTCTAAAGAAATCCACGCTTGATGTCAATGTGCTAAACAACTACCGCCCAGTCTCCAACTTGTCTTTTCTCTCTAAGATCATAGAGAAAATAGTTTTGACACAGCTCTGGGCATACTTACAAGAGCACCATCTTATCCCACAAGCTCAGTCGGCATATAGACCTTTCCACAGCACTGAGACCACTCTTATCAAAGTAACAACAGATATATTATCTGCTCTTGACAGTGGTGATGTCTCTCCATTAACCCTACTGGACCTGTCTCTGCTTCTTCACAGACTCCACACCCTCTACGGGATTTCTGGACCTGCCCTCTCATGGTTCAACTCCTATCTCACTGATAGGACCCAGACTGTGGTAGTCGATGGTCAGACTTCTCGCCCTGCTTCACTTTTCTGTGACGTTCCCCAAGGCTCAGTACTTGGCCCAGTCCTGTTCATCCTGTATACTAAACCACTTTCATCTTGCATCCGGTCTCACCAGGTGTCTCATCAGTCCTATGCAGATGACACGCAGCTTTACTGTTCTATTCCACTGGCTGAGTCTCACTCTGCTATTAGCTCTCTAGAAGCTTGTATTAGTGATGTCAAGGGCTGGATGGTAAAAAAACAAGCTTAAACTAAATGATGATAAAACAGAAGCCCTCTTGTGCCATAGAAGAAGACATCAACCTTCACTAGTCAGTCTGCCCAATCACATCAAGGTGGGCGACAGCAACATCACCTTCACGTCATCTGTTAGGAATCTGGGATTTATTGTCACCGCAGACATGACCCTTGATAAACATGTTACAGCTGTCTGTCAGTCTGCCTACTATGAGCTCCGTAAGATCAGTGCCATCCGTCACTTTCTCTATACACGCTCTACCAACACTCTTGTCTGTGCGTTTGTTCTTTCACGACTTGACTAGTGCAACTCCTTGCTGGCAGGCTGCCCCTCATCCCTCATTCAGAAACTCCAGAGAGTACAGAACTCCGCTGCACGTCTGGTACTTAGAGCAAGGAAACGGGACCATGTCACTCCTCTCCTTCGTTTCCTACACTGGCTACCCGTCCGTTCTCGCATCCAGTACAAACTGTCTGTGCTGTGTTTTAATTTCTTTGCAGGCTCCTGTCCTGACTATTTCTCTGAACTTCTCATCCCTTACTCTCCGGCCAGACAACTCCGCTCTTCCTCTGACAACCGTACTCTGACTGTTCCTGTCACCAGAACAACAACATATGGTCACAGGACTTTTGGCTACTGTGCTGCAAAACAATGGAACTCTCTTCCTTTCCATATCCGCCACCTTCCTACAATTGAATCCTTCAAATCTGCACTGAAAACGCACCTCTTCCTTGAGCACTACTCCTAGTCCACAATGCTAGTCCTTACCCCCCCCCCCTTCCCTCTTGCTACTTTACCCATCACTATTTTTCTCTGTTCCTGTTACTTGATGCCTTTTGTTATCTGTTTTTGTCAATACTGTCGTTTTCTTTCGTCCCCTGTGTTCTGTATCTACTTAGTCCACGTCTCTTCCCCGTTTTAAGCGCTAAGAGCATACTCTCTACGAGTGTGAATATGCGCTATAAAAATCTTCACTATTATTATTATTATTATATGCTCGTACTTCATAGGGTATCAGTACTAAGGCACAACTTTGGGTGCACTTACTGCAACTTATGTAAATTTGCAAGAGTGGATCTGTTGATGGGAGGCAACTGATATTGTTGCTACCTAGTCTTGGTTGCAGATGCTACAGTGTTTAATTGATACCTGATAATAGTATATAAAAGTTTAATAATGGCTCAGTTACTCCATAGTGTTTTATCAAAAATTACAAACCTATGGGAACATTTATTGATGAAATAAATATATTAAACACATTCAAAATCAAACAGTTATTCTGTTTTAAATTCTGTAGACTCATTTATTGCTTTTGATGTACAAATATTTTTTATTACATGACCAGCAATTCATTTAAATTGAAACTGAATGTTCTGTTGCTGTATTTGTGAAGAAAAGTAATTCACTGGGGATTACACAACTTCTTGGGAGTGCTTGTGTCAGCATGAATGATGCAGAATGGCCAGTACTGATGTCGAGATGGCCACAGGGTATCGGACCAGTTGTGGTGAATAATGCTCACCTGGTGACTTCCCTGCTGCAGCTGCTTCAAGACAGTGAATGTCCAGGTAACTAGCATGCAGTGGCATTCAGAAATTGTTGATCGTTCATTTGGTTATGCACATAATCACCTGCATAAACCTTCACAAACACAAGTCTTTCTCACTCATACAAACACTAATAATTATCATGTTACCTTTCAGTCCTCAGCCTAGCTGACAGCATCTCTGTGATGGAAAGCTTGTTGCTTATTATGGGACGTTCTCAGTTGGACAGCAAGGTGAGAGAGCATTTTATTCTTGTCTCCATTATCTTACATGTGACTTCAAAGTGACTTTTGCTTGTTGTGGAATTCAACATCGTTGTTCCGGTGAGGAAGTTTGTGTATTTTTCTTTTTAATTTACTTTCTGCTTTTTTTTCAGTTATACAGCCAGACTGGTGTAGCCTTTTTGGCAACCTTAAATCAGGTGAAGAAGATGCAGAACACTCTGGATTCACAGGTACAGCACATCTTAGAAAGCCTGATAATGCAGCTGGAGCGGCATCTTGTGGCCATTCAGTGGGAAGTTCGTGACACAGCCTTAGAGATTATTCGAAGCTTGATCCAGTCTCATCCTGGTGAGTATTTAGAGATAACCAGAGAGTTGAATAATTCACCAGTATCTGCTCGTTTGTTTCAAAATATCAGTTTCATGGTCATGCCAAGTCACTGGCAGTTTTGTAGGGCACTGCCTTTTGAGGTCAAAGCTTCAAAAGGCTGAAAGATTTATGGGCCTAATAATGAAAGAGTCCAAAAGACCAACAGCTAGTTTCGGAGCAAAATAAATTAGCTTGAGCTGTAGTTTAGATGATAGTAGCAATTTTCAACAATACTGCAGACCAGATTTTGAATGAAATGGAATCTAAATAATATGCAAAGTTTGATGAGTATTGGTATGCTGCCAAAAACATGAATATGCCCTCAAAGTCTCCACCATTTGATCTAGCTTTTTTTTATATATATTTGCAGAGCCATGGCTTAAGAAAGTTTTGCAAGAGAAAAACTTGCTGCCTCAGGCATGGGCCTGCGTCCAGGATGGAGAGAGTTATACAAGAGCAAGTGCCATCAACCTTGCCTCTGCGTTAAGATCTGCACAAGGATGGTGGCAATGTTTTCTGAAGGACTGCAAGATTACAGAGGTAAAATTGTCTAAATTCCCATGTGATTAGAATATAACCCTTTGCATAAGTAACTTTATTTCTTGGAGTCATGATAGTGTTGTAGCCCAAGTCTGCAGCAATGGGAAGCCAGCACAGACTTGTTGATAAGTGGCACATCCCAGGAGAAATTCTGTGCAGGAGGTGAGATATGATTTGAAACTATTTTTGTCCAACATTTTACTAAAGCACCACCAAATTTGCCTCCTTTAAGTTTGTAGGTGATGTAGTAGATCTTTATTTGTATGTGATTTCTCTCCAACAGACTATGATTGTGAAGAAAGTCATCGAGGTGCTGGAGGAAGACACAGAAGCTTTTGCAAGACGATCAGCAGTGGAGTTTCTGTCAACAGTCTTTGCATCTTCTAGCGATTGTGTGCCTCTTCACTTTGTGCACACTGGAGCTCTCTCAGACCTGGGCCTTCTCATCTGTTCAGCTCTTAGAAGGGTGCTGGAGGATTTTGACTGGGAAGTGAAGGTCAAGGCATTAAGGTTCTGGGAGAGAGCAGCAATGCCAGTGCTTGAGAGGAAGTCAGGTGGCTGTGATGCAGATTCTTCACAGGGCTGTGACGGAGCTGTGGCGAGCACACCATTGCATGAGGTGCATCCACACAAACGCATGAAGGTTGACAGCAACATCCCCATTCATCAAGGACTACATGTTTTGTTAAAGGCTGGCTTTGGAGAAGCTCTTTTAGCTGGACTGGAAGATTATGACAGTTCTGTCAAGGAGCTTGCATTCAGCATTCTTTTGCGATTCAGAGATCAGTTGCAAACACTGGAGGATTACTCGCCTCCAAAGGATGCCAGAATGGATGATGGTTGTGCAGATCAGTGTGCAAGCTTTGCTGAGTGTGCAGCTGCTGACTCAGCACATAGTACCAGCAGGAGTTTTATGCATAAAGAATCAAAAGATTGGGATGATGTGGAAACTTTCTTGAACAAGACACAAAGTATTATTGCCACTAAAACTTCCAGCACGTTTGAAATTAGTGTAGATGAATATGAGCAACGTCCCTCTTCATTACTGGAGGACATTATGGCAGCCATCAAAATAGCACAGTTAGCTGCAGATACAGCTGCTTCTTCTGAAGATGAATTTGATGATGGAGAGGATATTTTTGTAGACTGTTACTAGTGGTAGAGAGATTTTCTTTTTTTAAGTCTCTTGGTGAATGTGAGAGTGGATATTTTGTAGGCCAATAAATTATGAGATGGACATTAATGGAGATTCTGCATACAGTTAATGTAACCAAATAGTTCTATTAAATGAATAAAAGATGTTTTTCAATGACAAACATACAAAGTGTGTAAATAACATCAAGCATGTAGTTAAGAAATATGTAATTGCTTCTTGTCAAAACATTGAGATGAATTTCAAATTTCTCATATTTTGAAATGGACAGCATTCTTATCACAGCATGTTTTGATAATTGATATATCCAATGACTACAGACGTAAGGTTGGGTAAGAACATACAATTATAACATTATTGTTATGACTTCATTTTACAGAGATAAATAAAATTTAATGACAAACTGATGAACGGTGTTAATAACTTGCTGAGTCGCTTGAGCTTTTTCGGACATCAAGAACCAGAATTTAAAAATCACTTTTACACACTCATACATGGTGCATTCATAAGCATACAGAAATCCGTGCATGCAGTCACCAATCAGATATGTTTCCATTGTGTAACACATAATAAAACATTACCATGGAATGCTTGACACTGTCACTGAAAAAAGCTTGAAAAATTTGAGACTCAAGTTTTTTTTTTTTTTTAGCTTAATAATATAACTTCTTCCTATAAATACTGAACATGGGAGATCCTGTGTCAAAAGCATTTTCTTGTTCACAGTAAGAACTGTCCACAAGGGGGAACCCTGTCAGCACATGTGATACAGATTAATTTATGTTTGTCTACATCATCCTGTAGACAGCGAAGCAAGCCGATTCAAGAAGATGCTGAGGACTGAACCTGTGATGTGAACTTCACCCCAATGGAGGGAGAGCGAACAGTTTGTGCACATATCATACTAAGACATCCCAAACAAGTATCTGTTCATGTGCCGCTGTCACAAGTCGAGCTCCATCAAGAGTGTACCGCGCCAAAGAGACAACATTGTCATGGGATGTAAAGTCCTGGAAGCTGCCTTCGTAGTAATCCATCAGCTTCAGTACTCGCTCTAAAAAGAAGAGGAAAAACTGGTACATAACTATACATACACAGTACAAAAAGTGGACCATTATATTAAACAAATCTACAATCAGCAGATGATCTGCATGCAAACAACATCGATCATTTTGACTAGTTACTCCATGTGCCCCTAAAAAAATGGTGTACTCTTAATGAGCTCACAGACTCAGAGACTTTTATATGACTGTTGCATTTGAACTGTTGGCTTTTACTTGCTGGAATATTGTGGATTTTTTAGTTAGGATTTAACTTCCTGACCATTGGTGAGGTAATCAAGCCATATCGAACATTGTAGTCCACATACCATATGACTTTATCATTGTCAGTTTTGTAATAGGCCAAATTTAAATAGCAGATTACCAATTTTTGCATGGCTTGTCAAAATGAGAGCAAATTTAGATGCATAGTACTAAAGATGTCCCATCCTGCAAGAAAATCACATTCCGATGCCGATGTGCCAAAGAACGATTGACACACTGGACTGTATGTGATCTAGAAGCTTTCTCAAGAGCAGAACATTACTCACCACGAACACCGACAGCGATGAGAGGGCTAACTGGAGACAGATCGAAGCAACAAGCCCAGTGAGTCAGTGACATTGTTCTCATCACCTAGAATAACAGACGTGAATGCATACATGATGAGTTCACTGCAGCTCTGTGAATATGGATGACAATGTTTTACAGTGAACTTCAAAATGTGAACACTTTTAAAGAGACTGCTCTAGATATGGCTCTATATATTCTTATAGTCTCCCAACCAAACTTAAAGAAACTGAATTTAAAGATCTAGAAATGTGATAACCAATTCCATTTGAGGCAGAGAAACAGTCTACAAACATACCTTGCGATGAGAAAGACTGTAGAACTGTATAGCTTTGTTCATGCCATAGCCTGTGTATACTATGATGTCTGGTTCCTCAGGTGAGAACCGTGCCAGGGACAATGGCAAAACTGAGTACTACATAAACAAACAAACATGGAAATAACAGAAAAAGATAAGCTAAATGAAAACCAACACATAAATGCTAAAAAAAATGTGCAAAAGTGTAGATATATGTTACTCTCATATGGGACGCTACATATCTGATGTTACATTCATACAGGATGTTACATAACTGATGTTACACCTGATGATCTACCTGAGTTTTGCCTTTGATCGGCTCTCCCTCTGGTGTGCAGGCAGGTCCAGGAAAAGTCAACCAGTCTATGGGGTCGCACACATCACGACCCCAGTCAGATGACCAGATGCTGACCCTTCGGTCCCCACTGCAAGCCAGCCACAGCTGAGCTGATTGAAATTTATGATCTCCATCATCAATCTGTAAAGTGTCAAATATAAACAATTAGCGTATGTTCTAAAACAAAAATGTATTGTCACAAAACTCAAGCACTGGTGTTTCAATACAAATATGCATATGCATACAAGAAGACTTTGCATCCTTGAATAAGGAGTTGGCTAGTTTGCCTATGATTGAAAAGCTCTCCCTGGCTCCCAACACAACTGGCTACCAGGTTTTTTTCAGGGAATGTAAAGGCAGTAGAAGGATGGGCTCTTTATTCTTAATCCCAAGCCCTAGACAAAGTGAGCCACTTATGTTCACCACCTCTAAAGCCAATAGGCCCCAGGAGCTTTGGCTTTTAGCTTACATGCACATAGACACGAACCCTGTCACCTCACACATACAAGCATGTGCATTACACCATGGACATTTTTACCTCACACATAAAAGCATGCGCATCACACCATGCACATTTTCATCAGCAGCAACCCTTTAGTGCACTCAACTAGCAAGTACACATGCACCCAGACAAACCCAGAGACTCTGCCTTGCCTGCAAGGGAGCAACATCAATGTCGGTGATAGGGGCTCCTTGGTGATCACTGATGACCCGCACAGTCATCCCGCTTGTGGGACTGCTGACGGCAATCAACCCATCACTAGTTCCTGACAGGATCATGCTTCCTGAATCAAGAGTGACACAATTACACCTTCACTGAGAGAGGTAACTTATGTCTACAATGCCTACACATTAAAGGGCCATATTTTTCACCTTAATTATGCAGTAGGCAGTAAATTCTCTGGTGCCATAGTAATAGGCTTGCTTAGTAGCTCCAAAAAAAAACAGCTAGCCCTGTAAACAGGCATGGGCTGAGATGAGATTTTAACCCAGAACTTCTGATTCTCTTTCTGCTCTTGAGGAGCTCTTAACTATGCACCATCAGACTGCTTATGTCATAGGGCAAGTAGACAATTAAGTTTCCAGAGTGAGCCAGACGGTCTACTAGTGACAACATTCAGAAAGGAAATGCAAAAAATATATATTTATATATATATAGCACAGGCCAAAAGTATAAGCAACCACAAAACTGCACACAACTTTGCCAAAGATGACAAGTGCATTAAGTAGGACAGTGAGAGCAAGAAAATTAAATATAATCTGATCATTAAATCAGAACAGTTTTCAAAATTTAATCCAGATATACAGTATCCTACAGAATTCATCATTGCAGTCAAGAGTTGAACAAATGGGGAAAAAAATTAGCTGATCAACAAAAGATACCATCTGCGGAAAATCTGATGGCAGTAACAGCTGCAGAATGAGGTCTTAGTTTCAGCTGCATCTGAACAGAGTTGACATCAAACACCCGCACAGTACCATCAATGTACCCAGCCGCCAAGGGCGGAACCACCTGACCCTGAGCTGTAGCATCAGCATTGTTTTGGGATTTTGCATGCTGCTGAATGGCAGGAGCAAAGGCAACACAGCTGCATTTCTGAAAACACCAATCACACACAAGCAGTTCAGCTTAATACATGCACTCTTAATGCCAACATTGATGTGTTCAAATCTTCAAAGGGGGTTCAGAATTTCATCTACAAGTCTCTCTCTCAAACCCCTTAAACATATGACCTAATTTTTCGTCATTCTATATTTAATCTTGTTTAGCACAATGGCCTTATTGTATAAGAACCTTAAAGTTTGCATCATAGTACAAAACATTTCATTCTAACCAGAACTAAATGAGATGCCGAGTGAAAATAGTGTGATCCTTTAGTACTTGCAGTTACAGATTTAGTGAAGATCTAGTGAAATGTTCTGAAGGGTGAACATTCTTTAAAGATTTTTTAAGTCTTGACAATGGTGACAAAAAAGATCCAAATAGCAAGGCAGATTTATTCCTTCCTCACCTGGTCTTTCACTTGGAACTGCAAGGCCTGCTCTTTATTTTGTAAAACCCACACTCGCAAGCTGCCATCTTCAGAGCCAGTAGCCATCAGTCCACCTGTTGTCATGGCAATTGCTGTTACCTGTTAGACCATAAGAACTGAGGTGTTTTAATTATTTCAGTAAGCTTAATAGTTTGTCAGAAGCAGATCTGAAATGTGGCTTGACATAGACACTGACTTCTGTCACTGGTTTTCACACACACACACACACACACACACACATACATACATTAAAAAATGCATAATTTCAAAGACTTTACCAGAAAATTTAATACAAGTTTGTTTTACCTTCTTTCCATGTCCTGAGATGAGCCTTATGCTTGTGCGTTCAGTCCAGTTAATGTACCACAGTGTCCCAGCACTGGTGCCAACAATGCCCTGGCATGTAGTAACATCAAAAGTGCTGTCAGCTGCCAATTTTGTTTCTACCATATTAGTCACTTAGATAGGAATTTCAAGAAACAGGAATGCATGCACATGTATACATGGATGTGTGAGTGCATACATGTTCATGTTCACATTGCTTGCCAAAACAACTATCAGCACATCTACATGTTCATGTTCACATTGTTTGCAAAGAAAAACTATCTGCACATTTACAAACGAACAAGACACCCACCATTTCCAGACTCTCATCAAAGCGAGCAGCTGTCACCACCCCATCCAGCACCATTTCATCCTCCATGACTAGCCCTCTGCCTTCAGGTGCCCGTCCAGCTTGTCCAGGCTCTCTCATCTGCTCTACTCCCCTGACTGACCATAAGCGAACATTCCCCGAGCTGCTGGCAGTTATTAGACCCCCCATCCCACTCCACAGAATGTCTGGAAATACAGGAAACACAAACAATTCTAAAGACAAAAATTAAGCGCTTTTACTGAGATGTGAATTCCAACATGGTTCATCAAGGTTTTAAAACTCCTGTAAAAATGCATGGATGTATGATTGATTTTACCACAAGTAAAAAATCAGTTTTAACAAAAAAATTTCTCCTTTAAACTTTGCAGGTTTGTTTCTCTTATCCCCCCCCCTCCTCTGATCTCAAAATGTTTGACTTCTAAGATACATTAGAATAAAAATTAAAAACCCAGCTTTGCACAAACACAAAGAACTAGAAAATAAAGGCTGCTCATAGCCCACCAAATTCTGAAAATATAATTACATATATTAAAAAAAAAAGTTACAGTATGATGAAAACAAAATAACGAAAGAAAAGAATACTGGGTACTTCTTTCATCTTTAAAATCCTGTTTGCATTAACAGTTTCCCTGCAAACAATGAAAAGGACCTAATCAAGCTCTATATCTACATGATTCACCTATTTCAGCTGTATCCGCATCCCAGTGCATATAGCAGGAATTGTGTCGGGTGTCCCAGGCTGACACTTTGCCATTTGTTGCAGACACAAATAGAGTACTGTCCCATGTATACTCCAAGTTCGTAAAAGCCACTTCCTGTCATTGATGAAGAGATTCTTTATCTAGTTTTCATTTTAAAAGTATCAAATATTAATAATATTTTACTGTTATCTTTATCTTTAGAACAACCAAAATATTTTTTTGAGTCACATGACTGGATACCAGTGTGTTTCATGTAAAAATTCAACATATCCACATTTTACACATATAATCTATGTTAATGAATTCCAGTTTAATTTGCAATTGAAAAATTAATTTTCATACAATCATTTACATTGTACTACCCAATTACCCCAAATTTTAATGCACCTGAATTATAGTCCATACTGCATATGTGAATCTAATACTCAATCCCTGTCATTGCTTAAGCACCACCAATACAATGAACACTCCCTCTATAAACGTGCTCATTTGTCCTTTTTCAATCTCATAACATGCTCCATCACTCACTCCATCCATCTCCTGCTTCAGCAACTCATCTGGAACCTCTGCCTCGTGAACAGACAGCCCTGCCTCACTGTCCGTTTCATCCAACAGCCAAAAGCAGAGGCTGCCATCTTCGCCCACACTGGCAAACTCGTTCACTGCAGTCGGATCCCATTTGACGCAGTGGATAGGTGCAGCTGTCTTTGAACTGGTAAGCATGGTGTATGTGTGTGTGGACCAAACTATCACCTTGCTATCATGATAGTCACCTGGAAAAAGATCATCCTTTCAAACTGTATCGTCCTCTGCTTTTTTTTTTTTCAATATAAAAGATGATGGCAAGTCAAAACTGAAACCTATTGAAGGATTTCCTTTGCAGCAACTGCTTTGGCGCATAACTGCATAATAACAGTTGTCAGGATTTGCTGTCGGTGATTTTACATCTTCAGTGAAACAACTCTGCACCATGAGTTTCCAAATTAGTCACAAGATAAAAGAGTCAAAAAATGCAGTTGCAATCTCAAAGACCTGAGCACTGGAGTAAGCAAAATTATTTTCCAATAAACATGAAAAAGCACAAGAAAGTTTTTAAAGTAGCAAAAATAGGAAACCCTATTATTTAAATTCAAGCTTCTCACAGTACCATTTTCACTTTACATACCCACAGTCAGTAGAAAGCGGTCATCTCGAGAGTATGCCATGCAGACAACCTGATAATGGTGAGGATTAAGAACTTTTTTGCAGACAGCATCTGCTACATCCCACAGACACACCTGGCAGCTGCTAAATTGACCACAAGATCCACTAGCGGATGCTATTACCTGTTTAAACATGGAAGAACACTGTGTGAGCACTGAAAGCCAGCTTAAGCAGTAAAAAACTTCATTAATAAACAGTATATCAAAGAATCTTCATTAGTAAACAAGGAGTAAAATAATAAATATTTATTAGTAATCATGGAGTATATCAATGAATCTTCATTTGTAAAGACGCATGTAAATGAATCTTTATTTGTAAATGCAGAATATATTAATGAATCTTCTGTCACAATAAGATGTCTTCTCTTTTTTTTTCTTTTTTTTTGAGAAGTACTGGATAAGATATTTAGTTACTTACAGGCTGTTGCAGCTTAACACAACTTTTGTTCTTAAATACTCACAAAGAAAATATTAACCTACACATATGGACACATTCATCACTTTTAATGCAACAAAACTACCTATCAAGTAATAAGTTTATAAAGACCATGTTAACAGCACTGCAGGAACTAACCCGACAATCACTTTGTACAGCCAGTGTGGACACTTCCTCTTGGTGACCTACCATAAAACAAAAAACAGGCATAAGACCTATTGCAGCACACATCATAAACAACAGACACCTATCTATATTACCGGGCACTAATATTTCTTGCAAGAATCTTGTCATTAAAACACTTCTTCTGCATATAAGGAACAGTGAGGCTTGGGTCAGACAAGGATTTCTCTTTCATCACTTTGATATTCTTGATAAGCTTTAAATAGATGATTTGCTTTAAAGCTTTCATGCTATGCAGACGTTCAAAATTATGGAAGCTGAGATTCAAATGCCTACATTTGCAAATGCAAAACCCTGGTTATTAAAAAGCATCTGTTCCAGACTCTACATTAGCACTCTTAGGCGTTCAATAACAATCCATGTGGTACAAATCCTGTAAACTGAAACAAGCTTCCCATCTCACCCACCTTGGAGGTGTGTCTGCTGGCCTGTGTTCAAATCTTCAACCACAACAATACTGCCGCTTGTGTAGGCAAAGAGACCTGTAATCATGTTAAAATACACATAACGCATCCGCTGGCCTATTGCTCTCTATGCTTGGGACAAAATTAGTGCACAATGAGACTGTAGGAAAACAAAACTAGTTGTGATATCTACCACAAAAAGATATGGGAGGAGGACATGATGTAGTAGGAGAGTACAGATTAGTAATTACAGAGATAGAGATCACTGATTGACTGAATTCAAGGCCACATAAACTTGTAGTTTTTGAAGAACGCAGGCTCACTGCACTGACCTGTGTCTGGACACCAAACCATGTTGTCACGCCCATTTCCATTGTAACCAATGACAAAGCTAAGTCGCAGACCAGCTTGATGAGGGGGAGCTGTGTACCGACGCTGCATCAGTGTCAATAAAAAAGATTTAGCAATTGATTACTTAACCCAGCCATCAACCATTAACATCCCATTAAATACTCCTCAAGGAACAGAGATCCAAACAAAATTATAAATTATACTGCCTAATAAAACAATCCTACAAATATTTTATCCAGACTTAGTGACAGGACTGCAATAAAAAAACACCCACAAAAATTTCCTCTAGTTAAAAGCAAGAAAATGCTACCCATCCATCTTATTTAACATGACCAGGCAAATGTTCTGATCAACAGCATAATAAACACTTTACAAGTGTGAATGTTTTAATTCCACCAAGCACAACTGATAAGAAACTACATATTATACAAAAGCTATTTTAAAAATTGTAATAAATGTATAAAATATTGTTTTTCTTCAAAGAAGAAAACTAATTATAAAATTTTAATCAATTTTTAATAGGATAGCAAACACATTTTTCTGTATAATAACGTTGATAAAGAAATGATCTAAGCTACAAAGTATCCAAACCTGGGCCATGGCATGACTCTTAACTGCGGCCTTGAAATGCCTGCTGCATGTTGGAGCTATGGCTTCTGGGGTTTCTTCCATGGTAGTCACCTTCCGCGGCTGCCCTTCCAAAGTTTGCACATGACTGGTTCGTGTCTTTGGCTTGTGTGGTGAGTGTTTTTCAAACTTAGCGCTTTTGACTCTGTTCAGCGACACTTCTCCAAACTTCTGTGCCTGGGGAAGATCTCATCTTAATCAATGTTTAAACATGCAGTGACAGACCATTGTTGAAGGCAACTGGGCTGTTGTTCTAAGATGGGACAAAAGAACAATGTAACGCATATTTGTTGTACCTCACAAGGAATCAGTTAAACGTGTTTATTGTTTACTCAACTAGGACCAAACAAAAATGCATAAAGTTTATACGATTTTTTAATAATTTTACTCTATGACTTTAGCTCATCACTAAATTTACCATAAAATGACTAACAAAGCAGTATTGTCAGCACTGTCATTCTTAATTTTATCTTTGACTTGTGCTTTTCCTCTCACTGCACTATTACTAGCACTCTAATTTCCAGAAAACTCTTAACAAGTTCCTTCAAAAAAAACGTTTTCCAGAAATTATAAATATCTAAATGACCTGCAAGATAAGTAAACCAGAACCCTGAGTTTTTTTTTCCTTATTATTATTTTTAGCTTTACTTACACATTCATTCAATGTATCCTTCACAGGTGCAAAAGCATAATTCTTCTCCTGACTAAGTGGAAAGTTTTGTAAATTGCCTTCCCATCCAACTTTGCAAACATCAGATGACCCCGTTGGCATGCCTTCTTCTGACAGCAAGGACTCAAGATCTAGGTCAAATGAAAGGAAAAGAAAGATTTTGAATACATCATGTCTCAAATGTCTAGATCACAAAGGAAATGAATAATGATTTTTAACAAGTGATAATGGTTACTGGCATCATTTAATATGTGAAAACTATTCATAGCACAAATACAAGCATTAATGTGCAAGGTATTCACATCAGATATAGAGCATTCATAGCACATATAAAGCCTTCACACTATATAAGACATTCACAAAGCATATAAATCATTTATATGAGGTACTCGCAGGGCATACTAAGAAGCATTTGACATCCATAAACTGCAGGGATTTTTTACCTCCAGCTAAATTGTTGGGTTTTTGTGAACCCCTTATAAACATTTTGAGGATATTGTTGACCAATCACAATAAAAAGTATACACCATTATTCACCTATAATATTATCATGACCTTGATTTCTGCTTTAATTATGAATGTTGTTTCATATATATAAGATATGTTACTGATGTTTGATAACCAGTTATGATGAAATATCAGTTTATACTCTTTTGCCTTCTCAAAATCAAACATTTTACATTTACTGACCCCTTTGGAAAATTTTCTTTATATGATTGGGAACTCTCTTTATGAATATTTCTAAGCAATAGGAAAACTTGTAAAGCTTTCATATGAAGTACTCACAGGGCACACAGCATTTATATGTATTCATAGGACATATAAAGCATTCACAGGTAAGGCACAAACGCAAAGAGCAAATATAGCACTTGCAGAATATTTAAGACATTATGTGCAAGATGTTCACAGCATACCCAAAGCAATGACAGTCTGTGTATGTATACAGTCTATGCATTTAAAATTTAAGGACCTCAGAGCATGCATACAGCAAGGTACTGTAAGCACACAGCATTTAACCATTATTCAAAGCATATGCCAGGTATTCAAAACACACACAAGGCAATTGTGAAGTATTCAAAGCTCGATAAATAAAATGGTCAAAGCTTATATAGATGGAAGGTTAATGTGTTACACACCCAAGAAAAAGATCATTCTGAACAAACATGGCAGAATGGCACTGATAAAAATGGAAGGTGATATAAATGAAAAGATAAATGATCTAAATGGTTTCAAATGTTGCAAACACCAAACACTGCCAGTCAAGAAATATTCTGCTTAGCAACATTATCAGCCTTGATACAGAAACAAAAGCATGAATTACTTTTATTCATGCAACATGAAGTATTATGCATGCTGTGCAATTCAAATGTTTAGCCTAGACCCAGACATGAACATTTTCTGCTGAGCTGACCGAGTGCAGAAATTTGTTTCTAACATTGTCAAAGCCAGTAACAACTAGTTTTATCAAAATTGACTGACAGGCTTTCCCAGTGTCTTTAGACCTTAAAGTAGATAACACTCAACAAACACATTGTCCACTAGAAGATAACAATCCTGCATTAAGCTTTCATCAATGTATTTCTTGCTTGATGCACACTTCTTTTAGCTGATTTTGCTCAAGTTAAACACACTGAGTTTTTCAATTCTACACCTATTTCTGAGAAGTATAGCCCTCACCACCACCATGTATGGAGCTGAGATCCTCAATACGGGTAGACAGGCTGGGAGCTAGCATGGGACGTGGTGGAGTATGCCTTGGCATGTCAGTTGGTGTGCTGTCCACAAACGTGGCTTCTAAGGCAGACATTTTATCTGACAAAAGAAGTCATGTGTCCTAAATGATCAAAAGACGATTATTCTAAATAGTGCACAATGTTCTACTGCTGTTCTGAATTGTCTCAAAATAGTTTGAAGCAAGCAACATGTGTGCTGGATATCTGAGCTGCTGGCAGACTATGTTAATGTTTTCTGTGCTTCGTGTCACAGATCTAGTGACATGCTGCTTGAATCAGACTAACCACACAGTTATAGTATGAATTATTCAGGAAGTGTTGTTTTTTTGCCAGCCTGGTAGAAAAAAGTAGTAGTACAACAGAAACTCTGTCCTTTATTATGGCTTAATGGGCAAAAAGTGTTCTGTCAGTAATGTCTGTCATAATTAAGATGGACCTTTAGCCTTCAAAATGTTCAGGACTAGCCATGAAGCCTATGCACTACAAGAATGCATTCAGACCTGTGAGTCAGAGCCTCCACAAAATGCTAATTTCTTTCAGCAATGCATTAGTACTGGCTTTCGCAGTAATTGATGGTCACACGGGAGCTGACCTGCTAGACTGCCCTTCTCAAAAACTCGAAGGAGATGAGGAAGAAAACACCATTTCTAAAATATACAAACAGAAAAATATGCAGGCAAATCTTTAACAATCTACTCACCAGTATCAATCTTCCTGCCTCTGAAAAAGGAAAAGAACAAAACTTTTAAAAGCTCGTACTGGCAACAATGTAGTTTTTAATAAACTGTTTTGATATGTAAATACTAAATTCTCTGCCACTGGTTTTTCAAAGCTTTTATGTTAGAAAGAAATAATATCTCACTCAACAGGTGGTGCCGCTGGTTGGACAGCCAGGTTATTCCAAATGTATACAGCCTCTCCTGTGCTTATGATGGAGCGTTCATCTGGTGTGAAAAACACTTTAGATGCAGTCTCTGAATGGCCAATGAAAACCTGTTAGAGGAACATATGTTTTGCTGATTTATATCTATATATTACACAAACAGATGTGTTTACATATGTGTATGTATATATATATATATGTAAAATAATAATAATAAATGCAAAACTTTGAAAAGCACATACTCGCACTCCTCAGAAGCATGCTCTTAGCGCAAAAGAATAACAAGACATGGGTAACATATGAGAAACAGAAAAACAAACAACACTTAATTACAAAAGAAGAAACAATAGTACTGATGATGAATAAAAACAAATACAAAAAACACATATAAACATACACTGTGTGTGTATATATATATATATATATTTACACACTATCTCACCAAACCTGCCTCTCACTCCATTTTGTGGAAGAATACATATACCCCAAAGTACCCACAATTGTGGATCAAATATCCTCGTTTTGTTACCACTCTTGCCTCACACTCAGCATTTGTGTTGAATATATGGTGTGAGATAATGAGTTGGTACTGTATATATGACATACAAATGACAATGAAAATTTGTTGTAACACCACTAAACATAATGGGACAAATTCTTAACTCAAACAAAAATGTTTACTTCATGGATGAATCAGAAACTCCAAACTAAAAAGAGTTAAACTGAGGTATTCTCAGAAGAAAAAAAAAATCGCACCTGGAAATTAATGTCCAGGCGCATGTGGTAATCCCAGACTTTGAGCACCTTGTCTCCAGAAGTAACCAGATACTTTCCCTTGCATGACATTGCTAATGAACTGCAGCCAGATCTGTGAATGTTGCTCACCTGTGAATGCACATACCCATTTCACTGAGTGACTAAGTGCTTAAATATACTGAAATAGTTAATTATCTTCTATGACAGCTTTTATCACACATGAAATAATCTTACTAGAACATGTCATGGAGGCATGAACATATTTATCTACTGTAGATTCTTAACTCATTGAAGCCGAAACCTGGAATTCATGTCTGCATACAAAAACAAATCAATTTCCAATTTTAGAAAAAGCTATAAAAGATAAAAATATGATATAGTTAACATAAAAGTAAAAGAAATATGGATTTTAATTTTCTGACCTAATTATTGCCTGAATAGTTTCTATTTAATCTGGAAAAGAGTATTTGAAGTCACATTTTCAAAAAAGTCTTTTATAGCACAGGATGACTGTCAATGTTTGATACCTCGATCATCAATTCAAAAAGAAACTGCACGACACGTGGCACAAATCATATACATATCAATGTTTTTTATCAATGACCCAGGAAAAAATCAGCAACACTTTTAAAAAAGATTCAGAATGGCACACTTTGCATGATATTCTGATCATGGGAAAATGCACATTCTTATATGGCTATTCTGTGATCTAAGGAAAAAAAAAATCTTATTATGCATTTTCCTATTGAAATTTATGCAGCTACTTCCCTTCATACCTCCTAACTATTGAATTTTATTTTTAATATTATCAATCATTTGTTGAACCCTCCATTTGTATAAGAAAACCTGGTCATCTTGGGCATGACCAATGGCTTTAAATGTTAAGATTCTTGAGGCTGTTGTAAGTTGTGTCTTCAGTGTCTTAGATTAAGCATATTTTATGTCTGCAAATTATAAAAAATAATGTTCCGTGGATCTTTAAATACCTCAGCAACAAGTTTACCACTGGCTGCATCGAGCTTGACCAGTCGGTTTGAAGACGTTGCCACGAGCAGATGACCAACGCTGGCTGGCGTGAACATTACTCGTACAGCAGTGTCAAGACCCTCTTGTCCCACATCACCTGATGCCATGCTGGTGATGTCCACTCGCAGCAGCTGTGGTGGGGACACAAATGTCACTATTCTTCTCAATTTCAAAAATAATTAAATTATTATAAATAAAAATTGAATGATGTTCTGAATACATCAGAAGATAAATTATTCAACGAGAGACACAACAAATTTTTAACCCCTTATCTAGAGTTGTCCCGATCATTCAATTCATATTAGTATTGATAACTACATGTTCTATTCATGACTGCAATCAATACTTATTAACTGAATTTTCAACCCTAAGCTAAAAAATTAGATACCAGTTAGTTCTATTGTAGATTTTATTATTCTATTTAGAAGTACAAATATCTTAACATTACAAATGCTCCAAGGGTACAAAAAAAGGAAGAAACAGAAAATGCTACTACACAACATGTGGGTAGCACTGACAGATTAAAAGCCACAAAATCATTAAAAATGTGCTACCTGATACCTTTATGGTTCTAAAAATCAACCCCTTCCCCTTTGAAAACAACTACTATACCTCACTGAGATATTTAGCATCCATGACTGTCACAATGAAATCAGAGGGACCCACAAAGGCCAATTTTCTCCCACAACTGCTGACTGCTAAGGCATCAGGGGCAAAGTGCGTTCCCCTGGCTACTGTATTAGGCAGCACTCTGATGATTGAGAACGTGGAATCAGCAGCACAGTACGCAGCCAGCATGCCCTGTGAGCACGCACTGTACAGGTATTCACCACTGGGAGAGAAGACAACGCCTGTCAATGCACCTCGGTGTGGCCTGTTTATCACAATGAGGAGAGCACAATCAGTTCATAGCTTTTAAATAATGGCGACAGTAAGAACAGCTTAAGTTTACACTTAACTCAAAAAAATGATTATGCGTGGTGGAAGAAAGAAAAGAAGGGCTAGAAAGGACCAATGTGTAAGTACAATTAACTCTAATGATTAAAATTCTTCTTTTTTTCTGCCCTTTAGTTAAAAAAAATTGTTAATGGATTGACAAGTAGACAAAATACAAGGTTACAGAGGAAGACATACTTGTGTTCTGCTAGGAGGCAGGTAGACTCCACATCAAAGATACGTACTGCCCCACTTTCAAAGCCACAGGCAAATATCTGGCGGATGGGGTGATAACTAATGGTGCTTGGTGACTCATTTGGAGCACTAAAGTCATACAGCTTAAACAGAAACAGTCTTTGGTATTAATAACAGCATTTGTTATACTTCTGAAATTTCTTTCTTACCCATTTACATTAATGTTGAAATGGTTGGTGGTTAAAAAAAAAGTGAAATATACTGGTAGATTGAAAATTCATTTAAAATATGCTTATCAACAAATCAGGATTGTCCTGATCAATGCACGATACTGCTTTTTATCTCATTCTTTTTTATGCTTTTGCTCTTATCATTGACCACAGAGGATTAAGTTCACACATCTCAGCATGTAGAAATGTATAATGCATGAACACACACACACACACATACACACACACACACACATATGTGATAGATAAGCCATTTTCATCAATACACCTGCTGAAAAGTTTCAGCATCCCAGACTCGAATGCTATGATCTTTTGACACCGTGGCTAAATGCTTGCTAAAAGGATCCATCGCAGCACTCATGATGCGGGATGTGTGTGAACGCATGACAGTTGTGTAGTCACGTGTTGCAACATCTAGAATGCCCAGATTACCCTGTCAACATACAGATGAGCCCATAAATGTTCTCCTCAAAAACAAATGAAATGGTTTTTTATGCTTGTTACAAGGACAAATTTCAAAGAGTTAACTATATAAGAGTTTTTATGGTATTCAAGGAAAATGTTGGATGTTGAAAAAAAATGTTCCTCTTTAGGTCTTATTTAATAATGCTTTCAGTGAAAAGAATTGTGATTATAAAAAAAAGAGCTACAACTTACTGTAGAAGTGCCAGCTAATATCTTTAGGCCATCAGCAGACAGGCTGACTGCTGTCACTGCTCCATCGTGCTCTGCGGAACATTTTACAATTGCCCTTATTAATGAATCATTAATCTAAATACCTGCCTTCAAGGAGGGAAAAAAAACTCGTATCTTTCAAAGTCAAGCCTTCCAATCACAAGGATAAAGAGCCTCCCACATTAGCAAGAGGGTAACATTTCATTAATTTCCACATATTTACAATAATAATAAGTACATTTGTTGTCCAAATGATATAGAAATTGCCAACATATATGAAGGATGTTCCACTTCTGCCTGGACTTGGCAATAAAACGAACCATGAGAATTTTTTTAACATTTTTTTTCTTATTCAACTCTTTCTAATCTTTTTCAACATAGTCACCATCAATTGCAACACTTTTTGAGCCTTATGGATTAATTTTAAAAACACTCCAAAAGATTTTCAGCTGTTTTCTCATTCCAGCAATGACCTAATCATCAACTGGGCCTAGGTTTCAGGGTCCAGATTGTAGAACCAACACTTATCACCTGTGGTGAAGTGTTTGAAACCAGAAGAACGCCTGTGATTGATTGTTTCAAAGAATTCCTTGCATCAGTTCACACGGTTTTTCTTTCATTTGTCCGTCAACAACTTCGGCACCCAGCAAGCTGACTTCTTGCTGAAGCCCAAATCATGATGGATGATCCTGTGAAGAATTGTAGAAGGAATTGCCAGCTCCATCTCCATCTCCCTGAAGGTCACACAGCATCACTTTCCAGGAACTTACAAACTTTGTCGACATTGTCTGGGTCTCTTGACATTCTAGGCATTTACAATATTTGTCATTACAGCTGAAATGACCATTGACTGAAATAAGTTTGTCACAGTCATTTTAGATTGACCATCATCGCCATAAGTTTCTTTCAGCTCCTGCAAACTGTCAAAAGCCTGAAAGCCATGCAACATGATCACTTGAAAAATCACATGCTGATGGCGCTGGTAGATCAGTCGGTGGAGCGTGCACTGACTTGCTTCTCCTCTCCATCCTGGGAAAACTAGGAGGGGAAAAATTATGAAAACAAAATGTGGAAACACCCTGAAAAATCCCTCTATGGCCTCCGCATGGTCTGCACTCGCTAAAAGCATGCAAAATACTAAAGTCTGGGTGGAACTGGAGCATCCCTCATATTTAAAAATGGATTTTACAACCTCTATGAAAACCTTGTTCACTTTCTCACTCTTTCCAATTCTCATCCAACCACACATTTCTCAATCTTTCCCCCTGTTTCTTCGAGTGTACCTTAATCTACATTTATTATATTTTTTTCTTCTTTTCTCACCAGCTTCAAGGTAAACATGTGCAAAATCCAGTGGCCATAGCCGCAAAAATCCATCATCTGAGCCAGTGGCACAGAATGTCTCACTGATGCTAATGCTGTTAATAACCAATCCTAAGACAGAACAGACAAAAACAAAGGTAGAATGCCACAACGTTTCACATTAAAGAGTATCTTAAAATCCATATATGCATTAAGATACTTCATTCTTGTATATAATTAATTATGCAAAGCACACAAAGAAACAAATTTGTTAAATTTTCCTCAACTCTATAGCTCTAGCTAAAGTTTACTGAAGTTGACATGATGTAAGCTGACTAGTCACTCAAGCTACTGTAGCATCTACTAGTCCTACACTGTATAAATTAGGGTTCAGTGACTCAAAGGAAGAAAGCAATAATAAACAATAGAAAAGAAAGAGGAAGCAAACTGCTTTATTTTGAATTGTACATCTGAATGATGAGATTTTCAACACAAACTACATGGCCTGTGCTTTCAACGTTTGATCAAATAATCATGTTTCTGATGAAATGGCTTCAATATGTTGCTCACCTCTCCACTCATATTTTAACAAGGACAATCTCTTTCTCTGCATATGCACACACACAAAGATTACACAGTTGCTCTCTCTTCTCTACTTTAAAAAACTTTTCCACAAAGGTAACTGATTCCAAGTATCTCTCAGCATCCATTCTAACCTTTCTGGAAAGAATCTGTGTTCTTGCCTGCTTGATCTTTCTTCTTATTAGCTGTGGGTAGCAATTGTCGAACATGTTGCACAGCCATTTTTTGGTAGTCAATTTCAAACACATGGCCTGACCGACAGCAGCCATAACTGCAGGTTTAAAACACAGAAGCTACAGTTAGGAAGGTTTAGAGACGGATATTTATAACATTTAAAGATCCTTCACAAAGTGTGATTAAACCTTGAAAACTACAAACTTCTGATGACCTTTAATTTGGCCAAAAATTTTATCCCTTCAAATTATCACCAGAAAGGAAACCCACCGACATCTTCCAAGAACCTGGCTATCACAATCACTGACTTTTGCAAGTCTTCTCTCCTACAATTGTGAAATGATATTTACATAAGTCTCCTCTCAGGGTTTTGGTTAGCTTGGACACCAGTGTCAAAGCAAACATCTGTGAAATCCATGGAGTGGTAGTCTCCCAGACTAATGGGTGCTGAACGCAATGTACCATCCTTGACGCGCCAAAGTCTTATGTTATCTCGTCCACAAGATACCATCCTGCCACAGACATCAGGATTAATAATGGTTCTTCGGGCTCATTGGTTTTTCAACATACTTTCTTTTAAATAGTGATAATTTTTCTCCTTCATGGTGTTTTCGTGCATATGTCAAGTTATCACTGCAAACTACAGACATTATTCTAGGATTTCAAAAAGGAAAATAGGGGCCCATCAAAACTAATGCATTTCATTAACTTCACCATTCTTTTTCTCTGTATTCCTGATATACAAGAAAGATACTGTCAAAAGTACTTTATAAATGCCGAATTGGCAATTTTTTTATTTTTTTCCTTGGGGGTATGGGGGAGAGAAAAAAGATTCCTTCCTCATTATTTACTGATAAACCACCTTCCAATGTATCATCATGGGTGCAACTCCTGAACAAAAAGTCTTAAAAGCAAGGATGCAAACTTGGGGAGCAAATGATCTCTGATTGTACCACCTCCACAATATGGCACAACTATGCCTTCATGTATGTATATCTTTCAACAAAATAAAAATAAGAAAGATACTAGTAACATGTGAAGGATATCTATCATATATCCATATTCATTAACAATTTACACATCCAGCTTTTGTATATCAATGCTGTTGCAATGACTCATGAAAAAAAATTTTAATGGCTTTATATAATGTTAAATGGAGGTCAAACATATTGACATAAATAATTAATACTAAAGTGAGCAGAAACTGGCAGAAGCGTGACACAAGAATAATCTAGACATCAGTCTGAATTTTTATTTGGCTGTGATTGGCTTCTTTATCTTAACCCAAAAGTGGTACTGTGATTATAAGAACATGAAATGAAATAAGAGAGAAAGGGGGGAATCAATCGAGAAAGGGTCTTAGCTCACTAAATTAACAGACAACAGTTTTAAGGCCTTATGCTACCGTGTTGCCATTGTTTTTCCAAAAGTTTTATCATGCATTTTCATTAACATCACTGCAAACTGAATTTAATCACAAAAAACTTAACAAGACCTTTTCTCCTTGAAAGCATTGGTGTTACAACTGCTGTAAATGAATGGTAAACTGCATCAGCAATTACTCTAATTTACCACAGGAGCTGCAATTAGTTTGGAAGCAATCAAGTAATTACACAATAAGCAGCAACATTGTAAAGCTGCTCACATATGACATGTGTTCTTGAGTGAACTAAATATTTTCAAAAGTTCTTGAAGCTTAATCTAAAAATTGTCCATCATTTATCCTTTGATTGATAGAGGGAAGCACATGGACAGATGCAGCGGCTGACAAGACCTACCACTCATGGCTGTTTTGGTTGATGATGAGAAGGGTCTGCTTGAGACGACCAGTCCACTCCTTCACATTCACAGCTTAGCATCTTGTATACAAAGAGGATATTCTTCTGTTTGGAACAAATCTAACAAAATTCTGCTGCTGTTACTGGTGACTTTTCACCCCAACAAGTTCCCACAATTACAGCAGTCTTTTCTTTTTCCTATAGCTCAAGAAAACTTTTCACAATGCCACTGCACACTGTCAACCTGTGAAAAAAACTAATGCATATCTGATTTATATTCAATCTTACCTGGTCTCATCAAATGGCGAGATTGTGATTTTTGAAACATCAACATCTGTATGAGCCTTGGCTACAATGGTGATCTCGCGCTTCTTCAACACAAAGCTAGTGTTCCAGATCACCACCAACTGTCCAACACACACAGTCCAAATGGCTATCAAGCATAGGAAGCAAGCTTTAAAGGCCTTTATGTTCTTCATAAATATGGCGGAAAATATTTCCTTGTCAAGATTAAAATAGGCCTTTAAAACTTCCATTATCACAGCAAAGTAACCAAAGTATCCTCGTTGAAGTTTGCAAAAAGCAAGGGTACAGATATTAGCAAAATATTCACTTACATTTTTCCCATGATTGTCTTTTCCCACTCCACACAAAACATTTCCACTACATGAAAAACTGCAAAACAGATAAAAAGTTAGTTTTGACATTTTCAGACAATATAAGACAGAAAGGTAGTTGTAATACTTGACGTGATGACATGATTGAAGAAAAAGAAAACTTTTACACTGAAGGTAAAAAAAAAGAAAAGAAAAGCTAGTTCATGTCTTTTTCCTCCAGATGATGTCGCCATCTTAGACTGTGAGGCTCGGTGGTTCCGGAGAGGGGTGAAGAAGCCTATTTACATCATGGCTGCAAAACCTTCCCTCAGCAGAGACTGAGGGCGACATCCTCTGCTGGCAGTCAACAATAGTCTTATCCAGTCATAAACCCTGAGTTCATCTCAGGGCCATATGCACTGAACACACCAGTGATTTAGCTTTTAGCTGCTAAAGAAGGCATGTAAGGCATGTGGATATATGTTGAAAGCTTCAGTGAGTCCTACCTTTTTTCTTGAGTGTAAAGGTTTAGTCTTCCTTCTACCATTTGATAGTTTTAGATTAGATACCTATCTCTACCTTCCTTTCGAAATGAGAAGCAACACTTCTGCCCCTCAGTACAAAGGAGAGAGTAAGTGGAACGCTCTTAATTTTTTTTTGTAAACAAGAATACTGTGATCACTCTTATAAATGCTATTTATGTAAAATCCATGAAACTCTCATAAACCATTGCTAAAAGGTCAAGCTACCTAAGGCAGTATAGAGAATTACCCAGATAGCATTGAAACATTTTATAAAGTTTCAAAAGCACAAACATGGTTATAATAATGTTAAAGTTTTAGATGAAACATTTTAGAAACATGTTAGAAACATTCACCAAATAAACATCTTCTTGGGGAGAGAGGTTTGGTGGCGCAACAGTTATAGTGCGTCACCAACATAGAGTAATTTGGTTGTGATGGGTTCAGTTCTCATCTTGAGCATCTATTTCCAGGGCTTGGTACCTTGCCATGATGCAGCATTAGTTGCTGGTTCAGCGTAAAACATCAATCACCCACCTTCTTTTAGGGACCATTCATATTCAAGGTGAAATAAGAAACTTAATTAAGTTTAGCTGCCCTGTGTCTGGGTGAGAAAATTTTTTTTCTTGCTAAACATTTAAAAAAACATTTGTTAAATGGTTTATAAAGGTTTGAGTCAAAACAACTATTAAATGTTTCACAAATGTTTTACAGGAAAATGTTTATAAAGCATTTTAAAAAGGTTTGGGGAAAAAAGTTTGAATGCAAACACTAAATAAAACATTACTTTGATGGGCATGATTAACATTTCAAAAACATTTGCTGCAAACATTATGTAAACATTTTGTGAGAACTGTTTGTAAATGTTTTTAAAATGTTCAAATGCTATCTGGGTAGCATATGTTCTGAAGGTCAAGCTACCTGAGGCAGTAGAGAGAATTAGCATGTGTTCTGCAGATGGCCAGGCATTCACAGCCTTGATACTTCCATACCCGAACAACACCCATCTGTCCTGTTTGTCCTGACGCCAATAGTGTGCCACTGCTGTTCATGGACAAGCAAGATACCTGTAAGATGTCAGAAATGATCAGTCTCCCATTCTCTTTCATAGCTTAATTTCATACCTCACTGCCTTTCATGACTTACTTTCATACGTTACCACGTTTCATAACTTACTGCCATTATAACCTTACCGTCTTTCAAGACTTACCATCTTTCAAGTCTTTTGATCTAATGAGTCATTCATCCATCTACCACCTACCCCTCTCTCTCCATATACACACTTTCGGATGCACTTGAAGATTATAAAATGTATTTCATTTAAAGGTTTTAGTATGAAAAAATGTGCATAATTTTGTGTTTGGTAAAAAACAGAACACAGCTGTTTGTGCGTAATTGGGACTGACCTTGCCAGTGTGTCCAATGAAGAAGCGCTGATGGCCGTTGCTTATGCGCATGGCCACTATTACAGCATGGCATGGATAGATGACAGTCGACCGGTCACTACTCCACAGAGCCTTTAGAAATATTCATTGTCAAATCTGTCATTTACTAAGTTTGCATATCATGCCAAGTTCATGGTTTAATCTTATACGGCTATGTGTTTGTGTGCATGCATGCATGTATGCAAATGTGTGCTGAGGGAAAAGGCTGATAGGTGTTGTATGATACATTATACCTGTATATATGAGTGCACATAAGTGCATACAGACATAAGCATATATAGAGATGCATGTAGACATGCACATGTATGTATGAGTATGCTCATGCACTCAGGCATGCACACTTGCATATGAGAGAGAGAGAGAGGAAAAGTGAATGCAAGTATGCTCTGACAGACAATGAAACAAGAATTATGCAAGGACCATAATTACACTATGGTTGAGTTTCAAATCAGAATATTTCTAAAAATGAAGGGAGGCAAGTTAGAGAAAACCTGCTCACATCTCGGAATGTGCCGCCACCAAATCCAACAATATGTTTCAGTTTTATAATTGGGTCTGGTTCCAAAACCTGTGGAAGGGTCATTAAAAAAATTCAGAACTTTTATCTTAATTGAAACAATTTCATAGCAGGAAAGGAAGGAAGGCTTACAAATCATTCAAATTCATAAAAGCATAAATGTGTATTTATTGTGGGATTTGCACAAAGGATAAAGCTTGTGGTTTCCCTGCTAGTTTGAATGAGAGATTTTTTGTTAATTTTTTGCATTCAAGACTGTGTATTTATAAGACAGAAAACACTGCAGATTATATTAAACAAAAGCATCATGATTTAGTAAGAACTGAATTCACAAACCAGTAATTTACTGTCAGTGTAGCATACATGGGGGGGGAGACCTCTGTCTATTCACGACGTAGAAAATACTATTAGCACGCTCTACTAAAAATGAAAAACTAGAAACTATGAAACTAAAAAGATGTCATTACCTTGCACTTTACTTTTCCTGTAGTCAGATGCATAGGGGCTGAAATCCTATCTATAGTTTTCTGCAAATATTTAGATTTTACCAAAAACTAACATTAATTTAAAAAGCAGAACAAAGGCAATACAACATTTTATCTATATTAGCATATTATTAAATAAGTCCATATCATTAGCCTTTTACAGGGATCACTTTAACTGTAGAGCGTTGTACCAACAGTGTACAACTAACACTCCCACTGTAAGATGGAATGAAAGAGAACTTCATGAGCATTCAATGTCAATGGTTTAGGAATGGTGTGACTATTGTGAAGCACACACGCATACACACAAAAGCAACAGATGGCATATAAATGGCTATAAGTGCAACCAGAAGATTGCAGAGAAATTTAGTTGCTCATTAAGTACTTGAACTTTACATATAAAATGATTGAAATGTAGACTATTTGCAATAAAAAATGCACCGTAACAAAAATAAGCTGTCCCTCTCTTTTTCTCTGTGTGTGTGTGTGTGTGCATACGCTCACATGCAGACACGTGCATGCATGCCTGCTATGATAAAATCAAAGTGAAACTGACATAAAAATTCTACCTTTGGCCCTTTAGAACTTGCCAGTGCATCATCCTCTGAGTCAATGGGATGTGCAAATATGTGCACGTTTGACTGGTCTGACACTGTCAAGGTCTCAGGCTCAATTTCTGGCAATTCTTTTGTAACAAGTTGTTTCCTGTGATACTTTAAAACAAGTACATATAATTTTATTTTTGAAGCATGTACAAATTACTTATGTGCAAAGATATAAAATATTTCGATATTTTTGAAGCCTGCACATCAAGTAGGGGTTGCTACTTTACCCATCTTTCTCGCAGAATCACTATATTTTTCTGTTCCTGTTACTTGATGCCTTTTGTTTTTTTGTTTTGTCAGTACTGTCGTTTTCTTTTGTCCCCTTTTTTCTGTATCTACTTAGTCCACGTCTCTTCCTCGTTTTATGCGCTAAGAGCATGCTCTCTATGAGTGTGAATATGCGCTATAAAAATCTCCACTATTATTATTATTATTATTAAGTCACCACAACGTTGTCCCATGTAGCTTTTAACTGGTCCGTCTCCATAAGATGCATGTATTTCTGTGTATAAGCAATGAAATGCAACCCCCACCCCAATCCAAAAAAGACCAATATAAATAAACATGCTTCAGTCCTCACCTGTTTTGGTTCAGTTAACTTGTGTATCATTGAAACTCGTTCTGATACACATTTACTAACATTCTGTGGGTGTGGTCTGATTCTTTGTGGGTGGTTTTCAGTGTTCTCTGCATTTACAAAATTAATCAAAAGAGATTAATCAACCATTTCACTAAATAATTTTCAGAGTCTTTGTGAAAGTAAGTTGTGATTAAAATTATACAGTTAACATCAAATATCGTTTTTCATAAAAATATTGTAGTGGTTCATCATTTTCCATTCTTGTTAAATATTAGATGAATATGGAAACAGCTTCACGCTTTTAATGCTTTGATGGTTTAGGCACTACAGTATCCACAAACATGTAAACTTTATTATTATATAATTCATTGCTTAACTACAACAATAACTTTCAAAGACAAACCATCTATGTTGTCTTTGATGCCACTGACAGCATATTGTACAGAATCAAAAGGTTTTCTGTCACCTTCAGGTGGAAACCTGCCACCATAAAAAGCATCACTTATTTTACATGCTCATATTGTATCATATCACAGAAGAGTCTTTAGCCGATCATTTTTACTTGTGTTCAGCTCTTTGCAGAACTCCAAAAATCCACACAGCCCTCAGCCAGCAAAACCTCATTCTTGTTTTGTGTATGATTTACAGTATCCACTCATTCTTAAGCACATCCTCATTGTATGACCACATCATTTAAAAGTTAAAATTATGCTTGTCATAAGCTAATGCTGATATGCTTATCAACACAATATTGTTGCTGAGGCTTTTGCAGCCTGGTGGTTGGTCAATACACTGTAGAAAGTAGTAATGAGTAATGTGAGTAGAAAGTCACTGGTCAGGGCCATGTTCAAGTCTGTGGCTGAAAAATTCCATCCTCACTCAGCAGAAATTATTATTATTATTAAAGCAGATTTATATAGCGCAATTTTCAACCCTAGAGTCGACTCAATGCGCCTTCCAAAAGATATGAGTACCTAATATATCAAGGCTGGTAAAAACAGCACCAGAGAAGGGTTGGTCTCTACTCTCAACATGCTATGCCCAAAACAAAGTGAACTACTTACAGTCACTGCTACTATGGCCACTGGGCCATGAGACTGTTTATCTTTAGGTGACATCATTCTTTCTGCACTGCCTGTTCATCTTTGTCAATAAATAAGTTTCACCTAGAGTCCTGAATAATTATACACTGATAATGACCAGTCCTACTCTAAAACACTTTCTTTGGACTCACTGTAAACTATAAACATCTTTGACAATGAAAAGAATCTAAAATGAAACAAATACAAATGTATGGTCTAAACCATTTTGAACTCCTATTGCATTGTCAACATATATATTTATTTTTTTCATTTTTTGAAGAGGTTATGGGGACAAAAACAAAATTCTTTAAGGAATTTCACTGGAAGAAAAAGTGAATAATTCTATTACTAAATGCATTGTACAATGAACTAACCTAATCAGGTCATAGATATCATGCCAAGCCTCTCCCTTCTGAACAGGAAAGCCAAAGTCTCTTGGCAGTGGTGAAACATGTCTACCATCTCCTTTCTTCTTGGCATCAGCCATAGAGATTTCTGAAAGCAGATATTTTATAGTTTACGAAAAGGACAGTACTCTTTCTTGCTCATTTATTCATTCTCTCACTCTAACACGCACGCACGCACACACGCACTTGGCATCATTAATATCATTAAAATATTACCCACACCAGGAAAGTTACATAAAAGTGTCTAATCTCTAGCATTACTCAAGCTGGGAATTTTCTGTAAAAATGATTGTTAATCTCAAGCATCTTTCAGGCTAAGAACTGTAAAATGTCAAATGATTAATCCTGTGATGCTTGGGGTAACCTGATTTGAACCCAAATGCAGTATTAAGCCTGAGGACTGCTCAGGGTCTATCATTTTTATATAAAATGCCAAGATCTAATAACACTCAAGGTTATTGCCAAGGAGGTTAACATAAGCAGACCCATTAAATAGATGAACACACATTATGCATAGAAAAAAATAGAAAAAGCAGTTCTGTACAAACCTGGATCATAAAGAACATCACTGGTGAAAACATTTTTAACAAGCATGTTGGCACACAGTCGGATGCTTCTGACGTAAGAATACCTCCGACTCAGGTATGTGGAAAGGATATAATTTAAATCCAAGCACAAGACTGTCCACCTTGTTGAACATGGAGCTGGTCCAGTATGTTCTGAGCCAAAAATATTTGGAGCAATCAGAGTGAAAGATATTTTAAATATAAAAGGTTAAAAAAGAAAGGTCAAAGGCAATATCTCCCTGCATTGTATCATTTTAAGAAGCTTCACTGATGATGTAGGCATGCATTGCGGCAATGCAATATCAATGATTAAAATATTCATTCACTTTCTATGCACATTATTTCTCTTAGCATATGCTGCAGTTCAAAAGTTTCTTTTTTAAATGCTAAAACCAACATCACAGCTACATGCAATGCATATTACTAACAAAACAAAAAACTTATCCAACACTTTCAGCAATTAAGATTTTCATTATTCTGGGAATGTCATTGCACTTTGAAAATACACACCTCGTGCACCAACAGCAGCAAAAAAAGCTACAGAATCCTTTGCTGGATTGCACAAAAATGGAAACTGAAGCCACGTTGCCGTGGATTTGAACTCCTTGAATAGGTTAGAAAATGAGAGACGCACAACAAGGCCATCCTGAGTTGCAACATCAATGTGGACTACAAAGTATTTTGTTGGCACTGGACGAAACAGCAGGTAAAAATAACGGCCTGTCAATCCCAAGGACTGTGAACTCATACGTGGGAGCTGAATATAGTTGCCGGCTGGTATGTGTCCAGTAATCTTGTACACCGTTGCCTTCACTGTTTTGTCCATCAAGGTGCTCACATCCCCTTCTTTCAATGCCTTCTTCCATGATGATACATTGAAATGCTTGAAAACGTTCACATAAGGTTGCTGCCATACTTTTAAAACAGAAAAATTCTTAAAGTTAGTAGTGGTGTAGATTTTTAAAAACTGTCTAGCACACACATAAATGCAAATAGATGCTCAAAGTTAGTTCCAATTAGAAGCAACTCTTTGTGAAAAATAACATTTGTACTACATAGTACTACAATGTGTAATTAAAATCATTCCCTTCTGAATTTTTAGTAATGTTAGTTTCCAGTGAGGAGAAACATACATGCATAATAATGTCATAGCATCCGTGAAATATCTTTAACAACTAAATAAACTCTTGCCTGATTCTCTTTAAGACAGCAGAGTCTTAAGCACTTCAGTCTATAAGAATAAGACATATCTACATTTTACTAGCAACTTAATTGCACGCCGTTGTATGATTTCCCCTAATAATATGGGCATAATGAATGGGCACCAGATTTCATGGAACTACTACAACATTTTCGTTACAGCAAAGTAGTAACCTACAATGATTTTTGGCAACACGGGAATTTTAAAACTTTGCTGTTAACAGAAAAATCACAATCTGATAATGCCTAGGCCTATATATGATTATACAAAATAATACAACTACAAACAAACATAGACAAGAGTGTGCTCAGGAAATTTTCAACGAATCACTGTTGCTATACGGGAAAGTGGTATTTGACTTTTTTTTTTACTAAATTCTACTGTACATGACCGAGGAACATGTTGGTGGCAAGGACGCTATCAGTGGTAAATTATTGTTTTATCTCCCACTTGTGCCTCATTTTTGAAAATCAGAACTTCTGCTAGATTGTATTATCGTTAAATAATATCACGAAAAAGCAAGCACAACTTACGGTTCGCCATTCTAAATCAAATAACACGATGCATATCTAAATCAAACATCGACGTCAACAAAGGCATATGCGTTCAGACTTGTCTATCATCGTTTGGTTTTGCCGCCATGTTGACGGAAGCAAGACAAGTTTACGTCACATCCTGCCGAGGTAGCGAGGGAGAAACTCAAAATGAACTATTTTGTTGTGGTGGTCGTCGTTATTAAGATCCTTACCTCTCAAGGTAAGCAGTTATTTAAAATGTCTCTGCTTGACATTTTCTGAAGTGGGTCTGTCGGGATGTGTGTTATAAAATACCCGTTTTTGCCGCTAACATTTATTTTTTTATCATATTTCTGAGATTATTAACGACACATCTATGAAGTCTGAATCTGTGATGAGTAATGACACTTTCACAGATGTGAGATAACACTGTCAGAGTTACTCATATCAAACATCACGAGTGACGGTCATCACATGACAGATACTTCGAGAGAATTATGGATTACCGTTATTTTTGTAACAAGTTTTGTTTCCAACTGCAGCAGTCGCTAGGAAGTTTACATACATCATTCAAGCACGGACGTGTAATACAAGTCCGTGATTCAAGCGTGATTTGATACTGGAAGTTCTGATATGGAAAAGCTGATGGTGACAGGTGTTAAGTGTTGATCAGTATTATTGACTTGTCGATTGATTTGTTGAGGATGTCACATAGAAGTACGTTACTCTTAAAGGAACCTGAGGACTTAAGATTGAAATCATGCAGTACGAATACTATATTGAGGCAATCAGGTGAGATGTTTAAAAAAGAATTAACCGAGTATTCGTTGAGAGAAGAGGTACCTGCAGACATTTGTAAATGTGCATGGTTTTCCATCAGGTAGAAACAAACGTAAATCTTTCAAAAGAGCCCCATGCAGATGATATAAAGATGCAGTTGGTGACAGTTGCTAAAGCGCCTACAACCACAACAATCAGAATCAGATATTGTAGGTTGAATCTCTGCTTCAACATACCTCTCTTCAGATTTGACACATTTTTTAAGGCTGACCATTGCATACACGCTTGTGCTGTAGATTCTACTGTATGCATGCATGTTGTGTACATCTCCATGTATGAAGGTATATATCCACGGTTTTCAACCTGTGGGGCGCGACATGCTGACAATGGAGGCACGAAGGCATCATTTTCTCATATCTCATATAGGTATTAGGGGGTAATGGGGGGTGCGCGGACGTACCTTTTTTTGTCTGGGGGGGGCGTCACAAGTAAAGTGTTTAGAAACGCTGGTATATATGATGCCTATCCTAAAAAGCTGCATGCTCGTGCATCTGTATGTGAAGCACTGTAAGCCTAGTTTTGGTATTGTGGAAAGGCACTATATAAATACACTATATTATTATTATTATTACTATTATTATTAAAGAAAATTTGCCAAGGTCTGAAAACATAAATGATTTGGCATTGAGGAGCTGAAAACATGGATGGAGGTCTCACCACATAAACCAGAAATGAAAGGTGACATACATCATCACTAGATTACTGGTTAAAAAGTGTAGAAACATTAGAATTATTCATTTCTTTGGGGTTTCAGACAGTTTATGTAAAGTGTGGGGTTTTTTTAAAAGACACCTCTAGCCCCTATCTCCCTTTTATTGACCAGTTGCTTAAAAAAACAGACAGCCAAGCAAGCACACGTTAATATTATTTTGATTCTTGATATCAAGAAACTGCTTGAAACTGTGAATGTGAAAACCTGCAGTCTATCAATGACAAACACCATCTTCACAGTCTTTTTTGTTTTTTGGTTGTTTTTTTTTTTTTTTTACAAAATATTAAAAAATATTTCATCAAAAATTGAAAAGAGCTAAAATAAGGGGAGGAGAATATCATGCTGTGGCTTGTTTTTTTCTTAAATGACCTGACCTTGTAGTGTTTGATTAACTGTGAGAAATGAATACTTTCAAATTTTCTCCAGTGTTTGTTACCCTTTTTTTTTAGATAGGTTTTAAAAATGGCTGCACTCTGATGCTGTTTCATGCAAAAAGTAAACTATTTTCATTCAAACAAATGTTTTGACCAGCTTTGTTCTTGAGAAGTTAAAAGTTGGTAGGTGTCATTGGAGATGTCCTCTGATAAATTATTAAAGAAAATAAATGTTTTCTGATAAACTGGTAAATTAGCACAATAATTTTATGGAACAGCTATATATATCAAAATACTTCATTATTATTATTGTTGTTGTCGAAGATCTTCCTCAAAAAAAGTTATATGGGTGCCAAAGAGATGAACAAAACTAGGCGATTTTTTTCAAAGTCATACTTTTCTAGTTTTTGTTGTTTATTTTACAGAAACTGTCCAAAATATATGGAATGTCCCAGATGACATTTACTGACTGTAAAACTCCAGTCATCAGCCAGTCCCTTTCTACACTTATATTGTTTGTTTTAAAAGCAATATAAAAAGCCATGTAGATCTTATTTCATTTGCTTTACACATGAGCCTGTTAGCAGCTGAGCTCGTTACCCAGCTTTTACAGCCAGTCTTATTTTCTATGTTCAGTTTTATTACCACTGTGTATAATAAGAGTTTCATAAGGGTTTTTACCTCTGCACAACATGCTACAGTATATGTAATCCCTTTTAAGTTTATAGTGCCCTATCTTTCCACATTTCTTGCAACAAGGTACATCAAATCAGTATAAATGACCAGCTTTAGCTCACTGCATGTACCTCAGTATGGCTCATATAGCATGCTTGTATTCACTTTGGGTGGATGATCTATTTAGGACCTTCTGTCATGTTCTGATTAAAGGTCTGATTAAACGGTGGCAGTCCTTTGAATGTTTGATAAACCTTCATGAGACAAGAGACTCTACCACTAACTGTTTCATGATTGTAGTATTAACTGGATATTTTCAACCTAGTGAGATTAAATAATAAGTTGAAGGCAAGGGGTTTTAGTAAGGAGAAAGGGGTGGAGGAATCTGTTTGACAAGAGCAAGAAATGATTTTGTATTCAAGACAGTTTCCTGTTAAGAACAATTGGATGAGGTCATGTGAAAAAGCATTGAGATCTGATTGCTGGGAGACCAGGAAATCTACTGTCACAAAGCCATTGTAAGAACTTGAGATAAGTCTCGGCTACCCTGTCAGTTCATTTATCTTAGCAGCTCCTAATCTTCTTTTCCTCTTCACAGGGGTGTGATCTAGCTGAGAGGCTTTTCTGTTTTTCACTGATTGTACTGCACAGAGCTGATTTGCAAGAGATGTTTGTTAATACCTTGTGTGTCATCAGTCAGAATGTAGTCAGAATTTACATTGACCAGTTGTTGCAGGGAAGTTGAGATGTTAAGGCAGCACTGATTTAAAGGATACATTTTGAAAGATGAAACATTTGCCGCTTGCTTCATGCAAAATTCCCATGGATGTCTTTGTCTCGTCAGACTTTATATATCTATGCATAAGAACATGTAAAGTAAAAACATTATCTAGCTCTGCCAAAAAGAATTAAGTCTACCAGCTTCTCACACTCTCCCTTTCCTCTTCTCTTCAAACATCTTTGTGCAAGCAAATAAAATAGTTCTAAGAGCCAACTGTCTTATTAGATAGTTTCTGGCAGTGCATACCTTAACCCATGGTGATGCACGTTATACCCCTGAACAATTCTACTTAAACGCCATTCAGCGTGAAATCTAATTCAGGAATCTGTTCAGTCTGGCATGCCATGTGATGATGACGATATCCGTTCAGACGGCTGTACATTGCCCCGCGCGCCCCTCACATTCCAGGTGGTTGTGATGACATTGTGCACACTGCGCTAACTGCGCCTGTTTCTCCTCTTCCTTCGCTTGTGTATCTTTGTAAAGCCAGTGACAAAACACTTGAATGAGTTCGCGAGTTCCCGCATTTGCATGCAAGCCTCAAATTCCCCCCCGACAGGATACGCACGCACGCACATATATACAGACGCACGCGCCCGCTTCCTCGGCACCGGTTAAGGGCTGGGTACCCGACATGACACTGACTCACCGAAAAGTGCACGCACAGCGGTGACACTAAGTCATTTTATACATAGCCGGTCAGTCGAGTGGGCTCTTTCCTATTCTTACGTAGCTCTCTAAACTTAGTCTGGCGGCTGTTTTCTGTCTTCCCCTGGGCAAGGCTGGCTATCTCGATTCACGGACTCCCCAAGAAAATAACTGCCGTTGTAGAGTGACGGTCACGCGGGAGCTAGGCAAGACTGTAAACGCCTGCGCTAGTGCGATAGCGCGCGTGCGACATGCAGCGCGACACGTCGGGACCGTCAGTCGGCGGCTGTTTACGACACTAGGACAGCTCTCGGCCACGAGAGTGCGGACCGTCACTGGTAAGTCGTCCCTCGGAAACACAGGGAGGAAGTAAAGTCTTGGCTAGGTGAGTGAGTTGTTTGTGGTAGGTAAGCTATTGTGGACTGCGCACAGCTGGGGATGTACCCGTGCGGGCCATGATGTCTGCTGCATCGGGAAGAAGATTGTGTGCGCTTGCGGCCTAGATGACAGGCGCAGGCGATGACGAGCGGTATGTTACCTGTGCTGGGACTGAAGTGATCGATGGGCAAACCTTGCTGCCCGAGTGGTTCTCATTTAGCCGACGTATTCCGTTACAGGAAGCTTTGGCTGCTAACCGTTGGTGTGGATTAAGCAAAACCTTGTAAGAGCTGTTTATTTGACCTTTCAGTGTTTACGTGGATTTATCTGCGTTTGAGTTTTGCTCAGATTTGTGCCTAGCTGTATTATTATTTATTTATTTTTTTTAGTCTGTCTGTTTTCTTGAGTATGTGGAATAAGGGCGTTTGCATTATCATTATCTTATTTGTCTACTTCCACAAATGTAAGACCGACAAAGACGAAAGAAGAGATAATGATAATGGCAACGCCCTTATTCCGCATACTCATGAAAACAAGGAATGCTTGTCGACTCATCAAAATAGGCAGGGAAGGAGAGAGGGGGGGGTCGGAGATAATATGTTGTATGACATAATGGCCCCCCTGATGTCTTGGCAATATTGTCGAGGTTTGTGACATTCTGGCTGGTCGACATGTTCTCATTGTCAGTTCATTATTTCCATAGTTCCATAAGAACAATCAAAACGTAATAAGTATAAGATAGAGCGTGTGTTTTCAGTGAGCTCGGACATATTACAAACCCTGTCAGGACACAAGGCTAGTGACTAGACTCAACATTCCCCCTCCCCTCCACACACTCAGACACACCGCCCCGCCCCCCTCGAGTTTGTATAGGTCATACCTTCAGCAAAAAGATGAAGGTGTGTGAGCTAGGCTATGCACCTGTTTATTGGGCAGGTGTGAAATGTTTTTATTTACTTATGCATATGCACTGACACAGCACAGATACGCACATTAGTATATGCCAGACTGAAAAGGCCTGCTGGCAATCATTGGCTGGTGATGAAAAACAGCATGATAATAATGCTGCTATTTGTGCTTTGATTTTGTTGCTGATTAGCATAGAACTGAGATATATTTGCAACCCTATATGTGTCAGGAATCTGGGATTTATTGTCACTGCTGACATGATATGACCCTTGATAAAAAAAAGTTACAGCTGTCTGTCAGTCTCCCTATTATGAGCTCCGTAAGATCAGTGCCATCCGTCACTTTCTCTATACACGCTCTACCAGCACTCTTGTCTGTGCGTTTGTTCTTTCTCGACTTGACTACTGCAACTCCTTGCTGGCAGGCTGCCCCTCATCCCTCATTCAGAAACTCCAGAAAGTACAGAACTCCGCTGCACGTCTGGTGCTTAGAGTTAGGAAACGGGACCATGCCACTCCTCTCCTTCGTTTTCTACACTGGCTACCCGTCTGTTCTCGCATCCAGTACAAAGTGTCTGTGCTGTGTTTTACTTTCTTTTCAGGCTCCTGTCCTGATTATTTCTCTGAACTTCTCATCCCTTACGTTCCGTCCAGACAACTACGCTCTTCGTCTGACGACCGTATCCTAACTATTCCTGTCACCAGAGCAACAACATATGGTCACAGGGTTTTCGGCTACTGTGCAGCAAAACAATGGAACTCTCTCCCTTTCCATATCCGCCACCTTCCTACAATTGAATCCTTCAAATCTGCACTGAAAACGCACCTCTTTCTTGAGCATTACTCCTAACACAGTCCACACAATGCTAGTCCTTCTTAACCCCCCCCCTTCCGCTCTTGCTACTTTTCTACCCATCTTTCTCTGCAGAATCACTATATTCTCTGTTCCTGTTACTTGGTGCTTTTTGTGTTTTCTATCTTTATTTTCTGTTTTTCGTCAGTACTGTTGTTTATTCTTCTGTCCCTCGTGTTCTGTCCATTTAGTCCATGTCTCTTCCCCGTTTTAAGCGCTAAGATCATGCTCTCTATGAGTGTGAATATGCGCTATAAAAATCTTCATTTATTATTATTATCTGTATGTTTGCAAGCATATGTACTGCATGCTCTTTGCAGAGATAAAGGTCCTTGTGAGCTGGGTATACGTTTAATGTGACTTTGTTTCGCTTTTTATTTTTTTGTGTTTTTTTTTTCTACAAGACTATCGTTCGAAGCATACCAGCAGAATCACTTGAGAATAGTAAAGTACATCAGCATGACCATCATGTCGTACTGGACAAGTAGCGCTGGCAGCCAGGTGTAAATTATCCTGTTTATCGACCGTCTCCCCCATCCACCTTCAGTTCCCTGCCCCATGCGCCGGCGGTAATGAGGGTAAATGGAAACATAACAACTGTGGCTTATCAGCATCTCAAGTGTTTCAAGAAAGCTGTTTGATCTGCCACTTTGATTCGCATACTTCGCGTGCCGAGCTCACCGGCTTAAACTTTTTCCTCGGCGAAACGTGAGGAATGTTCCTTTTCGGCCACTTCGTTCGATCATTTAAACGTGAGATCGCGAGACATATGGATGGTCATTGGTTATCCATTAGTAAAGCACTTTATTATTAGTGTACTTCGGAGTTTTCTCGAAAGCAACCTTGTTAAATATATGGTTATGTTTCGGGTGAAACTTCGTTTCTTAAGGTGGTATATGAGTCGCGACCTGAGACATGTTAGTAATTCCCCGCCTGTCCGTGCCTGTCAGATTGGGAGATGGGCTGGGGATGTGTTTGTTTATGTATGCATGTTGTGTTTGTGTTTTCACCCGATGTTCGTCTTTAGCGTCATGCTGTGGAAGCTGTGTGTCCGTCCATCCATCCTGTATCCACCGGTGTAATCTAATGGAATGGGCTCTCGCCCCCCACCCCTTCTATGTGTCTGTTAATTTGTCACGTCTTGCCTCAACACTACACACACCCATGCTTCTCAGTCGGTCAATCAGTCACGGGCGCGCCCAGTATCACACTGTAATAAGGACGAGCGCGGGATGAGAAAAGCATTTTATGTCCACATTCCACAGTGTTGCCCCGCAAGGCCCGTTAACTATCAGTCTGCTTGCTAGTCTCGTAAATGTACGATTCTTTTAAGCTTTTTTACATGTTATAGCAGAGGAAACTTTTATTGTGGCTTTCTTTTTTTCAGGTGTACAAAAGAATACTGCAGAAATGTGTCATCACCTTTCTCAGAGTTCATGCTCAGGCAGAGGGCGCTCTCTGCACGTGGGTCACATGTGTGACGTCTGAAGCTTATCCGGCAAAAAATCTCGCCGGTCTGGAGAGAGAGAAAGGCACCAACAAAATTTCACTACCTCTGTAGGACACCTGGCAAAATCTCTCCACACGTCTGCTCGGCAAAAAAGGGAGGGTCGCTGTTTTCAAACGATCCGTTAATGTGAGGATGTGGAATTCAGGTGCAGCGGCCGGCAAACATGTGAGACGAGATTCGTAGCACCAACCATGAAAACAGATAATTGGATTATCGACGACGGCGATGGTGGTGGTCAGGCGAAAGCGTTATCTCGAGACGTCGACGCCCTGCCTCGAATCGCCTGAGATGTGACGAGGACGTATTATCATCAGCGAAACCATCAGAAACGCCAGGAGGTCAGAAGATCACGACCCCCGTTGCCTTCTATCTCCTCGCTCCCTTCTCCCCTACCTTCCCCTCCGCTGCCTCGTGCATTGACATCCGCAACGGCAAACCGAATCACACGTTGTGGCTATTGTTCTAGATTTCCTTTTCCTTGCTTGGAACGGAAGCTTGCAGCGCAACTCATTGGGGCCAGCGTGTCCGTATAGGCTCCAGCTCTGCGTCTTTCTCTTGTCGCCGTGGACTGATTACGCACACTGGCGACACGACGACAGCTGCTGCACTAGACTGGTGCTGCAGGCCGTCGCATCGATCTCCCAGCGTCCGAAGCAGCAGTCAAGGCGAGGCGTCGCCGGCCCTCCCTGTCGCACGGCATGGCGACGAAAATCAAAGCGCTGCAGGCCTGGTGCCGTAAGATGACGGAGGGGTACCGTGACGTGGACGTCAAGGACTTCACCGTGTCGTGGCGGGACGGGTTAGCATTCTGCGCCATCGTCCATCGCTTCCGCCCGGATCTCATGTGAGTACTGCCTCCCACCACCCTCACCCCACTCCCTTCAACTGGTCTCCGTGTTTTGTTTGTTTTTGGTTTTGTTTTGGTTTTCTCTCTCTCTCTCTGCTTTCTTTGACAGGTGCAACACATTCGTACCTACCAGTGTATATCTGTTGTCGTTACCGAGATTATAGAGGTTAAGACTGTTAATAGTAGGTAGTAGGTATCAGATTGTAAGTGCTCGCCCAGGAGAATCTTTGTGTATCGTCGTGACTCAGTGCAACATGTGGACAGCAGTGCATGGAGTTTGGGTGTTACTAGCTGTGTATGTGTCAGGCGGGGTCGGGTCCTTATTAAGAGGTGACATTACCTTAGGTGTCAGCAAGGACTAAAAGCTGTGCATGGTCCTGTAATTGCAAACCGGCGCAGACTGATTTTAAGTTTCCTCGTCTTGCGTAGGGTCCACAACTATGGTTACAGAGGGCTTGCAGGGTGGTAGTAGTAGTAGTGGCAAAGGGGGAAGCTGTGGGTATTCAGCGTGGGATGTACCTCTGGTTCACAACTACGGTCGCAGACAATGAGCAGAAAACATCGAAACGTTCGCGAAATGCTTATGCACGCATTTTACATTTTTCGTTCGATTTCTTCCTGCTAAATCTGTGGCGGCGCGTGCCTGCTTGCCGCCCTTGTGCACGCCGCACGTGCGGGATGGTGTGGCAGGTGGCAGGGCAGCACCAGCCGGCTTAACAGTTTACTGCCCGGCACACACATCAACTGACCTTGGACACGAGAAACACCGAAGAATAAGAGGACGCTTGATCGCATTAAAGTTTACAACTCGGCCATACGCTATAAAGAGACCGTTACAGTGGGGTAGGAAGGTGTTCCACTTCGGGAGGGTGGGGAGTGCAATCTCCATGCTGACAGTGAGCGACGATTGCACTCGCACATTACGAAAGAAAAGGCGGTGTGTGAATACAGCCACACACACACACACACGGTGGTAGCATCACAACAAATGCAGATTTCAGCGTTATATGACAAAGCGACAAATAATAAGAAACAAAGCTCACTGAAAAATGACTCAGTCGATTGTCGCAATCACAAGAAATGATGTAATATTCAGAATAAAATAAACTTTATAATCATATTAATTGCATTCAAGGCTTGCAACTCAGTGCAACAAGAAGAAACCCCTGCGTCTTCTTTGATTAATGTCTTTGTTTTGTGATAGTGTGATCTTTTTATCAGTATGATGTGCACAGCATCATTACAGCGAGCATTCGTTGCTTCAGGAGAGGGGACTCTTCACTCTCCATTCTCATAGCCTACACTCCTACCCACCCTTATCACGTAAAGCAAACCTAGCAACACCGGCGCCTTCTTACCCGTGCTAAAAAAAAATTTAAAAAAAATTGCTCAGCGTGGTGCTCCTCAGCGAGGATGTGCATGATGCGGACACAAAGTTAGAGGAACGTTGACTTTTTTTTTTTGGGGGGGGGGTGCAGAAAAATGCATCAGTGTCTGTTCGAGAGATTATACAGGATTTATCCGCTCACAGCTCCACGCACTGCTTAAGTCGAGCCAACAGATTGCGCCTTAATAACATCCGTTGTGTCGACCCATTGTTCTGGTCTTATCTATGTTGTCGTTGCCCACTACCCCGACGACGCAAGTGGGTAAAGTCCAGCGTACAAAGGCATTAAATGAAAGCTTTTCGGTCCGGAAACAGTATTGAATGTTTCAGGGTGGGAGCGGAAATAGCAAGGTGGTACAGAACGAGGCGGTGGAGGCGGTGCGAGCCTGGGGTGAGAAAGGGGGTACAGAATTGGAGCGGGTGGGGCTGCACCAGGTTTGGGTTGCAAATAACTATCCCCCCACCTCATCTCCCATGAATGCAGACGGTGGGTTCTCACGCTTCACAACAAGCGCGCCCCAGATGTGGGCAAGTGCCTTCACAAAAATTAGCATTTCATGGGGTCTTTCATTGACTCCACCAATGTGAGAAAGTGTTCCAGGTAGACAAGCGCACTACCACGCGCCCACACATTGTGAAGAAAATATCGTACATGCCTTAGTACCTTCTGTACCAAAGACTGAGAAAGCTGAAAATATGATAGGGGGGAGATATCAATTAAGGAAAAGGATAAAACTTTATGAAAATGCAAAGGATTTATTTCAGCGAATGGGATATGTAGGCTTTACTAAGGAAAACTGCCTTGTTATTTTTATAGTTCTGTATATAACATAATGGGGCGTTGTTCAGAGATGAGATATGCTGGTAGTGTTAAACAGTCCTCACTAGCAATAAGCCTTGAATATAATGAGTTTTCAGTTAGCATTAATAGCAGTCATAGCACAGAAAGGAGTAGTTTTGAAAAATGGAAAAAAATGTAGCCATTGTTTTCACAAAATGATTTTTAATGCAAAATTTTTTTTCATACTTTTTTAGAGATTTTGACTCGCTGTCCAAAGAAAATGTGTTCGACAACAACAATTTGGTATGTCACTCATTTAACGATGAGCTTTTTTTCATAATTTATGTAGTCAAAATTTAGCATGCATGTGTAGCTAAACTTTTCTAAGCAAAACTATGCACATGGATATCGTGTCCATAGAATTTTAAAAAATGAACTTTTATAACCAAATGGTGCCTAATGCGCTTATCAGGTATGATCAACAATGAGCAAAAAGAATGGAGCTAGCTATGTATGTACATAACATTTATGGAAAGGAATGTCTAGTACAATGGAATATGAAATGCACCATGTCCATATCAGTATTTTGTAAAGTCTTTCTTTGAAGGAGCTAAATTTTTTATGTTTCAGTTTAATTTTTGTGCATGTTGAGCTGTATATTTCAGGATGTTTTAAAGAAAATGACACAATTACAAGATTTCAGGGTGAATATCTTCTGCAGGCGTTCACCATGGCCGAGAAGGAGTTGAATATCCCAGCATTCCTGGAGGCAGCAGATATGGTGGCTCTAAAAACTCCTGACAAACTGAGCATTATCACCTATGTTTCTCAGTATTACAACTACCTACATGCATTACCTCAGTGTAAGTATCATTCTTTTGTCTCTGTTTTTGGTTAAATTTTGTCTGCAGCAACAAGTTATTAGTACATGACCTTCTAGATCTATGTATATTTCCAACTCACTCGGTCTGCTACTTGTCTCTCCTACTTACAAGTATGCATACACATAAAAAAACATGTACACACGCAGAGCATACCAGCTGCTCTGCATGGTGTTGTTTTTCTATCAGATGTAACTATTACTTATTTTTATGTTGCTTATCTTCTGTTTATGATGAATTCTTGTTGTCTCTGAAAAGTGGGTGGTCCAGGTGTAAAAGGAAAATTAAGTGCTACAGCTTCAGCTGGCATCAAGAGACATAAGACACCAGAACCCCTAACAGAGCCAGAAACCAAAAAGATCACACAGAACAGAGATGTAAGTATATTGCACTAGTTTTTGTAAGATGTAGCAAGTGCCAGACTTTAATGTCTGTTTCTAGAATAATCAATAGATAATGAACCCAACTACATACTGCACTTTAATGATATGAATAACCTTAAATGTATAATGGAGCTGTTACCCCAAAACAAAACAGCAGTGCTTGAAATTTGCATGTCCTTTTATATACTAATCATTAACAGCTTTATTACATCTCCTATGGCTCTAAAGGAGGCTGCAGAAAGTTTTAATATTATTCCTCATTATTTCTGATAAAGAGCACCTTGTATCTAAAATTTTCATGTTTATTTATGCTGTGCAGGCTATGTTTCACTGTTTGAGCTATACTTATTGGTTTGGTTTCTCCTTTGAGTTTAAAACATCACAGCCTACCAGTCTCATGAACAGTATCATAATCATTCTTTTTTAGCTACCTTCTTGTTCCAAATCCCATTTCATTTAATTGGAGCTGCACAGACACAAGTCTTAGACCCCTTCTCCATTATGACAAATATGTAGTAACACCCTCTCATGTTTGTATTCTCAAAATACATTTTCTTAAGACAACTTTTGATAATTTACCATAATTTCTCACTGTTTTTCAGTATATTTACCTTTATAATGTGTAGACTTACACAAGCTGGATTTTTATTTTCATCTCTGACAGACTACAAGTGGAGATGTTACAAAAGCTAAATCATCAAGTGTGGGGGACAAGTGCGGCATCTGTGGTAATAAAGTCTATCTACTTGAGCGGCATGTTGAGGGAGGCCAGTTGTACCACCGCTCATGCTACAGGCATAGTGACCTGTCGCCCACCGGCAAGGTGTTTTCACGTTCACCGTTCCTCTCACCGTCACTTCATGAGGTCAAATCACCGTCGGTGCATGCTGCCAACAAGGAGGTACCACCTAGGCCCAGTGATTTGTCAAGAACTTTCACACTTCAGGACACCTCTTCTTCGGAAAATCAGGGTGCTGCAAACAAGACTGAGCCAAAGAAATCTCAGGTGCAGAAACATCTGTTTTCTGATGGGTATCAGGGTAGAAACCAAGAAACAGAAAAGAACAAGAGTGCTAACGGTGTAGGTTTGAAAGGTGCTCTTCATGGTGTCCATGCTAGGAGCACACCAAACAAAAGTGAGCTTCATGGTATATCAAGTAAAGACTCACATGTGAATGATGCTTTGCATGGAGACACAAAACTTGCTGTGAGCCACGCCAATGAGGCAAGGACAATTGAAAAGTATATTAATAACATGACTAAGGAAGAAGTCAGCGAAGTGAAGCCATCAAAAAGACAGCTTCCTTTGATTTTTCAGACTCCTGTTGATGTTAGCAGTGAGGCTGCTCACTCTAGGCCCACAATCAGCGTGGAGGGAAGCAAAAACATATCTGAAACCAAAAGTGGTGGCCTCAAAAGTGACACTAAGTCCACTCTAGCACCCACAGCTACAAAAGCCATAGGTAAAGCTAGCCCTGTTGCTAAGCCTCGGTATAAGAAAATATCAGACTCAAAGAAAGAGGAGAAAATGGACTTTGACGAACCAGTCAAGCGAAACCTTCCTTCATCCTCCACCCCAAAACCTTCTCCAAGATTAAGTTCCAGTGTTGGAAAAACTACTTTATCTGAAAATTCCTTGTCCCCTGTAAAACCAGACTCTTCAGTCCCTCCTCCTTTGCCTGCCTCGGCTCCTCCATCTGTTCCATCTTCCCATTTATCTAACCAGATTACATCTTCGAGACAAGAGGCCATGTCTCATCAGAGGCCAAATCATGTGCACACACCAGTAAAATCAAATCTACAGAGTGAAAAACAGACAGCTGGAGATGTTTTTTTATCAAGAGCATCTAATGCTGCCACACCCAATACTCCTCACACTGTGTCATCTTCACAACCACGTACAGCGACATCTATGCATTCCTCAATTTCAAGCATAACAGTAACCACATCATCATCATCCTCTTCCTCAAAATCTAATATTAGCAGAACAGAACCCATGGAGGCAGAAACAGTAACCAACACTACCACTAAAATCTCAACAGAGAAGTCAGTGGGTCCCATTACAGTGACTGCTGACACAGATAAAAAGAATCAAAATGTTCTTTTTGACCTCAAAAAATCACTGGCTAATGTACGCAACACATTTAACACCACTACCTCAACTTCAACAAGTGGTGTGCACAAAGGTCCTGACCAGTCAAAGTCTGCTTCAGTGTCTAACACTCAGTCACTGTTTGAACATAAACCAAAAAGTTCCTTACTCGCAGAGAAAAATTCTAAGACTTTTGTAGGATCTGAGGTTGTGTCAAACAAAACTGAAGGTTCTGATTCAAAGACAACTTTCAACAAGCCACATGATAAGATAATGGACAAAAAAAACATTGCCACAAAAGATGCAGATAATAGTGATAAAAAACATACAGTCACAGAGCCATCAAAAATGCCAAAGATTGTAATCAACAGTGAATCTAAACCTCTTTTAGATAAAGGCACTTCCCAATCAAAGGAAAAGTCACTAGAGTTTTTAGTATCATCTACTAGCAACAAGCAAAAAATTGCTGAAGCTGAAAGTATTAGCACACGCAAAACGAAAGATACTGCGGGAAGAAAAGACAGACCCAAGTCAGCTGCAGATGTTCTTGATACACATGGTTCATCCAAAATGCTTGCCATCAAAACAGAGTCTGCAACACCCCCGCCTTTCATGCAAGTCAAACTGCGTGGCACGAACATGCTAAATGGCAAGGAACTATCCAAGTCTGCTAATAATCTGCTTGTGGATGCAGACAGCAGCTCTAGCAAACCATCATGGCAGCTGGAGGCAGAACGCAGAATGGCAGCTGTGCGTGATGTTGGCTTTGTTGACCCAGAGACTAAGAAATCAGCTGGTAGTGGTGATGACACAGGGCCTGGTCATGAGAACAGCCATGGGGCTAGGAAGGATTCATCTACAGTGGTGCTGACCCAGAAACAGACACTCTATGACCAGAGAGGTGGCGTCCAAGAAACCAAAATAAGTATGCCAGTGGCAGGGGTGAAAAGAGAAGAAAAGACTAAAGATGTAATGAAAACTGTCCCAGATTCACCAAGCAAGCATGGTTCAGAGGAAAAACAAAATAAAAAAGAGAAGAAACAAGAAACCAACATAACAATAATCAAAGCTATCCCAGATAAAAGCAGGTTGCCACCACCCAAACCTGAACGGAGTTGGGCTACTCTTGATGCCAAAGAAAAGGAAGAAAAGAAATTGGAGGTGAATTCTTTGGAGCCCACAGTGCAGCTTCTAGGCCAACAACCAAATACTGAAGTTGTTTTTCTTCGAAAGAAGATTCCTGTTAGTGATGATAAGACAGCAGATGGCCCAGGTCACCCACAGACTCCATCACATGGTCCTCGAAAGAAGGTCTCCGTTGATGTAAAGTTTGACTTTGGTGTTTCACTTAAATCACCTACAAAGGAACAGCATACACCTCCACAAAGGCCTCCACCACCAAAGGTAACATTTTACTCAAGTTCTGTTTGAGAAAGAATAGGAATGTTGGAAGGGGAGATAGGATGTGAGGCTTTTAGCTGTGTTAAGCTTTTCTTGTCTTTGTATGCATGTTATTTTGTTTCAAATTTACAAAAGGTAAAATATGTGTGTATTCGAGCATGTCGTTGTGTGTGTTGTGAGAGACTGTGTGTGTCTTAGCGTGAATGATGGTAAGATACAAGTGGTGCCTGTTGATGTCTGTGCATAATCTTCACGTATGTGTGGGTGTTATGCAAAAGACTTTCAGCCTGGGAAAGGGCACTACATAAATAATCAGATTTATTTTGAACTTTGTAATATTTTATGTTTTCAAGTTGCCTGAATGTTATTGCATATATTTATCTCTCAAAATTAGAAATTACTTAGTTGAATCCCTGCTTCCTAATGACTGTTTCTTGGGAATGCTTTGTGAAGAACATGATGACTTAACATGCAGATACATGCAGTTGTTGGACTGTCTGCAGATAACACCAACACACCTGTCGGCCATTGAACTGCACCAACAGCTGTTGGAGATTGATAGCAAACTCAGTGACTTGGAGCTGAAAGGACGTGACCTTGAGGACTCAATCCGCAGTGGTATGAACTTTTTTCCACATTGCGTTGTTGTCTAAGACATTTTCTTGTAACAACTGTGTTTCAGTATTGTAACAATTGCATTTTTAGTTTTATCACTTGTTTTACAAAATTATGTTTAATTTTTAAAGGGATTTATTTTGAATTGTTCTTATTTGTAAGACCTTTGCTTATGATAGTAAAGGCTAAACATTTACCAGCAAACCTTACCAAGCAGGAAATGTGCTACTTTTCAACAGGCACTGTATGCTCTTTTTCCAGAATCTACAGACTAAAATAGTAAGGTGATGATTAGTGAAATAATTTTTTAAGAGAGATTCTTGGTTTTTGTTCCGGGGAAACTTTTTGGAGTTTTCTTTTATAAACGGTTTTCTTATGTAGAATCATGTGGGCACCTTGTGATTTTTTCTTCGTACTTGCTCAAAGTCAAGGAGTGGTTTGATTTAGATTTTATTGCTTGCTGCAGTGTCTTGAAGTTGATTTCATTTTATATGGTGCATGAATGACTAGAACTCACTTTCGGTATATTCCTCCCAACCCCCAAACATTTTTTTTTTCTAGGAACTGATTTTCCTAATTTGGACAAATGTAGCACAGTTTTATATAGTTTTGCTTCTTAAAACCATTTTCGCTCTTCATTTTGTTTTTCCCCTATTCGTTGACTACCTCAGATTCCTGTAAAACTGAAGCGAGAGAGAAGTTACAAACTTCTATGGATTTAAAAAATTTGTAATATTGAATGCCAGATCTTTCATTGAATTCAAAGTTACTTGTAAATTGTATTGTACAGGTTATAAAAATGTTCTAACTGCTGATCTCAGAGGCTTGCCCAAGGGATGACTGGAACAACTTTGTTTTAAGCTGATAACATTTAAATTGGTCTACAGAAAACTAAGCAAAGAAACCTCATTCTTGTCAGATTTTGTTGTTTTAATAGCCATCTAAAAATCAAGAAAGAACATTATATCTTAGCAGTTTGTTACAAAAAAAAAATAAGACAAAATGAATATTTAGTATTCACCATTTTTTTATGATTTGATGAAATTAGCAGTAAAAACTAAACAAAGCATGGCATATTGCCCAGACTCTATTCACTCTAAAGATATTTTGATTAGAAGACTTACTACCCCCATAAATGGACGTAATTTAAGTTCATGTCATGCTTTGGCTATCACCATTTCTACTTTGCAGAACAAATTAAGATCCTGAAATTTAAAAGTTAAATGATATTTTGTCGTTGATCATCAAAGAACATAAAAGTGGTATGCTTGGGGGAGGGGGTATTAATCTTCAATTTTATTAGCCTTTTAGCACTGTTAACATTTTAGCTTATGTGCACAGTCTTCCACTGATTGCCCTTCTGTGGTTGATTGGCTTTGTTGTGATTCATTACAGTCATCAGTGACTTCATGTTTGTTGGATTTTTTCACGAAGCTAACATTGCCTGTTGTTGCCATGGTCCTAGTCACTGTGTTGGCCATTCCAGTCAGAAAACTGATTTCTTGTGGGCTTCATAGGGAATCCAACTTTCCAAATGTTTTAATGTGGAATTTTTTTAATTTAGTTAATGAAGCCATTTAGGAACACACCAGACCTGATTTATTTTGGATACTCACATCCCGCTCCCTACCTGACAAATTTCATGTTTGCTGGAAAATGTCATTCCTGCAGAGAAATGCACTACCTTCTGTTGTGTTAATACTGATAGCTGCAATGGCTTTTTGCATGATGCATGTCCTTGTACATTTATTGTGAAGGCTACTTGTCAGAATGTTTCACCTCACTGGTTGGTTATGGAAGGATGTGACTTACAATTGCATGTCCTTGTACACTTGCTCACTGGTTGGTTATGGAAGGATTGGATTTACGATTCTTTACTGAAGAAACAGTCCATGGTTGTGTCAGTTTTTAAAACTTAAAAAAATCAGTTAAACTTTGATGTCTTGTGGGTAACTGAATTATTAATTCATCCAACCTACAGGTTTGTAGGGAGGGCTGGGATTTTTATTTTATCATTCTGTTTACTCCAACAGGATAGATAGATGGGTGTGTGTGTGTGTGTTTGTATATGTTCGTGCATATGTGTTTGCAGCTCTGTTTTCACATGTGTACTAAGGTTGTGTTATAGTTCATGCATGAATTAGCATTGATAAACATACTAACATTCACAACTGCCTTGTTATTGCCACCATCATTTTGAAATGTGCAGCTTATCAGTACTGACTAGCATATTTGCCAACCTCCAACCCTGATCATTGTTAACGTGTTCTGATCTCTTCTAACCTTGCAGATAGCCGCCCAACATACAAGTCCAGTGCATTCATTTCACTTGGGTAACATTTCATCTAGTTTTCATCATCAGCCTCCTGTGTGTTGCCTACTTGAGATCCCTTCCTGTGCATGCCTTCCATGTGCTGGTCAACTTTCACCCATTAGTCTAGTTATCCACGAGCCTCATAGCAAATTCCATAGGATGTTCACTAATGTGTGGTATCATAATGTTAGAATGAGTGTTTAAAAGTATGTCCAGAGCAGTAACCTGCTTGAGTTTGCTTTGCCTCTTCTGCGTTTCCTCCTGTCTACTCGGTCTTTGCCAAGCTCACATTTGTTTGTCTGGGTTGTTGTGTAGGTCCTGAAAAAATACAGCTGCAGGTCATCTTATTATTGTGCTGTACTTCAGAATCCACCAATGGCCAGTTTTCTTTCCCATGATTTGACTGTCAGATGCTGTTTCATTGATCTTTTCATGCTGTGGAAATAGGTTAGATCAGCTCACTGCCATTTGATACCAATGAGAGGAGAAAGATGGCCATGTTTGATGGATGCTATTTTTTTTTACCAGATCTGATGCTTTTTAAAAATTATTTTAATGGCCATCACTCACCCTTTGTTGTTGGTGCCTTTGTGAATTTTGTTTTCTCCTGCAACATTTCTTCTTTACCAGGATGTAAAGTTTTATGAAATTTTTGGTGGCTACTTGATTTTGCATTATGAGGTTTGAATTTGCTAATGAATCCATTAACAGTTTGTGATACTAGATGATATATTGACTGTTTAGGGTATAAAATACCAGGTAAGGTTAAGCTGTGACATTAAATGTTTATTTTATCTCTTGTAGTACTAACAATACTAAACATTCCATTTTGAAGCCCCTACCGGCATATATTTTTAAAAGATATTACAGTTAGGTTCACTTTCCTTGTTACAACTGTGCATTAAGCATGTACAAGAGCAAAATGCTATGAAGTCATGCACCATATTATCCTAATCATGAAACGTATACTTCCACTTTAAACATTGCTGAAATTTTTGTCAGTATGTTCAGACCTTATTATGAGCAATAAACAAAATTTTGTAGTGCCTCTCAAAATAAGGTTGTAACAGCTTCCTATTTAAAAAATTTTCACTGTTAAGGTAAACCTTGCAATAACTGGCATCAGGGTGCCTTAACAGTGATATAGTATGCATGTGGCACTGATGTTTAGTTTATTGATGGACTATATGTAGAGATAGAATATTTCTAGTTATTGCCACAATTGAGAGAATCATAAAAGTAATTCTTGTTTGATTTCTCTTATGCAAGCTCTGTTCCATCCAATGATTTAACATGTGAGCACTTGATGCATATGCAACATGTATATGCATCCACACATTTGTGCATATGCGCACACATGCTCACACCCCTGAGTAAATTGGTTGCTGGTTTGGCATAAAACAAAATTACTATCACCCACCCATCCACCCAAGTGTACTTTAGTTCTTTCACATAAATATTAAGAGAAGTTGCCAACATGATTATAATTAGTGCTTATGATACAGCTGTGTAATATGTTTTGAAGAATTGTGTTCGTGATGCATGTTTTCTTAAATTTTGGTAATGATCCCATCACATTGCTTTCAAACATTTTTGAACAGAGACTTATATACTGTGCTGTGATTGATCATTATTGCTTTAGCATTCTTATAGTGTTAAGTAATAATCTGTTTTGTAGCAACTGGTATTATTTTGTTGTCGTTATTTCAGCATATTTATACATCACAGTCATGCTTGTTTTAATTTTTTTCCTATTGTTGCAGTAAAGATTTGAAAGATGTGTACTTTAAATGCTTTTGCTGCTGTTGTATGTTATGTGATTTATAATGAAGAACATGGCATTTAGTATGGATAATTTGAGGCGTATAATTATTTTACAGTAACCACTGCGGAGGACGAAGATGAGATGTTGATGGAGTGGTTCAAGCTTGTAACAAAGAAGAATGAACTTGTGCGGAAAGAAGCAGACTTAGTCTATCAGTGAGTTTTAATTGTCTTGTTTGGCTTTCTGTATAAAAAAACTCTACAGAGAATTTAGCCATCATGCTTTTAGTTTTGTTCCCTCAGAGAGCAATGACCAGACCATATAAATAATTTTTATGATTTTTTTACTATTTGTTTAAATCTACCGATAAAGCTTCCAGTTTAAGAAAGGTATCAACACTTTCCTTCTTTGTGCTTAATGTTGAAGTTTTATATTTTATTTATGTATATATGTGCTGCACAGGTCAAGAGAACAAACACTTGAAGATGAGCAAGTTCAGATTGATTCTCAGCTGCATTACCTTCTTGGCAAAGAAGGTGAGAATTAATGCAAACATCTATAAAAGACATCTTTTTCCTTAAATTTTTTTCACATCTTAAGTGTAGTTTTCTGATAAAGTATTTCACAAACTCATCCACAAGATTTTTTTGAATTTCTTGTTCTGTTTGAACTGTGTAGCAGACCGTTTGTAGCATGTAAGAAATTATTCCATGTGAAGTCAACAGTTTTTTTCCACAGAATTTGTTAACCTGCTTTTGAGCATCAGGTGTGACTTACGTGGAGGGTATGATTAATATGGTAGAACGATCTTGTTCAAGCAGATATTGTGTTTTCAACAGTATTGGGTGTTCCTCATGTGATGGAATTTTTTTTAAATTCTTCTGTAGATGCTGAAAAATCTTTTGAGGAAAAAGAGGAGGAAGAGTACTTGATTCAACGCAAACTAGAAATCGTCAACCAGCGCAACTGTATTGTTGACAGCATGGATGAAGACAGGCTTAGGTTAGCGGGGTTTTTTTTCTTATACATCATCGGATTCTGCTACCATCTTCTCCTTTCTGCTGTATGTCACTTTAATGTTCAGCATTGATTTGCTCTTCCTGTAATCTTTTCCTTCATTCGCATTTGTAAAAATGTTCACATTTGTTACCTCTGACAAAAGAAAAAAAGAATTTTAACACAGCAGCCATTTGATGTTTTCTCTTTCACCTGCAGATATGAAGAAGAGGACCGCAATGTGGCACAGCTAATGGAATCAAAGGGTGAGATTTGTTACAAGCTTGAGTGTGCCATGTTGTATATCATCCAAACATTGTGGACAATGATGTAAATAAGCATGCAATGAGTCTGAGACTGTTGCTGTCAAAAACCTTGTACTGGATCTTGATACCTCTTTTGACATCACATTTCATCCATGCCAGAGAACCATGATCCATTTTCAGTCTCTTTTAGTTGCTGGGGTAAGTAGGGATACAGATGTGCTTTATTATAGTCTGTTATATTTTGGTAGCAACAATTGAATTGGTGTTTTGCATATTTCCAGCAACTTAAGAAGAAAAAAATGTCCAGTATGTTTGGGTGGCAAAGGTTTCGTGTGTGGTATTTTAGACAGTTAACCTTAACCCAGACTGAAAGAATGCCATTATAATCCCATGCACATTAAAATTAATGCTCATTAAGTCAGATTTCTCAGCAGACCTGACAAGTTGACTGAAGTACATGTGATTACATGCAGTATATGTGATTACATGATTTGTTTATTTCACTCAAATCATAAGCTCTTGGATCATTATTAGTGCTTTCAGCATTTTCTGTAAAAACACAGTATATGTGAAAGCAGACCTACTATTTCACCACTTTTGCAAATATTTCTTCTTCATATACACTGTGAAGTTTATTAATCATTCAGAATAGTTTGACCAGACAGGCTGTCAATGAAGACAGGGAATCAAATGGCAGACCCACACAGGTGCCTTTGCAGAGATATTGGTCTGTCTTCCTGCAGCATAATGGTAGATCCAAGTGACATAGTCTTATTCATGCACAACTAGAGAAGAAAATAGAATAGATTTTGCTTCACATGCATGATGATATTATAAATTATTTTTATAGCAGTTGTCATAGTGTGCATAGCCTGATATATAGATAAAAAAAACTAGGTGCAGACATTCACTTTTCTCTTCTTTTTTTAATTTAAAAATAGCTTGGACTGGAATTGGTGAGATTAAATTACTGCTTTAAGCATTTGTCTCCTCAGACCTGTAATAATGACCATTATAGGACAAAGATGTGCATTTTCATCATGTGTTGCATGCTTTGTACAGCTAAGAAAACAAAGCAAACAATAAGAATGGCGACTAACTCCATGTTGTGTCCAGGCTTGTTGTGTAGTGTCGTTTAATTGTCACGTGCAAGGTATGTTGTGATTCCTGTTTAGACAACTGGTGATTGGCTGATTGAGATTTACCTGTTCTTGCTGCATGAACAGCTGATCAACTTGCTATCGCACTCCGTTTTTCTTCAAACCTCTTTGTCTTGTTTGTGTGCGTTACAATCTCTGGTTTACTATCTAAACATTGGTTTTATCAGTTTTGCCAGCTACTTGTTCTGAATATGTAGCCTGTATTTTTGAATTATTGTTTTGCATTGATCCATAAAGTGCTTGATTAAATATTCCAGATGATGCAGCATTTTGCATGTTTGTGTGGTTGCACTAATAAAAAGTATGTCCTATGTTTTAAAACCACTGAAGTGACATTGACTAGCATGATTTTCTTTAAACACTGTATGTATAAGGATGTGTATGCATCATGGAAAAATAAGCATTTTTACTTGCAGTAAACAAAAGCTCTTGTACAGCTGATTTTTTTTATTCAAAATGAAATTCTATGGCATTTTCAGCAACTCCTGCATTTGTTGTTAATATATTTCTTACAAAGTGTAAAGTATTTAAATAATTTTATTTTTTTGAAAGATCGAGTAGGCTGGAGGAGAAGGGTAGTCTAAATTGTAGAGGTATATATTCATATATAATATATATATATGTTGTATAAGCGTATGTGCAATTTATTAGATTTTGTCATTTATATTGACATATACATTAATTTTGTTTGAATGTACATGCTTAATTTCAATAATGTCATCAGATACTACATGCTTTTTGACACTACAAAGTTTCTTTTTGCATCTTATGCTGCAGGGTTTTCCAAGACAACAGCAGGAACTGTTATGAATGACAAAGGAAAGAAAGTTTTTACTTCAACCTTCTACACCTGAACAAGCATATGTTGATTGATGGACATTTTCTGTCCATATTCCAGAAAGTTCTCCAATATGTGACTATATTCTGCCTCTTTTCAGCTGCTCCTTTGTATGGTCTTACCAGTCCCCTGGGCAGTTGCTTTTAAAAAGATATTGAAAAATAATCTCACCTCAAGAGAATCTCTTGTTGTGCCTTTCTTAACTTTGATTGTAAACATTTTACCTTTTGGGTTTGTTTTCAATTCCTATTTATACCATAATTGCATATTCTGAAAGGTCTTGTACACATTACAAGTAATGGGGTTCTGAATAAAATTTGTAATAAAATATTGAAAACTGTACATTTATCTCTCTCTCTCTAACACACATACTGTTAAGTTCAGAAGTTGGTTCCAAGAACTGTTCTAAAGGTGGTGGTTATATTTTCTGCAATAGCAAGGTAAAGATCTCATTTCTGTAGATTTTGTCTATAGATCATTCCACAGACTGTATTCTCTGACACATTTGTTGCATATTTACAATCTCAGGCTTAGTTATAGAGAGCAGAATTGAGACCAGTGGTTTTCTACATGAATACATCTGTTTGCATACAAGTCTGTGTGTTCCCTACTGTTGTCTTAGCCCACTATGACAGATGGAGCACAAAACATGAAACTCTTATTTGATCTCTACATCAAACATATCTAGTGCAAGTGGAAAGGTGCTTTTCACAAACCCTCACAAATTCAAAATATTTGTTGTGTATTTGTGTATATATTTTTATATATATATATAGAGAGAGAGAGGAAATTCTGGTCCACAAACATGTCTTTCAGAAGTTGCTTAACCTAACCACATGTATTCTTCAGCTGAGCAGTTCCATGTTACATTCATGAATACAGTTGGCCATAGGTTTTTTATGTTTCCTGTATTCCTGAATGCATTTATATCACAGTAATTGGACTTCAAAAAACCACCTATTTCATTTGCCCTGCAAGTTGGGAATTGGGCAGTTGTATCATTTTCAAGCTCATATCAAATCAGATGTGAATGTCATGATCAAGGGGTTCATTGTGTTAAAGGGAACATATTTCTTAAAACTTTGAATCTAATGTAACACGTCTTCCACAGTTATATACATATCGCAGACATGATTTGTAGTTGCTAATCACCTTCTGGGGTTGTATTTTTTTTACTGACCTAGTTTTTCTGCCATTTTGTCCATATGAAGAAAAATTACCAAGAGCCATATTTTATGTTTGTTAGAATTTAAAAATTATTTATTTTGGGCCAAACATTACAGGTATGCAAAAACATGTCCATTTTTATGCTCAGACAGTTGCTGTAAGCCTCTACACAGGAGCTGATTTTTAAGTGTCTCATTGGTTGTGCCTTTGTCAAGGAAGCATTTATCCATCATTAAGCTAACTCTATGCGGAAGCATTCTGCAATGCAGAATGACCCTTACTAATGATAAATTTAAAAACTTGTCCCCCAAAATGCTACATTTATCTAAAGGGGATCATAGTATGCAAGGTGACGTAGTTGCTTCTATAATCAGTTAGTCTGCAAGGTAGATTAAAAAAAAATGATAGTACCCTACAGGACTACAGAATATCTTCATATATGCCCTATATTTTTAAAGAGACACTGTATGCAAGATGCTATACATTGCATAAAACTTTAAAGCAGTAACCTGCATCCTTTATGGCTTTGCAACCCAGTCACATAATGTCAAGATGTCAGTCGGCGCAGGTGCTAACCATACTATCAAAGAGCAGACTGGCATGAAGACATAAGGCTGTGAAAATATGATTGCTTCTTTGAAGGAAGTCAGGTTATTTTTAAAGAAGTTTGTAAATAACAGTCACTTTGTTATTTTAACTGAAGGTTTAGAAAATGAAGCTGATGCCTGTGATAGTTACATCTAAAAATTAGGCATGTGTGTGAAAAATCGCTCATCATCAGGTTTTGAAAGCCTGTTTGCTACTTAAGAACATTGTATTGAAAACTTGACAGAGGCATAGTAAATGTAGAGGGAGAGGTTTTTTTAAAATGTTTCTATGTGAACGTCATTTTATATCAGAATATGGTGGTCCCGCAGTCTTTTTAGTATGTTTGTGCATGCATAAGCATACATGCAAGATAGGCATGCATTGCACGAGTGTATGCATGAAAAAGAAATGGTGATCAGGTATCTTGGAAAACCTAGATACTTCTCCACCATAGATAATGAAGGAACTGGTGCACTTCTAATCTTTTTGGTAAGATCTTGTGTTGGGGCTTAGCATATGGTGTGTGGGTTTATTTTGTTGGTACCAAAGAAATCTTTCTTTCTAGCTTGCATTTGCTTATATATATATATACATTTCTCTCCATCCTTTCTCTCCAGTATAATATCAAATTCACTTTTGTGCCTCCTTTCAGTTTCATGTAAACTGAGAATTTCCAAGTGAAATTGTGTTGAAATCCTATATGCATGCATGTGAGTGTGTGTGTGTGCATATGAGCAAATAGAAGTATGAGTGTGTTTATGTACATATTACAATGCATTTGTACCTGCAAGGAATATAAATGTTTACTCTTTTCTGGTGACATGGTTGAGATCTTAGTGGCAATGTGTGACAAGAGTTTAACATTTTAAATTTTATATTGCATTATCATTCTCCTTGATATGTGTGCGTGAAAAAGAAAGTTTATGTGAAATATTTCTTTAAAGCACATAAGATTGTAGAAAATGGAGAAGTACAACATTGCAACAACTAATATCCATTCAACACATGGGAATCCCTGTTCACTGTCCTCAGATTTCTGCTTTCTTGAATGAAGATGTGAAACAAAAACTTTAATTGTAAGTCGTTTGATAACAGTACAAGTCCACAAATGATATTTTTCATATGCATGGGGTTTTCCTGAGTAACACAAAGGACTTAAGGATGTAGGTGTGTAAAATATTAACATTTCTGTTGTACTTCTGCAGCGATTTATTTGCTAAGGTTCGACTGCTAATTGAATTTACTTCTTCTAGTTGCACAGCCTATGCATCATTCAGTAATCCAACATTCCTTAACATTAAATGTGCTATCTCAATTGCTGCTTATGAATTTAAATGTTACTGTATTATATACTATTTTGTATTTTGAAGTCACTTCGATTGTCTTAAAACTTTTGCACTAAAACATTTTGTTGAAAATCAGAATGAGTGATCATTTCAATCTAATCGACCTGATTTTCAAACTGTGAACATCTTAACACCGACTCTGGAAATTTGTGAGTTTGAAATCTCTTGGAGCATGCTTTTGTGTGTGAACAGTTTGAGAAAGTGAATGTGTAGTCTACAGCACCCTCAAATCAGGTTCACAAAGCAGAATGCTTTTACATACACATCCATGCACATACAAATGCATGTCAATAGAAAAGACAGGATCAGTCCCCCATAAAATACAGTTGCCTAATGTTTCAGAATTTGGTGCCACCAGGAACTACAATGGTAGGATAATTTTCTTCAACTGATTAACAAAAAAGATGTAAGAAAATGTCAAAATTCTGATAATGAAAAATATGTGCGTCTGCTTTTAACAAATCTACAGTCCAGTGGCCTATAAATCCCCATTGCCTGAAGTTTCAAGCATCAGTTAGTGCTAGGCTTGAACCTCATTAAAAGAAGTAAGCAACAAATGGATATATACATATTTAACTGGTATTCCTTTGGGTTTAGAGGCGAGTGTTAACCACTCAGCTGTCTGCTTCCCTGTACTGAAGAAACAGATATATCCTGTGCATTTATAGCGATCACAATCACTATAAATGCACATGAACTTCTGTCCTTCAAGAATTGAAAACAGCATGCAAAAGCCAAACAGCAGTGTCATTTAATACCTTCATTGTTTTTAAGTGATAATCACCAAACACTTGAGGGTGACTGGATTTATTTTGTAATGATAAAAATCAAAGTAAACGGATTTCCTTTGACTAGCCAAAAATGAAAAATCATATATTCATAACAGAGAAATTACAGGTAGCTGGGTAAGAACACGGCCACACAAAAAAATCTAGTCTCCACTCCATAATTGGTGACCCTGCTTGCATTTGACAAATGAAATTAAAAACTATTGTTCTCTAAACGTAAATGTCAAGACCGGTAACTGTGCAGTATTGTCTGTTTCGTTCACCACAGCCCCCCACTGAAAAGCAGTAGATGTACTTGGTCACGCATGAGAATAGTTTTGCATGGAATGTTCAAAAACATGATGAGTGGAAATAAAACTATTAAGTTTTGACAATATATCCTGTGTGTTTAGAGAACAAAAATATTCTCATATCATGACACTGTTGCATGTGGAATGCCTCTGTTTTGAGATTCTTCATTCTGCTTTTTCATCAGATCCTCCAACTCTTTTGACCGCTTCTTGTCAATTATTTCCATTTCACGAATTTTCTGAAAGTAGAAATTCACTGATTGATAGCTCTGGGATGTTTATAAACTCTCTCTCTCTTCTCTAAGTTATTAAAAAAAATTGTTGTGGCTTGGAGTAGGCAGGCTATTAAAACTTTTTTTATTACTTTATTTACAATTTTCCCATTGGTATTTATTAACTTCAATGCTAATTTTCTTTTAAAACGATCAGCATGACATTCTTAACTATTACCAAGATTGAGTGTTTGTATCTGATCTTTTTCAAGACTTTTAAAGATGCAAGTTTCAAAATCATCCTTACCTGTGAGATTTCTGTCGCAATAATGTTACGATACTTTTCTCCCTGACCAAGACTTTCCATCTCGGATAGAAACCTTTGTCTTTCCTCAATTTCTTGTTGTACTGCAAACATTCTTTTTTAAGTCACAAGAATATGCAGGAGGAAAACAAAGTTATTTCCAGCATTAGTTAGCATTATTAAAGTTCTAATGAAAATTGTCCACCATCACATGTAAACCGTAAGCATAACCACTTTTCCTGTATGCCAATTATTTAAGATAAAATGCCCTAGATATATTTACATTCATTTGTAATTCTCTCTAACATAAGACATTTAGAAATGTATCAAAACCAAGAGACACCCAAATGTTTCTAGCGATGAGCACTTACACTCATCAAAACGATCAGGCTCAGGGGGAGGAGATTCCAAACGTTTCCGAACACGTTCCATTGGTATGTTTGGTACGTCTTCCCCATAAGCCATAATGTTTGCGAGCTTTTCTTTCTCCCGTGCAGACCGTGTGTCTGAAACAGCATACATGGCAGGCTATTTAGAGCAAGGCAAAACTGATTTTCTTTTCAAATGTAACATATAGAAGCCTTTCATAAAGTAAGAAATTATTACAATCTTCTCCATAAGAACTGTATAAAAATGATTTATTATTTTCAAACAAATGAAAACATTCCTTACTGTAACGTGGCGGTACATAATCTGACTTTTTGAATGCTCCTTGTGCCTCCATGGTGTCTCGGCTTCTGATGCCTCCTGAATAGTTCCTGACCACAAAGCCAACTTACTACATTACATTAGTCGTAACAAAAGACAACTCCAATTTTGTTCCATTCTTCAAAACATTTACTGCAGGAAAAATAATTTGCAAGTATGGTCTTCCAACCCTCCAAGAATTCTGCCATAAACTTAAGTCTTAAAACTTAACACTTGTGAGACTTGTTCAGTCTTCGACTTCGGATTAAGCCCTTTCACCACAGTGATCCCTTACATATGTTCCTAAGAAAATGGCATCATAAGAATGGAACTAATAATTTGCTGAACAACGCATGTTGCTTTGATTTACAGTTATTGACACTGATCATGGTTTAGTAAATAGGCTAACTGCCTTAATGGCAACTTGTACCTTCTTTATAGCTTTTCATGAAAACTGAATGGGTCTGATTGTGTAGATGTTTGTGCCTACTGTGCCAAGATACATCACCAACAAGGACCTCCAAACAGGCAATATTTATTGAAGGCCAACATATATAATGGTTACAGACACTAAAGAAGCTGGAAGTTATTTTGCAGGATTTTTGTCAGCTTCAAAGAAGCTGTTCTTACAAATTCCATGGTCTGGAAGTTTGGAAATCTCTGTCTTGGAGTGTGTAGTCAATGTATGTGGTCAAGAAGTATATAGTATATAGGAATGAAACTGATTACAGATAATGAACCATGTGTTAGATAACAATTAATAATATGAGCTCTGGCCAACTGGACAGTGTTTAAATGCCCTCCAATTGAAAACAGTTTGATTGCACTTTATAACAGGTGTTTAAATGGTTGCAGCAGCTTCTATAAGAGTATGCAAAAGCAGAATGTGAATTGTGCATGCAATCTTTTGTCCAAGGATATAGTTTGTATACTGTATTTGTCCTTTAACTTACACTAATGTTAGCACCTCACCAAAGCCTATCTCTACAGAGATAATAAGGTTAGTGTCATATTTATTGTCGTATCTATGGATACACATATAAAGTCATTAAAGGTATTTTTTCAGTTGCTATTAAACAACTTGGTCCCTAGTCATATTTAGTGATACAACATGCTCAGAAGACATTACCTTGGGTTTAAGATATTACTAGAAGTTTCCTGTTTTTTGGGTTTTGCTGGTCTGACGCTTGATGTCGGAGGTAATTGCAGTGGCAGCTGACCCCCATCTTAAATGGAAATAGCAGAAATCAGGCTAACTCTATCAATTGTATTACCATGCAAGCATTTGCACACAGGCACAAATGAACATTCATGTACTAATACATACACACATGCACATACAGACTGTTCATAAACATAAAAAGTAATCTGACTATGCAAGCATGTGGACTATGTGGTCATACCTCTGCGCACAACGCATAAAATGTGTAGATAACTATAAAAACGCAAAACACTGAGTTAAGAATTTGGCTGTTAGATTTCAGCATAAACATTTCAAAAGTGCTGGATATGTCTTTCATTGCAGATCTTTCGAGACTGAGATTAAAAATATCTCAAAATTGTCTTTAGATCCTTTAAGGATATGTATATACAGATGGATTAGTGGAAGAGGCCACCAGAAACAGAGGAGATGGAGCCAGCTCAGGGATGAAAAAACACTCCATAATGTGTTTCCAACAGGTAAGAACTCCACAAACTATAAGGCCGAAGCCAAGGCTCTATGGACAGCAGCTCAGATGGTCTGAGAAGAGAAAAGATTTACAACAAAGATATCATCTTTACTGATGCTCAGTCTTTGAAGTCCTCTCAGACAGCCAGAACAAGGAGGTGAATTCCATTATATCAGCCCATTATATCAAACCTTTGAACAGTCTTACAGTGGATTCCCTCTCAATGCAAATATCTGTGGTAACAGAGGGAGGGAGGGTGGCCCAGGAGACCTCTCCCCCAGGGTCAGCTTTACTGTGGCCAAGACAATAATCAAAGCCAAGCAAAAGTAAAGAGGGCTCCACCAGCATCCTAGCAGACAAGACCCATTTCACAGAGTATAGAGAGAAAAACGGGTGACTATCATAAAAGATTGAGAACAGGTCACTACACATATGTTCACCAATTTCCACAAGAGACAGTCCTAAGAGTATCCCTGCAGCCCACTTCCTGCAGGACTGTCCAACCCACCAGAAATTAAAAGTAGAGACATGGCCTGCCAATACACCGATAAAAAGAAAAGATCTTCAGAACCCTGCAATGTTTGCAGTGTACAGCAGACGTCAGGGCCTCTGGAGTTATTGTCTGAGTAGTTGAAGAAAAAGAAGATTCTGTTAGCACAAAATATCCAGACAACTTACATCGAGAGGAAAGAACAGTAAGCCCAAAATTACAATAATATAAGCTAACATAATGAGTACTGAGAAAGCATATTACAATGCTGTTATGATAAGTAAACTAAGATAACAAAGATAATATTGGTACCTTATAATTGGCAATCTTTTGTTGGAAAATGTTATAGCCAGGAATAATATTTATGATACAAAAGTGTTTCTAAGTATATATTTTAATGGTTTTATTTATATATATATATATATAAGCAAAGTAATTTATATTTAAATAGCAGCTGTCTGGAAAAGGCATACTCCTATACTGCCAAAATTTCTTATTGAACTTACTTCTTAAAGTCTTATCCAGCTGCCGTTGTTGAAAGTTTGTCAATTTTGACTCGCGCATCATTTCTGCAATAAAATTAATAATTGTACAAATGAGTTAAAAATCTAAATGCAAATACTACATTCACCTTCTGTTTATTCTGTATACCAACAGCTGTCGCAGTAACCTTGAGAGTCAATATCTCGTCAAATTCTCTGATGACACTGCCCTGCTCTCTCTTCTTAGCAGGCCAGTAGATACCCTTGACATAGCTTTGGATATAAATTTATTGCCTGGTGCAATGAAAATTTCTTAAAACTTAATGTAAGACCAAAGAGACTGTCTTTGATTTCCATTGGAATTTCCACCAAGTCCCATAAGTGTCATCTACGATAAGGAGGTGGAAACTGTCCCTGCTTTTAAAAACCTGGGCACCATCTTCAATAGGAGACTTTGTTGGAATTCCAACACTCAAGCTGTCATGAAGAAGGCTTAACAGCACCTCTTCCTTCTCCAGAAGCTGAAGTCTTTCTCTGTCTCCCAGCAATTTCTTCAGCTCTTTTATAGATCATACATAGACAGCATGATGTCCTTCTCGTTTATCTGTTTTTACAACAGTTTGTTGCCGAAGGACAAGAGCATCGGGTTATATCCACCTGCTTCAAAGGGATTGGGACAGCCCAGAGTGCTCTTCAGACTCTGAATAACAGGCAGACACTTCTGTAAGTGTCTGAAATCCTTTGTGATGACAGCCAAGACCTGTTGTGAGAATTTTTCCAACTCCCATTCTGTGTACCTGCATGCATGAGCAATAGACAGATGCTGTCCTTCGTTGTTTTAGCTATACGACTTCTGAATATTACTGTGTGAAAATGAATGCAGTTGTCTGAAACATGAATGCATGAGTCTGTTTGGCGGATATGGATAGGTTATGGAATTGTTTTGTGCCTTCATATCAATCGAGCTACCCCGAACTGCCCTTTGGGATGAATAAAGTGTTACCTTATCTAATAATTTATAATTATAAATGGTCCCTTGCTATTCACTTCTTTCAAATATATCCATTTGAAATAACTTGGTTCACTTGAAAAATTACACAAATTAAAGAAAATTTATTCGTCTCCTTGTTTTCTACATTAAGGAAACTGAAGCAATTAAGAGTTCTCATTTAATAAACATGAATGTATTCAAAAATGCTCACATATGTATAAAAAATAAGGTAGGGACAATTGCCGTTTACGATAAAAGAACTAACCAATTCACAGATTTCATGAGACTAATAGATATTATATATATACACACAAATATTTGATTACATGTTGTAATACTAGGTACGTATTATTCGTCGTTATAATAAAGGATCTAGTATTTTCTTTTAATCTTTAGAAACTTTTATTACCTATGACAAGAAAAATAGTATCTAATACATAGTCTCTGACCTTTGAGTAATTCATGAGTCTCTTTACTGTATTTAACCTGAGAGGTGCTCCAAAATCCTCCCTGCGCAACCGAGCTTCTAGGAGCCGCCATTTTGAAGCTTTGACGGCTGCTATGAACGTCATTTCCGATTAAAAAAAAAAAAAAAAAAGACTATGGCTCTATGACCATGACCCCTTTGGTTCTTTGACCTGACCCCGTAGCAAGGGAAGGGTCATGGGGGATGATGTCGATTTATATTGCGCAAGTATCCATTCAAAAGAATGCTCATTGCGCAGCAAAAATAGAAGAGAAGAAAAAAAATAAGACAACAAGAAAATAAACAATAATAAAGACAGAAATGGTGCTAGGTTGTTTAAGTCTGTCTTAAGTAAACAAATGAGTCTTCAGTCTTTTTTAAACGTGGTTGCTGATCGAGGTGATGGTGGAGATCGAGTGACGATGGCAGAGCATTCCACCACAGCTTAGGTGCCACGTTTTTGAAGGCCCTGGCTCCAGTGCGCTTCTTGTTTGTGTCTTTCACTGCAGGGAGACAGAAGCGTGACTGGGAGCCAGAGCGCTGGCCACGTGACCGCTGGTGATAATAATTTATGCTTCTCGCTTTAATTTGTCACTATCGGAGAAAATATAGTTACAATCATGCTCACGTTTTGTATTATACAGTCATATGGAGATACAAAGTCTGAAAAATGTTTGTGCTATGCTAGCAACGCAGCAAACATAAAGGCATTTTTCAGTAATGTTTTCTTCTCAGTCAGTCGTCCGCCTCGTCCCTTGACCGGCACCTGTCGTTGGTGGGGCGGGGGGGGGGAGCACATGGATAGACGCAGCAGCTGACAGGGCCCGCCACTCTGCACAGGATCGGCATTACCAGGGATTTATACAGCTTGTACTTGGTAGTGAACCTTATCTTACGGCTATGCCAGATCCTATCTAGCTTAGCAATTGTTGCTGTTGCTGTTGCGATCCTGATATGCGGATAGCTGGCGTGGAGTTGCCGTCCTTGGAGAGTGTGGATCCCAATAGTATTTGAAACTGCTTAAATTACCTATTCGAGCTGTACCCCGTTCATATAGATCTCTGCTTTGCCGTTGCCATTGATCATAACATTGCTCCTTTCAGCATATGCATTTACGGTGTCTGTCAATCTGTTGGTGAGGTCTTGCAGTTCTTTGTTAGTGCCTGCTAATAGATCTATGTCATCTGCAAAGCGTAGGCTGCAAATTGGTCTTCCACCAATTGAGATGGAAGTATGATGGTCGTGAAGAGCTTCGAGCATGATGTTCTCAAGAATAAATTAAACAGCACAGGTGATAGGGTACATCCTTGACGTACCCTTACTGTGGTGCGAAAGTAAGCTACTATTTGGTTGTTTAGCAGTACTGTGCTTGTTGAGCTATTATAAAGCGATTCAACGACCTGAACGAGGCCTTCTTCGATGTTGAATTTTCGCATCACATAACATAGCCTCTCGTGCCAGACTCTGTCAAATGCCTTTTTCAAGTCAATGAAACTGTGGTAAAGGTCCCGCTGATGCTGAAAAGGCTTTTCTATAAGAAGACGACAGTTGAAGTTCTGCTCAACTGTGCTTCTACGTGGTCTGAAGCCAGCCTGTTCTTCTGCTAGCAGCTCTTCTGCGGTGGCTCTGATGCGGTTCTGTATGACCTTCAGCATGACTTTGATTGGGTGACTGATAAGGCACTGTTTGCTGTTTCTTTTCTTTGCCAGGGGTATGATTAGTGACTGCATCCATTCTTTGGGTCATTTCTTTCGCTCCCAGACTTTTTGGTACAGGACAATGAGGGCCTTTGTTTCTTCCCCACCCTGCTTGAGCAGCTCAGCTGGTACATTATCAACGCCTGGCGACTTTCCTTCTTTCAAACTATGTACAGCTCATTCGACTTCTTCCCGTAGGTCTGCAGGTTCACGGTCTCTAACCTGGTTGTTTTGGAGGATGTTGGCGTCGGTCTTCAGCTGGAAGTTGTACAGGTCCTTGCAGTACTCAGTCCATCGGTTGAGTACAGCAATGCCTTCTGTGAGAAGGTGACCATTGCTGTCTTCGATGACTGAGGTCTTCTGCTGATCTGTCTTATTGAGGGTCTTTAGAAGTTGATAGGCCTTTTTGCTGTCACCTCGTGCCGATCGTCTATGTACCTGCACTGATTCTCGATCCAATTCTCCCTAGCTGCCTTCATCCCTTTCTTGATGGCACAGTTCACTTCTTTGCATTTGGTGGCTGCTTCTGGTTTGTTTTTCCTTTCTCTCTTCAAGGCCCTTCGGGGGGCGTTTGAGAGTCGCTTCGCTTTCAGCTTCAGCTTCACGTTCGTCAGAACAAGGTCATAGTAGCTACCTATGTCAGCACCTGGGTACGTCCTTTTCCTGGCCTTGTTGATGCTGGATTTGAAGCGTCTCGGCAGTAGAATATAGTCGATCTGATTGTGGACCGATCCATCTGGTGAGTGCCACGTGGCCGTCCTTGATTTCTTATGGGGATGTAAGGTGTTGGGTAAGGTGAGTCTCTGACTCTCTTCATACTCTAGGAGTCTGATGCCCCTTCACCAAGGCAAAAGTTCCCCACCGTTCCTGCCCATTGCTGGTCTGGACCAACCTTGGCGTTCCAGTCTCCGAGCACAAGGATGTCCTTTTTTTTTTGGACTGCCTTCACAACCTTGTCTAGTTGTTGGTAGAATTCTTCCACTTCGTTGTCTCTATACGTGGAAGTTGGAGCGTATACTTGGACAATGGTGACATTGTGGGGCTTAGCTGACACACGTATGGAGATCAGCCGGCTGGATAGTGGTGTACAGCTTATGACGGCTCCGGCCACCTTCCTGTGCACGAGGAAGCCCACGCCATACTCATGCCTGGCGTCTTCCTCACTGTACCACAGTTTGTGGCCGTCGTCCGTTGTCATTTCACTAAATCCTGTCCATCTGACCTCTGCCAGTCCCACAATGTCCCACTGGTACCGTTCTAGCTTGTGGGTGAGTTGTTGCAGTTTGCCTCACTAGTCTAATGTGCGTACTTTCCACGTGCCAATGGATGTTCAGCATCACTGTAAACATGTGAAAGTGCGTTGCGCTATACAAAACAACATTATTAATCTGCAAGGACAGTTGCAGGGCAATTAGGCCACAACGATGTGGGTGTGCGTAGGTGTGAAAGAGAGAGACAGACCTCTTTATGTACAAGAGTGGCAGTCTGTAAGATAGTCAAAACTTGGGGGGGGGCAGTTTGCATCATGCCTGCATCGCTCTCAGAGTGAAAATCCATTTTTAACTGGTAGACTACTTAAATAACAAGTAATTTTAGAGACCAGAAAGACGAAATAAATGTACAAAGGAAATAATTATTTACTCATATTTAAAGTCGTGCATACGTCAAGTCACGAAGTTTACTGTTTATTGTATTCTGTTAAAGAGAAAGGATTTAAAAGTTGGGTGCACCAGGTACTTAGTCTCCTATACTGCTTGTGGCTCCGACAGTCACCAGTCCTATTTGTGGCTGCGACATCTGTACATGTTCGTTCGAAAGTGTTGACTCTATCGTGTTATTTCTTCCTCAAGCTTATTACGTTTATAAGTGATTGTTTCCCTTTTTCCCTCCCCCCACCCAACTTTTTTAAAACTGATATATCCATGGTTTTCCACGAACAAAGTATTTTGAAACGTTTTTTAAATTTTGTTTCTCCCGATTTTTGTTTGTGTTTGCTTGTTCGCTCATTTTGTTATTTAATTGTTATACTGTTTTTCTGTCTAAAGCAGATTTAAGTGTTAATTACCTTTTCGGTACCAAATGATGGATTTTATCTTGTACACTGGACTATAACGACTGAAAGAGCTATCTTCGGCACCCTAAAGAATAAGAATTCCTAAATGAAGAGACTTTGAAACCGATACTCAGTCTGTCAGCCCCTTCTCCACCTGTCATCCAACCAGCCCCGCGGACTGGCGATAGGTGGTTCTGGCCACGTTTCCGGCTCACCGCCTCCGGCTCCGGGTATAAGAACGGGGACCCGCTGCAGGCGGGTGCTCGCTCGCTCAACCTTCGTACACTAACGGTGTCCATAAAGTTCCGGGGAAAAAAATTAAACTAGATGGCATCTTCTTGCATGACAGAGGTAAGATGTACGTAAGTAACTCGTTTGTCGCTTTCTCGCAAATTCTGTACCTTCTTTGTGGTGCTGGTGTGTTTAGGGGGAGGGGGAGGTTGCGCACACTTTTAAATATGATAGTGATCCGTGGAAATTTCTTGGTAATTTTTTGGTACTTTATAACTACCTAAGTGACCAGTGTTTTGTTGTGAATACCTTTATTCTGTCTATTCATTTGACTGGCTTGGCGTAAAACATGTTTAATCCTCACCCATCAATCCCTTATTCACTCCCCCCCCCCCAAGAAAAAATGCGAATGGCTTTAATTTTCAGATACTCGACTTCTCTTGAGATTTGCTGCATGGCTAACTATTTGACTTTCACCTTTCTCTACCCTTTCTTTGGTAGCCCGCGACTTAGCAAAAAGGCCTTTGTGGTGATCTTTGGCACCTGCCATGGCCATCCAGGTCATTAAGTCCCTTACCTTACCTCTCCTTTACCTCCGACAGGATAACTAACACAGAACACTCAAAGAAAGTACAACATATAATCACTGCGTAAGGGCCTGTGCTGAGCTGAACTTCCACCTTTCAGGTCCATTAGCTTGGATTGGGTTGGGTTTTTTTTTTTTTAAGAACTGTTGGCTTCAATTTGCAAGTTTAATAATTTGCCGCTTTCTGCAACTAATCGACTATAAAATGTAAAAGCGTGTCTTCAGTTGAATTAAAAAGATTCAAGCAACTCACGTTATTACGTATGTTTTGTCTTAAGACCAACCTATTGTAGTGGTACCAAAGAGCTGTGACAGAAGGCTGCAGCCAAACTAAATTCTAACAGAATTGTCACCTTACTCTTCTCTCTCATCATCAGAGATGCAGTGACGGATTTTAACAGTTGTTATAAGTAGATGATTACAAACACATGTTTTGGTTTTCACGAATTGATTGATTGGCAGTGTTTATGGAAGCTTCCCTTCTGCACCTCAGGGACACTGAAAGATGTATTTTACTCATTCAGCAGCGGAAGTGACAATAAAAATACAGAAGAACGAAAGAACAAACTAACGGCGCATACAAATGTTTTTGTTAGAGCCTTGTGTATTTAATGAATCCATCCTGCATTTCTGCAGAAAATCTTACATCTGCACTCCACCGGAAATTAAAGACAAACAAGCCGCGCATGCGCAATAAGAGGGTCGCAAAAGGTCAAGACTCAGGGCGAGTATTCATGTTGAACATGCAGTGACCTGCCGGTAGAGTCGATAAAAACAATTATAGGGTAGTCACCCTGGCACTTCAACCACTGATTTTATTTAGTTTTATCCCCTAAGACATAAAGAAATGGACGCATGAAATGAATGAAGCGGATGCCTTTCTCCCGGTTTTCACAGACATTAATTTTTGAAGGGCCATTAATGCGAATACTATACTGTATATGCTTTGCGCAGTTCGGTAAGTACAGACTTCAGGAGTGACAGAAAGTATAGGTACGTGTGTTCGAAAAACACTTTCTGTAAGTCATTTATAATATAGTCTGGAGGGTTGGGTAGCAGTAGCCACAGGTGTACCAGTTTTGACAAGATTAATGACTTAAGTATTGCTACTCTCCCTAATGGAGTTAACTGTCTCTTTAACCATATTTTATACAGCATTCTAATTTCAGCAAGCTTGCTATCGTAGTTTAACTTTATACAATCTTTTAAATTATTTGTAAACCAAAGGCCCAGAATTTTAAATTTTTCTGGATTCCACTGCATCTGTAAGTGTGGTAAGAATTTAACTGGTGAATTTCTTTTGCTCCCCAGCCATATTGCACTTGATTTTTCCGTGTTTAATACTAATCCAGATATCTTTCCAAACATGTCTAATGTGCGCATAGATTCTTCAAAGGACAGTCTGTCATCTTCCAAGGTTAGTTCTGTATCATCTGCATACTGTACAATTTTACTTTCAGAGTTGTGGGTTGTCGATACATTATACATTGACAGAGCGGCAGCGCAAGAAAACATAATATCAAGATAAACAAATTGAAATAAATACTGAGTTTCAACTATGAACATTTCGCTTCTAGGACAGACGTAGAAACAGGATATGCTTATGGTTGAGGTAAACGGTGACAGCAAGAACTGCTATCGTTGGGTGTTCTTGTCGGACACCACAGGGAAATGTCCTTTATTATTCGTCAGAAATGTGAGAAATATATAAAGACCGGAAGGAAGATAACGAACACGTCTTTCTTCGCGCAGCCATGATTAATCAAACACTGGGGATGGTGTCAGCGACCTCCTGGGTGCTTGTTAAGCCGAGGGTCGGAATAAGATGAATGGTCATCAGCCGTAAAAATGAGTTTTTATATCCGATAGAAAAATGACCAGAAACTGCTACAAAAATGCTATAAATTCTTTGTAAGCAGTCAATTTCTTTTAAAATGAAGTGCATATGCTTATTATTTTGTGTCGTGAACTGGACAGAAGATGCAGGTTGTGAATGAAAATTAAAGGGTGAACAAAATTAAGTGAACCAGAAAAACAAGTCGAAATACAAACAACGTGATCATGATTCACATCTGAGCTGTCTTTGTTTTTTTTACTGTCATTCTCCGCTGAAGACCCGAGTGTTTTGGGGGCCACAAATCAACTAGGAAATTGAGTCTCTCATTAGTCTTTTCGTAGACTTTCCTTCAATGTCTATGGCTTTTTTCAATGCAAAATAAAGGGGTTAAGTATCGCATGCTGACCTGAGAGTTCCCTCTGCCCCGGCCAGCGCGGGTGAAGGGTTTCTTCGGAACAGGCGTATACATCGCTAGTAAATCAAATTCACGTTAACTGTTCATCCACACAACAAACTGACCAAAAACCTTTTTTACGGAATTGCTCTCTGTTGGTAGAAAGACGATTAATAAAAATGTAACCAATATGAAGGCGGTTTTTCCATTATTTTGAACAGTATGTTACCGTTCACCGTGGTAAATCCACATGGCATAAAAATATCCCCACATCATTTGAGTTGGCATCTTTTTTCCAGTGGTCTTCCTAGACCCAGCTGCTTACTTAATTTACTTTTGTTCTTCTTATTGATGATGCATAAATGTTCCCGAAGTGGTTGTCGGTCGATTCGACTAGGGTCAGTTCGACTAACGGTCTTTTCGACTAGGGTCGTTTCGACTAGGGTCAGTTCAACTAAGGTCGGTTCGACTAAGTCGTTTCGTCTAACGGTCGTTTCGACTAGGGTCGTTTCGACTAAGGTCAGTTCGACTAAGGTCGCTTCGACTAAGTCGTTTCGTCTAACGGTCGAGTCGTCTATAGGACCCTAGTTGAATCGACCGGTTACCCCCGGGGTAGCTAATTTCCGTGGCTTGTATTATGTTTTGCAAGTCCGCTGTCAGGGCCCAAGTATCAGAAGGAGGTAACTAGCAAACACATTAAGTAGATATAGGTGTGGAGAAACAATGCTGTCATGCCAGACGGTTGTTGGTTTGACAGTACTTCTGAGCCTAACTGAACAAAAGAGCATTGACATTTTTGTTATTATAAAAATAATCTGTACGTTTGAGAATCATGGGTATCTGTGTGGGGTTATGCTGAGCTCAGTCGGAACATTTTAAAAGTTACATATCAGTGGGCAATTATGCACAGTTTCTATGCAAGATGGAGTATAAAATTGATATCTGCGTGTGACTGTGTTCAGGCTGCGTGGTAAGTAGTTTAAGATAAATTTCTGTGCGGAGTTGTGCTGAGATTGTTTTAAGTAGATGGATGTGAAAAGTTGGGCACACATCAGGTCCAAGATATGCATCCATTAGTCTTCTGTTAATTGCGGATAGCCAAGTGGTTAAAGAATTGGCCTCCGAAGCCGAGGCTTCGATTCCCTTATGGCGCAGGAACTTTCCCCCCAGCAGAACCACCTGTGAGATGAGTACCTAACTCCTTAAAAGATTGAAGAATGAAAGAGAAGATGGGTATCACTCTCACAAAAATATGACCTCGAGATAAAAGTGTGGTCATTACCCAGAGACCATCTTAAATCCCATTTTTCAACCTTTCTTGCTGTATCTGCATACTCTAAGTTCTAACCTGTACTTTTAGACTGCTTTGTAGTTTAACTGTAAGGACTGCATGTAAAACAGGTTTAAAAAGAAAGAAATTACACCACAAATAATTACAGTCTTCGTATAAATGTTTATTTCAAATCGTAGAAAGTAATAAAAGTGCAGTTCAGATTTAAAAAAAATTATAAGTAAATAAAAACTACGAAAATCAAAGCCCAATTTTTTTAAGATTCACAAAAAAACGTTGCCAGCAACCGTCAATGAAGACACATTGTATATTCAAAGTCTATGGAAGACCTTTCAAATGAGTAAAGGGAATGGGAGGAGAAAAAAGAAGATAAAGGGGTATCGACCAATCTGTCTGTCTGAACTAAGGTTCCTCATCTGTTTTCTGCAAGCTTGGTTCATTAAACGTTTGAAAGAGATGGAGTAACTATCTTCTGACCTACCTGTGCGTGTGCTATTAATTTCTGGTTTAATGACTCCAGATTATGGCATGAAAGAGTAACGGTCTGCTGGCATTGCTTTGTGAATACAGAAAATAAAGGTTTGCGGCGGGGGTCTTGGTTATTTCAACGGGTGGGAACTAATTGCTGTAGGTACTATAGAAGACCGTGCTGCAAGGAATGTCCTTGGACTCATACAGAGAAATGGAGATTGTGAGCATCAGCAGGTGTGAAGAAAGCTGACTAACGACCAGCAGGTGATGTGAAGGAAGCTATAGATAATGACTAGTTGAAAAAGAATGGATCGATTAAAAAGAAAAGAGAAGACAGGAGAAGAAAAAGTGTATTGTATTCAGTACGCGCATACATTTGTGCGTGCCTCTTTGTGTGTGCATGTGTGTGATGGTGTGTGTGTGTGTGCGAGTGTGTGTGTGTGATGGTGTGTGTGTGCGAGTATGTGTGTGTGTGATGGTGTGTGTGTTTGTCTATGTGATGGTGTGTGTGTGTGTGTGTGTGTTTGTGACGGTGTATGTGTTTGTAAAATATAGAGAAAGCGTGCATAACTCTAACAAGGGAAAGTCACAACTAAATAAAACATTTTCAGCATAGCTACGCTATAAAACCTGCGGTGTCTGTTGTCGTTAATTTTCAAAAAAGAAAAAAGTTAGGGTGGAGACAAGTAATTACATTAAAATCCCCTTGGGCCAAGCACAGACAGGAAGAATGAAGGACAAATATAACTACTGTTCAAAGAAAGAGACCACTGTTGACTTTTGAACGAACACCACAAAAAGAAAAACGTGGGCAGCAAATTTTTAACTCAGCTCTGTGCAAGCCTGGACTTTTTTCTCGATTGACTGATTTTCCTCTTGAAGTCCTGACTGGCGACACGCAATTTAAGCGGTTTCTTCAAAAAGATCAGGCTGATGGAAAATTTCGGATTTTTTGTGTGCTTCTGTGTCTGGCATGGTTATGTCTTTCTTAATTTATCTATCTGTCTGTCTAGCTTTTTGTAGCGTCACTCTCTCACTCTCTCTTTCGCTCGCTCTCTGTGCCATCCAACGGGCGAGTTTTTGGAGCAAGTGCTCACGATGCGTACCTTTGAACATTGTTTAGAAAGAGGTTTTAGTCTGATTGCCGATACAAAATGCAGAGAATTCTATCTATCTATCTATCTATCTATCTATCTATCTATCTATCTATCTATCTATCTATCTATCTATCTATCTATCTATCTATCTATCTATCTATCTCACTTACTCTCTTCTCACTCACACACAGACGCACGCACGCACACATTCTCTCTTTCAAACAAACAAACACACGCACACAGACATACACACACACACTCTTGCTGAACATCAGATAAAGAGAGAGAGAGTATGTGTGTCAGTGTGCGTGTGTTTGTTTGAAAGAGAGAATGTGTGCGTGCGTGCAATTTGTAATTTTTCCTCATGATCTTTGTTTTTTTTATGTCATGTTATTGTTCTAGTCTTGTAGCTTAACATGTTGCTCCCTCTTTGGGGGGAAGGCTAGATGTTGCAAAACAAACCAGTCTTATTTTTTCATGCTTATTTTATCACTCTCATCTAATAAAAGACGTCAAGATGATTTTCAACCATTGTCATTTACAAACATTGTCATTTATTGTCATAATTTCTCTCCCCCACCCTCCTCTCTCTCTCCTTTCGGCAGTCCAGTGGCAACGGTTAGCGCGTGTCACCAATACAGTGAGGATGGGCTGTCCTGGATTCACATCTCCTCTTGGGCAGGTTGTTCATTCTCTGTATGTGGCATCTATTTACAGGGCTGTCTGTTTTGCCATAATAGAATCTTAGTTGCTGTCTCGGAGTTAAACATTATTTACCCTCACCTCGTCTTTCTGCACTGCATAGGAAGCAGCCATATACTGCTCAAAATTAACGTTGACCTGTTAAGGCCAGCTTCTGTTCATGATGTTCATTGTCCTGCTGTACTTTAACGCCTAACCGTTCAGTTGAAGATTTAAAGGGACTCTTCAAACAGTAAAGGAAAGAGATATTGAACCTTGATGCACATCTTTCAGTATTGAAGAAAACAGTTAAAAATTATTTGGAAGTTTATATCAACAAAAGTTAGAGAAAATTACAGAACTTTTTGTCTCCATTACTAGCTTTTAATTCTTTAAAATCTCAAAAATTACCTTACAGCTATTCCAATACCTTGATATACTTACAAAACAACTTCCCTTGTGTTAATTAAAACAGTTTCTGAATAAATTTCATTGTTTGTTTATATCTTCAACTCAAGCTTACAGCTAAAAACCTTATCTTCCATAATGTACAGCAACCAAACACTTTACATTTCACCAGCTGAAAACTGCAAATAAAAAAGACACCTCATAAATTTGTCAATTTTATCTGCTTAATTAGTCTGTTTTTCAGAAGGTATTACTGTAAGGCTGTATCTCTGTAAACCTGATGGTGTGTTATAAGCTGTCTATTCACACTGTATGTTAGATGTTTATGCTAAATATTTTCACCAAGCATAGTTGGTTTTGTGTGAAAATAATGTCTAATGATCCTATACTGTTGTGCATACAATATTTTATATTGCACTTTGCTGGGTTTTTCTTCCTGTTTCGGCTAAACGTCCAAATCCCTTGGGTTTATAGCGAACCAAGAAAACAGGGGAAAAAAATTTCTGACCAAAGAGCCAGTGGTCTATTTGTGGTTATTAAGGATTGCCATTTCAATTTCTTTCTCCCTCCATCACTCCCTCCAGACAGGACTATGCAACCCCACCGCGTTTCGATCGTCAGGAAATAATACTTCCTTGGCATTGAAGGCGAAATCCTCTTGGGGCCATATATCATTTCAGGGAGTTATCCAACATCTAGACTTGAGATCTTCTAATGACTTGGCCAGCCCTTGGTTCAAAGTCGACTGTTCACAAAACTTCATAATTGCACCTTTCAAAGACTGTTCCAGGCTTTACACTTGTTACGGTTATTTCCAACAATGACGGCGGCCTCTGCGAAAGATGTCACGTGACTGATTACCTGCCGTCAACGTCGTGGACTGATAATTACGGGTTTTATATCTTACGCCATAAAATGTGAACCAAGATTTTCACCACAAGCTCCCGTCAAGTGAAGCTAGCTTTTGTGACAATCTATTACTGAACATAAATTCTTCTCTGTGTTAGTTGAAAAATATTATTATGCAAAAGTTGTTTTGAGAACAGCTCAACAAGCAAAGTAGATTAGATTCATTTGAGGAGAAAATCACAATGATGTTACAAATAAGATATAAGTATATATATATATATATACAATGTAACCCAAACATCGTTCCGTAAAGAGCAACAGACTCTTTCTGAAAGCCAATAAAGTGTTGAGGAAACAAGCTGCAGAAATTTCCTTTGCAATTTGTGCTGAGAGAAAAAAAAACTTCATTGCTAGCACTGCACAGGTTCAACCAAGTAAAATAAAAAATAATGGTCAATGTTATAGAAAGGCTTTCTTCCCTCCCTGTCTCCCCACAGTTCTCTTGCCCTGACGTCTCACAAGGTTCTGTATTGGGACCAGTTTTGACACGCAACCATTGTCTGATGTCCTCGCCAGACACTACTGCGACTTTCACAAACACACCACCGACATTGTATTGTCTCATGGGGTCAATCCTGATAAGTCTTCGTCCGTTAAACTGCACGTTCAGTCCTGGAGGAATGGCGACAAGCACTTGCTTAACGCTGATGACACAAAGCTAATGCCCATGAACTCTGCCACTAGCACTGAACGCAACTCTGTGATCATAGTCGCCACTATTACTAAACCTCACTTGCGTGTCCTCTCGCGGGTGAGTGCCTTTCTCGTTTACAAAGAGGGCAGTATGACTCGTCTACAAAACAAGTAGTCGCCGACACGTGAGGTTCACTGACCTTCTGTACTGTCAAGCAAAGTACCCTCAAATCTTTTAGTGAATGGAGTTTCAGTACTGATTTCTACCACCGTCTGGAAAATGCTCCCACCGGATTTGAGTATCATCATCACGTTAAAATAATTCAGATGTAGACTCAAAATTCGCGCCAGTAGCGTCCACTATTTTTGGTGAGCGAGATGGTCAAGCGTTATTTTGCTCTGTGAGTGGGTTATAAACAAAGTGTGACAGCCCAGAGAGTCCAAATGAGATTTGCGTTCTACAAATGTTATTACTGCTGTTATTATTACTTTTTTGATATATGTATATAATGTGCATGTACTGTATTTTTCATATGTGAGTTTTCTGTGCGTGTGTTATGTGTATGCGTTTTTATGTAAGTGTTTGGGGGTGAAAAAGAAAGCTAGAGAGATGGAGAGACATATATAATTTCATATTATTAAAAATTAGTATTGACAAATCCTATCAAAGCAGCATGAACCGACAGAGAGAGAGCGGATTGCCTCTAGTGAGACGAGAGCCAGCCGGTAAAAACCTGCGCTGGAAAGCCCGGCAAAGGGAAAAATGGGTAGTGGCATGTTAGGGGGAAGATTATTGTCGGTCCTGTGTACCTTGGGAAAGGGGAAATCTGGACGCCGGCACCTTTTGATTGGCCACCCACTCTTTCCTACTCTACCTCCACCCTAGCCAAAGACAAAAAGTTCCACTGCCTTGTGGGTACTCCTGAGACAAAGAAAGGCTAAGGGAGTAAACCACAACAGCAAGTCGTGATGCTAGCACAGTATCAGTGGGAGAAGGCTTTCCAATACGTGCCAGCTACGTGCTTGCGAACCAGGGCGACACATCTCATGAAAGGGAGCCAATGATATAAGCAACCTATAAAGGACTATAGATTAACGAAACGTGAAGTATCAGTCGATCCCCGGATCAAGCTCCAGGTAGGGGACTGCGAAAGGTGTGCTACTGCAGCCCAGCCGTCTAGAAAGCAGCTAGAGAGATGAAAGAAATAAGATAAACTGGTACGTAGAACGTCCACACATTTTACAAATGTAGCGTGATAAAAGAACTCACCTATGAGCTAGAACGGTGCCAGTGGGACATTGTGGGATTGGAAGAGGTTAGATTTGCAGGAGAAAGCAGCGGACGAAAGCAACAGGCTCTGATACAACGGGTAGAAAACTAAACTAAAGCATGACATGTGCTTCTTTGTACGTAAAGAGGTGGTCAGAGACGTCATCAACTGTACACCCATTTTCGGCACGCTGATCTTTATCCGCTTCTCTTCTAGGCCTCACACTGTCACCATTATCCAAGATTATGCTTCAACTTCCACGCGCGAAGACAGCAAAGTTGGTGAGTTTTACGAGCAGCTGAAATGGTCGTAAAGACAGTATCGAAAAAGGAGGTCCTCCTTGTGACTAGGTGACCGTATCTCCAGATTGGTCCAGACGCCTACTGGCAATGGACCAAAATGGTAGGTAAATTTGGGCTAGGTAAAACCAACTCTAGGAACCTAAAACTCTGCGAACTTGCACAAAACCACCAACTCGCCTAATACAGCAGTCAGCATCGTCCATCCCATAAAAATTCAGGACTGTAAATTGGCACTCTCCAAATGATTTGGTCCAAAACCAGATCGATTTCATCCTTCTGCCAAGGCGTTTTAAATCCAGTATCAACACGGCCAAAAACAAAATGTATCCAGGAGCTGACATATGCAGCGATCTTAACGAGCCTGAAGTTGAAAATTAAGATAAAACGCGCTCAACCAGTCTCCAAATTCACTTTGACTGTAAGACCCAAACACTGTGGAGTTCTTCAAGGCCCCAAATTAGAGGTAAATTCACCACACTGAACAAAGGTGCGTGAAGAAAGAGGAAAATTCAACCTCAAACAGCTTCCAAAATACAAAGCTGTTAACTGTGACATTAGGAAGGGAATGAAGGCAACTAAAGAAAACATATTTTATTACAAAATGTCCTATACGATGAGACCTCTGACCTAACTTCTGTTGTGTTTTCAGACTTCCTATCTCCCGAGACAAATCGCTTATATTTTTAGACCCCTTTGTTAAAGAAACATTTTCTGTACGTGATTTGAAGCTCTCATACGTGATTTTTACGTGATTTCACTTTTCTACGTGATAGGAACCACAAGAATATACGCATACAAACACTAGATTTACCTTTCATAGCGTAATCTTTTATCATAACCTTTGATCTTTAGGAATTGTATAAAAAAAATACAAGACTTTGAAGATAGAATCCATGTCGGTGAACTTATTGATAATTTCTCGTGATATCATGGCATCAGTGTTCCAGATTTCATAAACATTCTGCTGCTTGTTACTGCTCATATATTTTCAGATAAATAACCAGAATAGTTATGGTGCGGAATTTATCTCCTCTGCACTTAGAAGATATTTCCTGATCTTTGTAAAATGTGCGCCTCATTGCTGGCGATTTGGAAAAGATTCAGTGCTTATTGCAACGGTCAGGAACATTGGTAGAGATCAAAAATCACAACTGAAAGGCAAATTGTCCCTCAAAGAGCAGTTCTCTATTACTCCAGAAATATTCACTCTTTGTCACGCGTAACAATGTGCCAGAAATCAGAACGAATCAGTAATCACTGCGGCCAACAATGGTCCAGTGGAGAAGAAAGTCTTTATCAACTTTTTTCTTGCCATAGCATTTACTTAAGTAGCAATGGCAGCAAACTGAGTTTCTTTCGGGATAAAATCTTGGTGCAGAAAAGATTTACGATGTTATGAAACACATCAAAGCTCGAGAGACATCACCTTTTTTAAAAGGCGTGCTTTGCTGTTGCGACGCTGTTCTGTAACTAAGGAAACTCTGAAACTTTAGTTGCTAAGGAAACAAAAGTCATTTTTTGTGGTTTTGAAATGTTAATTTGTGGAATATGCGTCAATGAGTCGCGCGCGTGCGTCCACAAACACACACACGCACGCACGCACGCTGCATACCAGCTACTCTGCCTGTTTTTCTATCAGATATTACTGTTGCTTAATTTTATGTCTTCTGTTGATTATAAATTCTTGTTCTTTGTGAAAAGTGGATGGTTCTGGTGTAACAGGAACAGCAGGTGCTGTCGCTGGCTTCAAACGCGCGAAAGAGGTCCAGAGCGCTCCTGTTCTCTCTAAAAGCGCGGAGTCAAAGGAAGTTAAAGATCAACACAGTTCGAGGAACAGAGCCAGCGATCCAAGCTTTAAACCTGTTCACGTGGCTACACAGCAGATATTTGTCCAAGTTCGGTAGCCCTCGACCGTCTTCCTCTTAACCCCTTCCACCGGATTCCTTTCATGCGACTCTCGCGTTAGCGCACTTACAGACCAACATAAAGTCCGTGAGAGTATTTATCAGGTCCATTCATGGCTTTTTCATCAACTCTATCACTTTTTGTATCCACAATGCTTAGTGTCGGCTGAACAATATAAGCGGCATACAGAGGAAAACTGTCAGCTGATAAGCATGATATGTGAACTATCTTTTTGGTTTAGTCAGCTCCTGTTGGTGATGATGCTGCTCGTATTGTTTCGCTGATCGTTGATGACAGACTGTCAATAGTGTTAGGGGCACCTGTTTCACTCAGACTCATTCATACCAGGTTGGGGTTGATTGATCAGTAGTCTTCAGTTAATGGCTTGCTGACTGGATTGAAAAATAGTTCCGATGTCGCGACAAGTGAACCTAGCGAAACACTGTGCCTCAGATTAGAAACTTCAAAGTCTTTTGTGTCTCATTATTGTGGACTCCAGTGCCAGCGACAGTAGCACAGACCAGCATCTAACAGCTCACTAAACTTCGTGATGGATGAGTTGTCTTCAGCAAACAGACTGGTGACTGATGGATACTGCAGGCACGCACATGCGCATGCACACACGCAAACACACACGTGCGTGCGCTTACACATGTCGCTACAGTGACTACACGTCCTATTTGTCCGGCACTAGGCCTTAACTTTTCGCTGGACTGGGCTTGGGAATGTAGTATTAGAAAAAGTCCATGGTACTGCTGAGCTGGAAAAGTACCTTTTGTAACATTTGTGATTAATTGCGCTATGGAGCAGTCAGTGTGAGAGTGCAAGATTAGACTACCCATGATCCAACTTAAGGTCATCTATCTTTCTCTGTGCAAGTAGGTTTGAATGCTCAAATATCTCGGGAAAGAAAGCCCGTTGAAATTTGCTCAGATCTGGGTAAGTCCTAAAGACTTGTCATAAACTAAAGTCGATCCTTTCAAAAGTATTCTTTTGCATCCATAGTGGTCTTTAAGTTGCACGAAGACAGGTAAGAAAAGTAGCGACAAGTAGACAAACGGATGAACTTGTGACAGGTGAGCGAATGAAATAGAAATCATAAGTTCTATCCAAGACCAGTTATACCAGGGTAGCAAGACTCTAACACCTAGACAACCGCAAAAAAAATAATAATAATAAAATCACTCACACGACCTACAGTTGCTCAAACAGTGTGAAGGAGCAGATTTATATTCATCCTGGCTGACGGTTGCATCCAGGAATCTGACGAAAATCTCTTGAACCATTGTTGATCTCGTATAATTTTTTTAGCTTCAGCTTTGAGAACTTTTGTTCTCCACTGGTAATAGAAATTGGCAGGGTGAGTAAGAGTCTCAATAGCCTCAGATTTTCCTTCTCTGGGCCCTTGCCACAGTCCTTTTCCTCAGTGCTTGCTCCCTAAGGGTGGTAGTTATGAAGTTGAAGTAAGTCGTTTCCTAAGGCCAAATCGGGAACTCAAGGAAAAGCGTCTTCTTTCCGAAGTCATTAGACGGTGTCCAGACCCCTCGGATCTAAAGAAGCAAATTCTCTTCTCTGCCATGTAGATCCATTGCACAAGAACATACAAACAATTGTACTGACAGGACGGAAAGTCAGACTTAAACAACTTTATCTTACTTAAAGCAGTTTTAGTTTTAACAATTCTAAAATTGTGGTGTGTACTTTAAAATGATTATCTAAATAGATTTAAGACCTAAAAGTGTTTAAAATTGGAAATGTATTGTGCAACTGGCCCCATAACTACAGCCCCAAGGGACTGACTGGCTTGCCTAATTGTAGAAAAAAGGCCTGCTATAAGGTGTTTTCTGATGTAAAAATGTCAGGGCGGACAACCTGTTCCTGTCTCCTCAGCAGTGTAATATTTTATAGCACCTGAAGTCTCTGTTCAAGCTACTTTTGTAACTTGCTTTAGAACATCAGTACCTGTAGTGGTAGATTTTTATACCCCTGCGGAGCCAATTAAGCTTCTGCGAAATCCTTGAATGGGGAAATATTATAGTTAGAGGCTCTCCCAGAGTCCCACATGAAAGTAAGTTAAACGACTCTTAGTGCTGTGATTGATTTGTCAGTAAAAATGGAGTTGTTTTTAAATTTACTTAAAGTTTGTAAAATCACACATGGAATCGACGTTGCAGCGTGTATGGCCCCATGTAGGAACTGTGTTAAAGCTAATACTATGTTAAACAGACGAATCAGTGCATGTTGTAGTGAGTGGAGACATTTTTCCTTTCTACCCGACAGTCGACCCATATTTGACCATGCTTGAATTTTGCGAACAGAATTAGTTTGAAAATCATTTCAAGCCTTTTATTTGAAAATAGTTTATCACTCAAGAAACCTGGAAATGAGAGAAGTTGGCATAAAAAATGTTTGAAAGAAAAACCCAGCTGATGAACTACGCGTAATCTGAGCAAGAAAGAAGACAAAAGCTGAAGAATTAATTTTTTTCATAAAGGTCTTATTTCTTATAAATGTCACGTGGTGAGTTCGAGGTGAGGTCTAGCCTGTGGCAGTTATTTATAAACATATGAACACTTGATCTCAGCGCTCCTGCGAGGTGGCCATGATTCGTTTACATGACATTATGAGTGGAAACGGTTGTGTGGTGGTTCCAGCAAGTTCTCTGGTTACGATCTATTCAATGGAAATTATACTCCAGTTCACTGAAATTTTGCTCTGCACCCCTCCCACCCCACCTCACCCCCACCCTTTGCAAGCCTGTTTGTAGCGTGTCGCCTGTTATTCAATTTGTTGTTATAAATAGCTCTGGTTGTTATTGTACTTCTCTCTCGTGCTTTCTTCACTTCTCTCAGTCTTATTAACTGTCTCTGCAGACTGGTACAGACAACCAGTCATCTCTGTCCCCGGAACTATGTGTCTCCACGGTATCTATTCCCACCACTGAGATGCATCTGCCGTCCAACCTGCCACCGCTGATTGAGACGGATCCGTTAGTGGCCTACCTCTACATCGCCATCATGTGTACAGCCCTCATGGTGAAAACACCGTGTTCTCTGTCTCTATCTGTCTCTGTCTCTCTTTCTGTCTCTCTCTTTCTCTCAGTCGCTTATAAAAACGAAATGTCAAATTTAAAACGTCCACAGAAACATATATATATATATATAAGATTTTATTATCATAACTAATGCTTACAAGTAGCTTCCTTTTGTTATTAATATTCTCCCCTCTTGATGATGCTTGTCACAATCTCATAAGTAAAGCATTGGGTAGCGAGATGTGTGTGTGTGTGTGTGTGTGTGTGTGTGTGTGTGTGTGTGTGTGTGTGTGTGAGCCACATTATATTTGTATAATTGTTATGCCACTTACCAATTAAAGTAGCACAATTACGAGCATTTACTGTAAACATACTGAAGTGTTACAAGTATCACTTGTTGACTATTTCTCCTCGTTTCTGTTTGTGCTTTGCATATTATTTTATAGTGATCTTCTATTTCTCTCTAGGGCAAGTGCTAGACTTTAAATAGCAAATGCTTTATTCTGTGACATTCCTAAGCAAAGAACAGTCAATGTTATTGAATAAACGAAAACTTTAGTGTTTCTCTCTTTTTCTCATATTCTTTCAATCTCTTTTCCTCTTGCTCTTTTTCTGTCGATTTCTTCTCTCTCTCTATCGCTCTCTCTCTCTCTCTCTCACACACACACACACACAAGGCGTAAATCATACTAATACTAATCCCTAATCAATACTTCTATCTGGCTCCGGCTTAATTACCCAAGTTTAAGACTTTCTAAAGTATAAGTCTATCATTTTGCACATCATTGATGAACATGTCACTAGAAACCGGAGGATGCATTAGTAAAGACTTGTTACCAAGGCAACCATGCATTTGGAATGTGCATATACAGCTTTGGCCCATTTTTGTTTTTCTGGCTGAAGTACCTGTTCACAGTGCTGGCAGATCCTCTACGTTTAGTTGCTGACTGGTCATAAAACACTAACACGCAAAACAATAAAAAAAAAACTGACTCACCATTAAAATGTTTAGCAAAGAAAAGTTATTTTGAACATAACATAGAATATAAATAATAACAGACACGAGAAAACCAGCCATGCCACACGATACTTGAACAAATAAACTATTTAACTTTTAAATTAAAAAAAAATAATTAAACTGTGTAATACCTTTTCGTCTGAGATATAGCAACCAAAACATGACAGATTGGTCAGCAGGCAAAATACTAAATATATGAACATAATACATTCTCCTGACATTGACTAAGTATAAAATTTGTTTAAACACGTTTTCAGCTGATAAACAACAATTTACCGCATCCGTCTGCTCTCTAAGGTAAAACACCAGCTTCCCCCTCCCCCACCACTCCATCCCACCCCCAGGTGGCCCCTATAGACCAAGAAATTCAACTGATATAAATAAGCTTTGTTCAGTTGACACTTATCCAGCAAATGTCATTTGTCAGTTGGCGATTAGTCAAGCGCTGTTGAACGCCTCTGACTTTAGAGAACGTGTTTACAAAAAAAAAAAACTCTTCACTTGGTGGCGCCACAGATCGGTTCCTTTGGCAACGTGCTGATCCTCTTGGTGATGACCTTTGTCCGCGGCACGCAGCGCACAGGAAAGGCCTTCATCATCAACCTTGCCCTCGCTGACCTATGTGTAGCCGCCATAGCTGACCCTATGTGTGTAACAGGTAAGGGTGTACCCAGTTTCCGGTGTGGAACACAGGGATGATGGAAGTCGTGTTCAGGGAGATTACTTGTTCTTACTGTGTTTGTAAAAGATGCTCCATAAGCACAACCGGCTTTCTTTGACACTATCATTGTCATTATCATCATCATCAGCAGCAGCAGCAACGTCGTCGTCATTATTGTCATCATAGTTGGGTCGATGTCATCACCGTCGTCATCACAATGATCGTCGTCATCACCAGCGCGCCACTGTCATTAGTTTTTCGTTGTTGTCATTGTTGTTATCATCTGCTTGGTCTGGCTACAGGAAAGTTTTGTCTTGAGAATTTCCTCATTCGAAATACATTCTGGCTGGCTTGCTGGCTGGCTGGCCGTCTGTCGGTCGGTCGTTGGCTAGTTGATGCTCTTACGTATTTATTGCACGCTCGACGACCAGCCGTAATCAAAGGCGAGGCATGGTTCAACGACAAGGTGTGGCTGTGTGAAGCCGTGGCCTCCATGTGCCTCACCGCCTGCTTCTGCGCCTTTTTGTCCTTGACCCTGGCCACCCTCAACCGCTTCGTCTTCATCTGTCACAACAACTGGTACGAGCGCCTCTTCACGAAATTCACGTGCGTTGCGGCTTGCGTCGGCAGCTGGGTCGTGGCCTTCTTCTTCGAGTTCCCCAACTTTTTGGGATGGGGTGGCCACTACTTTGACAAGAAGAACCATCAGTGCATCTGGAACCGCACCACCTCTTTCTCCTACACGCTGCTCGTCTCCGCAGGTCTGATTGGCGGCCCGCTGACCTTCATGCTACTCTCACACATCCTCATCTTTCGACGCATTTACAGGTAATGTAGTATTTACATCACAGGTAAGGTAAAGGAGGAAGAGGAGATGGACAAAAAAAGCTAGTTCCGAGAAGAGAGAGTGTGGTAATTAACCTTAAAACGTTACAAAAATGGTTAGGGGGGTGACCTTTATCATTTACCTATTTGCAGAGCAGACGTTAACTGGTTCGAGAACCGGTCAAAACTGTGATTAGAAAAAAATTATCCTATCCCACACCTTATCCTGCTGGCCAAGCAGCTGCTCTGCAGAAATGGGCATCAGGAAAAGTAAACATTGTGGTATAGACATCCTGTCTCATTAGACGGTGGACCACGCTCACTGTCTTTAGGTTTTTGAACCCTTTACTCTTTTGTTTTTTTACTTGACTTTTAAAATATCGTTGAAACGTCGTTTCAGAACCAAGATGAGCCTGTACGTGTTTGAGGAAAAGGATCCGACCAATAAGCGCAAGTTGTGGCAAGAGATCCTCCGCACCTCGCGCATGCTCCTCGGCATCTTCTGCGTCTTCGTCGTCTGCTGGACGCCCTACTCCGTGGTCATCGTGCTGGACTTCTCCCAGCGGTTGTCGGTGGAGGTGCACCTGTTCATCACCATGCTGGCCCACATGCACAGCTCCAGCAACTGCCTCGTCTACTTTATCATCAACCCGTCCTTCCGCAAAGCCGTCTTTCGCATCCTAGGCTTGTCTAAATGCGTCACTTCCGGCGACGGCGCGAGCACCACCTACACCGAGTCCCGCGGCGGCGAGATTACAAAGATCTCGGATTCCAGAAGTGTCCTCCATACCACAGTCAGTGCCAGCAGTAGCGGCAGTAACCAGTAGACAGGGACCCCAGCAACATTAGCTCTCAGTTCCCAAGGACGCCAACAACCGAAACAACTGCAGGACCACGAGTAAAGCTCTTCAGCGTCTTTCTTCGCAATCCATCTTTCAGCAGTTTCTCAAACTTTTACTGTGAAGTGCATTATTGCTTCTGTGTTCGATATAAATTTGTCTTGTACATTTATGTGAATGAAATCACATCTGTCGAAGGCTTGCATTTAACCTCTCATTGACGGCTCAAGTTCATCTTTGTAGAACTGTCCTTTCGCTTTGAAATTTAAATTAATTTCTACAAATCATTGAAAACATGATATCCCATTCATATTTTGTATTTATTACTGTTGTATATTTTAAAGCTAAGCATTAAGAAAATAAAATATATCTTGTCAATAAAAACTGACCATGGAGATAGCGGCAAGATAATGTGGAAACAGGAATAGTTTTTGTTGGGTTTTTTATTTTTTTTTTGGGGGGGGTTACTAGAAGCTTGACTCTGACATTAAACATTTTTATGAGTATTCGTTGGTATATTAATTTATAATGTTATTCATGAGTTTCAAGTTACTATACAGTAGATTGAAAGTCAGCATAATACTGCATTGACTTTTACATCTTTTTATGGTGGTATAAGGGGGGTATGACTTATTAATACCTTTGCGATGAAGACTGTTTTATGTTCTGATGTCTACAAACGTGAAATCTTCAAAGTTTGTATTTGATTTTCCATGTGTTTGATGTCTTATTCTTAATAATATGTAACTGATGAAAAATAGGTTTTATTGTCAGTTGGTTTTTCCATCTGTTCACTTTTCACTCTTAACTGGTAAAGTAAACGAAATACCTCCAACTCTTGTCACTGTGTGTTGGTGTCAGTACAATCTTTATTTATTATTTCATTGTAAGATTGTAAGAACATAAGAGTTCATCTTTGATACGTTGATATAATGCCTGTCAGCTTTGCAGCCCTCACACACACACACACAAGCACTGAATCATTTGACGAATGATTTGCTTCAGTGTCCTGAAAGTACAAATAGTTTCCCTCCAAAAAATGTCTACAGCATTTTATACTTTTCCTCACGTGATACAAGAGATATTGAACTAATGCCAATCTTAAGCATATGTTTCTTCTTATGCAACTGCTTTTTTCGTGTTTAGTTTTCTCTAAGATCTCTAAACCTTTGTTATAGTTATTGGCGATACAGTCGTCCCTCCCTATATTACTTATTGCGGCTTCATTGCATCGTGTTTTTAAAAAAATCGAATTCTGTATCGCGGACTTTTCGCTATATCGCGGGATTTTGTGGTAAATATGTTTTTATACATTAAAACCTCGAGTTTACGTTACTCAAGGGATCGCCAAAAATAAACGTTAAGACGAGGAAAACTTTATAGCAAGGAAACAATTTTATTTGCTTCAGATTACATCCAAATATGTAGAAGGTATGATTGTGATATGCTGTGCCAATTAAAATGCCTATAATAATCACACAGAAAATATCCTTCACTGAGTCCACTCAAGATCAAATGTCAACAAGCAGTTTATATTAAAAGTCTGTTTTTCTCCAAGTTCTCTCACATACACACTCTTCCTCGATGACGGGACATACACACTCTTCCTTGTTGACAGGTCCTATACGACTTGCTGTTGTTGGGTGGGGGGGGGGTTGACACTGCAGACAGTCCCACTCTTACAGTCTTGTTCACTAGCGTTTATCACACAGACAGCATACATCGACGAAACAACTCCGATAGTCATCGGCAGACGAGTGTTCAAGTCAAGAATAATTCACACAATAGGTAAGCATAATCCAGAAAGTTATAAAATCTTTCCAGGAGAACACATAGCAGCTGGGAATTTCGTAAAGCGAGGAACCACACAGTCACTTATCAATAACAGTCCACTCAGTTGATAGTATTCCTCACAATTAATAGTATTCCACACAGCTAATATTCCTCACAGTTAAAAACAATTCTGACTTCTTTCAAATTCTTCTATCCGCCACACTCACTTCTGCTTCTCTTCCAATTCTTAATCAGCGCCCTCTATCTAAACATCAAATTCAGGGGTGACAATCCCTACTCATAAAAAAATCAACCTCGTTACACCAAACATTCAGGGGTGATAACGCATGTTCCTAACACATTTTCGTAGTGAAAGTGTTCAATCGGAGTTAGATTACATGCGATATACATTGGAGGGATCAGGAAAGTGAACGTTAAACAGAGGAAATCGTTAAATCAAGGGATCGAGGATTGAAAAGCATTGGGCTGATAATGGGGCTTTCGCCGGGACCGCCGAAAACGAACGTTATACCAAGGAAATCGTTAAGTCCAGGATAGCAAAATCGAGGTTTCACTGTATAATATTTAAAATTTTAATTATTTTTTTCTAAAAAAATTTAAAACAATATAAAAATATTAATTCAAACATATTAAAAGAATATTAAATCGAAATAAAATGCAGTATGTACAGGTATTTCATCAGCGGATAAATACCGTACTGTACACAAAGGAAAGGCAGTATACTGTGCACCACTATATACCACTTGCACAAGTTTGCCAGCGTGATGTACACACCACAGTACTGGCTGATGAAATGGAAGGCTACCAACCACAGGATTGTATACCCATATAGAATTTTACACGAAGGTTTAAGAGTGTAGAAAGTATTTCAGACGATATGAAGTTTTCATAAGTGTAGGAAAGTTTAATAAGAGAGTGGGAAAGGTTTATAAGTGTGGGAAGGTTTTATAATGCCTTAAAATATGTATAAATAATAAAATAAATATTATCCTGCTACTTCGTGAATTTAGGTGAGGGATCACTGTATTCCTTCAACAACCATATGTATGACAGCAGGGCTGTGGGGGATCTTCAGTAGCGTGCATAAGGCTTCGTCTGTTGATTAACAGCGAAGTATTATAGAGTTTTTCATCTGTTATTCATCAACGTCTTTCTTAACCTCAGCTCTTGGTTGTTTAAGACTTTGGTACTTCCACATCGATGAAGACAAAGTACAGTGTACCCCAGCGTGCCTGGTCGTCGCACATCCCTTTAAACCGTAATAGGTACAGTTACTAGTTTCCACTTCTGATCGACCAGTCACGCCTACTTAAACTTTCATTATGGCCGAATGGTGAACTGTCCGTCTTCTTCGGTAAGTCGTGAAAATGAAAGAGCTGGCAATTTTAATCATAGCAATCAGACAGAGACAGGCCGCCTAGGTTCGAATGACGCGTGCAAAGAGCTATCCGTAATTTTCTCTGAACTTTAATCACGTCCATAGCCTTTGCCCGTTTTTTCTTTCAAGAAGAATGTTCTTATTATTTTATTTTTCCCCTCAGCTTTTTAAGACTGTGGTACTTTGACGAATGTGACACTGCGTTAATTGAACTGTCTCCACGTTTCCTTGCAATGTCTCCATGTTTGACTGAATTAACTGAACTGTCTCCATCTTTCATTACTTCTATCGTGTTCTTGGTAGACGATGGTCTACCCGGTCGACTGCAGTGCCGTTCTTTTCTAAAGTAAATAGCAAAGTCTGTACTCATTGTAGTTTGTGGTGACATCATGTTTTTTTTTAAAGGGACAGAAATGGTTTAGTAGAACTTAGAGTGTTCTACATTAGTTTCTGAAAGAACTTTACCCTTAGTGACAGTTCTATGAACAATGTAATTAAGGAAGATTTTTCTTTGGGTTGCATTCTAATATCGTGTGGATTTTCAGACGAGAGGATAAAGCGTGATGAAAGATAAAGAATTTCTTGGCCTGTTAATAATTGCTTTCAAGCGCGCACACTTATGCCTAAGCCTCTCAAAACCAAATTATGTTTTAATAGCCACCAGCATTAGACCGCCAGTAAATCGAGTGGATGTGAAGAATTACCTCCCGGCTTTTCCTATCTAGATTCACCATAATAATTTGAGGAGAAAAGAAGCTTTTTCGAAGCATCTTGGCTTATCCCAATCTTCTCTGTGTTTGCCGTTAAGCAGCCTCTCTATGTAGCGCACACTCGACCATCAAAACTGGGTGTCGTGACCAAAAGTGACCTACTGAGAAAGTGTTTTGAGGTTAGGTATTTGGCCCTGTTGTAGTCTACACGCTAGTGACTTAGAGCCTGAGGAAAGTAACCTATAACCTTGTCTGGGATGCATTGTTGCTAGAAACAAGAAGGGGTGGGGGGCAAAAGAATTAGAGAGCAGACGGGTTTGGGAGCAGTTGACTACGAGAGCGTGTAAATAAAACATACATACAAGGGAAAGGTCATCCCATAACTTTGTTCAGGTCGTTGGGGAGTGAGGTGTTAGAGACCCCACTTTTCTCGGGGCCAGCTTTTACATGAGGGTGGTGCCAATCTCCTAACCCTCGCTGCCTTACCTTCCCCAACCCTCTAAGGAGTCAGGTACCCATTCCCGTCAGCTGGGTCGACTGGGGGAAGTATGCTGCGCTTATCGGGAATTGAACCAGCGCGCCCTCGGTTCGGACGCCAGCGCTCTAACCACTCGGACATCCGCTTCCCCTAAGGTGTGTGTTGAGACGATATTACAATGGATGGAACTTTTTTCTTCCCTTGTTCCTTTTCGGCAGAAAGTTTTCAACAGCTGATTGTAAAAATGCTCAGTCAAGACAGTAGAACTTGTCCCTTTGCCTGTGTTGCGTTAGTAAGAATTTTAGTGCATTTGCAAGAGTTTTAAGTTTAAAAAACTTATTTCTTTATTATTTCACCTGATAGCAAACGGAATTCGCGCTAATTTAGAATTCTTTTAACAAAATGTAATTCTATGAGAAAAACGTATTCTGTAGTTTCCTTGTAGTAAATCCTTTTAAAAGAGCTCAAGTTTCATTGTCGATAAAACTGTGGGAAGTTTCCAGGCAAAATACAAAATTTATAAATAGTTCTTGTGACACTAATAATTGTCGATTAACTTATGACGAATAAACAGGTTAGAAGATAGAACCATAAAGTCACTTACGATAATGTTTTATTTTTCTTCATCATCTGAGTAAAATTGGTCATAGCCACAGCAGGACGTACCTCGACTCTACAAAACCAGCCCCAGTATTCATGAAGTGAAGGTAAGTCGTTACCCCTGGGGTAAAATGGGGAAATCAAGGAAAAACGTCCTGTCTCCGCAATTACGACGAAAAGGATGTTATTTTATGCTTTGTTATCATTTCTCCCCTCACTCCACATTCGATCACTGTCACCTGCACTACATGCACCCATAAAAAAGCGCACACGCACACAAATAATATATTTAACATTTCAAAGAAGTTAATTGATTTACATTGGCATGATACTGTCATGACTACAACAGGGTGTTTCTTGTGAACATTTGGAGATGTAAAAGAATTTGAGACTGATGATGGGCAGCACAATAGCTATCTGTTCAGCTGATCTCAGACACTGCATCTGCATCATTGAATATGAAATAGTTTTTGGTCCAAGAACACTTTCCTAGAAATTAAAAGATTCAACTGTACCTTCACTATTAGATTGAATAAACTTACAGGGTATTTCTATATATCTAATACATATCAGTATATACTTAAACAAAGGAGAAAGAGAATTATGTACATGCCATGCTACTGTGAAAGTGATGTGGCGAACATTCACCAGTTTGCTTAGTAATGGCGCATAAGGTGTTTAACATATTTCTTCCTTTCTTTCAAAGTTTCTGGAAAAGCAGGGTCTGCAGCCTCTGTCACCCTTTTTTTTCAAGAGGCAACAGACTGCAACTTCTCTCCTGCCTCTCGCAAGTAAATAAAAATAGTCATTTGAAAACAAAATCGCATATCAATCACCCAAACCATTAGATCATTTTGATTTTGGGATGGGATGATGACTTAGGGAAAGCGCCTGGTTGTAAACAATCATTGTAGATTAAAGTTCGCAGCTGTATTTTAGTGCTCTTGCTAAAATGGGATGCTTACTTTCACCCTCCTTTCGCTGCAGGTGCTTTAGAAACACTGTCAATGTAGTGTTTCATTTAAAGCCCCAAACAGGTTTTTGAAACCAAATTTTAAACAACATTTTATTTAATATTCCCGCACTTTTCACATTATCACACAAGTCAAAAGTTACATACAATCAAACCTCGGTTCTCGTCGATAATCCTAAACTGACGAAAACCGAGGGATCTATTATTTCCAGACAGCCCACCTTTTGGCATAACATGCTTTTCAAAATCTTATTTAAGTCAAACTTTTTGTACTACCGAGAGTATTTTTGTATACTAAATCTTTTTAGTCTAAGTAAATTGTGTTACCTTGAGAAATAATTCTTGATGTATTTTCCTATCTGTTCATTGTGAAAAAATAACTCAGTAGAGCATCTATTGCTCCGGATACGAAACCTGCAAAGTTTGAAAGCCTAGAAATAAACTATACGCACTAGAACGTTTCTTTTTTCTTCTTTTTTTTTTTTTGAACGCAGCACCACTCTCTAGAGACGTTAGCAACAGCACTGCTTCGTACGTGGCACGGTGGTCTAAAAAATCTTGCAGGCTCAGCCCAGTGCGGCCACAGACTGCCCTATCCCCAAGGCAAAGTGCCAGAGGCAGTAGTTTTGAAGTAAGGGTAAGTTGTTGCCTTGGGGGAACCTGGGGAAACTCAAGGACAAGTGTCTTGTTTCCGAAGTTATAAAGCGGTGTCCAGATCCACGTGTTGTTCTACCCCTGGATCCATAGTTATTAAGCGGTGGCAAAGGTGTCCTTTGTACAGAAACATGAAGTAGTGTCCACTGGGTCAGGACAACAAGATAACTTCGGAAACAAGACGTTTGTCCTTGAGTTCCCCCATTTTGTCCTGGGAAGGCGACTATCTCTGGCTTCATAACAGCGCCTCCTGGAGCTGTGGACGAAGGCGGGTGGGGAACTACACGGAAAAGGACTTCCGCCACACTCCCAGCTTTGGGACATCTTTCTGCACGGAGATTCTACTGGCTACTGCACAGACGTCGAACGCAAAAGAAGAAATCGTTGAGCTAGCAGCACTAGAACTTCTTTGTTATCGTGGTGATGCCGATAGCACTAATGTTGTTGGCGATGGCTGTGGGAGTATTTGAGAGAGTATGTGTTATGAGCGTGGAGAACTGCTCTTACTAAACCAGTAGTTCGCAGGCACTGGCAGCTTTGAAGTGAATACTTCTGTTAAGCGCTTTTTCAAAACTCACATTGCGGATGATCTGAGCTGGAAGGGCTGGAAAAGTGTCGATGATGCTAAGCTGTTTATAGTAAATACGCTGTACAAACATCTGGAGAAACCTAAAGCTCATGCCAGGCTTCTCTTTGCTGATTTTTCTTCTGCTTTTAACACTGTGCAACCTCACTTGTTAGCGGAGAATCTAGTCTCAGACTTCCATCTCTCCCGCCAACTAACTCTCTGGATTCTGGACTTTTTAACAAACAGACAGCAGAGAGTCTCTGTTAATGGTCTTCTCTCAGACCCTGTTGTCACCTGTACATCAGTACTATCCATGCTGACGCCATCGAGGTAGTCGACTCGGACAAATATTTAGGTACCTTCTTTGACAACAAGCTTATATGCGACATCAACACTGACATAATCCTCCGTAAGAGTCAACCCGTCAACCCGCCTGTACCTCCTACGGAAACTCAAATCTTTCTCTGTCAGCTCTGTCATCCTCACTCGGTTCTATCAGTCCTTCATTGAAAGTCTCATCACTTGTTCTTTCATCTCCTGGTTTCACATCCTCTCCCTAGGGAACAGGAATAGTCTTGTCTCTCTTGTTAATATCTGTTCTAAGATCACTGGAATCAGGCAGAGGGACTGGGCAGCTTTCTGTCATCAGCAAATCATTAGGAGAGAGAGAAAAAAAATAATTTTAACACGTATACATTATCTCCTTTAATATCATGTATATGTCTGTATTATTTCTTTTTATATCATGTATATGTATGTATTATCTCTTTATTTCACGAATGCATTACTGCTAGTACGAGCACTATTTGGAATTGCCCTTGGAGATAAATAAAGTATTGTATTGTATTGTATTGAGCTCGCTGTTTCGCATCTTACATTCCAGAAAGGCCTCTCTATGCATCAATCAGGGTGGCAACCCAAAAAAGCATCTGCTAGTAAAAGCAGGCATGCTGTTTACAAACAACAAGACAACTTTGCCTGAGTAGTCATAGCACACGTCAAACATGTCACGTGACAGTGAACACAACACAAAACACACACACTGCACCAGCGCTGACAAAGTGTGTCATTAGTAAAACAACAAAAGATCGAGTGACATCTGATGCACAGAGCAGCCGTCGCAAACTGCAGCGATAATCATCCTTACACACTCCAGGACAATCTGACCCATGAAGGTCACGTCCATTAATTACAACCCTGACCCCATTTGAACACCTAAAATAGCAACTTTACGAGGAATTATGGGCATTTTCTGCGTCAGCTGTAGGGAGGAAAAGGCAGTGAAACTACTAAATAAATGTGTATTCTACAGAAACTGGTATAACAGTTTTAAATTGTTCGAAAATATATATATATATATGTATTATATAGTCTAATGCTCAGAAAGATTAGACAAGCTAACCCCAGGTGACATATGTCGGGCAGTGACTATATAAATGACAACAATGCAGTCGAAATATATCGTCTGCACAGCATGTCAACGTGCTTTGCACAACCTCACCTCACAGTGGTGTATATATATATATCATGCCATCAAACAACGTACGTCATGCGCCACCATATGTACATCGTCACCCCATCACACATATCACTCGATCATCATGGGCGATGTTGCATAGCCAGTCACATCGCCAGTCGCGCCTGCAGCAACTCTCGCGCATGATAGAGGCTTTTTGATGCTCTTCAAGTTAACTTATAAACTTTGTCAGCCAACAGCAAATATATATCGGTAGACACTCGACAGTGGAAAAAGCTGTCGAAAGTACTTCGACGGTATCTCGAGTCTTCTTCAAGTGGATAAGGGCATATAGACCTTCTTTTCCATGGGAATGGCAGTAACTGCATGTGTACGTAATGGATAGAGGGTTTGGGACTTGGGAGGGGTGGAGTATCCAAGGCATGTTTATCGCCACACGAAAGTAGGCCAGCTGGGGCTATAAAAACGCTCGCATTTCAAGGATCATCTTGTGGGCCCCCGGTAGTGTAGTGGTTAAAACACTCGCTTGTCACCACTGCAGTGAGCTGCTCAGGGTTCAGATCTCGTCTCGGGACACTCTCTGTATGTGACACCTGTTCGCAGGGCTGGGCGGCGGGGGTTTTCTCCGGGTACTCCGGTTTCCTCCCCCCTCCCTTTCCCCCCATAGTGCGAAATCACCGCAAGGTGGAAGCACTTTCCAACTAAATAAACAACAACAACAACGGATCATCTTGTGGTGTTCTACGAAGTCTTTCTGCTGGCAGTTTTCTTCTGGTACACCAGTTCCCGCCACTTTCATCATCCCTTTCCTCCGTAGTGCGATATCCCAAGTCGGAAGCACTTATCAAATATACTAAACAATAAGCGCTCACTGACACCATCACCAGGGAAGGCCAGCCTGGTGTGACTAAATACCAGCTATACTTCCCTTGAAGCACATCGCAGGCTGTGCTTAGTCTCTCCCGTGAACATGTAAGTAGATATACGTAAACATGCTTTTCGGTCTTTCGTTTTATACTTTAATTTTATCGATAGTGAAACCGCATACACACTGGCACACCATAAATGACGCTCGATCGTTTGTCCTGGAAATTGGAGCCCCTCAGGCGGACAAGTGCAGCAGGTACATAGAATACACGATGTATCCTTTGTGTCACGGCTACAGTAGCTGACACAGAGGTCTATATCTTAACACCAGTATGACCCTTACTGATGTTTACCTCAGTGCTAGATCAAGTACACAGAGCTGTGAAAGAACAATATAATTGAGCGTTACTTGGAGTTGTGATGACCCCTCATTCAGTAACCGACTATGTGCACCAGCTAGCTGAGCGTTTTGTGACAGATGCTAGGACAGTATAGTGAATGGTATAAGACACTTGCATGTCACCAAGACAAGACTGATCTGACTGTTGTGGGTTGAGCTGACTGTTATCTGTGGATGTAACGTGATTCTAGGCCTGCATGGCTTTTGGATGTTTGTTCAGAGCACACCATTGTTCTGATGCCTCTTTAAAAAAAAAAAAAAGTTATGGGTCAATATAGCCCAGCAATTGTGGGTCAGGTCAACATCGTCAGCATCTCCATCTATACAGCCAAAGGCTACAACAACAAATTGTAAACAGATGATAAGAACAATAACCAAAGACAGCAATATTACAAGATATCTTTTCAAATTAGAGTAAAACAAAGTAAAAGAATTATAACTTGGTGCATGTTATAATACTGGTCATTGCCAGGCATGCCAATATTGGAGGAAATAGTTTTGTTGCATAAACACTTTAAACTAAAAGATGGAAATAAGAGTTGATAATAAGAAAACTAAAATATAAAATCAGTTCTAGACACCCTTCTTGTAATAATTTAACTCAGAGATGACATTGTTCAAATCTTTTTTATGGGTATTAATTTTTATAGTTACTTGTATCTTTAAAAAATATTTACTTTAGCCACAGATGTGGCAGATACAGTTATGTGTTATATCTGGTCTATTGATGCTAAAAATGCTTTTGTCGTTGTTATTTGAAGATTTTGTTTTGGCAAATTCAAGAAAAGATAAAGGCAGCTTATAGCTACAAATTTTTTCAACAGAAACTGTTGGGAATTTTGCAGGATGCATTTGCAGCAAATTTTTCACCACTTTGGAAATGAACTTAGCCATTCAGCCACTGCCCTATATGGTCATTCACTGCCAATGTTCAGAAGTCATATACAGTCAAAGACACCAATTCTGCAAACTTTTCCAGTGACTTTGCTGAGGACAGTCAGACGTCTGCATCTGCTAGATGTTCAAACATCATTCAGAGACTACGAATCTGAGCGCCGCACATTTAACCTGGTTGCTCCACAGCGATTTAATTTTGCACGTGATGTTGTTGATGTTTGGGCATTTGCAGAAAAAGTGAGCACAATCTTCAGTATCAATCTTCCCTATACTCAAATGATTAATTAAACTTTTTCAGATGTAATAAAATGATATATTCACTAGGTTACATATCCTTTATTTTGCTTCTGCAAATTTAAAATAATTGATCCATATTAGTCGTGAAATATTTAGATCGATGAGAAGAAGCAGGGTGTACATAATGCAGTTAGTATAGCTGGAAGGTTAACACATAGCAGTCAGCTAAAATGCTGAGTGATACCTAGCTGAGTGCTATAGGTACTAGCCATTCTATTACTGACTAGTTGAATACCGCACATCTAGTCCTATCTCTCTTGAATAATGCTTTTACTAAAATAGCTAGAATAATGCTTTTACTAAAATCAGAATGTGTCATCAATTAAAAATGTTTTTGTCTTGTACAACTGTGTTATACACTTGAATCTGAGAAAGGCTGAATCAGAATTCTCTCTCCTGTCAAAATAGGGGGAGATGGGCTATGTAAATAAACAAAAATTAACCCTCATTGAGCAGCCAGTCAGAACTTATACAGTGTAACACTGTCAAAGATGTTCCTGAAACCAAATTGTCTTTCTTGACTGAGAAACTTGCTAGGTTGTTGAGGATTTAATGTCTAGACAGGCAAGAGAGACAGCAAACTTCCTGCATTGTGGTGGATAGATGACACCGGTAAACAACTCACCTACACATTTCAGAATCTCTCTCAGCTCTCACAAAGGTGAGTAAGCCTAAAGGTGACTTTATACAAATAAGTCAGTATGTGATCTGTGTCTGTGTGTGTTTTCAGATGGAGGAAATGAGAGAGAAAGTATTTGTATTCTAATGAGAAATGGTTTAAAGTACAGTCTAGTTTAAATGTCCAAATATTTTTATCAATTTTAAAACATGTCCATGGTCAACTTCTGGTCTGTAATATATTTTGATAATAATCCTGCCTCCCTGACAATTTACATTTTTTAAAACTTAAAAAATTTCAGGTCATCAGTTTGGTAAAATGGGTCATTCTCTTTATTACCAAACTTTTTTTATCATCTGATTGTTATTTAGAAAATGATTGTTAAATGCAATATTATTTTTTGATGACATTTTTTAAAAATTAGGATAGCCAATGTGCTCTCGGGCCCCTGCGGACTGATGCCTAAAGATCGTGTCATTATAATCTTGCCACGCATTCCAGAATGGTGGTTGATCAACCTGGCCTGCATTAGATCAGGTAAACATTTGCACAGATCTCTTAATGAGTTAAGGGGAAACACATACTTTTAATCCAGTTGTGTGCTCTGAGGCACCCTCGATTTAAAGACTGATTAAATGACTTGGAAATACTTGTTCTCTTTATCTAAAAAATTACAACAGAAAAGGCAGGATTCTTATACAAGAACTTTTTCCGGGTGCCATTACTTTCAGCAGACCAAGCTTTGCTCTAGCTCTTGTCGTAAATTTAATCCAGAGGGCTGGAATCTAACCAGACTGTTCTGTATCTGGACATGATCGGTTTGTTAAACAGGTTGTCACCGTAGGACTGTGCAAAAGAGTTTCATATTTTTCTTTTTTCATGTTCTCTAGACTTTGTGTTCATTGCTGTTACAAATACTTATTAATTGCTTGTGAAAATTTTGCAGGAATTGTCCTTAGCCCAGGTACCACATTGCTGAGAACCAAAGACATTCAACTGCGTCTCCAGTCTTCAGGGGCCAAATGCATTATAGCTGATGCTAGCTCAGTGGAGAACATTGAACAGGTGTGCTTGTCTTTTATTCTTCATTAGTTTCATTATTGCATATATATTAATCTATGCATGCATCTTTGTCACATTGCAAGCATAGATTATTTATGTTCAACGTTTGTTACAATGAGAAGAACAGTGGAAAGGGAGATGAAAAGAAAGGGCTAGACATGGGGTCGCCTGGAGCGAGTTTCAGCTGATTGACATCAGTGGCAAAGCTCTGGTTGAGGCCTTATGTGCAACTAGCACGAAGAGGATTGATTGATTGATTGATTGATTGATTGATTGTTACAATAATTGAAAAATATTTTGGCAGCTGTCTAAGAACAAACTTCTTATTTATTTTTAGGCATGTGCTGACCTTCCCTTTCCAGTAAAAAAAATTTTTGTTGGAGCCTCAGCTGATACAAGGTATCATTTTCAACTTACCATATTGCTCAGCAACTAATTCATTCACAAAAATGTGGACATTGAATTTCCAGATACTGGAAGTATCTTTTTCCATTATTTTCTATGGGAACAAAAATATATTTCAAACCAGCCAAAAACTCATTTAAACTTGACAAACTAGTTTATACAAGGTGTTACAAATAAATGTATATACACCTAAATAACTATAGCAACTGTGTATTAAAATGCATTTCATTGTCAAAATGTAATAGAATCTACAGATATTATTTAATTACTTCGTTGATGATTGTTTTGGAATTGATGTCCAATCAGGCACTGGTGATAATGTAATTAATGAAAGCACAATCATCAAGAAACTGTTTTTGTACTTCAACTGCATTTTCAAACATCCAGTAGCATTTTAGGATACATTTCCTTTGTTTAAAGCTTAGTCCTGCTGCTATTATTAATTCCAATGGGTTAAATTTGAATAGAAAAAAACATCAATTGAGCTATCAGCTGTTATAGTGTGTATGCATTTTTTTAGAAACCCTGTATACACATGCACCTCTATACAGCTACATGTGATATTAGTCAGTATGCAAGAAAGTAAATGAGAGTAGAAAAGTTTGTATGCATACATGGTTTTGTGTATGTGTATGTGAGAGAGAAGTATATGTGTGAGAGAGAGAGAGACATGCATTTGATGCTGATTCTTTTCTTTATCATTATATTTTGAGGGTAAAAAGTAGCAGTTTCTGTCACAGTTGGAGGCTGCGTACAAAATAAAATTTCCACAGGGAGAAAGCATTCTGTTTTGTTATTTTCATCTTTTCAGACCAGGATGGTTAAATTTTCAGAAGCTGCTCGAGAGGTCTACAAACACTTTTCAAGTAAAATAAATTTGATTAAATAATCATTTGTTCATCACTACCTTTACAATCATTAGAACAAGAACTTTCTAATGCTGTATGTTGTAGACACCCAGTCTGGTGTCTGTTATGACTTTGATGATTATGGTAATCTGAGCCAATGCAAAAGATATTTAAAGACTATAGCTTCATGAAATAGTGAACAATGAAAAATATATGATGGGTTAATTTTAGTGCTCAGATATGCTGTGCTGCAAGTGCACCTGTGGTAGTGATGTAGAAATTGATTCTTCTGTAGTGTAGAAATTAGTCCTATTGTAGTGTCCTTAGAAAGGTACAGAGAAAACCAGAGTGCCACTGTGTAGCAGCAATAATTATAGCGGTGATGAGGCTGGTTGTCATGGTAACAGAATGGGGGGGGGGGTAATTTTAGAAGAAGGATGATAAGAACAATAATGATAAAAATAATAGAAACAATGATTATTTCTGCAGACAGCAGACACAGCAGCTTCAGATCCCATGCTGCTGTACTTTACTAGTGGAACTACAGGTTTTCCAAAGATGACACAACACACACAAGCCAGCTATGGACTTGGTCACTTGCTGACTGCTAGGTATACTTAAAATCTATGTGTAAACAGCTGTGATGATATGTAATGGTAATGTTGATTTTCTTTTGTAATTTGTTTCTGCCGATTGTCTGTTTAACAAGTTTTGCTCATTTTCTGAATGTAAATCTTGAAGCTGTGATCCACGTTTTAAATGGTCTCTCAGATAGACAGCAGAAGACCAGGTTATCGATTTACTCTCTTAATTATTTCACCAGCACCTGTTTGGTGCAGGTATTTGCTTCAGGCGGGCCCAAGAGACGTAGTCTGGAATTTGTCAGACCCTGGTTGGGCTAAGTGTGCCTGGAGCTCTTTTTTTGCTCCATGGCTGCATGGGGCCTGTGTCTTCATCTTCAATACTGCTAAGTTTGACCCCCAGGATACTTTAAAGGTCAAGTTTTGAGACAATATTTTTTCAAAGGCTAACCCAAATCCTAATCTGCAGTTGAAAAAATAAGATAAAACTTTGAGTATATTATCAAGATTGAAGGGTGGCATTGTGCAAGCCTTTTGCACCCAAGCTAAATGAGTACATATGGCCCCATATGAAAACTGAATTATCCTAATAAAAGCAATTTTTTATTTTATGCACTTTGCTTGGCCTAAAAGACATGCAAATGGATAAAGCAATAAAATCTGAATGTGTTTACATATAAATTTATATACCTGCACCTCTGAATTGATTTCTTTGTGTGTAAATATATGCAGGTTTTAAACAGGTATCCAATCTCACACCTTTGCACACCTCCAACAGCTAAACGACTTCTTGTGAAGGAAAAGCTGTCACATGTAAAAATGCCATTCCTGCGTCACACAATATGTGCAGGTGAACCAGTGGTGAGTAATATTTATGAGGTGAAAGAATGCTTTTGTCTGTTGGCATGCATAGTGCTTTAAATGAGTGAAACAATCCAAATCACCTCCAACCTGTGACTTGACAGCATTAATTTGCAGAATCCAGAATTGATGGATGAATGGAAAGAAGGAACTGGACTTGACATTTATGAGGGTTATGGCCAGACTGAAACAGTGAGTAGCAGAAATAGTTATTTATTCATTTGTTTCTGTAAGACAACCAATGGCTGTGATATTTAATGATTTCAAATCTTCATTCAGTTATGGAAAATAAAGTAAATCAGTATTTCTCTCTTTGACTGTAGGTCTGTATATTTCCTTGTCCATCTGCCTCTGTATAATTAAAAGAATTTTTTTGTATTAATTTCATTAGAATTTTAGGATATTAACTTTTCAATTGTATAAGTTTTCAATCCTACTAAATTCTTCCCCCTTGTTTAATTCATTCTGTCTGCAAGTCTTTGCATCAAATGCAGTTATATAAAATTGTAACTTCACAATTCACCCAGCATTCAACAGCCATATAATATTTTACACTGTTGCAAAGCCAAGATTTCTTCCTAAAAAACACCATTTCCCCTACAGACATTGCTGTGTGCTCGCTACCCATGCATCCCCTATCGACCAGGATCCATGGGAAAGGCAGCTCCTGGTGTAGACTTACAAGTAGGTAAAAATATTGAGAAATCTTATCTGTTATCTTAAAAAAGTCAGAGGGCAAACCATCAGGTCTAGGAGCTTTTGCTTTTTACAGGCAGCAAATAGCTTCAGGAACTTCAAACTGGGAAATTTCTTCCTCCAAGTGTGAATTTAGGCTAAAAGTACTTCCACTACAGATCCCATGTTTATAGATGGGTGACTAATGGATAGCCTGGCAAGAACAGAACACTTCTAAGAGTATTGAAACCAGGCTTGAGAGTAAAAGAACTTGTGTCTCCTAGACCCACTTGCCTTTCTATCTGTTCTGGGCCCAGTGTTTAAAATGATGTCCTGGAATGTGCAAGGCTTCATGTACAAACTGAAATTCCCATCTTTCAGGGAGTTCAATATCTTTTACCCTGTTGGAAACTTGGTCATGCCAGCTGATATCGAAAAAGGTTTCCTGGGTTATTTCATGTATATATCCTCAATGTTTTTCATCATGTGCTGGCATGCGAGTTCTTGCAGTCTGGGTGCACATATGTGATACCAGTATGTTAAACATTGTCACCACTACTCAGTTATTCCCCATGTCATCAGTGATTGACTTCACTGGGTGTGATGATTGTGTTGACCTTAATTAACTCAACACAGTATGCATTTTTAGCATGTTTACTGTTTTATTGTTTTCTCTTGTATATTCAAAAAATGTTAGCAGGCAATTCAATAATTCATCTTTCATACTTGGCCAGGCACCCTGACACCACTTTTTGTTGCTTACAACATTTATACTGCTGCCGTCATCAGAATAGAATCCTACTAACTGAGCAATAAATATTGATGCAGATTGTAGATGACGATGGTGTTCCAGTGCCTACTGAAAAAGAAGGCAACATTGGTGTGCGATGGCACCCTCATCGTCCTGTTGGACTGTTCTCCTGTTATGTGGTAAAACTTCTTTTTAATACTAACTTTCCTAGTCTTATTATCACTGTTTCTTTGAGAGAATCTTGAATTTTTGTGGCTTTTCCTTTCCATGTTGGTGGCTGTTACAGCTAAAGTTTCAGTGGAATTATTTTGATAACTCCCACTGTCCAATGTAGGGTAGCTACCTCACTTCATATGTAAACCATATGAAGATATCATTTTTTTATTATTGGTACTATTTAATGCTTGTCCTTTCTTAGTATTGCTCATTGTCTTGACAATGACCAGGCAATATTTAATATTTAATCAAAAAGGGTTCCTGGTCTTGTGTGAAAAAATTACTGTTCTGTTTTCTGCAGTATTACAATATTAGTACACAGATCAATCCGAGTCTTTATACTCATACTCAATACTTTACTAAGGATGAACCAGAGCGAACTCAATCAGTGTTCCGAGGTGACTTCTACCTGACAGGTGACAGAGCCTACAGAGATCATGAAGGATATTTCTGGTTTGTTGGACGTAGTGATGATGTAATCAATTCATCTGGGTGAGTGGTGTCTAGAGTTTCTGACATAAAATATGATTATCAAAGGAGAATTACAGAGGAAGCTTTGTAGTCAATATTGTGCTAGTTGGAGTTGCTATATTTATTGAGTTCCAGATGTTATTTTTATTGGTGTGCCATACTTGGATTGTCTGATAATGTAACAATAGGAGATATATTTTATGTGTTCTTTATAAAGAGATTTGTTTCATTATACTTGACTATCAATCTCTTAACATTTGATTTCCTTCACCTTGTCACTACCTCACACTGCATAGATATTGGCACTTTCAATGACAGCTACAGAATTGGACCATTTGAAGTAGAAAGTGCTTTGATAGAGCACCCTGCTGTTCTGGAATCAGCTGTTGTCAGCAGTCCTGATGGGGCTCGTGGTGAGGTAAGGAGTGGCATAGGACGATGTTCAGCTATTTTTTTTGGAGGGTGGGGGTGGGTAGGTAAATGCCATGCTGACAGTGAACGACGTTCACACTCACATTACAACACACATACATGGTGGTAGCATCACAACATATGGTGCTTTCAGTGTTAAATGACAAATCAACACTTAACAAGAAACAGAACTCATTCAAAATGACTCACCTGGTTATTGCGATCACAAGAAATCATGTAATATTCAGAATAAGATAAACTTTATAATCATATTAATCACATTCAAGGTTTGCAAGTCAGAGTGCCAAAAAAACAAAAAAAAAATTTTTTTTTATTAAAGCCTTTTTTGTAGTAGGGTTTCTTTATCCTTTCTTTAGATCAAGGGCTAGATGTAAAACAGCATAACTTTTGCTTATTCTGTTACCCTCGTAAATAAAGATTTGTCATTTGCCTCTCTACCTCTCTTGGTTCCTTTTCCTTTTTTGTACTTATGAAGAATCACATCTCAAGCACTGGGCCAGATGGGGGCAAAAAAGTATTCTTGCCCCCTCAGAATCTTTTTCTATTCCTACACCGCTGGTAAGAGGAACTTACGTAACTTTTAATTGTAATTGTTTAAAGTGTAGATACTTGAATAGGACTGGAACTTCTCATTCACTCTGTTGTTTTTTCTACCTTATGGAGACTTAATTGGTTTCAAGATGTTTTTTTTCCTCTTTCATTGTAATTCTTAAATATATATATATAGAGAGAGAGAGTTTAGGCTCAAATTAAATGTTCATAAGAGTGCCACAGTAGCCACTGCAGCCATCATCCTTCCTTAGTGCAATTTCTATTGCGGCATGAATAAGAAATTACAAGTCCATAACAGTCTTAAACAAGACTTGACCAAGACATATGTGTGTATAAATGTTTTTGGGAATGTCCCTTGCATACACCTTATTTCTTTTGGATTTGCTATTCAAGGATCAATTCGGGTAGGAAAAGTCGATTTTTTCATAGTTTGAACTTTAATTACAATTTTGGTTTGTCCTCTTATCATTTCAATTTATTATTACTATTAAATATGTGAATTTTATGCCTCGTAGATGTTTTCTCAAATTTCAGGGTCCTGTTATTTTTATGAGTTCAGCAAGAGACTTATTCGACCCTTTCATTTATAAACATTTTTGTGCATTTATAGTGATTTGTATAAATTCTAGCTATTAATAAAAATTTATCCTTTTGGGAAGCAACTTACTAGTATTGCCCCTGTCTATTTCATTTTTCTACACTTCCAGATTATGCTTGCATTTCTGGGACATTTGAAGTTTGTACATCTTTGATTACATGCTTCACCTATTTTATATCTAACAGATTGTGAAGGCATTTGTGATCCTATCACCCCAGTACCGCAATGCTGACCTCAAGGCCCTGACCTCTGAACTCCAGACACATGTGAAAAATGTAACAGCTCCATACAAATATCCACGCAAGGTGATAAGTCTTTTATGGTCTTTCACTAAAATTTTTCTTTTTTGTGGAATATCATTATTATAAAATCAAATTAATAAATTTTACGACTCTAATGGGCATGCATATATTATAGGGAGGATGAACCTATTTTTCAAACAAATTCTAAAGCAAAATTATTTTTTATGTTTTTTCTTTTTTTTCAGATTGAGTTTGTGGATTCTCTGCCAAAGACCATCAGTGGTAAAATTCGACGCGTTGAGCTACGTGATGCTGAGTGGAAAAAACAGAGAATGGCATAGCTATCGATTCAAACCAGTGGAACGCAGAGCAAAACCAGATTCTTTTCACTTGCTATATCACAAAAAGGATTTAACTGATTCAGCTAATATCCAACTAAGCAAATCTTGTGCTTTGTCAAGAGCCACCGTTCAGAACCTGCAGTCTCTAGTGATCCATCTGGCTTCTTCACAGGCCTCTCTTGTACCTCTAGCCCTATGTCTCAAGTACACTAAAACGGAAGACACCATTTTTTCACTCTCAAATGATAAATAGAATGGGTCACAGCTTACAATGTTTAACTTATAACCAGAAAGAGATATTCCGAAATTTCCAGCATTCTAGTTTGAATATATTTTCACCATAACGATTGTATCTTTAATATACTGTATTTCTCTTTGCATAATCTTTACCTGGGTGATAAGGATTTTTTTTCTGAGAAGCAACAAAATAAAAATTAAGTCATTAAAAAATAGCAGTCCTGAAATATGTTACAAATAAGATAAGATAATACTTTATTTGTCCCAGAGGACATGTGCTCACGCATTTCATTAAAGGCAATTCATTAAAAGCACACAACTTCATCTCTAACTGTTGCCTGTTCAGTTTGCTCAGATCCACTCCCCTCTGTTTGACGAGATCATGTTTGATACCTCTATTAAGCCACATGGGCACTGCTGAGGGCCTGGCCACTGATCTCAAATTTATTTCCCCAAGAACTTTATGCTTGGTGGAAAACTTATGTTGCAATTCTCTTCTCGGTTTCCTTCTCTTTCTTTTTCTCAAATCCAAAATAAACCACCAGTGGAGTATACAATACAAGGAATACAACAGAATATCAATGAACTATAGAAGCTTCAATCATCAAAAGGGTGGCAGACTGAACACAGAAATACACAATAATTGTGTACTGTATTGTTTCTCCTAGTCATACAAGTAATAATGAAAATGACAGAATATCAATAAGTTACAAGCGCAGTGATCCCAACAGCCACCAGACTGCAGGTCAAATGATCAAGTTCATTTACATTTAAACAAACAACAACAAAATGCAGATGCTGAGACATGAAATAAAAACTAATCCATTTGAAACAAGTGGGTCTTCAGTGTTTTCTTGAAAGTTGCAAGACTCTCAGACTCCTTGGTCGAGAGGGGAAGCGAGTTCCACAGAAGCGGCCTACATTTGAGAAAGATCAGAAACCCATTGTCTTTTTGTTTGTGTTCCCTGTCTGAACATTCGGTAGTCTTAGTCTGGATTGGGCTGCTGAACGAAGGTTCCGCTGAAGTTGATGACGGTGAATAAGATCTTGTAGATATGCAGGCGCAAGGTCGTGAAGGTAGCCATATGTCAGTGTTAACAATTTGTGGTCGATCCTTTTTTCCACAGGAAGCCAGTGGAGGTCACACAATATGCAAGTGATATGGTTCGTCTTTTTCTTTCGTGCAATTATCCTAGCAGCCGTATTTTGCACTCGCTGAAGCCTCAACAACTCACTCTTTGAAATTCCCCAGAGGCAGCTGTTTGCATAGTCTAATCTCGAATGAATGAGGGACACAGCAACTGCATTTGCAGTCTTCTTATTGAGAATGGGTCGGAGTCGTCCAAGTGTGCGGATGTGAAAATAACATGCCTTGACCACAGAACTGACATGATCAGACATAGTCAGAAGATTGTCCACATAGAGTCCAAGGTTCCGTACGGAGCTGGAGAGAGGGATTCTAGCTTGACCCACTTGGATAGAGTCTAGAGATCGAGTACTTTACTAAGGCCTATAGCTTGGAACCACACAGCATAGCCTCTGTCTTCTCGTCCTTAAGCTTGAGTTTATTCCTTAGCACCCATGACTTTACCTCTAAACAACACTCTTCTACTGCACAGACTGCCTCACTCACCGACTCCTTGTCTGTACCGAACGAACGATAGAGTTCAGTATCATCTGAAAGGGCGATGTGACAGTATCAGTTCATTGGGGATGGGGAGTGATTTCGAATGTCTTTAGATTGAAGGAAAAGTCCAAATAAAGAAAACCGAAACCCAGCTTAAAAGTTTGAGAGATATTACACACGAAAAGCTACCTGCACAAAGGACCTCGAGTCACCTGCACTGGTTGGTTGATTGGTTTATTTAGTGGGGAAAGTGCTTCCACCTGGTGGCGATTTCGCACTATGGGGGGAAAGGTAGGGGGAGAAAACCCCCGGCACCTAGCCCTGCGAACAGAAGTCACATTCAGAAAGTGTCCCGAGACGAGATCTGAACCCGGAGCGCTCACTGCAGTGGTGACAAGCCACAGACTTATTAATCATAGAAATCTGTGTGACAAGCGAGTGTTTTAACCACTACACTACCGGGGCCCCTCTGAATCACCTGCACAGTTCTGACGACGTACCATATGCACGCAGATTTTGAGATCGTGAATCATGACGATCATTGGTCATCATTTATTGAGATATACACGGCACGTCAGATTCGCATGAAAAAATTGCACGAATATTATTAAATATGATTTGTCTTGATCATTCACATCATTTATGGGACTTCGATCGTGCTGTATGATAAAACGCCTAGCTTAACTGAGAGAGAGAGATCGTTATGTCTTCCTCCGTGACTGTTTCTCAGCACTTCAAGTATACTGTGTGCAGCACGTACGTTCTCAACCAGCTGACAAAGACTATCGCCTCTGCTTTGACCAATGTAAAAAAATTGAGAATACTTATATACGCTATTTTGATGTACAACATCACGTGCGGCAAGGGGAAATTGGTGTTTTACGCCGAGCCAGTAACTACGTTTATATTACGGTAAGGCAGCCATTCCTGTAAACAGATGCTACATGCAGAGAAAGAACAATGTGCCCGAGACGAGAGCTGAGCCCAGGACAGCCAACCTTCACAGTGTTGGTGACAGGCGCTAACCGTTGCGCCACCGGGCCGCCCATCACGTCCGGCGAAGCGCCTACGACAGCTATAGATGTCTGATAAGGCAGCAGATGGTCATGATTAATAGTAGCACTCTCAGAATTTTTAATAGATTACAGTCCCCTTCGTCGAACAAAAGTGCTCAAGGGTGACTGGGGGGGGGGAATAAAACAACAAATCAACAATCCGCCAATCCCAAGAGTCAGATCCACAGCTTAAACAAAATAAGAGTATACTTATATAGGGCTGCCTGCATGGGCATGGGGTATGGTGTGCGCATGCACACTCCAAATGAGGGCTGCAAATATGATCACTTTCTAATTTTGGTACGATCGAAAGTCTCCAGGCACCGATAATATATATATATAACTGGTGCTGAATGGGAAATACTGAGAACTGTAATTTATCGTTTATATAGTTGCTACTTGTTTTTCCTGAATGATAAATTGCGGTTACGTTTTAATTGCCATTTTTTTATGAAATGTGTGGTGTAGTGCATGTACTTTCTGTATGTAGCAGATGGAAACTGATCGAGCTCAGACACACGTACACCCACTCTCTCTCTCTCTCTATATATACTCATGCATGCACGGCGCGGACAAACAAAACATTGAGCAACAATCCAAATGTAGTAACAATTTCATAAATATTTAAAAATGATTGTTATTGATATGAAGATGATATTATTTTAGTGTTTAAGAATATTCAATAGTATCTTTATTTAATAAGTAAAGTTTCAAATGAAATAAATCATTAACAATAAAGGTAAGAAACTAATTTTTCTTAAGATTTTAAATTCTTCTCATCTCGTCAAAGAAGACATATCTGAAAGCTAGCAAAAAACATAAAATAAACGGAAACTGATTCATCACTTATTCACTTTGTTTTCCCAAAGACTGGAATGGTGAAATACCATTAAAATACAGAATTTTCATTTTGCAGCTGAAATGAAATATGATCGAGTTTTTAATTATGATCTGTTATGGCGAATCTCGATCAGTGTTTAAAGTGTATATGCAGGTCTAGAGAGTTTATACTCTCTGACTCAACTCGTCAGATCTGTACCCAAAATAAAATCGTGTAACTCCGATTTGTGATCACATAGTAGAGAGCGTACACTGCTTGTCTGTGTGTGTGCGCGCACGCGCGCGCTCGCCTTAATTAATTCGTGCAGGGAAAAATTTAATTGCTGGATTAAGTCGGAAGCATACACAATCTCGCTTACATTAACTTCAGTGTCTTAGCCAACAAATGTAGCCACAGGTCATGGTTTCACTGTTTAGTTACAATAGTACGCAAGCCAGGATGAGCCCTTAACGCGCAATTACCCGGCCGAAATTTACGTCGGGCGTATATAGTATCGCGCCATTGCGTCTATGTCTATGTTGCATATGGCTCGCGTACGGTGAGAAAGTTGCGTAAAAGGCCTTCTTAGATCCTAGTGTCGCCACTTCACCGCAGTCTGACACTGTCGTGGGTAAGTTTGCATGTTCTAACAACATAAATTCATAGCATATATACACCATCGAGGCGGTATACGAACATATTTCGCGGGTTGGGATCGATGCATGACAACAGTCACGTAAATCGTGTAAAACAATTTTCGGTTACGTTGACTTGTTACTGACAGTATGTAAGACTATACCCTACTGTTAAATTTAAAGGCTAGGCAGGATTTAGCGTAACTTATGGCAGGATTCCTGCTGAGCACTTTTTTTTTTCAAAAGGCTTTAGAACACGACTACACATTTGGGAATGACGTAAGGGCTTCGGGGAAGCCCCTGCCATGTGACAACATTGAGCCAATCACAATGTCGTATTTTTTCCATGCGCGAAGAAGCTGCGCAGATTTTAAGAGATTGACAACAAAATGCCGTCAGAGGCTCCTCTGCATGGAACACAAACAGAAAAACCTCAGCATTACATGTGCGTAAGGAATAGCTTGCTTTGCGGATCCTTGTTCATCGTAAACTTAAGAATTTCAGAATATTTATCGATATATCGAACTATTTTTATTTATTTTTGACAGGTATTTGAAAGAGTTTCGTACTCAGCAGTGTCCCCTTTTTGTGCAACACAAGTGCACACAGCACCGCCCGTTCACTTGCTTCCATTGGCATTTTCTCAACCAACGCAGACGTCGACCAGTAAAAAAACGTGACGGTAGTTTCAATTACAGTCCGGATATTTATTGTGCCAAGTATGATGAATCCACTGGTGTTTGCCCAGATGGTGATGAGTGAGTACAAGTTTTCTTTGGTTAGGTTTAAATTTTGGTGGGAAATACTCAACTTCATTGACCGCAAAAAAGGTAATAGACACAGGAGCTATTAGGATATTAGTTGTAGAATATAGAAAGTTATGAGAGATTAAATATTTCTGTGAGATTTTAAGGTAAATACCTTGAAGCCGCATGCTGCTTCAGCTAGAAATATGGCGAAGCGCGCTGTGTGGAACTGGATGTAAACAAATATGGCCGCCATATTGATCTGTTTTCAACTACACGTAGTTTTCAAAGCTCTGCGTTTGCGCTGTGTTCGTCATTGTTATACATATTTTTATTTTTTAGTTATTTTTGGTGTTTTTATTAATAGTCTAGAAACGATAAAAACATACGTATTTTCCTGTTAGGTGAACGCAACGGTAATGCAGTTTCAGCAGGTTTGTTTTGGTTTTGGTAGCTCGCAGGCGCCCGTCATGGTTGACGAACGATATGGCAGTATTAGATTACTGTTTTCCTAAAACATAAGTGTTTGGTAAGCCCTTTTAATTTTGGATTTATTTGATTATTGTATGGTTCGTTATAGACATAGAATAATGATCAGAAGTAGACTTGGGCTAGTGCCGCGGTTATCTGTATCAGCTGAAACGTTTCAAGTGTAGCTTGGCCTTGACCCGATGAGGTCACTGTAGCTGTTTTGCTACTGGATAGTATTTTTGCCGGGTGTGTTGTTGACAGTGTAGCATACAACACAAACATAAGCAGACAAGCGATGGCCTTGATCGTTTAAAAAACTGCGCTCCATATGCACTGATACACTTTTATGCTTGTTATTGATGCATTCATTTTATAAATTTAGATGTGTGGCGTCTGATGGTGTGTTTTAGTGGCTCCTTGCACCTTAAATTATCTGACTAGTTCTAGTTTTAACGATATTTAAATGCAGAAACTGTCGATTGATTTTCTGGTAAAATTCTTTGATCATTGCATAAAATAACGTCAGGCTTTTTTAAGGTAGTACTTTTGTGATCATTTAAAATGTGGTTTTGTTGAAAATTCATTGTTTGGCTGATCAAAAGTTTAATTTTCCTTGTGTTAAAAAAGATTGTAGCAAAACAAATATTGATGAGAAAGCACTGGCACTATAATTTCATGGTTTAAATGAAATATTCTTTTGCAGTGAAACTTTGTTTACCAGATTAAAGCTTTGCATGGTTACTTATCAAAGTGTGTACATATGTGATAATAATCAGGAGACTTGTTGAACATCATACCCACACCAAAGTCAAGCTCATTAGAAAGAAGACAGTTTGAAAACTAGGTAAAAACAAGAAAATCTGCACTGCATACACACACACATATATATATATATATCTAGGTCAATTCTAAATAAAACATATAAGTACATAGGTCAATCCCTAAAGACATTAATTTTGTTGTCATAAAATTAGCTTTGATTTTTGTTTAAACCTTGAAATAATCAGCATATACTGATGTAGACTGTAGTTGCAATTTGTATCTATATATAGTTCATAATGATAAATAGGTTGGTGTATCTGGTAGTTCTGCATCTTATTTCCCATATAAATGTATAAAGCGTGTCTGCATTTTAAGAGTTTCATAGTGATAACCTGTATAGCATGGTGTTAAAATTAACCAATCTCTATAGCGCATTTCCCACACAAGAGAGCTCGATCAGTGCCTTTAACATATTACGGTTCAGCTAACAGCCAGTCAGTCATGCTCAAACTTTGTATGAGGTATATGGGTATAAAAGTATTGCAGCTGTTTTTCCAGTTGTGACTGTGGCAAGTAACACCACTCTTACTACAAGTACAAAAATCGCTGTTGGTGAGAGAATTTGAGCTGTTGAATTAGGAAGTTTGCAGATGAAGAGTCGACTCTTTGATAGGTGTGTCTGCTGGATAGATTTGCTTCTTTTTTTTTTTAAAGGTAGGATTCTCTTCTAAATTGTTGAGCTGAGTTTTTGTTGGGGGTGGGGGTATTTATTGTCTAAATTTTAACGTGGGGAGGAATAAGTTATTAATTTTGCTTAAAACATAAGCAGAGAAATTTGATCATTTCAGACTTAGTTTTACAGATTTTATAAGTAGGAAAGCAAATTTTACAAATATGTCAAAATGAATAACCTTGCAAATTTAAAAAAAAACAACTGTAGTAGTCATTTTGTGCATTATAAAATATTACTGTACTGCCTTTCTGATTCACTAACTCTTCAATAATCAAAGAGTTGTTTATTAGGGAAGAAGAAACTAGGTCACATTTCCTGATAGTTGCTTTTATGCAAGCCCCAGTTCACTTACTGTTTAGAGTACTGACAGCTTAAAATTAATGGCATAAAGCTTCATATGTGAGTATAGGAACTAGAATTCTTTGAAGAAAATCATTTAACTATTATTGTGGTAGCTGTTATTGTGAAATTTTATCCTTTGACAATTTTGGTTGATGAATCATGAATTGTCACAATACACAAACAGTATTTGTGCAGTATTCTGATCAAAATCAATTCAGTTTGAAGTTCAAATATGGCTGACAGTTAAAGACATCAGTCACAGTAGCATAGAAACATGCAAATCATGCTGAAGAACTCCAAATCACATAAAGAAATTTTCCCAAGGCTGTCTGGAAACTTAAATGATTTCATGTTGGGAGTCTCTTCACGCAAGATATTTGTTATAAACCACACTTTTGAAAACAGACGTCTTATTTTCTGCCAGTCTGAGCTACTCCAGCATTCCTTGTGCAAATTTGTATTTGTGTGTGTGTGCGTGTTTATGCTGGTTGAACTTGTCTTTATCCATTTGTTTTCTGATGTTTTGGTCTGTGTCTGTATGTGTCTTTCTTTGTGGATTACCCTTTCTTTTGTAAGGCACATTGAGCTTTCTGTTAAGTGAGAAAATGTGCAGTATTCATTGTTATTACAGTCATAAGGTTCTAAATGTCGTCAGAGGACGTGTGATAGACTCTGTGTGGGTGTGCATGGTGTTAATCTTTGTGATTGGCTTGAATATACAGTGGTCTAACTGATACTGGTTAGGTGTAATTAATTACACCTAACCAGTATCAGTTAGATCACTAATATTAGTTCATAGATGTATGAACTAATTTCAATTACTCTCTGCGACATCAGTGACACTGTCTTGCATAAAATCATACTCTAATGCTTAAAACAGTTTATTGACATTAAAGACCAAGAGCACAATATTATTAACAAATGAACATTGGTGTATACTATTTTTTTGCAACTGCTCGATAAAATCACCAATTTTATTTGGGCCACAAAACCCTCACAAATTTTAAATGAGGGTTTAAGAACTTGAATTTTATGGATGAGGAGAAACTTACAGACTTGCTGAAAATCTTGAAAAATATCTTGAGACCTCGCTCTCATTTTTTATACTTCTATAATTTTTTTAATTGTTTTCTAGAACTGTAAAGAATACCACTGGTAAAAGTAATGATTTCAGTTAAATTGTCCTGACTGTATCTGAAATGTATAAAACAGTATCATGAATTGGTAGCATTGTTCTAAGTACTTATGTTTAGCTGCTAAACTTGTGGTACCATATATTCAGCGAGGGTTAGTTAAATCTTAAAAAAAGTCAAACTACATAATCATGATAATTTGTATTATACAAAATGATCCAGAATGTTATTTTAATTTAGCCTGAATGAATCATAAAAATGTCAGTAATGGGATTTGATCTTTGCTGTGATCTGACTTTAAGCCGTATGGTAAAGATTTAATACCTGAATTGATTTAGACAGATCTAATTGTATTAGTTATTTGTTATAGGGCATGAGGAAATTAGACTTAGTGATAAATATTTAAGGCATTAGAAGGTGATGTCTTCTTACACTACAGCAGATCGTTGTTGTCACCGCTTAATCACTCTGCTAACACTGTTTCCAGTCACTGTGTCCAGGCCTCTCTCAGGAGCACTGTCTAGAACTCACTGACTGATACCACTGTTTTTAGCTTTCCCATCCCACCATCAGTTTTCATCCATTTCAATTTTTCCCCTTCTCAGGGAATCCTTGCTCAGTTAAGATGACCCATGCTTTGTATTGATTGTGATTGTTAATGCTGCTGTTGGACATTGTAGTCAGATACTTTTATGCCGTGAACACCAGGTGTATGTGTGCCTAAGAAAGCTTCGCCTTAAGAGACATTCAATTAGCGACACAGACAAGGAGTTATTGTTTTTACTACTTTGTGTACATACAAAATGTGTGTGAGAGAGAAAGAGATAAATAGATTTTTATGTTGCCGAAAAAGATTCTGATGCTGTGCAGGAAAATAATTTATCAGACATTGGTTCTTTCGCAGTTGTCCCTTCTTGCACCGGACTGCTGGTGACACAGAACGTCGCTATCATTTGAGATATTACAAAACAGGCACATGTGTATATGAAACAGACTCTCGAGGAAACTGTGTGAAAAATGGACCTCACTGTGCCTTCGCCCATGGTGCTTCTGATCTTAGACCTCCAGTTTATGATAAAAATGAAGGACAAGGCATAGAACTCTTGGAGAAAGCCAGTGACCCATCACTCTTGACAACCACATCAAGTAGCATAGAAAAAGACAAGATGCCAGCCGAAGATCCAAGGTGGAATGGTCAGTGAACATTTTCTGTAACATCTCGAGCTTGAATGAGGGCATACTTTTCTGATATTCTGTATTATAGATGTGTGTATGAAATAGACATGTGTATAAACCTCTTCTTTATTCAAAGAACAGTTAAAGCTGTGAGACCTTTAATGCCCAATATGCTTGAGACAATGAATAAAATATATGTGTATATATAGGTGTAAGGGTGTGTGTATGTATTGCTATGTTGATGAGTGGAGGATTGGTATTATTTTCATTTCTCTGCTAATTCTATCATTTTATGCGCATCAAGTGTTTTCTTTAACCGAATTACTGTTCTGACACTTAAGCAAAAAACTAGTGATGATGGTGATTTAGTTCAGTTAACAATGTGGTAATCCTCCTGTTGCTAGGTAGCTTTCTTCTAGATCACCAATTTTCATAGCTTTTGTCCATTTATTTGATTTAGAAGTTTTCTTGGACTTACAAGAGTCCCATCAGCTGCTTGAAATATAAGATATATATTTCTGCATAGCTTACAAAAAGTGATGTCAGCTAGAAATGCACATTTTTTTCTTAAATTTTTGTTATGGTTTGTTTAGCTTTCCTCCATGTTAATTTTGCTCTGTTTATTTACCTCATATTACCTTTGTTTCTATAATCTCTGTGGACGGCCTTCTTATGATGTTTAAAATTTGTCTGTACAGATACAAACTATGTATTAGCTAACTATAAAACTGAGCAGTGCAAACGCCCACCACGATTATGTCGACAAGGCTATGCTTGCCCTCAGTACCACAACATGCGAGACCGGAGAAGAAGCCCGAAGCTTATGAAATACAGGTTGGTTGAAAATCAGCTCTGGCTGACTAAAAGATAAAAATAATGAGAATGCTTAATAAGGAAGTGTTGAAAGTGTCATAGACTTTATGTTATACCAGCGATGTGTTTTCTGCCTATTGTATGGGGTTCATGATGGCTGTAGATGTGATTTTCTGGCGTAGCCAGCATCATATTTTTGTATTTTCAGAATGACTTGCTGTCATAAAAATGATTGTTTACAGTGCCAGAAATGAGGTTTCCTCTGTGATTCATTCATTCATTTGTCCTTTGACTGGTACCAGTCGGTGGTGGGGGAGCATGTGGATAGACACGGCAGCTAACGATGCCCGCCTGTCTTGGGCAATGGTGGTCAGGTCCTGTGTGGGACAACCAGTCCACTTCTTCATGTTTGTAAGCCAGTTCTTCCTCTGGAAATCACAGCTTTGACCTTCTTTTTATTCCTGTACGCTCCCAGTGGAGCATAAGGCCGCAACCACACCCCGCCAACGGACCCGGTTCTGGGCACTCCTTTCTAGTTGGGACCATGTCATGCCAGCTGTCTCTGCCTCTCTGTGGACTGATCTCCTCCACGTCTCTCTGGGTCTCCCAGCCCTGCGCCTCCCCTGTGGGTTCCAGCCCAGAGCTTGTCTTGTTAAGTTGTCGGCTGGCTTTCGTAAGGTGTGACCAATCCAGCCCCACTTCCGCTTCCTGATGTCTTGGCTAGCAGGTTTTTGATTGGTTCTCTCCCACAGGTCTATATTGGAGATCTTATCAGGCCATCTGATGTTGAGGATGTGGCGCAGACATCTGTTGACGAATGTCTGTATCTTGTTAGTAATGGCATTTGTCACCCGCCATGTCTCGGATCCATATAGAAGTATTGCCTTTACATTTGTGTTAAAGATGCGGATCTTGGTGTGTAAAGATAGAGCTTTGGAGTTCCAGATAGGTCGTAGGGTGTGGAATGCAAGCCTGGCTTTGTTTGTTCGGCTTCTTGCATCCTCATCTGAACCTCCATTTTTGCTGACTATGCTGCCAAGGTAGGTGAAACGGTCAGACTCTGTAATGCATTCCCCATGCAGTTGTAGTGGGGCTTCTTGCTTGTTGTTGACCCGCATTACTTCCGTCTTCTTGATGTTGATGGTCAGGCCCGTCATTGCTGCTTCTTCTGCGAGCCGAGTGAGCTTTGTTTGTGCGTGTTGTTGTTTGTGGGACAGCAGGCTGATGTCGTCTGCAAAGTCTAATTGTATTAGTTATTTGTTATAGGGCATGAGGAAATTAGACTTAGTGATAAATATTTAAGGCATTAGAAGGTGATGTCTTCTTACACTACAGCAGATCGTTGTTGTCACCGCTTAATCACTCTGCTAACACTGCTGTTTCCAGTCACTGTGTCCAGGCCTCTCTTTGCCTGGCGAAGGTCCACTGAATGCCCGTGTTACTGTTAGAGGTTGTTCTTCTCATGATCCAGTCTATGACGATCAGGAAGATTGTCGGTGAGAGCATACATCCTTGCCTCACTCCAGTCCTCACTGTGAAGGGGTCAGTCAGCTTTCCGTTGTGGATCACCTGGCATTTCGAGTCCTCATATAGCTGTTGGATGATGGCAATAAACTTTGGTGGAAATCCGTAGTACTGCATCAGTTTCCAGATGGTTTCCCTGTCTACGGAGTCAAAGGCTTTCTCAAAATCCACAAAGGTTATGTATAGTGGTGCCTGCCATTCAATGGACTGTTCAATAATATTTCGTAGTGTAGCGATTTGGTCTATGCATGATTTTCCCTGCCGAAAGCCTGCCTGTTCTTGCCGCAGTCTCTTGTCTAGGGCATTTGTTAGTCTCTCCAGGATGATTCTGGTCAGCACCTTGCTAGGAGTGGACAACAGCATAATCCCACGCCAATTGCTGCACTGTGTAAGGTCGCCTTTTTTGGGTAGCTTTACTAGGTAGCCAAGCTTCCAGTCTGCTGGAACTTGTTCCTGTTCCCAAATTTTCTTCAGCAGTGGGTGTAACATCTCTGCTGCGGCTGTTGGATCTGCCTTTAGTGCTTCAGCAGGAATGCCATCTGGGCCTGCCGCCTTGCCAGACTTCAAGGACTTGATGGCTTTGATGATTTCTGCCTTGGTTGGTGGGCTGGTGTTTACTTGAAGCTGTTCGGCAGCTGGGGGAATGTCCAAGGTGGTTGTTGGTGATGGTCGGTTAAGTATTTCATCAAAATGTTCCACCCAGCGTGATCTTGTTTCTGCATCTCCGGTGATGGCGCTGCCATTCTTATCCTTTATTGGTCTGCACGCATTGGTGTTTTTTCTTCCTGCCAGAATTCTTGTAATTTCATATAGTCTCTTTGTGTTATTTTGCCCAGCTGCTTGTTCTGCCTCTTCTGCCATCTTGTGTGTGAACTGCCTCTTGTCATCTCTTGCGCTCTTTTTTACTTCTCTGTTTATCTCCCAGTATTTTGCTCTGAGTTCTTCTTTTTCCTGCTGGTCTTGACATTATATTCAGCCATTCCTTATGCTGTTTTCCTTTCTTCCCCAGAACGTGTGTGCAGGAAGTTTTCCAGGTCTCTTGTATTCTTGTCCAGTGGTTGGTCACTGTTTCTTCCAAGAGTCCTTCCAGTGCCGCAAACCTGTTTTTTACTTCGCAGTTGAACTCTTCTTGTTTATTCCGATCTCTGAGGAACTGCACGTTGAATTTGTGGTGCGGTCTGTCCGATGAGTCATGGAAGGACCTCAGCTTTATCTTCATGGTTGCCACCAGTAGATGGTGGTCTGTGGCTGCATCTGCACCTCGCTTTACTCTGACGTCCAGCAGACTTCTTCGAAACTGTCGATCGATGGTGATGTGATCGATCTGGTTTTCTGTATTTCCATCTGGTGAAGTCCAGGTGGTTTTGTGAGGAAAGACTGTGCCTCCGATTACAAGGTCGTTGAACAAGCAGAAGTCTGTGAACAGCTCACCATTCTCATTGCAGTTGCCCACACCGTGCTTTCCCATTATGTGTTCTTTGTCCGTGTTGTTATCTCCAACTTTGGCATTCATGTCGCCCATGATGATCTTCAGGTCTCGTCTTGGAGTACGATCAACCAGCGCTTGTAGGGAGTTGTAAAAGTCCTCCTTCTCCTCTTCTTTTGCTGCGTTGGTAGGTGCATAGCACTGGATGATGGTGATCTTTCTTCCTTTGGAGTTGAACCGAGCTGACATGAGTCGTGGAGAAACTGGTTCCCATGTTATTAGTGCCCTTGCAGCCTCCTGTGTCATCAGTACTGCTACTCCTTGTGAGTGGTCATGGTCAGGATCTTCATGTCCAGAGTAGATGATAGTCTCCCCTGATGAGAGTCTGGTCTGACCGCTACCATTCCATCTGGTCTCGCACAGGCCAAGGAGCTTGATGCCATAGTTCTTCATCTCCTGTGCTACCTGAGCTGATTTACCTTGCTCGTATAGGGTTCTGATGTTCCAGGTCCCTATCCTGGTTTTTGCCTTGGCCGTGAGAAGATAGGTCGGCGAGCTGACTTCCCGAGGGCTTTCGTCAGCACACGTCATAGGCCCCTCCAAGGAGGGATCTTCCCGTCCAGGCTCTCGTTGTGGTAATGTTCTTTTTGCGGTTTCTGTAGCAGGGTTGTTTTACAGGGTGGGGTTGCTAACCCCACGCCCAACCCTCCTCCTTCATCCGGGCTTGGGACCGGCAGGTTACCCGGGGGGTTTCCAGGCGGAGTTAGCTTTGACCTTCCTCTTAAGATACTTCGAAGATAGCTGTCTTTGGCAGAGTATAATGCTGGGTGGCATGGCCAACCCAGACCAAGTTACATTGCTAGACTATTGCAAGTAGGGGTTCCTGATGTGTTATGAGTGTGGCGACCATACTTTTTAAAAGTCATTGGTTTCATGTTTCCACTTTGAGGTTCAGAGCAGCCTCCTCAGGCACTTGTTCTCAAATGCCTAGATTTTCCTCTCTGTATCTGCAGAGTCCAGAGTCCATGTTTCACATCTGTAAAGCAGGATTGGTACTACATGGGATTTGTATAAATTGTAGTTCATAGTAGACCTGTTATGGCTGCCCAAGACCCTGTTCAGCCTAGCCACTGCTGCTGTTGCAATCCTGATGCAGATATCTGTTGGAGCTGCAGTCTTTGGAGAGGGTGGCTCCCAAGTACTTAAAGCTGTTGACATCTTTCAGCCATACTCCATTCATGCAGATATCATGTTGACAGGATGTCTTGACCTGACCTTTGTCTTGTCAGGAGAAATCTCTTAATATTTCTTTTGGGGAGTTGTATACAAAAAGTTCCTTCAATTTGTCTTCATTCATTAGAACTGAAGAGCAAGTTTTAATCATTTGTGAAGTGTACAAATGATTTCTCATTGGATGTCTTTGACATTGAGTTTCATCTTCTTGTGCTGGTATTACTTTATATGCTCATCTGCATTCTTATTCTTCATTTGTTTCTTCTTCACCCAACTCAGTAATGATGGCTCATTTAATAATAATTTACTTATAATTTCATGACATTGTTTTTAAATTTAATTTCAGGTTTGCGAAATGTGGCATGCGTACATTTTGTCTTGCATACCACTGCATTTGCACTAGTCATTTCAGAGCACTCTGGTTCCAGCTTTAGTCTTCATGAGTGCTTTGGTTGCTCCCCATTGCCTCAGTAGCAGTCAGAATCCTGAGTGCAGTGTTTTAAATAAGTAATGTTTTGTTTTAGGTCCACTCCATGTCCAAATGTGAAGCATGGAGATGAGTGGGGAGATCCAACGCAGTGTGAGAATGGTGATAGCTGTGTTTACTGTCACACACGTACTGAACAACAGTTTCACCCTGAGGTACAGAGAGTTTATCCTGTCTTTACTGCTAAATAATATTTTTTGTCCTGTGCAAATGCTACATAATTTTTGTGTGTAATTTAATATTTTTTTTCTTCCATGTTTCACTTATGTATGTTTGATAACCAATTACATATGCAAAGTAAAAAATGTGTTATTTTTTATTGCTAGGTAGAGAATACAGGTAAGTTGAAGTGGTAAATAGCACTTTGAAATGGTTTGTTTTGAAATTCTAACAATAGAATAGTTTTGGTCCTCCACTTGATAAACCAAATGTTTAAATTTGCTTTGTGTGAATGTATTCTTTGGGCAGATTTATAAATCAACAAAATGCAATGACATGGTACAGACAGGCTCCTGTCCCAGAGGGGCATTTTGTGCCTTTGCACATGTGGAACGTGAGTTGTATAAGAAAATAGTTACTATGTGCAAAGAATGCAAAACATACACATATGCAGAGGTAATTCTAGGCTGCGGCCTTGCGGGATTCCCGCAAAATTTCGCTGAGGGCCGCAAAGTCTGAAAGTCAACGCGACCATGCGCCCGCAAAAATCCCGTGACTGGCGCACTTTTTAACACGCGATGCGGCACTTCAAAAATAATTGTTGTCATTCACTCATTCTGCTTGCTGGTTTGAAACCGACCCACTCGAATCGATGCTAATGACTGGACAGTTTTCAAACTGACGAGTTATCCATCTGCAACCTTTTGACGTGCCCACAGCGAAAATATTTGGGACGGGAGAGATCAAAGGGTATCGGAAGCAAGCGAGTTGAAAGCGAAGTGAACGCGACTGTCAACTCTGTTTGACTTTTCATTCGCGACAAGAACAGCAAAAGATGCCCCGGAAAGTAGAAATCGGCAAGGACAGGAAGAAACAAACTCGTCAGAGTGTGCCGCACACATTGTTGGAACTGAAAATGTAGACAACGAAATAGACAAATTGAGACAAATACCGCACGTAAAAAACCACGCATCCAGAGAACATGTCATTGTGAATGGCTGAAGAAATGGCCTTGGCTAATGAACGAGGAGGAAGGCATGAGATGTAAAGTTGCCTAAAACAATCAGAATAACGCGTTCACAACCCCGGGTGTGTTAAGTACCTGAATGAGGACGCTGCAGAGACATTCAGACTTCCGACCACAGGCACTCTTTGGAGGCTGAAATTCTTCAGAAAGATTTCAATTTTCAAACTATTTTAAATTCTAATTTATTTCTGTCCTCATGAACTTTTCGGAATTTATGCCGGCGGTATAATATAACACTTAAAAATAACGTGTTGCGAACTTGATACAACATCACAGGACATAGAAGCTGTCAGGGTTGCTTTTGCGACAATCTGAAGAACATTAATGACAGGTTCCCAAAGGATGCAGGTGATGTTGCCTCTGGATTTTTGAGTTCTTTCTATGTGCCCCATCTTTTTCCTGTCTACAGAAGACAGAACACCCTATGGAGACAAAGAATTAAATATCTTGACATATTTCTTTGGAAAATCAGCACGTGGGCAGCAAATTCAGTAAAATCTTGCTTGACAAAGCAGCATGTTTAGAGGAATGGATTGTGGTCAAAGAAACTGTATCGGAGAGATTTCACAAGCTGTTTAAACTGTTATTTGATTTTTACAGGGATTCATTTCCCAATTTGCTGGTTCTTGGAAAGCTGTGCCTCCTTATGCTATACCACAATGCAGGCTGTGAGAGGGGGCTTTGGCCATCAAAACCTAATAAAGTCTTCTCGTAGAAGTTGCCATGAGAAGAAACATTTAAACCCCTGCACTAATGAGACATATGAAAAGTGTCTAAACATTAGCTCATAGCCCAATGAAATGGACACAAAGACTAATTGGTTTGCAAATTTAGGATGGTATGATAAACTAATGATGATGAAAGATAATTTATCGATATAGAAGAAAAAGATGTCTATATGATTAATCTTCAATTTCTTGTGATTAATAAAGTATTTTGTTGTATACCAAATATTTATTGGAAAAAGCAGTGAAAATGTGTTTGTTTCGAGGGACCCCTTGTTTCATTTGAAGGGCCCCTTTCTTTCCATTGAGAGGGCCCCAGGGCCCCTCTTTTTGAAATCCTAGAATTACCTCTGCATATGCTTACCTGCCATATTTATAACAACTGACATTGTACTTAAGAATTTATGTTTGCATAAGTGCCTATTGATGTTTAGGCTGTCACTCTCTCCTCATTTCAGTTCATGAGGCTAGCAAAAGATAAGGCCTCACTGTTACAAATTAACCTTCAGACACAAAGGCTTATGTGCATAAAAATCAGTTGTAGTTTTACTGTTTTTATGTGTTTAAACCATTGTTTCTTGAATTATTTTTTTTCGACAGATGAGATGACGTCTCAACGTGAAGTAATATCTACAACAGAAAACTCTTTAGCAGCATTTGTTACCAATGCCTTACCAGACTCAATAAACACTGATCTACAGCCTCACTCTAATTCTTACTCTGAGAAGGTTAGTGTTATCTTGCTGATTGTAGCATTATTAACAGACAAATACTTAAAACATAACTCCATAACCAAGACTACTTTGATATTTTGAAAGTTTGCTGGATGCAGTGCCACTGTTATCTGTAAGAACTAGAAGAATGTGGGCTTAGCTTCAGAATTGCTTCTGTTGCCTAATGGGATATATGTTTTTATGTCTATTTAGGTTAGTCAAGAACAGAATGGCAAGTCTCATGGCATCAAATTGCCAGATCCTATTGGCAAAGAACGGGCTAATAGCAGCAGTAGTAACTATGTGAGTTAAAGATTATACGCATCTGTGAGCATTGTTAAGTTTAGTTGTTATTAACAAATTATCAAGTAAACACATGGTTAGACATTAATGAATGTTAGTAATTCTTCTCTAATCATTATCAGAGAATTACTAGGGAGAAATATCCTTCATATCATTATAGACACTTCTAAAAACTTGGCATTTAGTCAGTTTATCAGTGGTAAATGTGTTTGAGAGTAAATGACTGTTTCTTGTTATAAAGGCTCTTTAGGTATACATGATTGCATATGTTTGCCTGTATTTGCATTCGTTAGTTTTCTGTTGACAGAATTTGTTGCACCTGTTGTGTTATAGAGATGTCATCCGTTTGTAATTAAGAGCAGCAGTCCATTATGATGAATGTGTAATTTCCATTTACTGTGATGAATTTCTGACAATTGTCTATTTCAGCTTTCATTAAGTCTAGGTCCATTAGATGTGTATAATAAAGGAAGATCCAGTAGTGTTTCCAGCAGCATTAGTTCAGATTTTGGCTCAGGTCACTCCTATCACAAAGCACCAGGCTCTGAGCGGGAAGATGCAAATGTAAGCATTCAGTATCTCATTGGCATCTCTGTTCTTAGCTTTCCTATATGTAACAGGCATGATAATTGTCCTGATATTTTTCCTTTTAATTTGTTTCTGCCAGAACTGAAATTTTCAGCCAAAACAAGAAAAAGAAGAAAAATCAGCATCCACCAAAATTAAAACCTCCACCAAAATCAGAGTCACATCCACCAAAAATTCCAAGAAAACAGCACAGTTTTACTTGGAGACTAAAATAGCACATGGCTTAGACCTCTTACAGCCAGTTGCTGGAGGCCATTTTGATTTTGGATGTGTGTTGATTTGAATTTTGCCCTACTATGCCATTTAAGAAAATTTATAGTTTCAGTGATGAGGAAGTCATGATTTAGCTATACATTATGGCTGTACAGAGTTTCTGCATTAAGGCAAAAACCTTTTTGTGATATGGGTTGAGAATTAGAGGTCACTGCTACTTGATTGAAATGTGGGTTTTTATGGGTTTATTTTTTCAACTTGAAGTTTTCAAAATTTCTTTATGATCTTAATGTAACTGTAGAATGTTTACTGTGTATTATGTGTTTGTATGATTGCTGATAGTGATGCTCTTTTGTCATATAGCATCACTATCTCCTGCCTTGACATCTTGTAAAGCTTATTGAGCTTGCTTCCATGTGGGGAGATGTGTTATATAAATCCTATTATTATTATTAACTTATATTCTGCGCAGCACCATCCATGAACCTGCCAGGTATAGGACACATGATGTCTGCCATTTTTTTTCCGCTTTATAAACACCATCAAAGAGCAAGGACTTTTTCCCATAGAGCAAAAAAAAAAAAGAAAATATCAACCCACCTCCCCCAAAAAGAATTCCTTGAAACAATAGTTTTTAATGTCTTACTAGATTTTTTTTGGTAGTGACATGCAGATGTTTTGTTAATACTATGCAATGCTGTACATCAACGTTTATCAACCTTTTACTTGTGATGCCCCAAGACGGGTAAAAAGTATGTCCCCGTGCCCCCCCCCCTTCCTTAGCCACTAATACTGATATGAGATATGAGAAAATGACCACCTTCGCGCCTCCCTTGTCAGCATGTCACGCCCCCCACAGGTTGAGAACTGCAGCTGTACATCATGACTGTGCAGAAGCTTTAGTATTATGTTTTATATGTTTCTGAGTAAATGTGTATGCATACATCATCTGTTTCAAAAGTTTTAATCAAAATGCAGTTTAAACAAGAAAAAAGCTTTTTTGCACTTTCTTAAAAAACTGATTATGATAGTGGTACATTGGTTAGTTTAATAATGCCACAATAGATTGGGAATCTTGTATTGCAGCCGACATAACAATAATTCTGTTTTTTTTTTCATGGCCATTTCTCATGCCTGATTTAATTGACAAAATAAGTTTAGGTAACAGCTGTCCATTGTACATTCTCTTAGTCTGTTTGGGCATTTGTTTATGGTAAACTCGAAAGATAATATCAGCCAGAGGTAGATGGGCTATGTTCATGGCTTTGTGAAGAAAGAACTTAGCCAGTGAAAAGGTTGATTGATTGCCATTGTAGGATTTACAAAGCAGATTCCAGCTTTTTTCTGCAGTGGTCTAACTAAAGAAAAAGTCCTGTACTATTGCATTGGATGCACTAGGTAGTGTGCTAGTAGTTGTTATTGATTTATTTGTACACTTCCAAAAAGTGTGAAACTAAAGTCTCATTTCTGTGAATGTCATTTTTTAAAACAGGTAAAATTAAAACAACAGCTTCAAGCCATAGAAAATGATCCTCTGTTGGACAATACAGAGAAAGCAAGACGAAAAGAAGCTCTCATTCTTCAGCACACCCGTGGCACCACTGGACTTGGTGTAGGACCTTGTACATTGTACTCTCCTGTCAGTCAAGCACCTTCAGCGGGTTTGGCCCCCAGCCTTAGCACCATGTCTCCACTGGCACCTGCCTTCTATCCCCCGGCCAATACTGTAGAGTCAGTAGTAGGTGAGGAATCAATTTCTGAAAAGCTAGACAGCTTAACATTGCCCCAACAAAGAACCAATAACGTGCTTTCCAAAATAACTTCGGTGATTTTAAACTTTTCAACCCATTAGTAATGAAGGCAAGATTTTGCTTGTTTTCCATAAAACTATTTAGTTTGATGATGAAAATTTAGAGGCATATAGCAAGTAGCTATTATGAACAGTTTGTCATTAAAAAAAAATGCTTCACTTGTTCTTCATTCTGATGGTCTTGCTTATTCTCAGGCAATGCCTTGAGTGATTTGAACATGGACGACTTCGACATTACCAGCATTGACCGGGAGCTAGATCGTGAGCGTGACAATGACAGCAACTCAGTCAGCAGCACCCTGTCAACCAGCTTCTCTGCATCTGGAGTTTTTTCGTCATCTGGACCCATCGGCATTCCACCCAGTACGCTTCAGCAAAGGGGGAGCATTAGCAGTCTTTCACAATCCCCTCCTTCGCCTTTTGGAAGTCTGCCTCACTCCACTCTTGCTTTCCAGCTGCAAAGAGACTCATTACATGACCAGGTGAGGTCATTGAATAGGCATGCAGAGTATGCCAATTGCAAATCTGTAGAGTAAAATGCTACCTTCATTAGCTCTCTCAGAGTTTGTTCCACATAAATTCTAATCCAAAATTGTTTCAAACCTCGAGTTATTTATACATATTTGTTTCATGCATACGCTGTAACTATACAAATATTGCTGTAGAAATGCCATCAGTAGTTTAGATCTATGTATAGAGCAATTTTTTTGGCTCTAAACAAACCTCTCTGTCTGAGGAGAATTAATATGAGTCATTGTCAGGAAAGAGGTGCATATTTTGTTGATAATATTTAACTGTTTTGCATCCAGTCTTCATCTCCATTGCTGGGTCACTCCGTTCTCAGCAAGTACCATGGGGGACATAGCTTTAATGATGGCAGCACCATGTCACCACGTAGTGGGGGTCAGCAGTCCCCACTGTATCCTCATTTGAGCCAGCAAGGAGTCAACTCCAGCACTAACAATGGTTCATCCAGTGAGATCCAGCGGTTGCGGGATGAGTTAATAGCAACACGCAATAAACTGTCTGAGTGGGAGGGTGTTTATACACAAGCCAAGTGCGTGAGTATCAGTGTGGCATGTTTCTGTTTTTCGTTCATCCTGCCTATATGGTTTTTTCTGTAAAAAGATAGCCTCTTGTCATATCTTTAAAACAAGTGTTAAATGATCCACCCACAATTTTCCTTTTCTGTGATTCAACAGTGCAATAGGAAAACAGGTGCTAAAACAATAGAATTTTGTTCCAGAATTTCTTTTTCTTTGGGAGTGTTGGAAATTGTTAAATTTTTTTTTTAATCTGTAACTAAAAACATGCCAATTCATTTAGTTTTGCTGTTTTTTATCACTTAATTCTTAAAAATGATATGTGCTTTGTCTTGATATGTATGATGTGTGGTTTGTCTTTTTATGTATGTTTTCTTACAACAATACAAACTAGGCATGTGAAGCTTGGAGAAAGGAAGCAGAGGAGAGCTTAAAGCGTTCTAAACATGCAGAAGAGGAAAGACTGCAGGCAGTCAAACAGCGAGATGAGGTAAAGATTTTAAAAACACTTACTAGTCTAATAAATCTTAACAGTTCATTCAGATATGTATAGTCAAGACAAAAATCTTTCTTTAGCAGATGAATTCAAAACTCTGAACTGGAAACAGTTCATTCTAAATAAAGGCTTGTAAAAAGGGCCTATGTTCACTGTTTCACATTCATTTTCTGTCTAGCATTCTCTTCTACTTTATTCTCTACCTCACACTTTTTTTTACACATACAAGCATGCACCACAAACATTTTTTAATACAAAATGTTATCCATACATATGCGCAAATACACCATTTTTAATGCAAAGGCCTGTATGTGTGTGTGTGTCTGGAGACATGGTATTACCTCGTGTAAACTTATGATCTAAATCTGCATGCTTCATCGAATATGTCTGCTGAATTTAATTATTTTGTATGTCTGTTTCAGGCCTTGTCTCAGTTACAGAGAATACGACAAGAAAAAGGCTCCATATTTTTGCATGGTCTACAAGGAAAACAAGAACTGGAGGCTTTATCAGTAGAACAGCTGCAACAGCGGAAACTACAGCTACAGCTAGACCTTAATGCATTAGATCAGGTAAAGGAAATGTGATTTAGTTTTCTATTCCACAGAAGTAATTATCTGTTTGCTTACCACACTGCCATAGGCTTAACACTTAGCATCATATCTCTGTTCCTTATGTTCTGAGAATGAGCCAGAGAACTCTGATTTACTTGGGTTGGTTTCTGCCACTAACTTCAGCTGTAATTTTGTTGTCAGCTATCAATCTTTCGCTTCATTTGATTCAAGCTTATTCGTGTGCTGCATCAGTGTAGTGAAATGATAAAACACTTGTGCTCATAATGTCCCCTAACTTGACAGGTTGACAATTCATGTTTGGCAAGAGGGCGTGAGGTTTTGAGTGAAGGGGAGGGATAAAAATTGCATCAGCAACTCACTCCTTCATCCTTCATCTCTTTCTCTCTGTGACTTGCTCCTACCCCCTTCCCACCCGTCATCTTCCTGCTTCTCTGTACCCTCCTCTCCTCTCTCTGTCTCTGTAGTATGCTCTTGAAAATACTCTTTCAGATTACAAAATCAACATTTGCTCTGTGTTGAGATGTAGAAATCTTTTCTGTGTAGTAATTTTTTCCATTTGAAGCCACAGAAATACAGGGAAAAACAGAAAATAAACATTAAAAATGTGAACATGCTCCAGAGCAATCTACATGAACCAAACATAGCCTTTAACCTTCCGTTGATATTCCTGCTAAATTTGGTGAAAGACAAATAATAGCTATTTGCATAATTTTTAACCCGAGCCCTTCACAAAAGAACAGCTTGTCATTGTTATTTATTTCCCTTTCTTTACCTTCTGTTTTCATGGCTTTTGTGTAGATTTAGCTTCTGTGGATGCATTTACTGCTGTGCACCTCCACTGCATTCTCAATTTAGCAATTCTGCCTCATTGCAGTTAATGGTCCGGAAACTTCAGCGTGGAAGCAGTGTACCTGTAAGCAGTTCCTAGGTTACATCTGTTATGTACAACACAAAAGACTGGTGTAGCACTGTCAATGGTTCTGAATGCTGCAGTTTTGTGCACCATGATATGTTTGGCCTGTGTGGTGATTGTGGTCATATTGGGCTGATTCTCTTCATCTATGTGTGTGTGCAAAACATATCACATGACTGCAAAATGCAAGCTGTGGTTCAGCAGAATTGGCTTGAGTTTGGACTGGAAGCTACATGAACTGCTTTGCTGTGTGCACAACACTTTTAGAAAAATAGAATTTGCAAGGTTGAAAGGAGAAAACTTTGACATCAGCAAAAAAAAGCAAAACATGCACCTTTATGGTGGAACATTTCAAGAGTGAAGTATGGGAAGAAGAAGTGGTTTACTAGCTTGTTTTTATAAAAGTATTTATCAACTACTGTATTTGCATTGCATATTGAATGCAGACTGAGAGATCTGGATTTGAGGTGCTGTTATTAAAAATTTATGTTGAGATAAATGAGAATTTTGTGCAGCCTTGGGATGGATATTGAAAGGCTGGCATATCATGACCCAGACACATCATGAACAGGCTGTAACCATAGGGTGGGGGGAGATAATTGTGAAACTATGGATGTGGTTAGCTTTTGATGATGATGGGGAGTCACATGCTGTTGGTCTAGACATGAATAGGGTGCAAAGACATCCACGATGGTATATAAATATAGAGAGATTTAAACAATACAGAAGGAGCTTGGTTGTGTGAAGATGGTCGCAGTAATAAACATGGCTTACATCTCATTCAAAGCATAATTGTAGAAACATGTTAGATTGCAGTGCGAAAGCTAGAAAGTGGACTTTTATCCCAGTGTTATTGTTTATTTGGCAGAATAAATGCTAATCTGTATTAAATGAGAAATTTATCAAGATACACTAGCCAACAAACGACACTTTCAATGTTGTGTAATGTTTCTTAACTTTCTTTAGACTATGGAAATAAGTTTAGTTCCATTTATTTGCAGTTTCCTGCTTACACTTTTATTTTCATCAATAAATAATAATCAACTGCTTATGCAGCAAAAAAGAGGGTACAAAAGGTAAAAAGTTAAAGTGCCTCTTTATGTTCTGCAGTTGCTAGGATTTCCAGATAATGGTCAAAGAACTAGTCTGGTAGTACACATATTGTAGAGCTTTGCGTATTCTGAAATACTGAGATGTTCATTTTAGAAACTGCCAGGTGATACAAGAAAGTCTGAGATCATTTAGCTAGAGTTTGTGCCCCCCTCCCCTGTAGTCTCTTATTTTTGCAAAATTTGATATAAGGAATATGTGGAAAATATATGAGTTGCTGCTTTTCCTTTTTCCTTTTATCCTTACGACATTGTTAACTTGTAATCATCACAAAAGGAGGATAGGGATCAGCAAAAGGGGCTATATATGAAGTTTCTTTAAAGGAAGATGGATTTAAAAAATGTCTGTCAGGTATTAATGCAGTTTTAGTAAACAGTGTTGTCTGAATCTAATATTCAGAGGAAAAGAAAATGAGGTTCCACTTGTAAGAATTAAATGACTAATTTGAAATAAGCATCACTCTTGCATATATCAGTTGTTTTTCTAATCCTTGACTTGTTTGCAGTCATGTGTACATTGATGGCAGACTTCTCCATCTTCTGGAGCCAATGTGGATTTTGTAGTGTTGTGTATCTTGCTGAGAATGTTTGCTGGGACCATATTTAGTGGAATGTGCATTTGTGTCAAAACCATACCATGCCTTTGAGCATTTTAATTTAGAAAGATTTTGAGCATTTACATTGTTTTTCAAAAACAAACTTGTCATCTTTCCCTTTTATTTATTTTTTTTTTACATATAAGTCCGAAGGAACATGCTGCCATTCATGTGCCTTCAGTTTTCTCAGATTTAACCCCTTACCCCCATGTAAACTCCATGCGATGTTTTCAGGGTATTCAAGATGAATAATTCTGTTATCTGCATGAGCAAGTAAAAGGTAATTTTCAACTGACACTATCATGGGAATGCCCTATATGCTACAAATTGGGATAGTTATTTTAAGATTACAAGTTTGATTGCTGCTAAGTCAGACATGAAGGTGGATACTTATGCGGAAAATTACAAGAGACTTGTGGATGACACAGTGAGAGTGACATGGATGGAAATTGTGTTAAACAGTGTTTTCCACTGAGAGAACTTATCACAGTGAGTGTTAAAAAAGTTGCGACAAGTTTCATCTTTTAAAAGTGGTGAAAACAGCACTCTGTATACTCCATCATAATATAAGTTTAGCAGATCCATTATAGTTTTTTTTATTAAAAGTGTATTGCACAAATATGTATTACCATTCTTATATGCATGCAAAAGCGATGGGAATTAATCACATTTCCTGAAAAGAGTACATTAATTATAGGTTATCTTAATAAATTTTCTTGGCAGTTGGATGTTAATGCTGTTTGAGTATTGGGTTTTGTTTTTGATACTAATAGTTGTAGTATTCATACATCTTGGAAATCACTGCTGTAAAATACACATTTCAAGTATGAGTTCCTATAACCATCTCTTTTTCATATTTGCTATTGATTTTCTGTCATAAACTACAGAAAACACAAAATATTGAGGAGACATTGAGAATGCAGTCATTCAAAGATACCAATTTTGATTGCATTTTTATGTAGTCTGTGCTTCTTGAAACGCCTTTTATGCATGCTTTAGTCATAAAATATATGGGTTGTTTTATTGATTATGATATTCAAGTTCTTGGAAAATATTAGGCTTTAAACTGTTGCTGTTTATCCATTGTAAAGGTAAAGATAGAGTTATGAGAGAATAATTCATCTTTTTTGGGAATGGGGGTTCTTGTCCAGAACTTTAACGTCTGGACAGCCATGAGTTACTCTTTCTTCGTTTCTGTGCTCCATTGTTAGCATGATACTTGCATTTACTTAATGCTCGTGCAAATGGTGTGAGGATTAAGGCAAAATATTTTGAAATGTTCATATTGAAAACAGTGTGTATTACCTCTCATTTGTCTGTGATAAAGTTTAACATTTGCTTTCCTTTTTTGTGTTCCATTTCTTTACAGGTGATGTTTGATCTAATCTAACATCAATTTTTAAGATTTTTTTTTAAGTTTGCAGTCTTGTAGAAAACTACTGGAAACGTCATGCAACAAACAAGTATTAAGTCTTTTGTTTTGTACTGATTTCTGAAAGAATTTGCTTTCATTTTTTTATAACTTTGAATTACCAGTTGAAATTTTTTTATGAAACCATTTGACAATGCCTTCTATTCAGTGTTTTCTGAAACATACTGCAGTTAAGATTTTTTTGTTCTTTCTTTGTATTTTAGAGCTTGTCTGGTTCAGTTTATTCTTCATTATAATGTAAAACATTAACCTCACTACAGGAACCCAGATGTTAAACTGTTTACACTTCATGTGGTTTACATTGAACTAATCACCTCCCAGACGATATGCTGTCTCAAGATCTGTGGTTTGCCCTTGTGGTCAGCTGAAGAGGTTGTGTCTACAAAACCAACTTTCCCACACATTTTTCAAAGAGACTGCTAATCACCGCCTGTGCTGACATTGAAGGAAACAGTGTGCAGTGAAATAAATGAGATCTAGATGTGGGGATCACAGAAACCTGTGCTGCTCATTCTAATTGAAAAGCTTTCACCTTACAGTTTGGATGCCTGCATACTGATAACTGTCTGCACAGTGTGTTGAGGCCTACTCTTTGTGAAATGGACCACTGACTATTTCATGAGGGTCTGCCAATGATGTTTCACTGTTGGTAGTTACTTCTGTTGATGAAGTAAAACCAGATGTGTGCTTGTGGCACACAAAAGCACTTTGGGAAGCTGCAAGTTAATTTCCAGTGCATGTTCACATTTCTGCTTTCAGACTTCTAGTCAACTTTAAATTTGTTATTCTTCTTGGATTTGAAAAAAAATTTATTTAGTGTTTCAGTAATATCTAGCAGTTTTTATCATGTTTTAACAGACACAATATTGCGTGAGTGTCTACTTACATTGCCCACTTGTGTGTCAAATACACCAATGCATACTACACAAGTAGATTTTATAGAGTGAGTCACTCTTTCCTCTTACAAAGCCTGATTCATTTTAGAGATTTCTTATTCCATATACTGCAAACAGGACTTTGAGGAAGAAACTTGTTAGAAGTCTGTCCAGAGGCTTGAAATAGTTGCTAGTTTGTGTGTCAACAGCCACAGCATGTGATTGCGTGACCTTGTGTGTCAGAAAGCAGGAGGTTTTGTACCTGTTTGATCGCCACACGGTCTTTTGTGTCTGATGCCAGCATTTGCAGCATTCATGTCATCAGTTTTGCTTGTATTGACTGACTGCTGGACTTAGCAGACTTCATGACACTAAGTGCCTTTTGGAAGGAAAATACACCAATACTGATGTGTTACTTCATACACTGGAGTTTTTGGATACCCTCTGCACAGGTATGTATGAATGATACATTATGCCTTGGTCTGCTTTTATGCGTGCACATAAATATAAACACACTTGTAAATCAGATTTTTTTAATACACTAGCTGCTGTAGTTTGTGGACTCCTTTGATGTTATTTCAAACTTGTTTGATTGTACTGTTTCTGTGTTATATCCAGCTAATAACCATTAAGTAATTTTCAACACTAAGAACATTTGTTCTCCCAACCACCACCAGCAGCCATTTTCCATCTGTTACAGAGTCGCTTTATTTTATGTACTTGATGCTCTTCATTGATTTTAACTGCATCATTTTAAAATTACTATTCTGACCTACAACAGGTTGCTCTGCTGATTGAACACTTGTACCTGTTGGTGTCTTTGTTGTGTAACACTTTGATATTGTATAGATTGCTACTGTGCTTTAGGATTTTTGATTGTAAAACCATTTTAAGTAGACTCTGACATTGGGGCACAGTTATCCAAAGAAATCAGCTATAAAATATTTCCTGCTTATAGGATGAAAAAAAAAAATGATCATCGATGTAAATAGCCTGATCTTAACATCGTTTCTGCAACCTGATAATCACATTTTTTGCTTGTATTCTTCATGCATTTATGTTGATCCATTTTATCACCAAAAATATTGTTTTACTCAGAGACTAGTGAAATAGCAGAGTATATGAATTTCTCAGTAGTCTGTGGCTACTTGTAGGGTTTTGTTTTCCTTCGAGGCTTAAGTCTGGATTAGAGCAATGTTTTTGTTTGTTTGTTTTTGTAGGTTTCTCCTAGGTATCATTTGTTTACATTGAAAACGTCTCCATATTGAAGTTTTTCTGTTGCTAGGAGGGCATTTTAGAGATGTCGCATGTTACTGGGGTCTGGTGCTGCTGCAGGAAGTCATTATTTTGTCTTTTTGCAGTATCATGCATGATGGGAACGTTATCAATTTCCTTTGTTTTTTGGTGAAGTGGGAAAAATTCTAGGTGTGTAAACACAAGAATCTCCTGCCTTGGAGTTGACCATGTTTAGGGGCGTTTTTGAGGTCATTATCGCCACCAACACCCATCGTTTTGAGTTGCCCTGTGGATTGACTGCCCCCTTGCTTTATCGACTTGCATCGGGTTATTGTGTGAATTAAGAGGAGTTGGGAGTGGGTAAAGAGACGCAGTTTTGCCTCTAGCTTGGAGGCTATGTGACGATGGAGTGACTTGACTGGTTGGAGAGAGGCGGACGTCCTTTAGCCGCTTCTTTCCAGGCTGAGGTACATGTCGATAGAAAACCCGACCAGGAGCTGCTAAGGGGGAGGAGAGAGGGGAAAGATAGCGTAGGTATATGTACCTGCGCTTTCACCTCGTAATGTGTTTATTTTTTTCCTTAATATCTTTCAGCATTTTTTGTTGCAGTTGCCTGTGCATGCGTCGTAACTTACTGTGGTTGAGGTAATCAGCCGATGTATATGCATGAGTATGCGCATGCACATGAGCTAAGCAAAGCCATTATTTCTCCAGTTTGATATAAATGTAAACAATATCGTTCCTAGAAACAGTAGTATTCGTTGCCACACGTCTCGATCAAAGTTTGTGTGAAAGCTTGATCAAGAGAGCAGAGCGTTGATCAGAGAGAGAGAGAGCAGACGATTGAAATGATGTGCAGGAATGAAAGGATTAATTTCAAGTATTACCAGGTACGTTTTGTCGTGAGAACACTCCTACCTGTACAAAGCAATAATCTAAAAAAGTGGAGTCATCACTTTGTACGTGCTAGTTGAAGTGGTTGTGCTCTTTGCTGTTCTACACCATCGTATTCTTCAATCAGGTAAAATTTGAACCCTATGTTATTATCTTGTGTTACGATGGCGTTTCTTGTATATGTATCATGTAAGCTTAATGCTTTTAAAAATTGATTTACTTAGAAAAACGTTTACAAGCGTGAAGACTATGTAATATACAAAATTTGTGTCTGGATTTTGTACAATGAAAGACATAATGCAGCCATATTATAGATTACTTTAAAATTATGCCAACGGATGAAAGACGAAGAAGATAAACTATAAATAATATATAAAAAAAAACGTGTTCTGTGTTTTCTTTGTGACTGTTTTCTTTGGAGGATCTAAAACACATACGTCAACATTAACACAGAAAAAAACAAAGCAGGATAAGAGAAAGTTTTCTGTGTTTTATGTTACTTCTAACTTCCAGAAAAAATATTTTAAACATTTTGTAACCAAAAAACCGACAATTCGAGACTATCCGTTTATAGTGTGCAGTAATACGACTATATTGCTTGAACAACGACCTTTCGACTAAATACAATTTATTTTTCTATTATTTTTGCATAGTAACAGCTACGCCATTTTTCTGAGTTTGGGCTAGTGCAGACACGATAGGACTTTGTCAATTAGTGTTTATCGCCGAGCCACAAACTAAGGCTTTGTAACACGGGCAAGGCAGTCGGCTCTGAAAAAATGCAGAAGGAAAAAAGACGAGATTTGAATACAAATATAGGACAAAGCTATATTGGTGACAAACGCTCTAACTACAGACTTCCTCGTGATTGTCCGTGACTAACCGACTCGCTCTGACACGATAGAAGGAAAACAGCTGAATGGTTGTTGACACGAGTACATAGAGGAGACTCTCTCTCAAAGTTAGTCTTTTTTCTGTTTCAAATACAATTAAAACATTTATGATACAGGTGTAGAAAGGAGTAAATGTGTTTAATCACGCTTCGCGGTGTAGGGGTTGGGGGGGGGGAAGGTCTTACTCATCTCCTACCAGGTCAACAAATGTGTACCGTGTTCTTTAAAGGGCACGATCGAACTTCTACATGTTGCGTTCACCACCCAGGGTGTTGAAGGGAACACATGAACGTCGTAAAGTCTCCGAAAACCCGTGTGTTCTGATTACTGGACGGCCAAACATGCACGTGTGCTCTTGCAGTCATCGCCGAGCGAGAGCACTTCAACAACGCCAGGTTACCGGAAGTATCTACCATGTTAGTGTGTTCTTGTAATTACCGTCGAGCGTGCTGAACATAACATGAACGCCGTCAACGTCACCGGAGACCCTGACTGTTCTAATTATAGAACGGCGGCAATGTTAGTGTGTTCTTGCAGTCGCGCCCTAGCGTGCTGAACAGAACACATGAATGCCGCCAGGTCACCGGAAGCCTTCACTAGATTTTACTTGAAGCCGCACGATCGTCAATGTGTTCTTACAATTACCACCATGTGTTCTGAACAGAACATATAAAAGACGCCGTTTAAACTGTCTCCAAACACCAAAAACTTCTATAGAATTAGCACTGAAAATGCATACGTCCAGGATCTAGAGCGGTCAGTTTCCAAAAAAAAACAAAAAAAAAAACGAGCAGCTTTCGAAGAGATGATCTGAACTCTAACTAGTGTAGTCATAGTGGTTGACCAGGTACATATACAGTTTGTAAGGCGCCTTGTTGGCCATGGAGATGGTCCAGAACGCCTCGTTCGGAATGCCTGCGCGAAGATCCTTGGCCGGCAGTAGAAAGGGACCCGTTGGGTTGCCTAGCGTACAGTTTTCGCCTTTGAACCACCAACCAGCTTGGTGGCGACTCGCACAGTCAAGGGCGGAGTTGTCGTCGTTGTCTTTGTCGGGTGTACTGAAATGGGCGCCATTCGAAGGCGAAAGGCTGTCCCCGAGTAGGCCTTCGATGACTGCGGGGTCAAAGGTTAAGCGGTAGAAATTAGCCTCGTCAGCCACTACAAAATGGCTATACACTTGCTCCATGAGCTCGTCTTGAAGAGTTCTTATGCGTATTCTATAAAAAGAAAAGAAAAAAGGAATGAGATGGGGAGGGGGAGGAAGGGGAAGCAGACGGAAGAGCAGAGAGGCACACAGATTTTTAATAATGTAAATATGTACATCATCGTCCCTTATTTGTAAGGTACAGGAGCTATACCGGGAACTCGTCCTCCTGAGCAATTACAGCGAGTGACAAAGTGAGGCGAGGGTACTAAAAAGAGGAAGACGACAGCTTCTGCTGCCACTTACCTCATCTCGTAGTCATTGCTGGTTGTGATAGCGTGGATGTTGTCCAGGCCCAGCCAGTACTCAGGCGCGCTCACGTCGCCGAAGCCGTTTTTGTAGTCGTTCCAGGTGCGAGCGAAGCTGAGCGTGTTGTCCTGGCGGTTGAGGATGTAGGTGCGAGGGTTGACGATCATGCGGCAGAAGACGTCGAAAGGCTTGCTGGCCATTTCAGGCATGATGGTGTAGATGCCGTCCTTACGGTAGTTGGCAAGGAAGTAACCATGGTTACAGTCTGTGCAAATTGCATTAGAAGTTAACGCGAAATCGCAGCCAAGAAGTACATTGAAAGTTTCGAAAGGTAAGATACAAACTATTTATGCCGTTAAATGACTGCACAAGGGAAATGCTATAATGAGGACCACGCCCATCACACACACACACACACACACACACACACACACACACACACATAAATTTGCATAAATCACAATCAGTACACAGACGTATTCAGAATGCATAGTGCACCACAAGAAAAAAAATCAGTCAGCAGACAGACCGATAGAAACAATATTCCTGACTTTTGTAGTTGTACAGCAGCGAACAACTAAGCGCGGAGCGTCAAACAGTAGCGCCCAAATTTCCCATTATCATTCATTCATTTCGTCGTTCATTCATCTCTTGACTGATACCAGTTAACGACTGGTTATGTCGGTCCACTGGTACTATAGTTGTCGTGGGGGCGTGGGGACAGCTGGATGGCTACATCGGTTGACAAGGCTTGCAATTTGGGTCTGTCTTGAGGGGTGGTGAGCTGGTTCTGCATGGAATGACCAGTCCCCTCCGTTGTGTTTGCAAGGCCTTTCTTCCTCTATCCACCTTGGCGTTGACTTCCCCTCTCCCGCCCTCAAATCCGCCTCCAAAGCTTCATGAAGGTCTTCGAGTGTTGTGCCGGGTCACATGGTCGAACCAAACCAGTTTACGTCGCTTCTTTTTTATTTCCTTGTTTTGAATTGATGTAGTGTTTTTATTTCTGTTACTTAGTCCAAGGGCTAGATGAAAAAGTATAACTTTTGCTTATTATGTTACCCTCGTAAATAAAAATTTGTCGTTTATCACAGTCGCAAAGGGTGTTCCTGGTGGCTCATACGACCATGCTCCGGCTTTGCGCTCCACCAAGCACGTGGTCTCAAATGCCTGTATTCTTTCCATTTCAGCAAGCAGACTCCACATCTCACACCCTCACAGGACGTCTGGAGATACAAGGGACAGCAGTCTACACTTCCTGTGCCATTTTCTGTCCACTTCAATTGTATTGGCAAATACAAAGTTTGGCTTTAGTTCCGCATTCTGACCGAAGTTCTAACTTCTAATGTCCCAAACTCTCGCCCCAAAACCAATGGTTTGATGTGGCTTTTCGCACACAACTTTGCCAACCTTCATCCAACGGCGTTTGTTCGGTTAAGAAGAGTCTTAAAGCATATCGGTGATCACTTGATCTTTGTAACTGTACACTCAATGTCAGAACAGTGGTTAATTAAGTGCTGACCCCTCACCTCTCATGGGTGTGGAGCAGTTACTCCCCAGATAGCCCGCTGGACAGGAACAAGATCCGTCCTCTCGAATGGTGCCACCATTTTGACAGGCGGACGTCTGAAATAATGAAATAAGGACCTTTCTGGATAAAGGTAAAAAGGTAAAGGTCATCATAAACTTTTTTGTTAGGTCGTGTGGTCGGTGTGGAGAGTGAAGTATTAGAGACCTCAATATTCTCGGGATCAGCTTTATATGAGGGTTGTGCCCATCTCTCCCTCGCTGCTTTACCTTTCCCGACCCTTTATGGAGTTAGATATCCATTCCCGACAGAGTGTCGAACCAGCATGCTCCTTGGTTTGGATGCCAGTGTTTTAATCACTCGACTATCCGCTTTCCCTTTTCTGGATATGGGTTGCTATTGAAAGTTATCCCCCATCCCCTGTTTACTTCATGTGGCGTTAGTAAAGTTTTAGCAATAAATCAGTGTCTATTATATTCAATTAGCCTTCAGGCCAAGAATTCTAATTAAAGATCCCAAATCAAAATATTTTAAGGTGAAAATAAAGTGAACACATTAATCTGAAAGAAATGAAAACTAGATGAGCTGAACCACTCGTAGTTAACAAGAAACATTTAATTTGATGAACATGAAAGTTGATGCATACTTTTGGTATAACATTTCATAACAAAGACACAAACTAACGAATCAAAGATTATGAGTTGGTTTCAAGTGGTATATCAGTTATATTAGAATCCCGCACAACCTTACATTTATTCAATTTTCTTTTGTGCTGTTTAATTCTGGTTAAGAGTTTCTTTTCTCGTATTGTTGTGTCTCCTGACATGGTGATCAGCTATGTTGTGTCTAAAGTTCTTCCTTTGTTTTATGTGTGTGTTTGACTGTTTGGGGAGGGGGAGGAGACGCAACTGACGCATGTAATTAATAAACACAAACCGTCTGCTGCTTGTCATTCACTTTTTTCATTATATTTTTTCTCTTTCCTTCTCTTTAATCTAATTAAGATAATATACAGTATATGCACTATGCGTTGTGTTCAATACACAATCTGCATTTAAAATGTGTAATAAAAAATCTTCATGTTAGGGAAGTGTGTGTGTGGGGGGAGATCACTTAAATGTTACAGATCTCTCAGGAACAAGCGTCAGCCACCTTACCAAATCGTAATGCTCGTATCCTGCTGTCGATTCCATGTTGGAACAATTGGAGGAGGATGCCTGCGTTCCCATGGTGCATCGCTTCGTGATGGGATCGTACAGGAAGGATCGACATCCAGCGTCCGGCGGGCAATTAGCTGCGCACTGCAGCTTACTGCTGAACTCATACGTGGCGTTGACTCGCAGCTGCGTTTTCAGAGCCATGCCCGGGCACTGCCTGGCCTTCTGGAAGATTTTGACATTCAGCGTGGCGGCCGCCAGTGGGAGAATGAGCAAGACTTGGATGCCAGGCACCAGACCTTTCATCTTAGCTGTGCACACTCGGACACTCTTGGCTTGCAGAAGAGCCCCCCAAAGAGGCAGTAAGGGTGTACGTCCTCCAGTTTCCAAACGACTCGAGTTTCTAGAGTTTTCCGAGGACGTCACTTGAGGTCGTTCACGAAAGGAAGCACGGCTCCATCCCTTTTTCTCATCCCAATAACACAACTAACGATTTCTCTCCCTCGATCGCTCCTAACGTTCACTTGGTCAGGATATAGCAATTTGATTCCCCTTTGCGCCATTCATCAGGTTCGTTGATAATTTACGACGGTGGTCGACAAGGGAGGAGCGGTGGTACTAACACGCTTTCATGCGCGGCGGTTTCCTCCGTGCCAGGTAATCTCGCAGGGAGGGTATGAATTAAATACAAGAAAAACAATCTTTACGGAATTTTCATGCCGCGGACTCGTGTCATGAGATTCCATTTGATGTGGAAGTCAGAAAGCTGGAGTTTTCTTTGATTCCATCGATTTCCAGGCAAAAGGAGGCGCCATTGTGACCTGGTCCATTCAGGAGCGCCAATGTTGCGGGCCGCTAATTCCCGCACAGATAAATGACCCAACGTGACGTAGATTGGAAAATGATGAATCGCCCGCTGCCAACCACCTGTCCTGAGAGAATAAAGTGCTGGCGAACACGGGGGTCAGTTCAAGTCCAATAATCCCATCAATATTTTCTTTCTTTTCCCTTCCGCTCGTCCACCTCGTCGTCTTCCCGGCATTGTTTTCCTCAGAATAACATTTGTATGCTATTATTTAACATCGCTATCCCCTCTCCCCAACATTCCTCTTCTTCTATTTTCTTCTTACGTAAACAGAAAATCATAGTCTTATAAACATTGTACACGAATCTGAGAGCGACTACAGGGTTATCTATCACGAGAAAAAAATGATACATCAGCTTCCTTCTCCTTTCTGCAGTTTATTCACGCATCACCTTATTTAACCCTTCGGTTGTCAGAGTAGAGATGTGTGTGAGAGAGAGAGAGAACAGAATGATTAAGGGTGGCGGGTAAGAGAGGGTTGAAATTGCTTGTAACTGCAGCTCGGCCCTGCATGCTGCAGCATACTGCAAGCTGGCTGAAGATTAATGGGTTGGAGACGTCCGTAACGCCAGTGCGACGTTTCCTAACGCGACCTCTACAGCCTAGGAAAATCGTTTGCACTCGACAGTCTGGCCCCCTCCAAGACTTCTGAAAGGCGGTTGGTGACCCTAGTCATGCAATCGCTCGCCCTTTCGGCAAAAGCCACTCTGCATATTGCCGCTGTTCTGGCATCGTCGTGCAAACGTTGACCATCGTTAACATTTCGCCTAATGAGAGACAGGAGTGCAGAAGGAGAAAGCCGTCATTTTTATAAGGCCGTAGTTCTTTATTGCTATTATCTCCAAAACCTAACATGTTTTGGCGATCTTTTCTTATTTTCTAGACCTTCATTTTTATTTATTTTGCGGCTTATTTATTTTGTAAAATTGTTCTTCATTCTTATCACACTTTATAAAAGGAAATTTTAGCTACTGTTGCCACTACCACAATACAAACTTTCACTTCCCATTTCAAATTTCTCTTACCACCAGTCTCTACATCACTGAATAACACTAAAGCACTTTCATTTTCCATCCTTGCAGAAATCTGCCACACACACTCATACACACAGACTTATCACCCTCAATATTCCCAAGCTACAGCCAGGAATCACCTATGATATGTGTTCCACTATAGTGCTGACACATGCACTCTACATGTCCAGCAGGTCTGAAATAAATTCCCTCTTTCTATGACTGCTAGAGATCCCAACAATGAGATTATGATAACAGTGATAGTGATAATGAGAACAACAATATAAATCATGCACAATGTTTTATACTGTTGCTTAATTTCTGCTGGTTTGACATTCATCTTGTATTCAACAAATATCACTCTAACATTTATTTTTCTCTTCTTACTTCTAAGTGGTGAAATAAATAGAACTTTTTTTAATGCATCCACCATGTGCAAGGATAAGATCAAGAAATATACAGCATCACGCAGATAAGAATGCACTTAAATGAGCATAAGTAAAAAAAAACTTGAACAAAGGCAGTTCACCTGCTCACAGTTAAATCATTTAGCTCAGTACAGACTGCACTCTGTTAGCTGATTTCCGTGTCTAAATGTGTTGATGGAGGTGATGCCATGCATAATTTTAAAACATGATTTTTAGAACTAGATCCAGCGAAACAGAAGCATAATATGCTAGAAATGAGACCATCTTGACTCAATTCAAAAATTACTTTTGAGAGGACAAATCCTACGAAGATGATGTAGTTTTATAATATGTAAGTTTCCTTCATTACAATGTACATTGCACATTGTGATGAATAGATAAGCCAATAAAACAACAGAACAGAAATGGGGATTGAGGTACAGTGTAAAAAAGAAAAAGAGTGGGACTGGCTGGTGGGTGATTTTATTCATAAACAATTGAGTTTTCAACCACTTCTGAAAGATTGCTGCAGACTCCCACCTTTCACCTTCAGTAATCGGGCTTTTCCTCAGCACAGGAGCTGCATTTTAAAATGCTTTGACCCCCACCCCACCTTAGCAAATGATAACGTAAATAACAGCATGAGTTCATCCTTGTTTTGACAAATGGAACCTTTCGGAGGTAACAACTGTCAAGACTATCCTCGGAAGGATAAACAAGCAGTTAAATGCAGATCTAACATGCTAAAAGCATAAATGTGAAAGTCTTGTCACATGACAACAGGTGTTGTCTAAGCCAGCAGAAAGAAACTCACTCATTTCACATTCAGTGAATTTTTTTAATACTCAGAAAAACAGGAATTACAGAAATGTCACAAAACTGTCCTCACCTCTACTTAATTCCATAAGTAAATGTTTAACAGCCAGCCAGTGAGTTCACTTAATTAAAGCTCAGCCAGAGCAACAGCTACCACATGATCACCTCGCAACAGTACTTGATTCAAATGCCTGCACAGCAGCTTTCGGGTCTTCACCCCAAGTAGCTTAGACACCTTGCTCTCCTGAAACAAATGCATACCACTGAATGCTGAAGACACATTTTCCATCACATCTTGGCCATGAGTAAATGGTCTGTAAGATTCCTGCAGTCTACTGGTATCCCTGAAGTGGCGTCGCGTAGATTGTTTTGTGAAACCTGAACCTGGCAAGGAGCCCTGCATATTTCCTGAAAGATCAGATGAAGACGAAGAGCAGCTGGGGACAGCCATGTCAAGATCAGATGAAGACGAAGAGTGGTTGGGGTCAGCCATGTCACTTGCTGATGGCTCTTCCTGCACTAATTTCCACGGTGTGGCTGGATAGAATGGATCTTCACTATTTGTCTCTGTTTTACATCTGTCCTCGTTTTCCTCAGATCCAGAATCTGAGTTACTGTCTCTGTACTTCTTTTTATTGGCCTGAAATAACATGGTAACCAGATATAACTAAACTCTATACATGAAACTTCACAAAAACTCACAAATATAAAACATGTCCATAATCCCTTCCTTCAAACAAAACGAATTTACAGTTCCTGCCTAAAGCTTTTTGCCTAGGCCATTTTGCAATCTTCTCATTTAATTTAGTGATTATTATGTTTTACTTTTATCACGGACTTGTATTACTGGACTGCTTGCAGACGATTTTTTTCAGTGAAGTCATAGAACAAGGCTGGTTACAAATAGCTTCCGGTTTAGTCACGTTTCAGTTGAACTACTAGAACGAGGCTGGTATATACGAAGCTTCCGGTTTATCGTCCGTGCTTTTATCATTTTGGCTTCTTGTCTTGATTTTACTATTACTTGATAATCATGTGTCTACCTTCTTGTGCTTTCCAACAGGTTTTCGATAAATCTCATCCACGTCCATTAATGCCTGCAACAGTTTATGTTCAATTTTACTCACGAAAATTTGCTTCATCTGTTTGTAAGTCTATGACAATGACAGCTGCAATGATTATAACAAAAACAGGGACAATGAGTGATCCAGAGAATGCTCCCACTGAGATGTGTAACACTCTGGTAGATAGTTACCGGTGTATGATTTTGTCAAGTATTATTTAGTGGTATTTTTCCTTTTTGTATTTTAAGGGAGAGGGGTCTTGTGGGACAGAAATCTTGACTTCATTCAGTGGTGACTTTTGTAACAGTGCTCTGCCAAGATAGAGAGCTGGAGTGGTTCTGTGTGCACCAGCAGCAACAGCGCAAGAAGTGTATTGGGTTACTGTATTTACTAGTATATTCATCGCTAAAACAATATAAACTTCCTTAGATTGGTTGAGTTGCAAATGCAAGACTACATCATGATGACACTAAGAAGTATCCTGCTGCACACTGCTCGAAGGCTAAAGAGAGGTCCGGTGTTGACAGGGGGCTGGATTGCTCCAGTCAGAGAGCACACATACAGGGGCTGGTGGGAACTGCACAACAACAGGGGAAGGGGGCTGGAAGTTTCAGAAGAATTCTATAATTAGAGTTATAAACACCCTGGTTGGTAGTTTTGGAAGGATTCCATCAGATTCATCTGATGAGACTGAACCATCAAATTCTCCTTTACCATCCCATCCATGACTAGAGGAGTAGTAAGTGTTATCACCGTAGGAAGAGGAGTAACAACACTGATTTTAACAAGAAAGTGTACTTCTTTCATTACCACTTATATTGTGGAGATAATAAAATCAGCTTTGTCTCCTACAAACTCTGGAGTGTTATTCTTGTGTGACTGGCTCATCCCTGAATTAACCACAAATGGGGAAAAATACATGTAAGTTACACAAATAAGATGTAAAATTAAACTGTTACCATATTCATGTGTTTATCAAAGGCAACAACAAATCCAGTACAGATTCCACGAATATTGCGAACACTGCGTGTCCAGACATGCACTTTTATTTTTTCCATGACACTGCGCCGCAGAACACTTAGTGGCCCTTGTTGAAAACCTGAAAATAAAATAGGGTCCCAATCAGAAGTCTCCAGTACCCTTCCCCTCCACCATATATATGTTTATCTTATATATTTAGATTACACATGCCTTATTGCTTGCAATTTGTTGTCCTCAATTGCCAAAATAGCACTCTTAAACATTTTCCGAGGTGGACATAATGTTTGAATAGTTGCTTAATTGCCTTAAACCTGAAGCAAATTTCATCTATACCTTTATGCTGTCATGAACGTTTCCTCCATTAAAAGGAAACTACCAATATTTTGTAGTTATTCTACAGAATTATTTTATGAATTCAAGTCACTAATATATAAATGAAACCTGTTAGCACTTATCTGAAAGATTAATTTTTGGAACAGAAAAGGTTTCATCAACTCTTCTAATGTGTACATAATTTGTATGCAACATCTGCTTGAAAAAGTGCCAATTTAGCTGTGAAAACCTGTAAATAAGGACATGAGTGCTGATGAATTATAAAATAAAACTAAAAGCTTTTTTTTTTAGTACCATTCTCCATTTGCGTAATGACATTGATTCTCTGCTTTCTAGTGCGATGAATGTGACCAACAGGTCCTTTGTCTTCTTTAAATTCCTGGGTCTGCACTGTCTCTTGCTGACTGCCACTCTGACTTATAATGGACTCTGGCATTGATGTCTTTGGTGCATCTTCAATTGTAGTTTTCTTTTTCTCTTGTGAACTTTCTGTTTCTCTATTTACTTTTACAAAACCTGATTTCTCAACATGGCTTTGAAAGGAGATAGGCAGTATCTTTTTCGTTACCTCTTGTGCTGTGACCATCTTTTTTTCTGTTACATTTTCTGTTTCGCTGTCTACTAAAATTTGCGTGTTACATGACGGTATCCTGGAGGAAGGAGCAGACGACTTTTTCCGAGATGAAGGTAAGTGAACACTAAGAAACTCTTCCACATTTTCATAAATGTCGACATTTTCTTCGTCATGAATTTCCTCATTAGAATATATAGCTGCCACAGGATCGAAGATTTCGGAAGAAAAATCAACATTTTTGAAACAAGTCCATGCTTCTGAATTTTCCGTTTTAAAAGCACCCGCTTCGCTGTTGTTATCCTCCATTTTGACAACATATGCAAAGCTCTCCACCACTTTCGTATGTTTATTATTATTGTGTATTGGGTATATTATTTGCTTCGACAAATACACTGCTTATTTAAGAGTACAAATTTCTTACAGGCTAAAATATAATTCTTTCCTGTAAAACTAAATAATTATATGGTTGATATGGTGACAAAGACGCCAAAGTTACCTCCCATTGATGAGACGTCTATAGTATTTGCTTGTCTCAGAAACATCATCTTTCAGAATGCCCCCAAAAGGAAAGAAAGGGAAAAAGGGAAAGGGTAAAGCAAAAGAAAAAGCAACCCAGGATGAGAAACCACCAGAACCGTCAGAAAAAGAAATAATGCTACAAAAAAAGTAACTATGATGTTTCATTCTGATCTTCAACGTTAACACGTCATATTGATATTATCCCTATTAAAATGTTCAGAAGATATATTAATAGCTGTAAAAATTGTTATATTACTGAAAGAACAGGCCATTTTGTAAACATATGAAATATATGACAGATGCATGTTCAAATTATAACGTTGAGGTGGGGGGAGGACTGCAGAGGTAGTGAAATCATTTTTATTATTTTTTTTTTACATATACCACAGTTTTAATAATTTAATTATTGATCAAAGTAAAGTTAAATAAATATCCAATTATTTATTTAAACTTAGGCTGGAGGGATTAAATATGCCTCATGTATTAACAACTTTTAAAGCTTGCTGAAGTTTGGAAATTCTCTAAAAAAGAATTTCTGAGTATATCAAAGCATGTCTTTAACTTTTTTTATATGATGACTGTGCTGTACTTTATTGAATTTTTTTTTTAATGATAAACATAAGATTTTTTTCCCTCAGTCTTGAAAAAGTAACACAAGAGCTTGAGGATTCCAAAAACAGGGTGGAAGAATTGTATCCTTTACAGAGCAATTAAACATTTTCCTTTATGGATCAGCAAGTACAATTTAGATCCTGCATTAGAAAAGCTGGTAGTGGTAGTTTTGCTTCGATCAAACAGATCTCTTTCAAAGTGAGTTGTACAAGAGGATGAAAAATGCCTAAGGTGTCTTAGGAAACAAAGGCTACCTTTTGAATACTCAAACATTTTGAAATAGATATAATCATAAGATGATGCACATGAATGTTTTAGAACAGGGTTGGAAGTTTGACTATTCGGGGAAGAAGGGATTGATGACACAACATGCATATACTTATTCATTTCTCATTTCTTTATCCATGCACTTAGTTTTCGTCATAGTTTCATCTGTTTGCTGACACTTAAATTTCATGTATGCTTTACTGTCAGTTTGTTTGTAGTCTTTTGTGAACAACATATTGAGCTTGCATTCATACCAAGCAATGTGCTTTAAAAATTTTATTATTGTTATTATTTATTGTTGTTTAACAGTGGTCAGCAAACTGTATTTATAGGTTCCATTTCATGAAGTCCTTAGCTATCAAACTTATTGTAATGAAAACATTCATGACCAAAATATAATAACAATGTTAGGTCTGATGTGGTATTATCAGCATAATCTAGTGCATGTGTGCCCAACCTACGGCCTGTGAGCCACACCCGGCCCACGAAGGTGCCTCATTTTAACCGGACACGGGGTATCATGACTGACGCAACCACAGGGTCGCCCTTTCCTTGCTGTACATACAATTTTTCAGAAGCCAAACTTTTCTTGAGACCTTTCTCTTACGCTTTGGTATATCGCTGCATAATTTCATTTTTAACGGCGGCATGATTCTGGAAAAACCGCCATGTTCTGGCCTGCAAGATTTTATATCATGTTGGGTGCAGCCCTCGGGCGAGAAAAGGTTGGGCACCACTGATCTAGTGCATATCAAAGGAGACCTCAGAACTTCATGAAAGGTTCTTTAAAGGTTAAAAAAAAAAAAAAGAAACATTTTTACCCTTATCTGCTTTAGACGAAAGGAAAATGAATGGTTGCAACAAGAAGCACAAAAGATTCGCTTCGAAAGTGTAGGTGTTATTATTTCCGTCACATTTAATGTGCATTCTTTTTGTTGTTCATAGTCTCATATATCTTTACGTAAGGGGGTTACAATTTTTAAATGATTTTATATAATTTATATAATTTCGAAAACAATAATGGAATAAGTGAATAAAAGTGCTCATCTCTGCTGTTTCAGAAAGTACTGTTATTAACAGTATGTGGCCTCAGCTGTGCCCCCCGCTCCCCTTCTCCACCAAAACAAATCAGGATGAAGTATTGTACTAATGATACAAGAATACCTTTTCACATGGGAAATAATTTAATATGCATGCTGAAATCAAAATGGAATGGCTCAATATGCATACAAATATATATATATATATATATGTTTGTGTGTCCTTATGTCTAGCATGAATATATGAGCTACATTGAAAAGAAGACCAGTAAACGCCAGACAACTATAATCACCCTCAGCGACCATAACAAGCAAGAGATTCAAAACATACAACTTGAGCGCGAAGTCATGGAAGAAGACTTTGATAAAAGAAAAAGAGGTAAATCCATGCGATGAATTGTGAGAAGGCTTTCTTTCTTTCAAAAAGAGTCTCAAAGAATTTTAAAAGGAAAAACTCTGAAGATACATGGATGGCGAAAACACCATGGTAAATGGTGGAGCCACCCCTGCATGCATATTTGTGTCAGAAATAAAAAGGATGCAAAATGAATTTTAAAAACGTTTTCATGAAATAATTCCAGCCCTATATATTGAGATCCACAGTATGGTCACAAAAATATTACAAACTGGCACATAATGCACACTTCACTTCATAGACAATTTTAGTCTGAAGCAGTTTTCAGATTTTATTCACTAACATTTTTCAGTTTGTATTGCTCTGTGAAAGACTATTCAGTAAAGCGAGATCTTTATTCTGACATTTGTGAAAAGAAATGGGATCTTTCTTGCAGCACTGGAGACTGTGCTGCTGGAAAAGCAACACATGCTAGAGAAGACTATACAAGAATTACATGACCTACAAGAATACAAGGTAGGAAAAATGAGAGAGCTATATTTTTATCTTCTGCACATTTTGTTTTGGGATAAAGCTATTGCAGAATCATAAATGTGCTGCTTTTTTATCAAAACATTGTGTAAGTAAAAGGCAAATAGAAATTTGAAGCCATGCTAAAATCTGTGTGAAGTTCATTTGTCTGTTGATTTTATAATCATATCTTCAGCACATGAATATATGCAGCTTTTAGCTTATTCTGAAGAAAAAAAAACATTGTTTATGTTGTAATTTCTTTTCTCAAATTTATTTGTATGAGGATATCTATGAGAAATGTTTCATATAAATCATTTCTATTCCTGTCACCAGAGCAACAGGATTTTTAGTGACTGCATGGGTAGTAAAACAGTGGAACTCTCTCCCCTTCCAGATCCACCACCTATCTGCCATTGAATCTTTTAAATCTTTTAAAACACATCTCTTCCTTGAGCACTACTCCTAACAACAGTTCATAGAATGCTACTCCTTATTCCACTCCCTTTCCTTTTTCCGTTTATTGCTACTTCCCTACTCATCTTCCTCAGCTGACTCATGACACTCTTAGTTCTTGTTACCCGATTCCTCTTTGCATTCCTGGGTTCAGTTCTCATCTCAGGCACGCTGTTCTTTCTCTGCATGTGGCATCCGTTTACAGGGCTGGCTGCCTTGCTGTGATATAGCCTTAGTTGCTGGCTCGGCGTAAAACACCAATTAAAAAAAAATCCTCTTTGCATTTTCTATATTTGTCTTTTATTTGTCCTCGGTTCTGTTGTTCATCCTTCCATTCCTTTGTATGTTGTCCATCTCTCGTTGTCTAAAGCCCTTATGAGCATGAGTATGTGCTATACAAATCACACATTTATTATTATTTGCTTCCAAACAGAGCCTTCAAACTGAGCTGCAGACAAAGATCCGAGACCTGGAGAAGCAGGTGAAAGAGATGCGAGCAAATCACACTAACGCCATACGGAAGATGAAGGCAGACTTTCTCCAACAGAAGCGAGAGTATCAAGAGGATTCAGATTCTCGCATCCAGACTTTGGAGAAAAAGGCTAATAAGGTCTGGCTATTTTGAATACTTTGACAAAATGCTATATGCTTAGTGCGTTTTGTCATGAACTCATCAGCTTTTTCTCATATGCATGTTCTTGCCAATCTCCAACAAAAAAAAGAAAACATATAATATGTCAATAATGCTTTGGTTATTTTGATCTTCACAATTCACCCGATTGTTATTTCTGTTTTATTAATGCAGTATATCCCTAGATTCTGTTCATTTTTTCCACCTTAAAATATGGTTTTGTTTTCTGCTACTAGGAAGCACTTCAATGCCTGACAGATCACACCAACCGTATTAAGCTGGAAAACAGGGCTCTGCGCCAGGAACTGCTTACACTGATTCAGACTACAAGATCCCTCAATCAGCATCAAAAACAACTGGAAGACCAGAGAAGACAACTGCAACATGAGCAAGTCTATGCGAATGATCTTAGAAAGCTGCGTGAAAAGCGGCAACAAAAGTCATATAAAGAAGTCGAAATTAGCCAAAGTCTTGAAGAAGATTTGGAGTAATCCATGAATTTTAAGCATCCACTTATGCCGTAAAATAATTTTAGGATGTTCTTGATGTCATCTGTCACATATACACTCATATTTGCACAAACTTCCCAGAAGTACAGACTCATACACAGCCAAACAAAAGTGATGCATACATACTGGCTTTTATTTTCTATTATCACCAATATTTATTCATGATTGTTATGTGCTTCTACTTAAAGCCTGCATACTAGCTTTCATGGATTTATTCATCAGTGTTGTTCATTCTACTCATACTCTGAAATTTGGAAATTGCAGAAAATTCTTGCTTTGTTATAGATTATTTAAATGTCCAAAGGCTCTTACAAATAAGACAGTGAGAGGAGGCTGTGAGTGCATGCATGTGCACTTGCTTGTGGAATTATATATGTGTAAGTGCATGCACACATACACACCTTTGTATATTCATGTTTATATCTTATGCATTCATTTAACCATGAACATTTGCCATCTTTTTTCATGTTGACTCGCATTGATATGTCAGCTGTAAACAAACATTAATCTTGATAGCATATTTGATATAATTCATTATCCACTGTCTTGTTGTATGGAACATACCTTTATGTAAACTCTTTTAAAGGAGATACTTAAAAGCCACAAAGTTTCTGCTTTATCAGAAACAAACTCATAAACTCATGCAAGCTATCTCTCAGGAACTAAGCAAAATTTGCAAGAGCTACGTCCATAGTGCAAGGATCTCATCACTGCTTTATCTTTCTTGAGTCAAAATGTGGGCTTCAAAGGAGTCTGCTAGGATATGATGATCATTAATAAACTTTCACCATTAGCTCTGGTCAGTTAAAAATAATGCAGTCTTCTTATCTATGCATTTATCTCCTTATCTAGGTCTGTGCATAGAGTTGATCATGATTCATTAGCTTGAATATGGTCCTCTTAATTTTTTACTTCAATTCCCTGACAATAAAAGGCCACTGGTTTTGTTTGAACTTACATCGCTTTATGCATGCATGGAAACATTGGCACACACAAACACTTGCACAATACCCATCCATACATATACATGCATAAAGGTAGAAGTCACTTGCATTGTCCAGCTTAATGCATAGATAAGACACTGACAAGGAAATTGCAAGCATTTGATAGGCAACTGCTCCAGATTTCCTGCCATGAACACAAGACCAACTATTGCATGTTCTCTCCGCTGGGCCCCCATAAAGCCTTCCTTGTAACTGTAATCCAGTGCAAGCTTGCCTTCTTTGTAATTGTAATTTCACTCAGATCACCCATTGCAAGGTAAAAATGTTTTAAATGAGTTTTATATCTCTCACTCACACACACACACACATCAGAAGATCAAAGTCAGTAGAATATAACTAAAATTTTATATGTATAAACAGTATAAACTATCTGTAGACAAAGTTATCACAGAAACTGTGCGGAGATCATTTTGTGCACAAGGCTTACACATTAGTTATTTTTGAGAAATAATATTTATCTGAGACATAATATCTTGCATTTCACATGCATAAATTAACATAAAAGGAATTAGGATAAATTCAAAAAAGTGTAAGGTCATTTATAAACTGCCTTCACTTTTATCTAACAGCAAGTGACTCTTCATATATAAGTTAAAGAAACATTAAAGATATTTTTATGCTACTGAATATAATATTCTCTTATTTGCAAAAAACTGTTTCTAACAACTAGTGATAAGACCTAGACAATGAAGAGATATTGCCACTTTTTTGCATGACTACCAACTATCCCTTTTCTTCAGTCAATAGTGGACAATAATGAAATATAAAACATTAAAAAATTTTAATCTTAAAATGCATGCACACTTGCACATGTGCATGAACACAAAATGATGTACAATGTAAATTTAATGTACAAAAATGAAATGCTTCTGATTGTGTGCATACATATTTATTTGCAAAGAATCCTTTCATAAATTATAATATAATAATTATATAAATTATTATTACTGTTATACATGGTATTTTGAATAAGCCTATGTGTACATATGTGTGTATGTACATGTAGACTTATTCAAAATACCATGTCTATCATGGGTGTGCATGCTCTCCTGTATCTTTCATATGTACATCCATTACACTCATAAATCACTGCACATTTGCCCATGCACACAAACACACAAATGCATACAACTGTTTACTAATCCATGCTGTAAATATCTTCAATTGTAAAATATTTCAAGGCAAAGTGATTTATAGATGCTGCCTAAAAACCTATAGGCTATACATGCAAGCATCTGTACATATACCCATGCATTTATTGATCTTTAAATCTATGGTGGAAGAAAGAAAAAAGAGCTATAAATGAACTGCCAATAACTGCTGTTGATAAACAATTTGGGAACAACAAAGAGCAAAAAAAAAAATTTCAGTTTTTAACAAAGTAAAATGTGGTGTGGGCCATATCCCGTACCAAATTGAAAGAAATGCGATATATAGCTTTTTCAGTTGTCTTTTGGAGATTGGACAAAACAGGCAGACGTTTCACTGGAATGAAAATGCTTACTGCAAGTATAAATCTAAGAAGCTGGATGCTGATAAGGTGAATCAAGTAGAAAAGAAAGGATTTCCCCCATTATTAAGTATTTAAAGTGTAACATTTGTGTATAATGTCCTTGAATGAAAAACAAGAATCCTGTGCATTTTCTTTAAACTAATGGGAAAAAATGTGCAAGAAAAAGCCTAATGGCTACCTTTCATGAGCCACTGAGTAGGTAAAGTTACCTAATCAACTGGCATAGTAGTAATTCCTGAAAAAGGGTGGCACTGCACATGCTTATTCGGTCAAAGGGTGAAACAAGAAACCTATGACGAAAATGAGAAACATTAAAAAAAAACTTAAAAGCACAAGTAAGAATCTGAGGAAAGTAAAATTTATTCATTCTGACCAAAATATGATAATCTTCATGCAGTTTTTAGACAAAAGAGTGATAATTTTCACAGGCCAGCTGTGATAGGTTAAATATTACTTGATTTTTAAACTGAGGCACTTTGTACAACTGTAGCAGCTTCTCCTAAACTGTGTCATTCTTATCAACAGACAGAAATAGAGAAAGACCAGGACAGATTGGAAAACCATGAAGGAGTATGAACAGACAGCTGCAGATGAACAGCCAAGTGTTCTCTACTGCTATTGTTGGACCTCAGCACAACTAGGTTCTGTGAGCCAAAAGATCAAGACCATAAAAAGATCAAAACATTATGTCATCATCATCATCTGATGGCACATTGCTGGAGCTGGCCACGGGCATGTACGTTAACGACTGGCGCTGAAATAAAATGCATACACCAAGAAATATAATTATACAAAAAAATAAACATGCAAAGTTTTCTTAAACACTAAAAGAATATCAAAAAATAAAAAGGAATGGAATACTATCTTTAGTCAAGGCTGTTAATCAATAACAAGCTAATAAGGTGCAAACTGCCTCAAAGTTTAGATTTCCCACAATTGAGACTTTTTATTAGTCAGTAAGCCACAAAAAACACAGATCTTTGCAAGTAAATTTAAAATAATTCAGTATAGAAACTTGGAATAATTATGTTATTGGTCCATACTGATATCAAACTCAGCATAAGTGAAAATATACATCCATGCATAAACAAAATCTACACCTCAGGAAGTTACACACACACACACACACACACACATTTTCAAATAGTGTTCTCTGGTTATCGATTTTTTAAAATATGATATATATATTTTTTCCCCTCTTTACACTTTTATGTTCTAGTTTCATAACATGCATACTTGCCTTTGGTTTTTCTTTTGCTGAAACAAAATTGATTTGTCTTTTCAAAAATCTATATTTGAGCTAAATCATTGATTTGTTTTTTCAAAAATCTATATTTGAGCTAAATCTATATTCATTTTAACAAATAATAATGAAGCATATTTATAAAGCACCATTTCCTAGCACCAGCCCACTCAAAGATGAAACAGAAACACAGAGTGATCTCACACAAAGGCATGTGAGCATGATCAATCTTTGAATGTTTGCAGGCATGCGCACACACAAACACACTAAACATGTGTGCACGATGACTGTGAGAAGTTAAAAACACAAGCTTAATATATTCACTTTGAAGCAAATTGAGAAATGCACAATAATCATCATAGCAACCACTGTCATTCAAGATCAAAACTGTCAAATAATGAAGAACTTTGTAAATAAAAACTGTCACAAGATGCAGAGAAACACCCATAGAATCCAGAACATTTGCAGCCACCCTCAGAAGTGGCAAACTTGTGCAACAAAGAGAATACTGATGAATGTAACAGCAAGCGATGATCACAGATCAAAAAAAAGTCACAGTCTGAAGACCCAAATGGAAATCATCCAGCATTTGAACATATATATTGAAGAAACAGAAACACAGGGAAAATCCCCTTTAAAATGAGAAAACACACCCAGGAACAAATCTGCAGCAAGATTTGTAACCCTTCCAGAGATCTAGCTCACAGAAGCAATGGCAAACAGACAGGCAGACAGTAGTTGGACGAGGAGTCTGCATCATTTTAACATGTTATTATAGTAGTATGGGAGTGGGCCCAGCACATACACACTCACTTACAGACATAAGCAAACACATGTACAAATGTGGGTCAGGGTAGCAGAATATAACTGACTCCCCGGTGACCCTGTGGTTGAGGACGCTACCACCAGAAAATGATGGGTGGTGGCTGCCTAGCAACAGAGGAGTTCACCTGGGTTAGTTTCTAGAAAATTCAGGGGTGAAGAGAATAAGAGGGCTGGGTGGAAGGGAACAAGGGATCAGCTGGAGAGAAAGCTTACAGGTGGGAGCAACATCCCAATGTGTAGCGTGACAGGACTGTATGTTTCATCCTGGCCAGAACTACTGTCTGGTGCAGGAATAAGTACATGAACCCAACGGCTGTGCTGAGATGTCAAGAGAAATAAGATACTCTGCAATCATCTGCCCCACCATCTCCCTAGCTACATTATCAAATGTACCAGCAACATTATGTAGTAGCATATTCTCAAGATGAATACTCTCAAGAAGCCTCATTAGTATAACTAAATGTAGGTGGTTTCATCATTGCTAAGTGTCTTCTTAATATTATTCCTTTTCGCCCCCAGTGGAGGATAGGGCCGCAATTACACCGTGCCAGCGGACCCGGTTCTGGGCCTCCCTCCCCAGTTGGGTCCATGCCATTCCAGCTGCCTCCGCCTTGCCATGGACCAATCTTCTCCATGTCTGCCTGGGTCTCCCAACTCTGGGCCTCCCCTGTGGTTCCAGTCCAGATCCAGTCTTGTTAGATTTTTGGCCGGCTTTCGCAGGGTGTGACCAATCCAGCAGCAAAACTTATGCTTCTTGATGTCTTGGCTAGCAGATTTTGGGTTTGCTCTCTCACACAGGTCTGTATTGGAGATCTTCTTGGACCATCTGATGTTTATGATGTGGCGCAGACATCTGTTGACGAATGAATGTTTGAATCTTGTAGGTGATGGTGTTTGTCACACGCCATGTCTCAGACCCACATAGAAGGACAGACTTTACATTTGTATGGAAGATGCAGATCTTGGTGTGCTGAGATAATGCCTTGGAGTTCCAGATGGGTCGCAGGATGTGGAATGCAGTTGAGATCCTCAAGCTTCAAGGGAAAGGTCCATTGAGCGTCTGTGTTGCTGTTAGAGGTTGTTCTTCTCATGATCCAGTCTATGATCATCAGGAAGATTGTCGGTGAGAGCATACAACCTTGCCTTACTTCAGTCATCACTGCGAAGGGGTCACTCAGCTTCCCATTGTGGATCACCTCGTCACTAAGTGTCTGCAGAGCCCTTAATTCTTTCCATAGATCAGGCTAATGATAGATCACAGTTGCCACACTGCCCACACAGTCCAGATGATGATGGAGTTCACAACAAAAGACACAGGCCAAACCATGGACACTAAAAGCATAGTTATTTGTAACCAATTTTGTTAAAAGGTTCATCAACTTTCAGAGAAAATATTTGTATGATATATGGGCTGTCAAGATCCAGTTAGGCTGTAAATGAAACTAGTTTCTAACCTATCCTCCAAAATAAATAAAAGTACAAAATAATCACCATAATCTGAATCTAGTATCTGAACATTGAAACTGTGATGCTTACCTGAAAGTTGTCGTTGAACTGAGGGCTTCCTGGAATGTCCTCCAGATCTTGTATCATAATATTCATCTTCATCTTCATAGGAATCATACCTTTAAAAAATAAATATTAACACAGGCAACTTTGCTATCTGAGTCATCTTTTTTTGCAAATTTCTTGACTGCCAATCTCCAATCTATTTACTTACGCTCTTTCACTTAGAATTACTGCCAAAAAACAAAAAAACTACATGCTCTGTGAAATATTCTATAGGTTACAAAATGCTCTTTAAAAATGAGCATGAACCATGTTTCTTTTCTACTGTAGGCTGTAGGTCTAGATGCTTGAGAACAATATATTACTGTGGCAAATACTTGCTTTGTCGCCATAAGAGAATACACTTGCCTGCATAAGTAATTGAAATGTTAAAGAACAATGGGTGGATATAAATGGAGCTTACAGATGTATAACATTATCCTTATGTTAAATGCTATCAAAGCGCTCACACTTGAGAAACATACTTTGTCACCTAGAGATTGCTCTGTCTGACTGATGAATAATGAGCCACTGAAGTTGGCAAATCCTTCCAGGCACATCTCAAGTAACTATGAATCTAACATTTAACTCCTAAGTATTATCTGCACTAATTTTTCATAAAAACCAGTCAAATTAATTATTGAATCACTAACCCCTGTTGTCTCATTCGCTTTATCTGGTGCCGACGGGTGTGTTGACCTTTAATGCTCGACTGGATGAGGTAAATGTCATCGTCATCATCATCATCATCCCCTTGTAGGGACTCTTCGTCATCCCCATACCTCTTCATCTGAGCTTGTCTTGCATTATGTGCCTTTAGTGCTGACTGAATCAAGTATGCTGCCTGCATGGCATGGTAAGAATCCAGTATTTTATAAGGTGACTCTGCTTAACCTCTATAGTGATGCATATAAATTGACAACCTTTAAATTCCTAGGAGTAGAAACAAGCTTTGCATAAGCATACATTCTTTCCTAATACCATAAGTTTTGCTCTATGCTCATTCAAACTTCAAATCCCAAATTTTTAAAGCAAAACAAAAACAAAACCTTGAATGGATCTTCGGAACATCTTTAGCAAATGAATTACTAGAATGCAAGCTTGTGCAATCAGGAACCCTGCCACAATAGTATTAATATTTTCATAACTTCATGGCAATCATCAACATACAAATGAAGTTTTTATTGTAAATTCTTTCTTTGACATTTATTACAAGACCATAGGAGATAAAGGGTTATGATTGCTCCTTAGCCATAGAAAGTTGTCTCCCTGATAGTGAGCTAGCATGAGCATGGTGTGCAAGGCACCCTGCTGTTCATGTGAGCAGCAGTCCTCAGACAGCTATATAGGCAAAGCAAAGCCAATACAGCAGTTTATTTTTTGTTAACACACCACCCCAAAAACAACGGGAGAGATCAGGAGGAAGTCAACATCACGTCACCTGATAAGTCTCAAAGAAAGAATTTACAATAAAAATTCTTCTTTGACTGATGGAACTGGTGAAGATATTCAAGCATCTGGGAATATGATGGACTGTGAGTTCTCCCATGATCCCTGCACTAATAATCACAGAGAGACCACTGCCCCCATCTCTGGACAGGACAGACACAATCAATGACCAGACTAATCAAAGAGCTGAAAATGATAATGTGTGTGATTAAAGACTGTGAAATAATAGAGGATAAAGCAAAAGAATAAAATTAATGGGGTGGCTGAGGGAGGCAAAATTTCCTCCTTACATCATCGGCCTCATACTGGTCATGTTTGTATGTCAGCCATTTATTCTGGATCGTCTTGGCAGCATGGTTTTCTTGAAATTTCTTCACTTTCTCATCCATCTGAAATCAACAGATCTGACAAATAGTTAAACTTTTGGTGCCTATACACTCTAGCATAGTTTGTTGAACAAACTCCAAAGGAACAAAAATGTGAATGTAATAAATTATTATTCATTTCATCTGTACATAATACTGTTACCTTTAAATGATTAAAATGGGTGTCTACTGGTTGTAAAGGTACATTTTAAATTTAAAAAAAAATGCCAAAAACAGGATTATGTCTTCACAAACTTTACAGTCTTTACAAGGCTATTCAGGGATGCTAATTATTCCATATAAATATGTTTCAAATGTATCTGAAAATTCTCTTACTTTTCCCAGCCTCACTTGTTAAATGAAAGTCAGAGGAAGGGAAGAGTTAAATATTTAAAGAACATAAGACAAACATTCATGCTTAGTATGACTCATAACACTTAATTTTTTTATAAGATCATTTGCTTCAGTATCATAAAGCATATTTGGTACACACCATGCTATAGTATGTGAATCCTGAAGCACTATGCCGGTAATGTGCATTTCATATGCAAACTCAGATATTACAGGCATAATCCATTTATTACAATTTTATGCATCCTATTCCATTTCAGCCCAGCTTGGTGTACCAAGCTTTATCTAAATTATCCACCTGTTTCACTTATCTGCAAAAATAGCATACATTTACAAACTGTTTATAGACAGCTGCTTTGCATCAAACATTTAGAAAAAGTTCAGAACTTTCAAACAAAAAATATAAGCATGGTGTTTCTATGATTAACATTGTGAAGGTGAAAACACTGTTAAAGCAGTTGGATTAGTCAACCCATTTTAAGCAGGAGCTTCAATGAAATGAAAGCAAACTAATGATCTAAGTCAGCGCTGCAATCAGCTCTAGTTTACCAGCAAATACACTATCCTGTGCCATTCCTACCTTTATTCTGGTTGCCAAATTCTCTTGAGTTTTCTTCTTTTCCTGTTACATTTCAGACAAATGAATGCCTTTGAAGGTCATCAAATATTGCTGCTACTACTGTAATGAGGATCGACTGGCCTCTCACCTTAAAAGTAATTACTTTGATGTAAATACTTCAAAGCTTCTCTTTTAGAACCCCCTAATAATCAAACAATTCAAATGTGAGTGGACAAGTTTATAGAATAATTCTTATCTATATGTCACAGAGATGTGACATGAGGCTAATAGCCAGTACAGCGCAGGTGGCCGAGCCGCACCTGGCGCATGAGTAATAAGGGTTTTTTTTGACAGTGAGAAAAGAAAGGGGAAAGAGTACTTAGCTAGCTGTTGCTGGCCAGCGCTTCACTTCCTAAAGAGACATGGCAAGTGGAGAGACACTGCGTGTGGGGGAGTGAAGGCTGCATCTTCCTAGAAAGGTGTGTTGTTATATTTTTGTATTTTGGATTTGTTTGCATATGGTGAATTTTTCTGTATTTTTTTTAACAGAGATATAGATAAGTATTAGTAATTTTTGTTGTTGTAATTTTTAATAGGCGCAGTCTGTGAGGCTGGGAGATGGGCCGTAAAGTCTGTGAGGCCGGGAGATGGGCCATAAAGTCTGTGAGGCCGGGAAATGGGCTGTAAAGTCTGTGAGGCAGGGAGATGGGCCATAAAATCATTGAGGGGCGGATGATGGGCCATGAAGTCAAGGGCTGGGAGATGGGCCATAAAGTCTACGGGGCCTGGCAGATGCCATGGAATGTTTGAAGAGTTTTTTTGTGATTGTTGGTTTGTGAGTTAGTTGAAGTTGTGTGATTTTGTCCTGTAGTATGTGTTGGTCGCGTATCCCAAGAGGCAGCACCATTTTATGAAAACGTCTGGCCCTGAGAGGCAGCGTTTGTGTTATGAGGTTGGGTGGCTAGTCCCGAGAGGCAGCACCATTTTGAGTAAAACGTCTGGCCCCGAGAGGCAGTGTTTGAGTTATGAGGTTGGGTGGCTAGTCCCGAGAGACAGCACCATTTTTGTGTAACATGACTGGCCCCGAGAGGCAGCGTTTGTGTTTGAAGGTTGGATCGTTCATCCCCAGAGACAGCGCTGACCGAGTTTTGTGCTTAATGTTTGTCCCCGAGTGGAAGTGTTTATGGTTTGGTATATTTGTGTGTGTGGAAGATATATTTTTTTAATTCCTGGATCTTTAGTCCCCAGTAACTGTTAGAGAATAGTGTCTGCAGTGAATCATCAGCTTCCAGTGACTGAAATTAAGAACAGTTTCAAGAAGAACCGTGAAAAGTGACTCTGTGCTGGACTTTGAACTGTTAAGTACTTTATTATAGAATATTTGTTAATTAGAGTGATTATTTAATTAGTAATTTCTGGGATTATGTTAAGAAATTAGTTTTGCTATAGTAATTCTATAATAATTTTTTTTAAGTCTCTTAATAGATTTTGTTCATGCAATTAAATGTTTTGTATGAGGAAAAAAGAATGCGCAAATGTCCAGGCGTTTAGGTGAACGCAGTGGCTATGACATTATAACAGTCCTCATAATGTTCCAGCTCAGAATCTGAAAATATTTTTATCAGAAATACTCTCCCATGCCACCACCACCTCCATCACACTTCAAGGTTACACCTTTATTTTTCTTCTAATGATTGGGTAAAGTTCAGTACAAGTTACTATTTCTCCAAGCCTGTGTGGCTACCTCTCTTCCATTCTTAAGATGCATGTCTACAAACATCACGATACATGGAAAGAAGTCTACAACATGAATGTCAAGACAGTGCTTCAATACATTAGGTCAATGGGAAAGTTGAGAAAATATGTTAATTATGCATGTTGTCCCCTCACAATTTGGAATTCTTTCTGTGCAGAGTTATGTTTGTAAGCATATTTTTTGTGGGATATTCACCCCGAGAAGAGAGGTATTCACCCAGATTTGGGGAAATAGTATCTTGCATTAAGCTTTACCCAACATAGGAAAATAATTTGCACCCCACCAGTCCTTTAAGTTACCTGTGAAAGTATTGGGTTAAAAATAAATCTGATGGAGGGTACATCTTGAACACTTGTCTCAAATACATCAGCCATTATTAATTATTTGCCAACAAGAAAAATGACAAAAGAAAAGGTTAAAAAAATGATCATACTTCTTGCTGCTGTTTGTGCTGCCGCCACTGTCGCTGAATGTTCAATGCTGCATGTTTCTGTTTGAAGTCATTGACCTTCCTTTGAGTAGAGCTGGACTCAGATATCACTGATTCCTGGCGTGATGTGCGACGACTACCCATCAGACTTACAGATTCTGATCGGCTGGAAACAACAATTAAAATAAAGAGACCCTAGATTGGCTCTGATCTTCAACAGGTCTTGGTGAATAAGATGCAAAAATACAGCTTAGCCTCACCCCCCCCCCCAAAAAAAAAAAATTAGTCAAGCTTTGGGATTAAGCAGCCTAAAGAAGCAAAAACACCGTAACAGACATATGAGATGACATCGTAATCATTACTAATTACCATAGTTAACTTTTTATTCTGCACAGCATAATGTAAACACAACTTTATGTAAGATAAATTTGTAAATGGTGATGTTCGCAAAGCAAATAGTCATAGCTTAAAAATTTAATTGAACAACAACAGGTTAAACATTCCTGTAAACATCATATTTATGCCTAATGTCTTACTACTAACCTTGAACGATGCCTAGGTGTAGGTGGTAAGGAGCCTGTTTCTGGTTTGCTGAAACCGGAAAATTTATTATATGCTTGCTGATTATTCTTATCCCAACATTCAGAAAAGGCTAAATCCCACCTACCTAATTTAAAATAAATTCAAGAGCTCCTTGTTTTAGACTTTACTAACACTGATATAACCAAAAATGAAGAGGCAAATCACAAAAAAGGAAAGGCAGACCATGACCTACCCCTCATCAGCATGTTTGCGTTTTTCTTCACGCAATCGTTTTATGATGAGTTTCAGCCGCTGAATCTCCTCAAGGAGCTCTGTCTCTCGTTGATCTAGCTGAGTCAGCCTTTCCTGAAGATTTCCTTGAAGGACAAGTTTTGTAGCAGCCAAACTCCCAGCTCTTCCTTCTCTTCCACTTACTCCAGACACAACTGACAAAGTGTCAGATTCTACCTGTCTCTCTGCCAATTCTGCACGCTGCCATGATTGAAAGAATCATAGGTCAGAACTATTCTGTGCAAGCTAAAGATGATTGCATGGTCTAGGCATGAAGTATTTGTACTTGTGATTTTTAATAGTATTTTGTAAAAATACAATCACACACACATACATTCGAATGCAACTTATTTTTGTTGATCAGATTTCTTATGAGATACCTCTACGGCTCTGGCCACTACAGCTATGTCCAGTTAAGCAAATAAATTTTGCTAAGCTCTTCACACTTGGCAGAACACACTTCTATAAGCTACAGCCCTCCTAAAATAAAACAAAAACAGAAATAGAAATAAAATAGACATGACAAGAAGGAGAAAATGCAGAACTCTGAAAATTGTGTTTTCTCCATTCTAATCTCTGAAAATTGCGTTTTCTCTGTTCTAATCTCTGAAGTGTAACTTACTCTCTCAAATTTTTTAATCATCAAGAGAAGCTGCTTCCTGTCCATATCTTCATATTCTTCTGTTCAAATAAATGTGTAATCAAAAAACAAGTCAAAATAATTTGTAAAACTGATTTACAAACTGAGCATAAACCCTTACAGAATACATTTTTTCCCCATTGATTTCAAACAAATACATTTCATGTGAATGACATTTCGGCCCCAACCTCTTTATGAGAAAACAAAGAAATTGCCAACAGAAATTATGTCCGAACTTTAATCTGAAAAGATATATATATATATATATATATGTGTGTATACATGTGAATGATGAGAACACTACATGTAACTTACGATTTTCGTTAGGCTTGGTGTCAGCTTCCTCAAAGGCCTTGGTAAGGTCCTCCTTCAATGCTCTGTTTTCTTGCAGTAGTTGTTCATTATTTTTGCTCAGTCTCAAGATGGTTTCATTTAGAGCTTTTACTTTTACTGTGTTTTCATGGCCACCTCTGAAGAGAATATGATTCTTCGTAATTAAATGCCATTGCACACATTTTATACAAAATATTTAATGTAATAAATAACAACTGAGTAATGACATGGTTCTTGTTACCAAGTGAGCAATAGCACAATTACCAGCTAGTACTGTTACTGTTTTGAAGGAAAACAGAAAATATAACAAAACATAAAGCTCACTTAGCAGAGGGACTTGAATCCTTACAGTGCTGCAGTCTAACAATCTCTTGGTACATAACTTCCATTTGACCTCTGAGTTCCTCAATCTTTGAAACCTTGAGGTCTGCTTGAAGTTTGCTATAAAACAGATACATAGATACATGCATATGCACGCATATTTATAAATATATGCACACATGTACATCCAAATATGAAAACAAGTGCATCTACTGCTAAACAAACACCTCATGACTCTAATCTTTAACTGCATATTTGCTTATGACTAGCACAATTCAAAACTACATGAAAACATCTCACACCATAAGCATCCAAATATTATTCCCTCACTTGTATGCTGATTCTCGGTCTCTAAGCTGCACCTCAAGCTTCAGAATCTTCTGTTTCAAACTGTGTATCACAGCCCCTGACTCTGGTTTTCTGTCCCCTAAAGTTCTTCTGATCTCCTCACTCTGAAAAACAGTTGCAAGTAAAAATAAATCTGATTATTTATAGTGCATCTTTTCCCCCCACTGAAGGTGGACTTGAGCACATACCTTAAGCAGGCATCAAATGCACTTTACTAGCATTCACATCAAAATACATGCATATGCATGCACACACACACACATTCTTTCTCTCACACAACACATTATTAACAATAATAAAATATGTACAGCAGACTTCCCCATGTATAGCTCAATGCCCCACGCACGACATATTATAAATAAGCCAACAGTTGACCATACAATCTCTCTCTCTCTCCCCCTTAGCTGTGACCAGTCGCTGGAGGTAGTGGGGAACATGATGAGACCGATAGTACAGGCATGCTAGTTGGACCTTTTTTGCAACAATACTGTCAAATATGCTCCCTGATGGAACAACTCTAAGGGTAAAATATAGTGTATCTTTGAAACTTGCAAACATAAATAATTTGAAAAGGCTCACTTCTCTATCTGTGTGTGTGTGTGTGTGTGTGTGTGTGTGTGTGTGTGTGTGTGCATGCACTCACTTGCACACTCATGCATTAAATTAAAAAATTAGAGATGAACTTACTATTCCAGGATTAAGCAAGCTTTCAATTTCTTTCTCCTGAAAATAAAAGTTGTAAATAATCAAGATGTTTCTGAGAAGCCCCAGACTCATTTGTAACAGATATTAATTTTGTTTTTCACAAAAATTGGCTGCTTCAAGAGTTTGGAGGTATGAAAAAGTACAAAGCAACTAAGTTATGATAATTATACTGCTGACATTAAGAATTTCAGTGTGGTCCATCCTCTACTTGCTGTGGTTCTAGACAATGGTTTTCAATAAGCTTGCTGAGACCTGATAGCTTATCACCTTGAAAGGCTAAGTGTTGGTCTCAGCAGATCACCAGCAAACCAGTTTGTTTACAGTCCTTTGCATTCCTGTGCCTTTTACTATGTGTGTTGGGAGACAAAGTCTCTGATGCTTACACACTGACAGATCTCTACTGGCTCTTAAGAGTGGACTATCCTGCACACTCCAAGCCTTGTTCACCTATCGTTAAAGCACCCACCAAGGAGGGATCTGCTCCATACTTTCATATTCATTCAGGCAACTTAAACACCTGAAGTATATTTGAACTGAGCTCTGGACTTCACAATACGATTCAACTTACTAGTGTTTTATGCTAAGCCAGCAACTAAGGTTATATCATGCAAAAGCAGCCAGCCCTGTAAACAGATGCCACATGCAGTGAAAGAACGTGTTCGAGACAAGATCTGAACCCAGGGCATGTAATCCTTACTTACTGGTGATAGATACTAACCACTGAGCCAGCCCAGCAGGATTCCCAATAGGATATACCTATCATTCCATAGAACTGTGGACACTTACAAAAACATCTGCCAATTACACAGAATCTGAAGGTTGCTCTGGGCCATCCCAATAATCGTCAAGCAGGTGTGTACTGCTTGATTCAAGCTGTTCTTATCTTCAAAGATGGTGCTCAGGTACTAAAATGTATTATCCTGATGGACAACAATTTTGGCAGTCGGTATAGATCTATATATAGATCTCGGTATAGAACTCGAGTTCCAATGGAAATTAAAGACAATGTCTTTGATTTTACTGATATTAAATTCTAAGAAATTGAACTTGCTTCTTGCACATGCGGCATGACCAGGCAACGACCCCGTGACCAAAGAGGGCAAGATATGACATGCGCACATGCGCACACACACACATACACACAAGCACAAGTACAGGGACACAGGCAGCATGACTGGGTGGTGATCCTGTGATGCACACGCGCACACACACACACATACAGGTTCCACAAAAAGTCGGGTATCAGGGTCAGGTCAACAGGAAACAATCAATCAACCAATCCTCTTCGTGCTATTTGCACATAAGGCCTCAACCAGAGCCCACCACTGATGTCGATTGGCTGAAACCCGCTCCAGGCGACCCCATGTCCAGCCCTTTCCTTTCATCTCCCTTTCCACTGTTCTTCTCCAGGTTTCCTTTGGGCGGCCTCGTTTTCTTCAGCCGTCTGGAGTCCATCGTAGGGCGATTCTGGAGAGGTCTGCTGTCTGCTGGCCAATCCATCGCCAACGCCTTTGTTGAACCTGCGTGGTGATGGACTCAGTTTCAGTTCTTCGGTGAAGTTCTTCATTGGTGTTGGTGTTTGGCCAAAAGATGTTAAGTATGCGCCTGAGGCATCTGTTTTGGAAGACGTCAAGCCTGTTACCGATGTTTTTGGTCATCTTCCATGACTCTGATCCATAAAGGAGGGTGCTGATCACATTTGACTTGAAGATTCTCAGCTTGGTTTTCTGGCTGATATTTTTTGCCTTCCATGTGCTCCTGAGTGAGGCGAAGGCCTGGCTAGTTTTCGCCAGTCGGGCTCAAATCTCCATCTCCGCATCCCCGGTGTTTGACATCTTGGACCCAAGATAAAACTGTCAACTTCCTCAATCTCTTCTCCATTTAGTTTGATGTTTTCTTGGACTCTGGCGTTCACTCTCATACTTTTTGTTTTCTTTGCGCTGAACTTCAAGCCAAGGTTTGCAGCTGTTTCTGAGAAGGCATTTGTTTTCTCCTGCATGTCTTGGTGGCGGTGTGATAACAGGGCAATGTCATCAGCAATGTCCAAGTCTTCCAGCATTGTTGTTGCTGTCATAGTCATGGTCCATTTGATCCTTCTCCTCTCTCTGTCGGTGGAATTCTTCATGATCCAGTCCATGGCCAGGATGAAGAGGAATGGCGACAGAATGCAGCCCTGCTTCACCCCAGTACTGACGTTGACATAGTTAAATAGGAACAGCATGAAGGTGGGAGGAGGTCTCTCGACCAAGAAGTTTAAGGATATGTTCTCTTGCATATGCTTCGCCTTTGCTGGAACCATCAACCGGCATTAGAGTAAAAGAACCGGAAACCCATGACAGTGTTGACTTGTGTTCATTATTGTGAGATTGGGCAAGCACCCCCTATCTACCTTGTTACAGTGGTGATGTGTTGGCTGGGAGGTAGTGACCCAGGGATCAGTCAACCCAGACAACCTGTTTTCTTGAGAAGGGTGTTGACTTCAACTAGCTCTAGCATATGTGGTCTCTAAACAATCAGTACTTAATGTGAAAAGCAGCAAGAAATAAAACCATGTCATAATGATCAAAGAGACATGATTCTTCTCTTCATCAAACATCCTGGTAATGGTAACTCACATCAACCTACCTGGCAATTGGTGATGATATCTCAGATCAAACACTTTAGTAACTGGTAATGATAATTCACTTCAAACTACCTGGTTACTGGTAACAGATCAAACGTCCTCGTAACTAACATCAAGCATCCTGGTAATGGTAACTCACCTTCTTTACATTGTCCTCTTCAAGTCTCCGCAGTTTTGTTTTCATTGTACCAGACTCAAGGTTAAGTGCTGCTATTTGCTGTTGTAAATAAACATGTTTGTTATTAATATATCTGTATGCCATAAATGATTGCATTTACAGACAATTTAACATATCATGTACATATTATTAGTGTATGTTGAATCTGAACAAAATGGAAAAACCCCACCATACCTTGCTACAGGATTATATAGCCAGCATTATCAATGATCTTTTTAAGGCAACATGTTGAAAGAAATTAAATCCTTTAACTGCCATCATACATACTTTCCTTAGTTCCAGCACTTCGTCATAATACTCTTCAGGCGTTTTATAGTTTGGCCGTCCTGGTGAAGCCTTGACTGTTTAGTTGCAAAATTAAAAAAATAAAAAGATTTAATCGAAAAATGATTTAAACACATATTTATTACCACTACAGTCTCAGCATAAATATGAACAGTTATGAACAAACATCATTCTGTCATATGGGTGCATACACATACCCACACACACAATCTCAAAATTGCCTAAAAAACACTTGCATTTGGATAAATTAACAAAGCTACCCCAACATTTCTGATTATTACGCTTATCAAAATCAGATGAATTATACCTGTTGGGTCATCGTATCTGCTTGACTTCTCGGTGCCCATAACCTGGCGCATAAAGTGTGAAGTGCTCATGTAAGGATAATATTTTTCATTGGCCTTTTTTAATCCTGTGAAGGTATTCATTCCAGTGCTTTCGGTGCTGATGCCTGGAAAAGGGCATTATTACACATATATAGATTGGCTAAGCAAGAAAGTAATACTGTAACAACATGCATACCACAGCAAAGAAATGTAAATGAACAAGGTAGTAATTATAATATTGGTGCATCTTTATAAAAGTTGACATGCATTCAGTTCTAAAATCACAGAATTTAGTGACAGTATATAAGGAAGTTTAATGTACAAAAGCATGAAAAGAAAGCATAAAAGAGAGAGAGAGAGAAAGAAAGATGTGCTTTGATGTATGCATACACGCAAAATGCAGATTCACGCATGCACTGGTACATACAAAATGAAGGAATGACTTTTCACCTGATCCTGTTTTGCGAAGTGTCTCTACCCAGTACTCAACTGGCGTCTTGTGTCTGGGGCTATGTCTTCCATTTGCAAGCATAACTGTAAGAAAAAGAAATTTAAAAGTTTGTAACCATGGAATAGATCACTTTTCAGTATAGTTACTTCACATTCGAAAGCACTGTAAAAAACTGAGTTCTTCTTGAAATGCACACACACACACACACATCTTCAAATCTTGTTTGCAGGTACATCAAGACTTACTTGTTTGGCCTTTTTTAACAGCACTTATCCATCTTTCTCTGCTTGTGCGAGTGAGTCCAGCACTCTGTGCTCGTCTTTTGTGTGATGTGCCTAAACAAAATGAAAAATAATCATAATGCTTTTACAATTTTAAATATTCAGTTATGGAAATGCATCAGACTGGCAGCTCAAAGATTTTTCTCCTTCTTAAAGAATTTGGGATTGGCATATTTATTGCAGTAATCAAGTTGTTTTGCACTTTGCTCTCACTTTTTCATGTTTAATTTTCGTTGAGAGCTCCTTAGTCAGTGCTTCCCATAATTTAGAAATGTATGTAAATCGTGTAAGACAGATGTTAACCCTCTTAGCACGTCATCAAAATATTTCTATGTTCAAAAATATGGGCTTAAAATTTATGATTTTGAAGATGATAGTGAAACAATCGTAGCCCATCGTGCTAAGAGAAAACCATGATCCTGGAGCAGAGCTCTGCCAGTAGGGCCATAATCGTGGCCCATCATGCTAAAAGGGTTAAGAAAATCAGCTAGTAGGCTTCTGAAGATATAAAAGAGCTAGTTTAGGCCAAATATCTACGGCCCATGCTGACTCAAGCTGCTGCCAACTCACTTGCTGTGGCTACCATCATATCAAGATTAGACTACTGTAATAGTGCATTGTGGGGTATACCTGCTACGCAGTTGGATCGACTCTAAAGAGTTCAAAACACAGCCGCCAGGATTGTCACCCGTGCAAAGTCGTCCACTGAGCACATCACGCCTATCCTACAGAGCCTCCATGGCTCCCAGTAAAAAAGCGCATTGATCACAAAGTGCTTTCGATTGCACAGCCCTGCATGTTTAAAACTGCTCCTGAATATCTACAAGAGGTAGTTCCTCCTTACCGGCCATCACGTGGTCTGCGCTCTGGCTCCCAGTCACGCTTCTGTCTCCCTGCAGTGGAAGACACAAACAAGAAGCGCACTGGAGCCAGGGCCTTCAAAAACGCGGCACCTAAACTGTGGAATGCTCTGCCATCGTCATTGTCCACCATCACCTCACCAACCACGTTTCGAAAAAGACTGAAGACCCATCTGTTTACTTAAGACGGACTTAAACTTAAACAACCAAGCAACACTTGTGTCTTTATTTTTTACTTTCCTGGTGTTTATCTATTTATTTACTTTATTTTTTTTCTTATTTTTTATTTATTTTGTTTTTGCTGCGCAATGAGCATTCTTCCGAATGGATACCTGCGCATTACAAATGGACATCATCATCATCATCATCATCATCATCATCATCATCATCATCATCTTATCACATTAGATATTTTGTTATAAAACAGGCTGATATTTCATCCTTAACAGTAATGGCCTTAGCAGTATGCAGGGCCCAGGGCAAGTGTCATATGCAGGGCCCCCGGGGGCCGAGAGCCATAAGTGAAGGCTATGTACCATATATACCCTACCACAAGAATCTCCTATCGTGGGTCCACCCTCAGGTGTACGGCCTGGGGCGGTCCCCCCAGCTGCCACCCCCAAAGGGTGCCTCTGATCATTATTTGTTATTAAATGTCAATGACGCAGTATCACATGCATACAAACACAACTTTGAAGTAAAGCAGTTAGACATCAGGGGTAAATATGATGACAATATTAACACATGTGCTTGATGTGTGATAGAAGCTGGCCAAGAGGCCAGCTGAAGGCCGATTGGCCAGTGGGGCGGCCAGTTAGCGGTGATTGGCTCCCGGGTTTGTTTTGGGGCCGGGAGGGCGGAGGGGAGCCACGAGAGAAGGACGGGGCGACACCCCTCAACCCCACCTTCCCCAGGTGGACACAGCAACGCTGCCGTCCGATACGGCCGGGCACCCCTGCCACTTTAGCCCTCCTGGGGGATATAAAATGGAAGGGAGAAGCTCGACGGACAGAGACGAGAGATAGAACACGTGAGAAGGACGCAAGCCAGCAGCCTGGCTGATATAGTCCTTGATAATGTTACGGATACTCGAATACTGTGTACTGTTCAGCTGACCAGCACACGGTCGCAAGAATAAAAAGGTTTCATCAACCTACGGCACGCATTGAGTGTGTTGTTGTGTGCCGTGTGGTAGGCGACCCTGTTACAGATGTATTCATTTGTGACTGGCTGATAAAACTCTTGGGATATTCATATGGGGATCTAAAAGCCTTTAAAAGTTTTACCTGAAAATCTGATACCCTGTCCTCCAACCAGATATTTTAACTGAGACTCCAGTAACTCTTAGCATTTTATAGATAGGAAACAATTATTCAGATTCTTTTGTTGGCATTAATAAAATACACTTATCTTATGAACATCCAATTTCTCTCTTATTTATAGCCTTTATCAGCTTTTTGAAGTTTAGTAAAAACTGCATTACTTTTATAATAGTGAGAGCTATGTTTAGATGCTTTAAAATAGTATTACATTCTCATTCACAAAAAATTCAGCCAACTTACCCGACATTTTTTTCGTCATTTTAGAACTCTTTTTTGCAATAAAACCTGTAACAGAATCAAAGTGGGAAATGTATCATATTGTCAGCCAGCCTATTAGTAGTAATAAAATATACAAATTTATGTCTTTAAAAAATATGAAGTGCAGTTATGGAAAAGTATGATTTTTTGTATAATTTGTGTTCTCTTTCTTCTGAAAGTGTTTTATGGCCATTGCTTCATTAAAGCTGGTATGTTCATTTGTAACTTTGAAAGAAATGTATATACTCACCCATAGCTGATTTTGGTCTATTGGACCTATCTTTAGAAATCTGAAAAAAAAGAGTGGGTGAGATACTATTGCTTGTAATAAGGGATTAGCTAACAATGTTTAAAAGCAAGAAAGGCCAAAATCAAAAATATCACCTATATCAAAACAACCTACTATAGAATCACCTATGTAGAAAAATCGTATAGAAAACATACTATATGAAAACCCCTTTGATTATGGCTGAAGACAAAGTGCATCCATCACACCATTATGTGCTGAAAAGGGGGCCGCAAAGGCGGTCATTTTCTCATATCTCATATAGGTATTAGTGGCTAAGGGGGGCGCGCGGACGTACCTTTATTCATCGGGGGGGGCGTCACAAGTAAAAGGTTGAGAAACGCTGCTCTAACGGGTGGCAGAAAGAAATGGTTTGGCCAAGCGGTGGGAGGTGATGGTACTTGACAGGCCAGATGTATGCTTGATCATTAGGGTAGATGGAAGCATGACCACTAGGGCAGATGCCACTGAATTTGCTTCTCACCTCCCTCCCCTTGGATGAACCATTCTTTCCTGTTTTAAGGTAGATGTTCAGCCTTTAACATCAATGGACACCATTTAACAACTCGCCTGTGTAAACACAATATAAGATTAATATACTAGATTATCTCACCATAGTTTCTGTTTCTTCAAAGTCATCAGCATCATATTCATCACCCTCTTCCATTTTCTGCATGCAAAAGACACACAAAATTTATATTAAAATGCATTTTCAATTCATATGTTGACATCACACTTTTCTATGACAGATATCCATATCAGGATCCCAACAGCAACAGTGGCAATGGCTAGGCTGGACAGGGTCTGGCACAGCCATAACATCAAGTACAATCTATACAAATCCCTTGTAGTACTGATCCTGCTCTATGGAAGTGAAACGTGGACTCTGCTTGCTGATACGGAGAGGAGAATCCAGAGCAAGTGCTTGAGGAGGCTGCTCTGGATCTCATATAGAGAGCATAAAACCAATGACTGTGTACAAAGCATGTTTGTCACACTCATGGGACACCAGAAATATGTGCAACAGTCAAGCAATGTAAGCTGGTCTGGTTTGGTCATGTGACCCAGCACAACACCTTGTCAAAGACTGTCCTTCAATGGAGGGTGGTCAACACCATAGTGGTCAGAGGAAGAACTGGATTATGAACAACAAAGACTGGACTGGCCATTGTGTGCAGGACCTGCTTGCTATCTGCCAAAACAGTCATAAGTCACAGGCCTTGTCAGCTGCCACATCTATCCATGTGCTTCCCCAAACAACAGGTCCCAGTCAATGGACAAATGACTGAAAGACTGAAGTATTTCTCAGAGCACAGGCTTCATTTGGTTCTAGTTTATCTATATATAAAATAATTCAGGAATAAGATTAATAAACTCTTTATGGCTGATGTATTCATAAGCAGTATATATGTCTCTAATTGAGAAATCATTTGACACATATACTAGATACAAAACTCATATTGGGATGTCAATGAAAATCTCATTCCTAATTATATAAACCCAACATCAGTTTCTAAAGTATGTATGTCTTAGGTTTGCTATTCTAGGTACTGTTGGAAATGTGGGAAGGAACATGTACACTGCATGTGTTTGGACCTGGTAGAAAAGAAGAAACACAGCGCGCTGATCTTTCAAATGTCACATCATATTTAGAACAACATCTGCAGCATATAAATGCTTTCACAATAGTTATTAAAGAGGACTTCATCAAATGCTGCTTCCTTCTGACCCCCCAACCAGCCATGCAGCCAAGGGTATGAAATGATCGAATATGCTCTCTCATCCTCCTTTCTTTCTCTCTCTCTCTCTTGTATTACCAAGGGTATGAAATGAACGCTCTCATCCTCCTTCTCTCTCTCTCTCTCTCACACACACACACCATATGCGCACGCACGCACATACAAACACAAAGAAAAGCGCGCTCTGACACCTGACGCCAACAATCGGGCACACACGGATCCGAGCACGCGCACGTACGTCAGGGCAAAAAGAATAAAAGCTGTATGTTTAGACTTACAGAATGTCTAAAACAATGAGCTTTACTCAAAACTTACCGAGGGCATATTGACTGGCATAATTTGAGGTTGATGATTGCCAGATTTTATCACAATTCGCTTTAGTTTCCAGGTCTGACCTAATATAGTAATACTATAGGCCTAATGTAATAAAACACTCGGCGTTGTCAGGGGGCTAAAGCCACTGCTGTTAAAAAAGAAATGACCAGTGCAATTCAGTGGACATAATGATATTGTGATAAATACCCAGAGGAGAAATTGATGGTCATCAGATACACACAAAATAAAATTTAACGAGTAGATTCACAAACAGGTACTTTGACTGTCCGCACTTCGCAACCATGATAAACATAATCTCCTCCCCCAACTGTTCTTCGACTTTTTTTTATCTCAATAAAGCTAAATACTAATTGGTTTTATCTTATCACTATCTTTATTCGTAAGTTTTGTCTGTCATGTATTTTTATTATATGTGAAAAGTCAGTAGATGTATTTAAGGGGTATAAAAAAAAAAGTCTCAGATTGTCACATGACTTTTTCAACATGTCGACTGACTTGTCTTTTGGTAAGCGTCCATGCGGATATATGTTTTGTTGCGTCGTAATAGCATGCATTCAATAAATCGCTTATGGTGAATAAATTTAACATATTTATGTGGTTTCAGGTTCGGTTCCTCCTTTTTATAGAGAGGTATATGACATAGTATGCCCAAACCAAGAACAAGTTGATAGAGATCTTTTCGTTCAACTACTTGTGCGATCCAGTTTACCAAAGCCCGTTATCATGCAGGTTGGTATGTGTAGTATCGGCGGTTATTTTAAAGATACGTTGCGGTAATCGGTGTTTGAATAGGAATTGAGTTTTTTATGCATTATGCATGAATGAAACTTACAGGGACCGTTATACTGACGCCGAAAGTGGGCGTTGTTATTTATGTGGTTATTTCCCTTGATATTGTGCATGCAGTATTGCTTGCTATATCAAGAAAACACGATAACAGTGTGTAGGTGAATAAGAATAACAGTAAATTTCACGTTAGAATAATTCGATGCATATTTTTGAGAGCTGCTTATCACTAGGAATAGATTTTTCTGCCATAAAATTCTTTTTTAACATGTGATGCTGATAGGTAGGGGTATGGGAGTTCCCCTTTAATATATATCTTATCTATGTTCTACTGTTGTTCAACATAGATAATCTTAGATATTTTTCTAGTGCCGAGAAGCAAGGCTCTGATATTTTACCTTTTTTTAGAGTTTGATCCAACTTTATAATCCCAACCCTACATTCAACAATATAGCTATGAAGATAAACTGGAAATAATAATTATCATAAACATGCAGTTTGTATAACGCACGATGATGCTCATGAAGAAGCATACTCTAAGACAAGAACGAGACATGGACAGCATCCAAAGAACAGATGGATAAACAACACTACTTATGAGTAATGAATGACAAATATAGAAGGCAACAGAGTAATTGGGTAACAGTAAGGATTGAGAGTAAGTTACGTGAATCTGCAGAGGGATATGAGCAGGTGGACTATCCAATAGACAAAAAAAAAGTGAGAGAAAGTGTTAGAAGGTGGAATAGCATTAAGTGGACTGTTGTTAGGAGTAATGCTCATGTAAGAGATGTGCTTTTAGTGCACATTTAAAAAGTGGGTAGGTGGCATATATGGAAAGGGAGAGAGTTCCACTGTTTTGCTGCACAATAACTAACAATCCTGTGACCATATGTTGTTCTGGTGACAGGGATGGTTAGCATACGGCTGTCAGATGAAAAGTGGAATTGTCTGACTAGGATATAATAATAATAATGAACATTTTTATAGCACTTTTCCAATGATTCGCTCAGAGCATTTTACAGAAGTTATAGACAGACCTATCCACATAAATGAAATGACTAACACCATGCACCCATATTCGCATGTAACAGACATGCTCACTACTTGTATACAAGGTAAATAGAGACATACGTTATGCATGCTCATAGCCAGGACAGGGTCGCAGTGAAGTCTCTAGGGGAAGAGTTCAGAGAAATAGGCGAACATTACAAATGGTTTAACTTTATTGTGAATGCCTTATATATATATATATAGAGATAGCTTGTGTTTTATTTGTGCAAGTGTATTACTAAATGTTGATTGATGTTTTCAATTGGGAAACTGCTTGTCCTTCTGTGACAGGTATTTTGATACTCATAAAAAAAGCTGCACCATATCTTTTGTCTGGTCTCAGATCTGGGATGCTGTGGATACAAATGGTGGCATGATGACAAGAACAGGCCTGTACAAAGCTCTAGCACTTACAGCCCTAGCCCAGCAAGGAAAACCTGTCAACGAGAAGCTGCTAGAGACTTTTTCAGGGCAAGGTCTGTTTTCATGTATAGTTTAACTGATAGGGCTGCATTTTTATTTTCTGTATATGAAGAGATAGACCATAAATTATAAGATACATTCTAGAAATCATTTAAGTCACATGAGTTTGCACCCCTTTGATTAAAAGTATAGCACTGATCCCCTGTGGTTGGTGCTTATGACAAAAATGGGATGGCATCACAGTAGCTATCACGAGATTTGGAGAGATTACTTACATAGAGCGAGTTTTAGGGTTAGGTTTTTTTTTTATATAGGCTTAGGGACATGATTTCCTTAACTATACCCCTCTGTCATGATGGCAGTAGTGATAGAGCTATGATGCCTCTGTGCAAATGTAGTTTACTTCAGTATAAAATTGTTTCGTTTTCAGAAATTCACATTCGCCCCTCATCCCTCGTCATATAAATTCATATATATGTGTTCTTACATTTAGAAAATAGTACAAATATTTAACATAGCCTTGAACAGACTGTTAAATATTTGTGCTATTTTCTAAATTGTAACATAATTTGTTGTCATTATTTGATCGTAGATTATATTTCTTTTCATATTTTCATCAGTTATAAATTTATTAAAAAGAAATCTCCTAATAGAAAATTTGAATATTTTTAGGATTTTGACTTTATTTTTATTTCTGTGCTTTCATGTTTCAGAATTGCCAAAGCCAAACTTAGGGGATTTATCTGACATAAAATCAGAAAGTGTGAAGATGAGGCGAGAACGGACTCCAAATGTTTTAGGTTACACCTATTTAGACTTGTGCAGTATTGACACTGTTAAAGTGGAACTAGTACCAGAAAAGAAGGGCTTAATTCTGAAGCATGTGGAGTATGAGGTCACAAGTCAGGTGAGCACTGAATTTTAAGTCAACCTTACTTTTCTATTCTTGGCTTCTTTGATTATTCTCACAACAGTTTTTCCTGTTTTATTTTCAAGACATTCTGTGAAGAATGCTGATTTGCAAGAAATGAGAGGAATGATACCCCTCAGCCATAATCCCACGAGTGGTAGGAGTGGAGATGGAATTGGTGTTTTGTTTAAATTACATCTGAAGTTTACAGTGTTCAAGAGACAAATGCAGTACAGGTCCATTGAGTACATAACAGCAAGACTGACATTACCCAAGCAGACATTCAAGATTATTTGTTTATATAGACCTCCTCCATCTAAAAAGAATCAGCTTTCAGAGTCTCTGTTTTTTGAGGAGTTTGCTATGCTGCTGGACAGTTTACTTACAAGGGAGGAGTTTCTTATTTTGGGGGATGTAAATTTTCATTTTGATAGACCTCAGGATAATGATGTGAAGCGGTTGATTGAAGCTTTAGATAGCCATGGTCTTCGTCACCTTATTGATAAACCAACTCATAGACTTGGACACATTCTTGACTGGGTTATCACTTGTGTGCCATCAGAGTCTCTGGTCAAGTCAGCTGTTGTAGAGGATTTTCTGATTTCGGACCATTTTGTGCATTCCTTGGTGGTTGATCTTTCTCGACCAAGGCATAAAAAGAAATCTGTTTTGTGTAGAAATTTGAAGAATTTTCTTGAATGTTTTCAGAGAAGACCTGCTTCAGTCTAAGTTGTTATTAGATCCTCCCATAAATGTTGATGAGTTATCAGAACAGCTTGCTGGGTAAGAACGGAATTAGTCTTGTTCTTCCTGAGGTGGATGACAAGACATCTGCTGATCAGCTGTCTTCTTTCTTTGACAATAAGATAAAGGATATTAGTGTTGGACTTGAGAGTGCAGCTTGCGAGTTGCCAGAGTGTGAGGAAGACTATTCTGTGCCATTTGCTGGTGTACCACTGACTTCTTTCACGTGTATTGACGAGAGTTATTTGAGGAAACTTGTAGCAATATCATCTAAAACTTCACGTGCTGTGGATCCTATACCAACTAAATTTATTCTTCAGTTTTTGGACATTTTACCTCCTGTCATTTTGGACATTATTAATGCCAGTTTGAGAGCAGGTTGTGTTTCACGGTGTTTAAAAACAAGCTGTTGTGAAGCCCTTGTTGAAGAAGGCAGACCTGGATCCATGTGACTGTAAAAACTATCGTCCAAGATCAAATTTTGCATATATTTCCAAATTACTTGAGAGGGTGGTCGCAGAGCAGCTTATGACCCATTTAAAACTTACGGCTGCCTAGATAAATTTCAGTCAGTGTATCGTCCTGGCTTCAGCACGGAAACTGCTCTTCTTCGTGTGACCAATGACATTCTTTATAGTGTCAACTCTCGCAGCCTAGTGCTTTTAGTATTACTTGACCTGAGTAGTGCATTTGACACTATCAACGACCGGCTGCTGCTCCAGAGACTGTTGTCGGAAGCTGGTATTGAGGGCACTGCGCTGCAGTGGATTGACTCCTATCTTGCCAATAGATCTCAGAGAGTAATTGTCGGCTCTGCGAGCTCTTAGTCAGTTCCTCTGGTGTGTGGCATGCCACAGGGATCCGTTCTGGGTCCTTTATTATTTTCTGTATGTACTTCACAGCTTGGACATGTAATTGAATGTTTTCAGATGGCACGTCAGTTCTTTGCTGATGACACACAGATTCTGAACAGTAGTTTCCCTGACCCAGCAGTGGCTAGGATTGCGCTTCAACATCTTGAATCTTGTTGTGTTGCGGTTAAGGCCTGGATGACCAGGAATCGTCTTAAACTCAACGACGACAAGACAGAAGCACTGCTGTGCGGCACCAGGGCCAGACGGGAGCAGATTGGCATTAGTGCTGTGCAGGTTGGTGACGCCTCCATAGCCTTTGCTGACTGTGTACGGGATCTAGGGCTCTTTATTGATGCAGAGCTCTCCATGTGTAACCATGTTAGTTCTGTTGTGGCAAAATCCTACTACTTTTTGAGGACAAGGTAGATTCCGGCCCATGCTGACTCAGGCTGCTGCCAACTCACTTGCTCTGGGTACCATCATATCGAGATTAGACTACTGCAATAGTGCATCGTGGGGTATACCTGCTATGCAGTTAGATTGGCTCAAAAGAGTTCAAAACATAGCCGCCAGGATTGTCACCCGTGCAAAGTCGTCCACTGAGCACATCATTTCTTTACTACAGCACCTTCACTGGCTCCCAGTGAACAAGCGTCCTATTACAAAGTGCTTTCAATTGCTCAGTCCTGCATGTTCAAAACTGCTCCTGACTATTTGCAAGAGGTAGTTCTTCCTTACCAGCCGTCACGTGGCCTGCGCTCTGGCTCCCAGTCACGGTTCTGTCTCCCTGCAGTGGAAGACACAAACAAGAAGCACACTGGAGCCAAGGCCTTCAAAAAACCTGCACCTAAGCTGTGGAATGCTCTGCCATCATCAATGTCAACCATCACCTCAGCAACCACGTTTTGGAAAAGACTGAAGACTCATTTGTTTACTTAAGACGGACTTCAACAACCAAGCACAACTTCTATCTTTATTATTTTTTACTTTCCTGTTGTTGTTTTTCTTCTTCTCTTCTGTTTTTGCTGCGCAATGAGCATTCTTCTGAATGGATACCTGCGCATTATAAATGGACATCGTTATCATCATCATGTAATTTTGGTCTCTGCACTTTGATGCAATGGCAGTCAGAAGCCTAATATAGCCTAGTGGTTAGAATACTGATGTTCAAACCCAGAGGTACACTGGTTCAGTACCCATGTGGTGCAGCAAACTTTTCCCAGTCAATCCACCTGGGCAAAATGGGTATCTGACTACATAGAGGATTTGGGAAAGGTAAAGCAGTGAGAGGGAAGTGAAATGGGCACTGCCCTCACAACAATCTGGCACAAAGGTCTCTGATTCCTCTACCCAGTGACCTTTACCTCTTATCTTAGAATTATGCAGTAAATCACCAGCATCCAGTCAGTTACAATATATATAGGTTAGAGCTCCTTGATTGTCCTAGGCCACCAAGTCACATTCTACAAATCTTCGCAAACTGGAAAAGCTCTATATTGTTTGACAGCTTGAATAACCATGCTTGAGTTTGTTTTTCAGAAGATACAATCAAAATAGTTTCTTTCAAAAATAAAATTATCAAGTTTTTGCAAAATATCTATTCTGCTCATATTCCTGATAAGACAATTGATCAGGCTGAAATTAACATAGGAAAAAATGCTTTAATAACAGCTGTAACTATTGTCAGCATCAATGATATTTGTTATGGTTGTTGTAGTTGTTATTAGACACAAAGTCTTTTTTTCTACCCAGAGGTTCAAGTCAACAGTTCTTCGTCGTTACAGTGACTTTTTTGCCTTACATGAGTTGATAATGACACGCTTCCCATATCGTATCCTGCCTCGATTGCCACCAAAGAAAATGATGGGAGGTAATTTTATGGTTTGATTTCTTGCTTCCTCAGTCCTCCTTGAAACATTTTCCTTATTGTCTTTAACATTTTTGTTCAGATAGGTACATTTTTTATTGTTGTAATATAGTTTTATTAGACATGAAGAAGAAATATAATTTCTGAAGGTATTAATTTCAGCAGTTTAGAAAGCTTTGAAATTTCTGTTAATCTGTCAAATGCAGCTAACAGAGAGTTTATTGAGCAAAGGAAGAAGTGTCTAAAACGCTACATCAACATTTTGGCTAGACATCCACAGATGCATGATGACAAGCTGATAAAGTATTTTCTGACCTATACAGGAAATGTAAGCTTTGTTTATCTTGTTGCTAGTTAACATAAAGTAGCATGAATAACATCAAGCAACATGTATTTATCAAGATATTTGTGTTCCTATTTATAGCACCAAACTTTACTTTATTCTGCGATACCTCATTTTTAAGTAAAGATCCTATACATTCTGTTTGATATAAAAGCAACACCTTACATTTTATTTTTTTAAAGATTCTTAATGTTTTATTACTTGCTTAAACAAATATGTTTTTATGTGTATTAATAGTTAGTATTTTTTAGCTTATTCCCTGCACCATAGAATAAACAGAACTATAGAATCTTCATTTGGAATGTCTTGCTCCAACACTTTACACCAGATAAACAGAGGGGAAACAAAACCAGGTTTTCAAACTCATAAATACTTCTTGATTGTTTTTGTGAATGTTACAGGATATGCAGCACAAAATTAAGGACCAATTTCGTGGCATTCCAGATGAGTTCATGACCAGTAATATGGCTAGTAAAGCAAAAGTGAGTGACAGTTCTGAGCTGGTTCTTGCTCCTTTCTATCACTTTTCATTTTTTTTAAAAACATCTTTGATTTTTATATACTGAATTATCTACTTTTATTTTTTATATACTGGATTATATATTGTTTCATTTTTAACTGACTTATAATACTGGAGAATAATAATACTGATTTTAATTACTTCTGCAGGTTTACTAAGCATTTTGTTGCTAGTAATCTGGGTGTATTTATAATTTTCATTGCATGTTACAATTGTATAAGGCATGTCTGATGTTAAACTTTGTTTGAAATGCCTTGAAACTATCTTGAAAGATTGAAAAGCATGAATGCTTCTGGCTGTATTTCCAAATTTTACCATTTTCAACCCAAATTATCCTTCCTTCCTCTGTTCAGAAATGGTACTTTCTTTACTTTAGGATCTTGTGCCCATGGACACACAGACACAGCTCTCAAACAGCAAAGAGCATGTCCGCATGTTGTATGATAATGTATCAAAAATGAAGGAAATAGCAGAACACATGGTGGTTCGGTCCACAGGCTTTGCGACTGACATGCTTACCTTTGGGCGTCAGCTGAGGTATGTGGCTCTTTGGCTGTTGCATTTGTTACTGTTGATTTATACTCTCATTGTGCATGTGTGTTTATTCTTGAAAATTATGGTCAGAGTTTTTTAAAATGTGAATAAGAAATGCATGTTTATTGCTTCATCACCTTCCTGTTGATCTTCTCAGCATTTGCCTTTAGAAATTTTTTCTCCCTTGCTCTTCCCATTTTCTCCTTTTCCTGTCCCTGCAGATCATTCCGTTTTGTCCTCTAAAAAAGGCATGTTGCAGTCACCTACATTAAACCAAACTAGTGGTATGTCAAACTGTGTAGTGAAAAGTCACAATTTCGTTTTTCAGCTACATGAGCGTTGATGCCACTCCTCTGACAGCATGGGCAACAGGTACCAACGACACATGGCATCCATTACAGAAGGGCTTCCGGCGACTTGCTGTGGAGTATGCAACAATTTCAGACAAAGTTACACAGGAGGTGTAGTAAACAAATAAATGCAGTTTTTCTATGATGAGATTAGACCTTTCGTAAAAGAGATTTTTGAACAGCTGTGATTCCCCACCACCTTAGAGCAACTCTGCTGGAGTTTTATTGACCCCTGGAGACTTCCCAGCCATCTGGATAGCTTCTTCAACCTCCTCCCATAAGACCTGTAGGATCTTCGGTTTCTTTTCCATGGCCAGATCATCCTTAGCCTATTTTCAGGTCTTCTTCCTGCAGTTTTAGATCCATTTTGAATTTATTCTGAGTAATTTTACGTTTTTTTTTCTTGAAAAAATGAGTGACACATCGAGTGATCGTGTCGAGGATGACTTTGTTGGTTACACCAGTGAAAAGTCTGTTGTTGACAGTGACTCTGCCAGCCAGTTTTAAGATATTTGTGCCAGTTTGTTCACTACTAATTGATGGAGATAGGTTTTAGTGGAATTGTCGATGGAGGCATGTATTCCACTTGGATGTGCTGATTTTAGTTTTTTTATAATAGTAAACTGTGAATTTTCTTGGATTATTGCTGTCACCAGATTAAAAGTAGGCTATTTTCATTACTTTTATTGCAAATTAGTGAGAGGCCATAAATGAACACCTACTCTACGTGAGGTTAAACTCCAAGTTCACAAAACTATCTATTGTAGTAGCCTATGCTTCCATTGAGAACACTGACGAAGAGGAAAAAGACAAATTTTATGGTGCCCTCCAAGCGGTTTTAGATGACATCGCCAAGAATGATATGATGCTCCTCATGGACGATTTTAACCCAAGAGTCGGCAACAAAACCGAGAACAGAGAAAGAGTCATGGGGCAGCATAGAACTGGAGAACCTACTGATAATGGTGAGAGATTCACTAGTCTGTGTGAAGAGAACGATCTTGTTACTCTGTTTGCGCACAGAGCAATCCACAAACTAACCTGGGCATCACCTGATGGAAGGACACAAAGCCAGATAGAGCACATCATCATCAACAGCAAATGGAGGCACTCTCTGCAAGACGTGCAGGTCAAGTGAAGAGCAGACATTAGCAGTGATCACTACCTATTCGTTGCAGAACTGAAACTTGAGAAAAGCAAAGATTGGACAGAAAAGAAACCAGAGTTTGGACATGGTCAAGCTTAGAGACCCAGTAATCAAAAAGCCCTTCGCCATTGCATTGAAAAAAACTTCAGCATCCTCCGAGATGAAGCAGCAATAATGATCCATACCTTTAACAAAGCCACAGTAGAAGCAGCAAAAGAAACCATTGGCTACAGGACAAGCCCCAGAAATGTATGGATATCTGGGCACACATGGAACATAATAGAAGAAAGGAAAGAGATAAAGAAGAATCTCCTGAACACGAAGTCTCCCAGGCTGAAAGAGAGGACTGTAGCCTAATACAGGGAGCTAGACAAACAGATCAAGTTCTCCTCAAGGAGAGACAGGTGACGGTATATAGAACAGCTCGCAGCTAAAGCCGAGGCAGCAGCCGAACGGAAAGACATGAAGGCAACCTACTAGATCATAAGGAAGCTACAAGGTGACCAAAGTGAAGAAATCCCTGCCAATTTGAGGAAAGGTGTTATAGTCAAGATGCCAAAGAAAGGAGACCTTGGTGACTATAATAACTGGAGAGGCATCACATTGCTATCCCTCACCAGCAAAATTTTTAGACGTATAATCCTCCAGTGCATTACAACAACAGTAAACTACATACTCCGACAAGAACAAGCCGGCTTCCGGAATAGACGATCATGTATCAACCATATCTTTGTGCTGCAACAGATCCTGGAACAATCACAGGAGTGGAACAGTCCCGTAGATATGGCCTTTATTGATTTTGAGAAGGCATTTGACAGCCTATATCATGCCTCTCTGTGGAAGATTATATGTCACTATGGCATCCCAAAGAAACTGGTCAACATCATCAAGTCCTTATATGAAAACTTTGAGTGCCAAGTCATCCACAACAACCAGCTGACAACCCTTTAGAGTGGACACAGTCGTCATGCAGGGGTGTATCCTGTCACCAATACTGTTCTCATTGGCCATTGATTGGCTCATGCGCCATGTCACTCAGGGAAGTCAACAGGTCATAGAGTGGACTCTAACCACAGTCTTGGAGGATCTAGACTATGCCGACGAGCTAGGACTGCTATCCCATAGGCACCAAGACCTCCAAGAAATGCAAACCTAAGTAAGACTGCCAGCATGATAGGACTCAGAGTCAACACTTGACAAACACAAGTCCTAAGGAACAACATGACAAACAATAACGCTATCACCGCTATATTTGTTTTTACTTTCCTGTTGTTTTAGTTTTTCTTCTCTTCTGTTTTTGCTGTGCAATGAGCATTCTTCTGAATGGACATCATCATCATCATCATCAATCCCTTCCTCTCTCTCATTCCACCGTCATCTTTTCAGTCCAGGTTTTCATGGCTGCCTCTATCCCTTTAATAATAATAATTGTGAAGATTTTTATAGCGCATATTCACACTCATAGAGAGCATGCTCTTAGCGCTTAAAACGGGGAAGAGACGTGGACTAAGTAGATACAGAACACAGGGGACGAAAGAAAACGACAGTACTGACGACGAAACAGATAACAAAAGGCATCAAGTAACAGGAACAGAGAAAAATAGTGATGGGTAAAGTAGTAAGAGGGAAGGGGGGGTAAGGACTAGCATTGTGGACTGTGTTGGAGTAATGCTCAAGGAAGAGGTGCGTTTTCAGTGCAGATTTGAAAGATTCAATTGTAGGAAGGTGGCGGATATGGAAAGGAAGAGAGATCTATTTGTTTTGCAGCACAGTAGCCAAAAGTCCTGTGACCATTTGTTGTTCTGGTGACAGGAACAGTTAGGATACGGTCGTCAGACGAAGAGCGTAGTTGTCTGGCCGAAGAGTAAGGGATGAGAAGTTCAGAGAAATAGTCAGGACAGGAGCCAGCAAAGAAATTAAAACACAGCACAGACAGTTTGTATTGAATGCGAGAACGGATGGTTAGCCAGTGTAGGAAACGAAGGAGAGGAGTGACTTGGTCCCGTTTCCTTGCTCTAAGTACCAGATGCGCAGCGGAGTTCTGTACTTTCTGGAGTCTCTGAATGAGGGATGAGGGGCAGCCTGCCAGCAAGGAGTTGCAGTAGTCAAGTCGTGAAAGAACAAACGCACAGACAAGAGTGTTGATAGCGCGTGTAGAGAGAAAGTGCCGGATGGCACTGATCTTACGGAGCTCATAGTAGGCAGACTGACAGACAGCTGTAACATGTTTATCAAGGGTCATGTCATCAGTGACAATAAATCCCAGATTCCTAACAGATGATGTGAAGGTGATGTTGCTGTCGCCCACCTTGATGTGATTGGGGAACACCACAGAAAAGTGAAGCAGGGCGAGATATCTGACCATCAACTACCACAGTCTGGGTCCTATCAGTGAGATAGGAGTTGAACCATGAGAGGGCAGGTCCAGAAATCCCGTAGAGGGTGTGGAGTCTGTGAAGAAGCAGAGAGTGGTCTATAGTGTCAAATGCAGCAGACAGGTCCAGTAGGGTTAATGGAGAGACATCACCACTGTCAAGAGCAGATAATATGTCTGTTGTCACTTTAATAAGAGTGGTCTCGGTGCTGTGGAAAGGTCTATATGCCGACTGAGCTTGTGGGAGAAGATGGTGCTCTTGTAAGTATGCCCAGAGCTGTGTCAAAACTATTTTCTCTATGATCTTAGAGAGAAAAGACAAGTTGGAGACTGGGCGGTAGTTGTTCAGCACATTGACATCAAGCGTGGATTTCTTAAGGAGTGGCCTCACCACCGCATTTTTGAACAAAGATGGGAAAACACCTGACGACAGGCTGACATTTACAATATTTGTGATGGCAGGAAGTAGAGTATCTAGGCACTCGAGCAGAAGGCTTGTGGGCATCGGATCTAACTCGCAAGTTGTTGGTTTAGCTTTTAGAATAACCGCTTTCACATCGGTCTTAGAGACTGATAGGAACTTGGTCATGGAGCATCCTGGGAGGACATCACAGGAGATGCTGTCAAGCGCTGACACAGAGTCTAAAGATGATCGAATGTCCGATATCTTGCTGGTGAAATAATCACTAAAAACTTGCGGCAGCAGTGAAGCAGGGTAGGCAGTAGGCAGTGGTGTTGCTGTCTTAGATCCAGTCATTTGATTGCAAATGGCAAAGAGCTTCTTCGAAGAGGAGCAATTAATTATTTGGCCCTGAAGATATGATGTTTTAGCCTCATAAATGCATTTTGCAACGCTTCGCTTTGCAGCATTGTAAATTTCTTTGTGGATGACGAGACCAGTCTTCTGCCAAACACGTTCAGCTCGCCGGCGCGTGCGCTTCAGGTCACGGAGTTTGACACGGATGTGTGAATACCAAGGCACACATTTAGACTGGCGCATCAGACGTCGAGACACTGGGGCGTGGTCATCAACTACTCTTCGCAAAACACAGTCAAGTTGTTCGGCAGAGGGTGGTTGGAGGAGCGCCATCTGCAGCTGTGCTTTGAATGCTAGTCTATTCACATTTTGTAATGACCGAGTGGGTTTACTGATCACGCGATTGACCTTGCCACATAACGACAGCTGCTTCAGGGTTGCTCTGTTTCTTGCTCTTCGGTGCCCGCCTACCGCTGCAAAGAACTTGCGAATAAGTGCCTGGACCTACCGTCACATAGAAATCCATGATCGTGGAGAGGATATCCTTCTTAGGCATGTTTTGGCTCACATGTTCTAGCTGTTCATAGAACATTTCCACTTCTTTTTCACAGTGTGCAGGTGTGAGTGAACACCTAAATGATGGTCACATTGTGGGGCCTGGCAGTGATATGAGTAGAGTTGAGTCTGCTTGAGATGAGGGAGCAGCTGAGAACTGCTTGGACCACTTCTTTGCGGACAAGAAACCGCACACCATGTTCCTGGTTGGAGTCCACTGAACCACAGTTTGTAACTGTGTCTCCTAACCCAGTCCACTGCACTTTTGCCAGTCCCACAACATCCCATCTAAAGCTCTTGAGCTCATGGGTGAGCTTGTGCACTTTACCATTGGTGAAGCATACGAACGTTCCACTCGCCAGTAGTTTTCCCCTTACATAACCATAATGGGAGTCAGACTGCAGGCTGGTCCTCAAGTGGTGTGGCATGGGCTATTGCAGGTTTGATGTCTGGCTTCATTGCAGGCTTGGGAAGATCCACGACAGGATCAGTGACTCCAGTAGCACACGTCCAGTATGGTAGTTGTCTCACTGCGATTTATCATGTACTGTCTTTGGGCTTAGTTCCTTAGGCAGATTCCATCTCATCTTCTAGTCCCATCACAGCCAGTGCCTGTCCACGTGTGGCGGTCCGGTGGCGCAACGATTACAGTGAAGGTTGGTTTTCCTGGGTTCAATTCTTGTCTCAGGCATGCTGTTTTTTCTCTCCATATGGCATCTGTTTAAAGGGATGGTCACCTTGTTGTGATGTAGCCTTATTTGCTGGCTCGACATAAAACGCCAATTCTTCCCCCCCAACCTGTCCATGTGACAGGCCACCTTTAGTGGTCCATGATTTGTAGCACTCACTTTAACAATTGTTGTGCATCCAGATGGTGCTTTGTAAACACCTGTTTCAACAATGTAATACTCCAGTCCTGATTCAACTTCTTTGCTTGCATACCTTGATAAAACAATTAAACAACAAACAATTTAGATCTACAGTCTGTTATCATTGATTGGGGTGATCTTTTTGCTAACTGGTTGAAGATGGCTTTCTTGTACATCTTATTCTTCACACTGATCTCAACCTGGCTTTTTCCTAAGAAAAACTGGCTATCGCAGCATTGTGTGCTGTTGTGTCACATCACTGCCCCATCTTTATATTTTGTTTCTTCATTGGACTGGGACTTGATCTTCCTGTGCTGAGCACTGAGCTGGTCTTCTTGATAGGGAGTGCGCTATACAAGGGTACTTTTATTATCATAAAGTGTTTTGAGTCTGGTGGTTGCTAGAAAAGGTGCTATTTAAATGTGATTAATATTATTATGTACTTGAAGGTGCATTAGCACACATCTTAGGCAGTCGTCAACTGCAGTTTATGATCATTCAAATTCTCACACACACACACACACACACACATCTACATATGAATAAAAATGAACACGCAACACAGAGAGTGGACGAAACCAGAGTAGGAGAAACCCACTAAGAGCCCTGTGTAACATCCAGAGTGAGGAATATTGGAGCCAAGATCACAACCCATGACACCCAGTTTTCACTGTCATTGTGACAGGCACTTGAGCCACCAATTGCACCCAAAATGTGCAGATGTGCATAATTTTTTTTTCAAAATTAGACATGTGAACATAATAATTAGACACTTGGAGCAGGGATCTTTTGAATTAAAATTGTTACATAAACAAGGCTACATTCTGTGGAAAAATAAGAAAAAAGGGATTGCGTGCAATAAGAAATAGCAGCAAACAGATGTGTTCTGTGCAGTAAGATTGTGGAAATATTAGCTTAAAGTTTACTTATTTTGAAGGGACGAACTGCAATCAACTAAATCTATTAAGACTGATTGACATTATGGAATGGATAGCATTCAGCGTTCAGCTTCAGCATTCTGTATGTACGGAAACCACGCGAACCTCTTTTTCCAATATTTTGCTAGAGTGCAGCTATTTTAATTATGACTGACATTGTTGTACAGGACAATTATTCTGGTTTCACTATGTCTTTTTTCCAACTCCGTCGTTCATGTTCCCAGATCTATTGCTTTATCTGTCAGCTACAGACTTTGCATTTCCTACGCGATCTTGTAGATCTTTGCTTGTCTACTATGATTTGCTCTATGACAAGAACTATTTTCAGCTTTATCACATACTAATATTGACGTTGTGTATCTGAACTATGAGCTTTAGATCTTGACCTCTTGCACATCCTAGTCTGTGAACTGTGGAAGTCTGTGTAATCTTTGGTATTGGACTTGGTTTGGGACTTAAATACCTCCCAGGACCTTGGAATCCCAATGACAAGCGCAAGATCTTCTATCTAAATTTTCCTGGCGATTTGTTGCACAACATGCTCAAGCTGCTCATCCTGCCCTTGATCCTGTCCAGCCTGGTGACGGTGATGGCCACGCTGGATAAGAAAGCTTCCGGCAAACTGGGGCTGGGCGCCATGATCTACTACATGACCACAACGCTGTCAGCCGTCATTCTTGGCATCATCCTTGTCCTGTCCATCCATCCCAGAGACCCACGTGACATTAACACCATTCCATGCAGTGGCACCTCCAAGAACACCAAATCGCTGGACGCTCTGCTGGACTTGATCAGAAACTGCTTTCCGGATAATTTAATGACGATGTGTTTTCAACGGGAGACAACAGACGTTGATTCTATTAAAGCCGCTACCAGAAACGTGTCCAATGGAACTGCAATGGTGGAAGTCGCAGACATTATAGACTGCCAGAACTAGCGGTCACACAGATCCTGTGGATTATACTACATGCTCTGAAATACTTGCATAGCGGAGGTGACATACACAGGGGCGTGTCTCACTGGCAACCATAACTCTCTCTCCACAGTCGTTACGACTGGCGCCAGTGAACAGACTATGACTACCCCAACATGCTGTTGATTGCCTCCTGTGGCTCAATCCAGAAATTCTTGAACAGAATCTGGCTTTTATGGTGATTGTAAAACAACCTGATAATCTTACTACAAGAATTCGGCTATGTTTCAATGATTCTAAAACTAACCCATGCAACTGTAAGCATATCCATGTCATTGGTGGGTGGCCTCATAAGAAAATAATAGCGATGTTTTCAATGTGTAAGTTATCATGATCAGACTGAAAAATAGGAAAACACTTGTCCTTGTACGTCCTCGATTCCAGAATTAACGACTGTACGCTGCTAGCATTTATCATGTATGTGGGTTCTTTGTGTAAAGCACTTTGAGTTCATCTTAATGGTGGAGAAAGGTGCTATAGAAATCATCATTATTATTATTATTATTGCTATACAGTGCTAAAAGTTAACCATACTGATTTTTGATGATGAAATTCTAAAGGAATGAAATGAAAAGATGCATTTGTTGTCACTACGATTATGACTGTTTCTTTTGTGTTAACCATTTCTGGATTACAGGCAATTGACTTAGAAGATGGTGTTGTTGAGAAGCTTTCTCTGTTTTTGGATCTATTGACTGGCTACAGGGTGAGTTAAGTCTTTTATGATGAAAGAACTTTCTCTGAAGATCTTTTGATTGGCTTAACAAGCTGCAGAGTCTATAATGTCAAAAAATCACTTTCTCTTTTATACTAGCTGAAGGCATTAATTAAAGACATTTTCCACCTTTTTTTCCATCCAATTTTTTTTTCCACAAGAAATCATTGAAGGGGGCTTGGGGAGGATCTCCTGAACAGGATTTGAAGCTTCATTGACTGAGCAAGGGTGTTTTACTCTTCCACCATCTCTTTGCCACATGCAAGACCAAAGTCAATGAACTGAATACTCAGAAGTTGATATGTAAAGGAATTTGCTAGTGGTGGATTGGGGTGGGGAGGACATGGAGCCTCTCCCTTCAGTTAACAATAAATTATCAGGGTATTTGAGACAGCTACCTTGTCTCACAGCATGCAAGTCATACAGTTAAAAAAAGCCAATGAACTGAGAAAACAATAATTAAAGTGCAATGCAGAATGCGTTATTCAAAGTTAATATAAAAGTAGATGATGTTTAAAGTTAAGGAAGTTAAATAATGTTGTGGTAATAGTAATTTCATCTTCTTTGATATGTAAAACAAAAACACCAATCCTACAGTGTTAAAAAAATATCATAAATGCAACAGAGGCTAAGACGTGGTAAATTATTTGGCCATCAGAGCTCAATGAATGTGAACAGATTTCATGCTGAGTTTCAGAAATGGCTTGGTTAGTGAAAGAAGAATAGAATGAGACTGAACCAAAAATTGATATACAGGCAAATTTACTTTTAAATCCCAATTTAAGACTGTTGGAGGAGACTGGTGTTAAGGAAAATGTCATTTCAGTTCCTTTGAGATTCTCTCATCCAATATCATGTTACATTTGTATTTGTAAGTGCCAGGGTCTCTGTGTACGTTCAGAAATTCAAACTCATTGAGTAATCTTATTTTACAATTGATTTTTGTTGTCTTTATGTTTTATGATAGTCTATTGAGAGACGTATTTGTGGTGTCCTGATCCCTGCCAATATGATTTTCTTCTAATTTTTAGATTGGACCATTGCAAGGCCTAGCTAGTAAAGTTTCAGGATAAAAACTAGTTTATGATAAATGTCAGTCTTGCTTCAGATGTCAAAATATTAGTTTTCCTGATGGTGTAAAAACTCATCTGAAAAATTGTCGTTTGTTTCATGTTCCTCAGGATCTTTGTGAACGCCATGAAAAAGGGGTTCTCAGTGAACATCAGCGAGCAATCCAGAAGATGGGACAGTACAAGAAAAAAAAAATGTCTGCCACTGTTCAGAGTTCAAATGAGGTAAACTCTGCTAAATCAGAACTGATGCTCATTTGAAGGCTTGGCCTTGTCAGGATGGTTTCTGCTTCAAGCTGACACAGATAAAACATGTGCTATCTATACTAATGGGCAGTGGGTACCAATGGGTAAATGACCAGGTTGGCTGTGTGAGTTGGTGTTTGTAGGTGGTTAAAAACCAAACGAAAAGTAAAAGATATGTTCCTCTCTAAAGACCCTATTCATAGCACTAAATAACAACTGGTTTTGCAGAAATAAAAATGTAACAGCTATGCACTGTGACCAAAGTACAGGGACTGACATCAGCTTAAGGGGCAAGCCAATCGTTTTGCATTCTGTGTTATAGAATGGATTAGCAAGAACTTCATAAAATGTCAGCTGTCAAAAGTGCAACATTGTTGTGCTGTTGCTGTATGCAGATGACCTCATCTTTAATTATTTACAGCTAAAGCATATATTTTGTACATCACATAAGCTGTTGTACCTCGACTGCCCCACACTCAGTTATGCACAATTGGCGCAGTGCATTGGAGTGTTAGTTGAAGTAAAAAAGATGCTGTAATAAGGACATTTCTGAGTAAAACCCAGACGTTTGTGCCCAAATGGTTGCCACATGTTGGACAGGGTAGGCTATCTGTTTGTGCTCTAATGCCCCTCTTCCAGTCTCCCACTGGTCAGTCTATATTTGTGAAGTTTTTGCTCATAGCAACTTTATTGTAATCTTTATGTGACCCACTATTAAATGCATGACTGGTGGTTCCAAAGTCGATACACAGCAAGTTTTGACATTACTGACACCTATAAATAATGATGACAGCAGGGGGAACAAAGGAATGCCCAAAGGGCAGACATGCTGAACCTACAGCAGTGCATTTATCTGTTTTGCTGCACTCACATGTCAGTTACAGATTTGAATGAGCTTGAATCAAATGAAGTAAGAGATCCAATGTTGAGAATAAAATAACAGAAGAGCTGCTGATTCAAGGCCCAAAGAAACATCTGAAATTCATGCTTGATACTGTTTTAAGTCATATGGTATGTGGAGCAGATGACATATAAATACAGCTTGAAAGGCTATCACTCCATGACCTTATATATATTCACTCCCAAAGAAATACTGCTAAGCTTTGTGGCAGCATCTAATCATATACTACCTTTTTCACAGCGACTAAAGCGGTTGGTGAGTCAGTTTGCAGCATTTGCTCATTGAGATAACCTTGGTTTCTCGAAGTGTGTTTCAGAAATATTTTATACCTTAAAATACCTTGCTTTCAGGGCTATAAAAAAACTGTGATTTTTATCACTAAAACTGTTACTATATAGTGGAGGACAAAGATTGTCCAGTAAAGCGATGCTGAACCGCTTTCCCAATTCTTAAATAGGATTATTGGTAGGTGCAGAATGCATACTTTGCAAGCAGATATTTCATAAACAGCTATGCATAAGACACTACAATTTAAAGAGTATATACAATTTATTTTCCCAATGCAAACCATTCAGTATGGTCTTTCAGTTTCTATTGTTTTTGTTTTATAGTTTTGTCCCTGCTATCTTTTCAAACAACCTTAGCAGCCAAGTGGGTCTTTTTGCTCTGCACACATGAATCTACTTTCTTTAAACGTTTTTCTGTTGCTTATTTGGAATTCTTTGGTCTTCTACTAAACTGTGTCTGCATTTCTTCTTGTTCTTTGCTGTTATACTGCTCTTGAAACATGTTATCATTTTTTTTTTTGGAAGTTTGAAAATCTTTTCAGATAACAGATGAGAGCTGATTCAGACTTACCTCTATATCACTAAGAATATAAAAATTTGTTTCTTCTTCGTACTGTACCAGATGACATGACTATAAGGAGATATCACCATCCAGCTACCCAAATCCAGCTGGCACACTTGCAAAGCAAGAAACATGTGCCTCACAAACATTAGAGCACTGCTCAGCCCCCACCCCCACCCCTGGCTGCCCCACTAGGCAGCACTCTTCTCCAGTTTTTGCCTGGACTGAGTCTGACCCCACTGCGGGGAGGCGGGAGGGAGTTAGCTGTCATGTCATCTGGTAAGCACTCGAAGAAAGAAATTTTACCACCAAAAATGGTATTTCTTCTTCGTACTGTACCAGATGACATGATTATAAGGAGACTAAATAAAAGGCGGAGGGAGTGTTCCCCCTTTCAACCAGTTCCTAAGAACTAAAAACAAACAAAATTATTACCTACCCCAAATCCAGCCGGGCCATAAGGTGGGAGGCCGCCACAAGCGTCATCTCATGTCTACTCACATGCAGCCGAGCAGGCCAAACCACCTGCCACGTGCTGAGCCGATGAGACATTACTGATAGCGTGTAAGGAGTCCACATGTGGGGCTAAGTCTCTAATGTAGAATCTACAAAAGGTAGACTCGGACCTCCATCCAAACGCTTTGATAGTATCAGATAACCCTAGATTACTGGAAAAGGCTAGGCTAGCAGCTACTGCTCTAAATGTATGAGCCCTGGCTGTTGAATGGGAAAGTGCTACATAGGCTGCTTTGATAACCCCTTTTATCCAGCCTGCTATTGTCTGGGCCAAAATAACTGATTTGCCCTGCCTCATTGGTAAAAACAATCTGGACCGACTTTTCCTGAAAGGTGCAGATCTGTTAATAAGATCCTTAGCGCTCTGACTGGGTCCTGAAGTCTGGTCATGTCCCTACCCCCCTTCTAGGGAGAGGCTGAATGACGACCTTTTGTGGTCCCAGGGTAGGTAGCCTGTTCTTAGCCAAGAATCCTGGGTGGATAAGCAGGGACACAGATCCATCCCCTCTAAACTGTAAATAAGAGGGGTCTACCGGAAAGGCATGAATCTCCCACACCATGGCTGCTGTGGCCATGGTGACCAAAATGAGGTCTTCCAAGTAAGCAACTTGAAGGATGCCCTAGTTAAGGGTTCAAAGACTTCGGAGTTCAGAAACATCAGCACCCAACCCAGGTTCCATGCGGGAAAAAGAGAGCAGGTCACCGGTCTAGTTAGGGAGAGGTTAGCCAGTAAGGCAGAAATGTCTCTGTTTGACCCCACATCCCACAGGCCTAGATGTCTGAAAGTGTCAGACAGCATAGCTTTATAGCCCTTGATGGTGATGGGTGTCAGAGATCTAGAGTGAAACAGCCAAAGGCGGAAATCTGCGACCCTCGCCGTTGACCTATCAGCTTGAGTTTTGGTCTCTCCTCCACCTCTGAAAAACTCTCCATTTACCCTCGTACACGTTTATAGTGGAGGGCTTTCGAGCGGCAGCGATGCGAGCCACTGACTCATCAGAGAAGTCACTGCCTCGAATGGAGTGGCTGATAACACCCAGGCGTGAAGGTTCAGGGCGACGCGCTGGGTGAAAGACCTTGGAGAGAGGCTGTTTCAGTAACTTCCGGAGAGCCAGAAGTTTCCTTGGTATGACCGTGGACAGATCTGCCAACTCCAAACTCCAGGACCTGCACCAATTCAGAGGTGCCACCAAAAGGACCTTGTCATTGGGCCCCCGGATCTTCGCCAACACCTTGGGGAGAAGCACTGACGGGGGAAAGGCATAAGCCAGAAGTGTTTCTTGCTTTGCAAGTGTGCCAGCTGGATTTGGGTAGCTGGAGGGTGATATCTCCTTATAGTCATGTCATCTGATACAGTACTCGAAGAAAGAAATTTTACCACCAAAAATGGTATTTATTTTTATGTGCTGCACAGTAATGAATAAAGGTTTCCTTATTGATATAATGTTAAGACAGCTAAATTTCTAATTAAAAGGAAATGGTTTCCTCAAAATATAATTACATTATATAGCTGTATTCATAAAGTTTGAAAGTGTGTTATTTATCATTCTAGAGTGCTGTGGAACAACTGGAACAGAGAATTCTGGAGGTAACTCTTGCAATATTTCTTTCACTTTGTTTAATGGTTAACCAGAGTAGGCAATCTCTTTTCAGTTAACTAGTAATCCAGCGACGTTGCTTTGAATAACTATGGTTTAAAGTTTATAATAATTTCATGCAAGAGGTTTAATTGTAAAATGTTTTGCTTGTAAAAACTTCAGTTTTTCAAGTTGGCATCTTACATACATTTGCAGAAACATTGTCATTCAACATTTGTAAATTTAAGCTTTTTCATCTAGTTCATTTACAACAATTGCAGCAAGAAGGTCAAATTGCCAACATGGAGAACCGCAACTACTACTCCCTGCACTGCCTACAGATGGAGACTCAGCTGGTTTATGCACACCTGGACATCTTTTACAGTATCCTCAGCTGTATGATGGAGGTAGAAGCCCAGGCAAATGCACAGGTCAGAATGAACAATTTTCTTTTTAAAGTCTTTGAAAGGATATGAACTTCTTGTACAATCTGAATATTTGAAACACTTTGTCTGGCTGTTACTAGCAAAATATGTTATTACCACTTTTCGTTTACCTATTAACAGCTTGGATAACTTATCCATGAGCTCATGTTGCTAAATCAGAATATTCTTTATGTGCAGTATTGAAGATGCACTGTCTTCATATTTTAGGATGTACCAAAGTGAAAGCTAGCAAGTTTGAAATGATAGACCTAGAAATAATAGAACAGGTAGTCTTGCTGTTATGGGATTTTGTTTAAGTGTATTCTGTTAGCTTATTTTCCTTATCCATTTTTTTAAATGTAAAAGTAAATTATTTTCTTTTTAAAAAATATTTTGCTTTTCAATTTGATCATAATGCATTCCCATGGCATTCTTGCATAAATTGAAGTGATTTTTTTTCCAGCTATCTCTTACCTATTATCTTTACTTTTGAAGTGATTTCTTCGTGAGGTATTGTCTGCCATTTCAGAGGACTTTTTCAGGATGTTAACTGTTGCGTTACAACCTTTTGGCATAGTTGGATGCACACCTGCAGCTGCTCACACAGTCAGCGCAAATACTCAATCACTTTACCAGAAGTCGTTAGCCTTCAGTGGCCTCGCTCGACGCTCTCGTGCTGACTGACACCCCACTGTCTTTCTGGTGCACACAGGGACCCTCTGATGGTCCTCAGTCCAAGCTGCCTCGTTGACCACACGTCACATGATGAAGGACAGGATGATGAAGGCAACAGACAGATGAAGCGAAGAGAGTTGACAAACATAGAATAGATGCGACTCCCAGCACACATGAGTGTATGGGGTGAAGAAGAAGCGAAGAAGGTGAAGACAAAGAACAGCAACGACAATAACCATGACAGGAGCGATGACAAGTACAGGACAGCGTAGAGGAGCAAGACGATTAGCAGAGGAAGAAAGTCAAAATAAATAGTCGAAGAAAATAAGTAAATCACTCAAGCCTGTGGAGAAAACAAAGGGACATCTGTCACTAGGTGGCTTTAACATGAAATTACTTCCCCTTCCAAGCCCCACCTATAGTTAAGAATAAACATGATCCCACTGAATTCTCCCTTCCCATCAACACTCTTAACAATAAAAGGGTGCGCGTCACAAGCGCTGTTACTCATAATTCACATTCTTGACTGACAGACATGCACTGACTCACACGGATCTAATTTACAAATGAGCAGAAATGTCTCGACTCGCGCACACATACATGCGCGGTCTCTGGATTGCTAATCTACAAGAAAGAAAAAATTTCGGTCACTTGCACACGAATCAGCACTGGAAACACACAAACGTCTTTCGCAGACACTGGCGGTTACCTCCCGGCTACTGCATTCGGTTACATACATCAGCCCCATGGCTTCTAGTGGTCGCTACTGGCTACTATTCTCCCAGTAGTACCAGCCTCCTGTTCCACTTCTAGCTTCTGTGATCTCTCCTGGCTGCTATATTCAGTCACACGCACCAGCCCCACGAACTTTCACTAGCTTCCAGTGGTCCCTACTGGCTACTGTTCGCTCAACAGTACCAGCCTCACGTTCCACTCCTAGCTTCTGTGATCTTTCCTGGCTGCTTGTGTGGACTTATGACATCTTCCCTAGCGGTCTATCACTGCTTTCAAACACGTCCTGCTACTTAGAGTTAGAGAAGAGTGCCGCAAAAGGACGCCAGCTCTGGGGTTTGCTACATCATCTCCCAGGGGCTGGAACCAATCACCAACGCCGACATCCCCACGCCAAGCTAAACCGCATGCAGGCCTTTCGTGCCAAATCTGTGAGAGAGGTGGGGGAGACAACGAGCACCGAGTCCCCATTGCTAGATACAAAGGCAAACTCAGCATTCCAGCAGACAACGTGTGACGTAACAGGTCATGACCCAGGCTTTCTTTCGCGCAAAATCGGACTGAAATAGTCCTGGATCTAAAGATGAGCGTCGCTGCCTCACTGCACTGAGTGCCTTTCTTACACTTAAAGATTGCTGGTGTAGAATAAAAAATGTCTGACACGCGACATTAACAAAAAAAAAAATTGAGTGCACATGCCAAATGCAACCAATTTTGGTGTACATGCAAACTTATGCTGATTCAACGCACACGAGAATTGTTCAGTCATCCCTTATCTAGCACCACATGACAACAAATTATAGTGGTCTGCTGGGACTGGATGTTGGAAAGAACTAGTTAGAGAATGATTGCTGCCCCCAAACTGGATGGTGATTTATTTGTGCTGACATCCTGTGACCAGTTCAAAAGCTATTTCTCAACCCCTTGTAACAAAAGAAATGTGTTACTTTGTAATATTAGTTATGAGGTGAAGAGGATACTTCACCTTGATCAATGCTTTAATAAATAAAACCTATGGTGGGTTTCAGCTGGCAAAGACGTGGAGTTTTTTAAAACCAATTGTAGACAGCCTTACCATTCAGGACGGGCCACCATCACCAACACGTACGTCACCTGTTGGATCCCCGACAAACGACAGTTACATGGGCTTCAGTACATGAAAAAAGTGAGAGACAAATATTCATGATAGAAATCAGCTGCTGTACTTGTGCATAAGGTGCTGCATCTTTTACATCACATTCTTCGACCGTGATGCAGTCTGCAGTCAAGACTTACAAGCAGAACACTTATGCTGATGGTGCCATCATTTTTGTAAAAATGATGAATTCATTTATGGTGATTGGAAATTATCGATTTACGCATGTTTAATGGCTTTCTTTGAACTTCTTAAACCCAGACTTTGATTGGATTTATGATACGGGATCAGGAAAAAGGTTATATGATCTGGTGTGTGGAGAATTACCTCATTCAACATTTGGGACTTTTTTCATGCTGTGGATGCTGTGAACTGAACCATGAGAGCCAGATTTGTGAAACTGCCGATTTTAGGATCAAGAAAGTTTATTCACTGTTTTGTGCGTATGTGTATGTGTGCACGCGAATGCATTTGCATTGTACACATTATACCATCTTAAATGAGCGAACCTGGACATATGTATGTGTATGAGAGAGACTATTTCCTTTCTAAAAATGAACTTATATATGTGATTAAACACCAACCAGGCTAAATAGCTAAAAATATTAAAGAAAGTATGTTCTCTATAGAGTAAATATCAGATCTTGTACTTATAGTTTCTGGAGTATATGTTTATAAGAAAATCGTTGCAAAATTTTCTGGAATCTTTTGCATATTATTAATAAAATAAGATTACCAACCCAATCCAATTTCCCCCTTTAAGCTTATCTGTATGATAAGTAATCAAGCTTAGAATTATTTCAGTACATTTTTCAGTACATTGAGAGATGAATCCTAATATGCAAGCTGAAAATATGTGCACAAAATTAAGACATTTAAGTATGCTTTTACAGACACCTTGGATTGTTTGTTTTCCATTGGGTACTGGATTTTTTTTTTAAATTGCTGTCTCTGTTGATTGTAAAGTATAGACTTTGCATTTAAGCACACCTCTACATCATTTACATAGTATTAGCTTAAAGTTCCATTTTTTGCAAAGCAATGGCAACAATTTCACTGTTTATTATTGGGTAAAGAGGTCTTCACAATATTTCCTATCACATCTACATTTGTTCCTTCATTCTGATTTGCTCCAGCACATCAGAGAGGAACACCACAAGCTTGGAGTATGCAATTTTCCATCCTTTAATCATATGTCAATAATAACCATATCAAGCATATGCTTAGAGTTGACAAGGAAATGTCTAGGAACTAATTACGAAATGATTATAATCTGATTTTGTGTCACTTACAGGAATCAGCAAAGCTCCATTTAACGCACAAGGTGAGATAAAGGCAGAGTATAGTGGTGTAAGATGACGTTTTTGAGACTGAAGTTGATTCCACATTGTACTTGGGAAGAAGCATGAGTTTCAAATTTAATTGTGTTCCAGCAGTGAGTAAAGGTATCAGCTTAACAGATAAAGTTAGTTTTAGCAAAGATTTTCCAGTTTTCCTCTTGTTAAACATTTTTTGGGGGTAGCTATTTTTATTTTGTGATAATTTTCAGTTTCTCTGCTAATACACTTTTTGTTGAGTCACTTTAAAAAAACAAATTTTAAAGTTAGAAGCAAAGTATAGAAAACTCAGGTAATCCCTTTCCCCCATACCTGGGTTTGAATCAGTTTGAGTGATTCTAGTCAAACTTGTTGATAAATCAGATTGGAGTTTCTTGAAGCAGTCACTGGACTCTGATTGGATGTTCTAATTTTACAGAAAACTTTATATAGCCACATATATTCACAGTATTTATTGTTGTTGCTACAAAGGAAAAGTTGTTTCCTTTAAGATTGTTTCAAATGCTGTAAAGCAGACTTATCAGCTTGAAGAATATATAAGCAAATCTGCACAAGGTTATGACCCAAAAACTAGTAATAATAATAATGTAACAGGTTTGTGTGTTAATGTAACAGGTTTGTGTGTGTGTGTGTGCCTTTACGATTATTTATACTCCAGCATTTTATGAAGCTGATGGCTGTATATAGCTCAATGACCTCTAAGAAATGCTTTATATGAAGCTGAATAAGTTGATAGCATTTTGTTGTCTTGCTGACAGTGCCTTATAAGTCCTATTTTTCAAGTGAACATGCTTTAATAGTTAGGCAACTTTTTAAAGCAGCCAGTGCATGTTAGGTTTTTTTTGCAACTGTTGCACATAAGATGAAAACACTAGCTGAAGTTGCACTTTTGAAACCATAGTAAGTTTTGGAAATAAAAGTTCAAACCACAGGTATCCCCTGGGTTACAAAGTTTTTTTTTCTTTTAAGATGCAACAAAGTCTTTAATTTGCAAAGTTGAGTTTAAGGATTCAAAATACCCAGCTGAAAATGAAACAACGTTCTAATACTCCCCTGGCAGACACACCTACAGTTTTACCTCACTGTGATGCCTCCATCCGTCCAAAAGAAATCTGGAAGCAAATATGAGCAACGTAAAGGGTGTATGGTCACAAGCCAAACACTGCACATTGTATTAGCCATTTCTGCTCTTACCTCTTAACAGTATTTCCTACTGACTTGGTTAGTTAATCAGTGTGGCTGATCTCATGATCTTATGTTCTTTGCTTTGATCATGGTCCCCAGTTGCCAAAAAGTGGAAAGGCAATGAAGACTGTTAATTACAGATCATCTTTGTAAAATATTGACTTTGTTTACTGATTATTTTTTTATTATTGGAAAAGATTTTGATCTGTGGACTGAGATATACTTAAATAGTTTTCCCATTGAAAGCTATGGTACATACATTTTTGATTTACAAGCAAATTAAGAAAATAAAATCTCTTATCTTGTAAGGCAGGGGATACCTGTAAAGTGTAATGTTCCATCTGGCATACTAATAGTATGCAAATGTAGTTACTTGTTTTTATTGATTTTACTTTTTTTTATACCTCTTCATCTTGGATGGATATGTTACAGTTTCTCTGTGGCATGCAAACCCAATTTAAAATCTACAAAAACATTTAGTACTTCAAGAAAATAAAGTTGCTATACACTGCTAGAACTGACAACTGGTAATTAAATTTTGTGTAACAAACTTCATGACTTTCACTAGCTATTGTAGTTTATTCTAACTAAACATTTCCAAAGGGGAATTTATTGTGCAAGATGTAGAATCATACAAAATCAAAGCCTTCCCTTGCCAAGCTTTAAAAAAAAAATCCCACTCTTCATTTTCAATACCACTATCAATATCTTCCTAACCCCACTCCCACCTTAACACTGTTCTTCCCAAAATGCACAAATATTTTTTCACAGAAGCTAGCCATTATAGTACCACATAAAGACTAACCAGGATTTTTTTTTAATATTGACATGCTAAAGAAAATTCTCTTTCCACGTAATTGTAATGGGATGACTTGCTATATATCTCGCAGACAGGGTCTTGGAGGGAAAAAATGGTTTGGTGGAAGTGGTCAGAATAAAATTTTTTCATGCAGTTATCCAACTTTTGATGCATTTTCTTTAGTTTTTCTTTCATCAGGGACAACCCATTAGTGAATGCAAGAGAAGAATCCATTACACATATCAAAAGGACATAAAAGATCTTGAAGGTTTCATTCCGCAAGATAGAACCCAATCGCTTTTGCAGGAAGTTGAATGGTTTATTTTTTCTTTTTTTTGTATATCTTGTTTAGATTTTAAAATTACTTTATCATTGATATTTGTAAAGGAAGAAAAGTTGGCAATGTTATAAAGTACCAAAAATAAAGGTTGTAGATGAAAGTGGGTGCATGCATCTGCAAATATGTTTGTCATTAATATGCACGCACAATCCATGCACTACTTACAGCCCTTGCTCCCACATCCCCCCAACACCAAATAATTATCGTTTGTTGACAAATCAAAGTGCTTCTATTGATTAAATGTTGATTCAGGGCGACTATAGGAGCAGAACGGCTTGTTTTCGTATCGTGCTCCAAGTCATAGGGAAAACATGGAAATATTTTGCATCGCAGTGTGTCCTGAACTGAAATTAACATTAATTTTCAGAAGAATAAATGCAGTGTTTTACTTAGTTGAAATGCTTAATAAAATGGCATTTTATCAAACTGTCCAAATCAAAACAGAGTATGTTAGGGTTGCTGCATTTTGTATTTTGTTCTAATTTGGTAATGACTCGTACCTTAGGGCAAAACTGTGATTGCATGATAAATAATTGCTGTTTGTTCCCTATGTCAATAAATTTGATTCTTGTTTTATTCATTCTATTCAAAAGATTTTAGTTGTAAATTTTAACCATTGCTGTTAGGTAATGTACCAGACATATCACATTTATCAATGTTATCTCTGCTGAGCTGCTGAATTAAAAGTATTACTGCTAGGTGGCAAGTTGTTAACTTGACTGTTTGTTGTTTTATACAGATTAATTATGTATGCATTTCTTTAAAATGCATCAAACACCCTATAATAAATAATCTGGCTTTATATTCTGTCTCATGATGCACTTTTTTGCAAAACATAGTAGATTTCATGCCTTGTACATAATTAAAAGTCACTTTTAGATATCACATAAAATAGTTTAAATTGTGTTTGGCCCATTAACCACAAAAAAACTGCAAGAACATGCCCTTGAGCTCAAACTCGACCACTTTCAAAGTATTTCAATATTCTGAAGGAATATTTGCAGAAAACTTTCCTTGTTCATCCGTGCATCGTGGCATCACTCATTGGTCAGAAAATTTTTACAAATTTAGCATTCCTTGATGGCTAGCATAATTAATGACATGAAGAAAGAGCCATGTTTTTATAATGTTTTGCAGAAAGTTACTTTTGTCTCAAAAAAAAAAAGTTTGAAATAATACCAGCCTTTGGAACCTTCAAGAACTGTTGGCTAGTGTAAAGAGACACATGACCGCATAGCCTGAAATCTATGTCACACCAGACTCTCCTATGGAAGTCCTTAGGTAGTTGACATGATAATTAAGTGGCATAGATATAAAATGCAGGCAGACACAACGGACCTGCGGCAAAGAAATATTTTAACCTCTATCATGCTTAACAGTTCTCCCGGCCCATGCTGTAAATGCTATTGCTTAAGATCTAAAAACAATTTTTTATTAGGGGCTATGTAATCTCTAAAGTGACTGCAAACTAATTATGTAGAGAAAAACAAATTAATAGAAATAAAACATTTTGGTGATGGGTTTTATTTAAATTTGCTCTTTCCTTTTCCCATCATATGTTTGCTTTCATTGTCAATTTTATTTTTTTAATTTCAAAATAAATGCAAATTAGAAATGCTCATATCAGTTAAAGCATTACACAGTTTTAAATGAATTAATAACAAGAATGTACAAGGTTTACTATGTCTTCACATGTCTTTCCTTTCAGGGTGAAGTAAATAGGCCAGTCACACATTCCAGTATGTTTTTGGAATGGTTCATGTATATCCTATATTTATGTCAAATTCCTTCAGTAATTGTATACAATTGAAAGATAGCAATAATTGATATTTATATGATACAATCATATTCCATACAAATTTTTCACTGGCGAAAGAAGTATCCGTTGGAGAATGTGGAAATCTTCATGATCCTTAAGGTTTTTTAAGACTTTGTCTAGCTAAACACAAACCAGTCTGTACTTTTGTTCAGTCAAAGTACTACGTTTGAGTAGAATGTAATTCTTTCTTGGCACGAATTTATCATATGTTGAAAAAAAGGAAACCCCTTATCACATCACTGGTACTGAACACAATTGTGCCAAATTATTTTTATTCATTTTTGTTTCCAGTTGTTGTGTATTATTTACTTGCTAACTTTTTTGTGCTTTAATGTCACCCTGGTAACCATGTTTATCACAAAACAAAACCACTGCTGTAGGATTTAAAACCTTATTCAATCTACTTTCAAACGTCTTGATGTTATGCCAACTAAAAAAGGCAGTCCACATATTAAGCATCATGATCAATGATAGCTTATTAATGAAAAAAACTATTTCATCTAATGTGAATTGTTCAGATACATTCAAATATGAATATTACAGTTTAATTAATATATATTTAGAATCTGTACATATCACAAATCATGTTCTTTGTTGATTGAATTTTGAGAAGAAAAAGAAACTTGTACTCAAAAATTGCTGTTCTCTTTGTGTTCTCTCTCCATGTTACTTTTTCAATTTCAAATGTGTAAAATGATTTACATCTAAATCTCTTTTGCCACTACCAAGTTCAGTTTTATCAAGATAAGATAATCACAATCATAATATTGTAGTTAATAATATTAAATAAAAGAATCTTTATAAAGGATAAAAGATCTCATAGGTTCTGTAAACGGTAAGTGCATCACTTATGTCGGGAGCATGGGATGAAAAAGGAAGAGCTTAAATTATCTCTTACCGCCTTTTACTTCTGGTATTTCCATGCTAACCTCTATAATAATAATAAATGAAGATTTTTATAGCGCATATTTACACTCATAGGGAGCATGCTCTTAGCGCTTAAAACGGGGAAGAGACATGGACTAAATGGATAGAACACGAGGGACGTAAGAATAAACGACAGTTCTGACGACAAACAGAAAACAAAGATGGAAAACACAAAAAGACACCAAGTAACAGAACATAGAAAATATAGGGATTCTGCAGAGAAAGATGGGTAGAAAATTAGCAAGAGTAGAAGGGGGGGGGAAGAAGGACGAGCATTGTGTGGACTGTTAGGAGTAATGCTCAAGGAAGAGGTGCGTTTTCAGTGCAGATCGATTTGAAGGATTCAATAGTAGGAAGGTGGCGGATATGGAAATGGAGAGAGTTCCATTGTTTTGCTGCACAGCAACCAAAAATCCTGTGACCATATGTTGTTGTTCTGGTGACAGGAACAGTGCGGATACGGTCATCCGACGAAGAGCGTATAGTTGTCGGGCCGGAACGTAAGGGATGAGAAGTTCAGATCGAGAAATAATCAGGACAGGAGCCTGAAAAGACATTAAAACACAGCACAGTTTGTACTGAATGCGAGAACGGACGGGTAGCCAGTGTAGAAAACGAAGGAGAGGAGTGACATGGTCCCTTTTCGTGGCTCTAAGCACCAGACGTGCAGCGGAGTTTCTGTACTTTCTGGAGTCTCTGAATGAGGGATGAGGGGCAGCCTGCCAGCAAGGAGTTGCAGTAGTCAAATCGAGAAAGAAAATAACGCACAGACAAGAGTGTTGGTAGCACGTGTAGAGAGAAAATGATGGATGGCACTGATCTTACGGAGCTCAAAGTAGGCAGACTGACAGACAGCTGCTATACATTATAGGTAACCTATTTTTAAACGTACGTGTTGAAGCAAAAAGTTCAAATCTCTCATATACCACCAGAAACCTTTGACTGACTTCGCTAATGCTTTCGTGATTACAATAAAAATACTATGATTTTCGAGAAATAAGGGTACAACTTTGATATGGGGTAAGACGCGACGGCCATAACAAAAATATGGCTCGCGGCATTTGTCGTCTGCTCGCTCCACTCAATTGCCCAAATGTACCTAATAAACTAAACCTAAACCTAACCCTACCCCAAACCTCTGACAAAATACTCTGACATGTAGCAGCTGTCTGTCGGTCTGCCTATTATGAGCTCCGTAAGATCAGTGCTATCCGTCACTTTCTCTCTACACGCGCTACCAACACTCTTGTCTGTGCGTTTGTTCTTTCTCGACTTGACTACTGCAACTCCTTGCTGGCAGGCTGCCCTGACTACCTCATTCAGAGACTCCAGAGAGTACTGAACTCTGCTGCGCGTCTTTTGCTTAGAGCAAGGAAACGGGACCATGTCACTCCTCTCCTTCGTTTTCTACACTGGCTACCCGTCCGTTCTCGCATTCAGTACAAACTGTCTGTGCTGTGTTTTAATTTCTTTGCTGGCTCCTGTCCTGACTATTTCTCTGAACTTCTCATCCCTTACTCTCCGTCCAGACAACTACGCTCTTCGTCTGATGACCGTATCCTAACTGTTCCTGTCACCAGAACAACAACATATGGTCACAGGACTTTTGGCTACTGTGCTGCAAAACAATGGAACTCTCTTCCTTTCCATATCCGCCACCTTCCTACAACTGAATCTTTCAAATCTGCACTGAAAACGCACCTCTTCCTTGAGCATTTCTCCTAACACAGTCCGCACAATGCTCGTCCGTCTTAACCCCGCCCCCTTCCCTCTTGCTACTTTACCCATCTTTCTCGCAGAATCACTATATTTTTCTGTTCCTGTTACTTGATGCCTTTTGTTTTCTGTTTCGTCAGTACTGTCGTTTTCTTTCGTCCCCTTTGTTCTGTGTCTACTTAGTCCACGTCTCTTCCTCGTTTTAAGCGCTAAGAGCATGCTCTCTATGAGTGTGAATATGCGCTATACAAATCTTCACTATTATTATTATTATTATTAAAATAACATAGACCGGCCTATGACGTCACGTATTACCCCATATCAAAATTCTGACGAAATAAGTCCTTAATTCAACTTAAGATAGCCGACTGTGCATGGATCGCTCGACCGACCAAGATAACCTTTTGGAAATACCGTGATTCTCGAGAAAAAAAGTCAACTCTTTGACTGCTTAAAATAATATCACGACATGAAAGCTATAAGAATTGGTAATATATGTTAGTGTGTTTTAATATCACTAAAACATAAAGAGTGGTCACAGTGACAATTGTGTGTTATGAACATGTTTCGGCCACGCCCCTTTTCGCATTCGAGGTCACTTGCCGGAAGTGGTTACCCTTGACGTCATAACCAAGGGTTTGACCACCGAAAATGGCGGACTTGATAATGTCGTGTTGTATCAGCGAACATGATAAGTCGCAACGCAGCAGAAGTCGAGAAATCGACAAAACTCTAATGAAGGAAAGGATCAATTTCAGAAGGACAGTTCGAATTCTTCTCCTTGGTGCTGGTGAAAGTGGAAAAAGTACTTTCCTTAAACAAATGCAGATCATCTACGGGCAGGACTTCGAACATGAAGTAGTTCGCGAGACTTTCAAAGGTGTAATTTACAACAACGTAGTCAAAGGTATGCGAGTTCTTATTGACGCCAGACACAAACTCGGCATTCCGTGGGGAAATGACGCTTGTGCTAAAGACGCAGACTTTGTTTTTTCGTACGACAGCAGCACGAGACTTGATGAGCGCGAGTTCTCGAAGTATGTTGAACCAATGAAAAAGTTGTGGGCTGACTCTGGGATTAGAACAGCGTTTGACAGAAGGAGAGAATTCCAGTTGGTATGTGCTTAAATGTGAATCTTCTCTGTCTTTTTTTCCTTTAATACCCACCACCTTCTCTCGTCACTGTCTTGTGTACTTTTTTTTATTACATTGTATTGACTCGTCACTTTTGGCTGAAGATGGAGGTAAACTGCATCGTGCATATAGAATCGCAGAGTGAAAATAAACAGCAAATCAATCTGCAGCCGAGACAGAAATATGTTGGTTCCAGAGTCTGCACATACTTAATCCAATAACTGTTGTTTGGTATTTTTTCAGGGAGATTCATTACGTTACTTCCTGGACAGTCTGGATAAAGTTGGGAATCCGGTCAGTATGCATAATTATTAAAGATACAATATGACTAGGCCTAATAGATATTTACTATATGCTGTTTTTAAGCAGTAATTGCCTCGAATTTGTAAAATTTAAAAAAAACACCTCTTTTCTCATGCCTTTTTTTCCTTTAGTCACTTTTCATCTTTACTCACCTTGTCATAATATACCAAAGAATTCATAGCATTTAACTGTTTTAAATCTAGGTCACTTTAGTCTTATTTGTTGTGAATGATCATCAACAGTTGTTTACTTTGTCATAATTGGAAATCTGCTCTGATGTGCAACAGTTTAAAACAAAACTAAAAAAAGGTCTTTTGGTGGGATGTGGTAAACAAAATAATCCTACAGTAGCAGTGGACAGAATCCAAAACTGAACACTAAGTCATCTGCTGACTTTAGGGTTGCACCTGTTTGGATTTAAAATGTATTTACAGGAATCTGTTTTGCTTCCAGTCCATAACCATCCCTTCTGTTGCTTTATCTTCTTCCTCATCGCTCTCTTACTAATCTTTCACTTCCTTTCTATTGACATTTTTCTTTTACTGACAACACCACTGAGAATGGTTGCTTAATTTCATTATTTCTGATTACAGTAAAATGGTAAAATTGAAGAAAATGTGTTCTGATGTTGGGAAACTTTATATATCTTTTATATTTTTTGTGGAAATATCTGAATTTTTTTCTGGTTAGAAAGAATACATCTCTCAATGAGGTGTTTTGCAAATGTATCATTCTAGATCTCAAAAGAAATCAATAAAGATCTATGAGGTGTGTAGGAACAGTACTCTGTAGAACAGTAGATACCTTGGTGTTAGCCAGCCTTGAAAAATAGTTTTTGAAATATAATGGAAGGGAGATGAAGTTTATAATTTGGAAAATATTTCCAGTTTAGCTTTTTATGAAAATGCTTACATTAAGTCATATAATTCTAAATGTCAAAATGAAAAAAATTGCCTGAAAATAATGTCGTGCCTCTACAAATGATTTCCAGGGGTACATCCCCAGCAAGCTGGACATTCTATATGCACGAAAAGCCACTAAAGGCATCAGCGAGCACCACATTCTCATCAAGGGTGTCCCTTTCATGTTTGTGGATGTTGGTGGACAGCGTTCACAGCGGCAAAAGTGGTATCAATGTTTTGTTGGGATTACATCCATTCTCTTTCTGGCCTCATCTTCCGAGTTTGACCAGGTCCTAATGGAAGACCGCAAGACCAATCGACTTCAGGAATCATGTGATATTTTTGAAACAATCATCAACAACAAGTCTTTCAGCAATGTGTCCATCATCCTTTTTCTGAACAAAATGGACCTGCTGCGAGAGAAAATTAAACATGTCAGCATTGCAGACTACTTCTGTCAGTTTGAGGGAGACCCACAGGATCTAGACACCCTAAAGGCCTTTGAGCTTAGCTTGTTTGACAGCCGTCGTCGGGAGCGCAACAAGCCTCTGTTTCACCACTTTACTACAGCCATTGACACAGAGAACATTAAACATGTCTTCCAGGATGTGAAGGATACAATTCTACATGATAATCTCCGCTCTCTTATGCTCCAATGAAACTGTTTCACTCAACTATGAAACAAGGTACATCTAAGTGACAAATGGTTGTAAGCTTTTGTATAAAGAAATTATAAGGCATCACAGACTTGTCTGCAGTAGGGCTGAGGTAGAGGGGAGAATGGAAAGTAGAAAAATATGATGGGTGGTGCTTGTCTTTACTGACTTTGATGACAAAAGGGTTTTTAAGATAGGTCTTTGATGAGGTGATTAAATTAAATGATTATATTATTTTGATTATTTAAATTTAGTTTTGGTGCTATAAATTAATACAAATGGATTTCTTTTACTACCATGCCTTCATTTTATATAAATCTTTGATGAGAAGTGTAAAATAAAATGTTACTGGGATAAAAAAAAAAGTTTCAGTTAAGTGCAAGAACAAATACAACTTTTGTTTTTTGTTTAATCCTGCCTTAAGAATTGTTAGCCTGAAGAAAATCATTTTTGTGGTTATTTAGGTAATGGGGATAAGTAAAAATGCCCCTTCCCATTACTGCATTCAGCTAAAATCAAGGGTCAAGAGGAAACAGTGTTTTGCTGTTATTTATAGAATAAAAAAATTTAATTCTAAATAATACATGTGATTGTTGCTGTGCGATCTTTGGCAACTCCAGTTTAATGCTATAAACCTTTAGTTCAGCGTGATATAGCCTTAGTTGCTGGCACGGTGTTAAACAAAAACAAACAAACTGTAAACCTTTAGAACTATGCAATAAATCAGCAGTCTCCAACAACTAAAGAAAATGAATGAATCATACTCTACAGAGTTGATAGTTAATAGAATCTTGCTTCCTATTAAAAAAAATTCCCCGAAAGTAAGGTTCATATTGAACATAAAGACAAACTTACAATTCAGAGAGGTGCTGTTTAAACTTTTTATTTTTAAGTTTTTGGGTGGGTGATGGGGACTAATGTTTTTCCTATGCTTCATCAGGCTGTTATCTGTTCTCAAGAGTAGCAAATGTCTCTGTTCATGCCGAAGTAATGCAGACCTCTAGCTGTTATAGAGTCTTGTTTTACTTTCAGGTACTTTCTTGCCTATTTATTTGATTTGTTGTTTTATTTACAAGTATACAGTAAAGGCTCATCCAGCAGTTTTTATGGTTAAGTTTACTGTGGCATTGCAGCATATTCAGGCAAGGGATCTTTTTTTTCTTAGTAGTATTGGTATTATCTTGCTAAGACCAGAAAATAACCATTAAAAAGCCCAAACACATGCATCAGCTGACATTAAACCTATTTTTCTGCTGAACCAAGTGAAGTAGAATGGGTATTTTACAAATATTTACAATAGACTTTTCATTGTAAACACTTTTGCCTATTCTTTAACCATCTTCACATCATTTTCTTTTAATAACTTAACCATGTTCAGTTCCTCCGTATTTTTCTTGGCATAAACCTTTTGTGTGTCCAGTTTTTGTTTCCTGTCTCTCTCACTCCTGATGCACCTGTTTGTCATATTTATCTCACCCCTTTCCAGTGCTATTGATAACGAAGGAAAACATTTCTTTTAACCCATATCTCTATCCTTCTCTTATCTCTCACTGGTAAGTTTTGGCTAGGCCAAGTTTAAAGGATGTCATAATTTTACTAGGAAAGGTTTTTTTCATTTTTCTATCCATCCATCCCTCACTCCCCTCTCGGCTTTCCCTCACCACCTTTTTTTTTCTTTTCTGGCTCTAGTGCTGATCTTGGTAGTTGGAGGAAAGGAGCCTATTGCCTGTGTTAGAATATCATGCTTCAGGAGAATTCTCGTTGCTTCAGATCTTTTTTCTGGCTTAGTAGTTGGCATGTGACCATGGTCAGATAACAGCATTTTCTAAGCAACCATTAACTTACATTGCTAAATATAGTTTTTAAAAGATTGTGGTTTTCAGATTTTTTCACAAAAATAGTATGAGTTTACGAATAGACGTTGATCCATGTATTATAAAAATGGTCTCTACTTTAAGGTACTAAGGATTTTTTTCAGTGTTGTGTTTTTTTTTAAACCAGCCCTTCAAGGGGTTATTAGCATTATTTGGTTCTTTCCTTACAGCTAAACCTACTAAATCAATACATTTTTTAAGGTCTATCATTTTTCTCTGAACAGTTTTCACACATTTGTACTGCTATTTTTACAACTTGTTAAATTTGAAGCATTTACAAGGGCTTAAGTTTGAGTTTCTGCTGATGAATTTGCCAAATTTTAAGGCAAGTTTCAAAATGTTATGTGAGTCAAGCTGCTTATTCGTTTGGGCTCAGTGTTGATGCAAGCTATGAGTGAACAATGTTGTGAAGGAGGGTCAAGACTAGGCATGTTATCCTATCTGCAGGCAGGTCCAGAAGGTGACAATTTTACAGTTGGATGAAGTAATGCTTTGGCTGCAGTTACAGATTATTGGCTAGACTGCTGGTCTTGGCTGTCAGTTGACTGCAGTTAAAATTGGACTAGCTAGTATTTGTGGTGGAAGTGTAGTAAATCTGAGGCCAAGACAAAACAGTGCATTGTAGCTAAATTGTCAGAACGTAAACCTAGTCAAGGAGCATTTGTGTGGTGTACTTCTTGCTTTTAATGAATACGCGTCGTTATGAACCATAAACATTGCTTGTTTTAGAGGTTAGTTTCCTTGTTCTTTATTCAGAAGGACATAGCTGCAATTACTGAAAGCATGTTTTATACCATAGCCTGTGAATTGGACCATACTTGTAAATACCCTGTAGTAGGTAATAGTATTTGCTGCTTCAGAATTTTTTACGTTTCACTGTGGTCACAGTGGTTGTGGTTTATGTGCGTCTGATGTTTTGTTCATAGGAGTTGTGAAGTAGGTGACTTGAGAAATAAGCATTTACAAAAATGGGTTCTTTATGCCTTCATGTTTCGGGTGTGTCACATTTAAGGAGTACAAAGAGCAAGTTAGAAGAAAAGAAATTAGGAAGGTAAAATACATGTTAAAGTGACCTAAACCTTTGTCATCACCAAGACCAGTCAGCTGCCAATGCTTGCAAAAGAAGAAAAGATATCACTGAAATATAATATCTTTACATGTGATGGACAGAATTATATGTGAGTTATTTTAAGAATGTGCTGAAAATGCATGCATCTTTTCATTTTTAAGTATTTCTAAATACGAGTCTAGTCAGGAAGATGCTTGCTATATCTCTAATTTTTAATATCTTGAAAACGCCTTAGTTCTGTAGCCTAGTCAGACCTTTGCTCTATTGTTCTTGCTGTTACTATTTTCTTTTAACAATCTAAACTGAAGCATACAGCTAGACTATTGCTTGTTAAAGAGATTTGTACAAATTTACTTCCTTGAAGAAATTATGTAGTGCTTTAGCTGCACTAAAATGCATGGTACTCTTAGATTGCTATTTTGAATTGACATGTTTGCAAATATACAGTGGCATCTGATATTTTCTCCTAACGTTTCTTACAGCTGTTGTGGAAGAATTGTGGATTGTGAGAAAGAGACATTGTGTGAGAGAAAAACTGTATATCCTAAGTGTAATCTACAAAGCTGAAAGACCCTCAACTACTTTTGCCTGTAAAAAGTACACAGCTACTGTTTTGTATAAAGATGCAAAAACATGCTCAAAAAACCAGTGGAAGAGAAAGAGTATAAAACGTTTGATTGCAATGACAAAAATGATTTGCAGATTATTCATGCTTTTGTAAGAAATGTTTAAGTTATGGTGTGCACCTTTTCTGTTGGTTTTCTGATTATGGCTTTTCTTTGGTATACAAGGAAGATGTCTTTTGCTGAGGACCTTTGTTTGCTGTGGTCATGAGGGCTGTAATGATCGATCAGTGAAATATCCCAAAGGTTAACATCTCACACTTAAACATTACTGGCCCAAAGTTGAACTGGATGTTTTTCCTCATCCTAGTTTTATACAAAAGAGAGTGTGTGATCAGATGTTTGAGAAAGCTTGATTGATATTATGACAGAGAACAGTATTTGTGCAGCTGGGGTTTTTTTTTCAATTTTTATAGATGTAGGAAATGAAGACTGCTACAAAATCAAGGGCTTAACTCTTTTCCACAAAAAGTGCTATTATTGTTCAGCACTTGATCTTTATTGAAGGGGAGGTGGGTTCTCATCTTTGGCAGCCACTGCTGCTCTTACTATAGTTGCATCCTGCTGTTTCTGATTGTCTGGTCACTGCCACAAACCCGTTGTATGTGTTTAGAAAGTCCTCCAATATTTTAAAAGTTCTGTGTTAGAATCTGAGAGCTGCCATGCATATTTTGTTCAAATCATTTAGCCTCATGTCATAGGTCATAGATTTTCCTAGCATGCATTTTAAACCCACTTCTTTCCTGGACCTCTAGGCTCAACTTAACAGTAGAGAGGTTGGTAGATTTGGATAATCCTAGACATTGTATCCTGCTAAAACTTCCTGTTTTCATGACCACAGTAATTGGCTTGCTGTTGGTGATGGGATTTCTGTGGGTTTTATGAATTAATATCGCTGATAGACCACAAATCAATAGTCATCTTGTGCAGGAAAATTAAATTTCAAAACATTCTTTCAAATGTTTCAAGCTCAATGTCACAACTTAGCACATATCTCCTTGTCCAGCTGTTATTTCATGCATTTCAGTCCAGGACTGGGGAAGAAAAAAGTCTGTGACGATACAAAAATTGAGACCAGCAAAGAGTGTATGTTTGTGTACTTTTGCATGAGTTTGCATATTTGAAACAACAAAACTACAACTGCATATTTTTTTAGTCCAGTGATTTGTTTTGCATACTGTTGTAAAGATGGAGTCTTCTGTACACCCATGCCTTTTCTGTGTGGTGGAGTGGCTGCTGCTGTTGCTATTAGAAGTGGCTGCTGCTGTCATTAAGAACAGATGTTGAATTTCAGTCTCACAAAAATGGAATAAATTCTGCTTCTATGCAAAATGAGGAAAGAATTGAAAGGATGCGCACAAAATTATGTTCACCTTGTTGATTTTATAAAATGCATTCATTTACACCCTTATAAGGCTGTTGACATGTGAACCTATGCTTGTACATTGTACCCATTCCTATCACCACTCTTCTTACTCAGACATATGTGCTGTCAGAAGCAGGCAGCATTCATTATAATGAGGATGGATAATAATTATTTCTTTATAATTATTTGATCAAGGTATATAGGTAAAGTATACCAAAAGTAGCACCTTTACTGTTACTAAATTCTACAAGGTTTTGTGCAGACAGTATAATATGCATTGTGGGGGGTTAGAGGAAGGGTTCTGGGGAATATGTGTTTCTGCATATGTATGTGAGGCAGATCAAATCTTGTGCTCAAAGCATACCTAACAGGTTTGTTTTGTTTTGGAATAATGATGATGCCAGAACAGTTAATAAACTCAACGTGACTTTTGAAGACACGAATCATGAACTGTGTATAAAATTCTGTATTTATTTAATGGCTCTTCCACCTCCAGTAAACCTAACATTTGTATCGTACATGTCAATTTTTATTTAGCAGATCAAGAATTTGATTAACCATATGGCTATTTTAATAAGCTGGAGTTTTTCAGTTCATGTTAACTGAAAGAAATGCTTGCATTTTCAACAACTGTTGAAAGGATTTGTTGATACAATGCTCATACTGTAGTTATGCATGAACAAGTATATAGTTCTGTGTAACCAGCAATGTAAATAGAAACACCCATCTCTTGGGTAAGGCAATGCTGCAGTTTGTATTGTTATGATGTTCATAACATTTGTTATTCTCTTTACAGTCATCTTAATCAAAAAGACTTGTCATGTTTTCTTCCACTTTTCCTGGTATTTTTTGTGACACGCATCACCTGTAATCTTTGTTGTTAGTAGCTTTTTATATTGTACATCTACAGCCTCAAGTTGTGGGGCAGGGTTGTTGTGTACTGTCTGAATGTGTGTGTGAAGGTAAGATTTATGGAAAGGGACATAATAAATATTTTGTTTGTAAATTACTGTAAAAATTCATTTATTTTCATCTTTTCCATTTATGCTTGTACAATTTCAGAGTGAAATCAAGGTTGTAAGAATTCTGCGCTCAGTTTATGAATGTTGTTACAGGTTGGATGTTTTATATGTTGAGGTGAGTTTTAAATACATAAAGGTCCTTCATTGATTAAAATGGCACTGAATGGTAAAAAGACACTTAAGAAAGGTATGCAAAAATAAGAACATAAGTTACTGAAACAAAAGTAGAAAAACTTTCCTGTCTACAGACAATGCACCTGTCTACATTCAGTTTAATTTTAGGGTTTTTCAACCCCAATGTTGACAATGTTTTAAATCATGTATGTGACCAATATCGGCTTTTCAGATTTTTTTTCCAAACTTCATTTACTGTATTCCTAAAATGTACTAGCAGAAAGAAGCTAACAGCAGCTTCACCTGCTGATCTCTACATCTGTTTGCTTCCAGTTTGTTGGGGGGTGCAGGTGGTGTTTTCACAGTTGTAGCCACAGCTATGAACAGAGTGGAGAGAGCAACTGTGGGCTTTGTGTGACCTTTGTTGAGTTGCTAGAGTAACCTGCTGGCCACTTTAGACTGTGCTTGACAAGGAATGTGTGCACACATTTTCCGCTTCCAGCCATGCTTGTAGAAACCAACAAAATTAAAATAACGTTTCATTTTGCTTTTCAATAAAGGGGCGGGAGGGAGGATGTTTACAAGGGATTTTTGTATTTTATATTCAGTTGAGTAGCGATCATCATATACCTTGCCCTGTCATTTCTTCTAAGTCTGAAACAAGATATAACAAGTAGGGAAGCTGGTCATTGTGTTGATTGATGTAATCATTTTAAATTTTGATTCTTCATATTTTTTCTGTGCAATAGCCCATCACTGCTAAGTTTGCTGTAATCCAAAAAACTATGGCACTAGTATCATGGTCATTATAAGGTTCAGTAGGAAATATTTCTGTGCGGATACCTTCAGACCCGTTCTTAGTCCCTGCAGGGCCCCGAGGCATACGGCGTGTGTGGGGCCCTTGACCATAGCCTAGTTACCATATTAATCAGAAGCATAGGGCCCCTGACGACTATCAATAGCGCGAAGCCATAGGCAGATGCCTCGTCTGCCTTGCCCCTAAGCACGGCCCTGAATACCTTGGTAGCAGGAACAAATAAACGGTCACAAACAGGAATAGGGTAGATAGTAGGGCAGATCTTCTGTCTAAGATATGGTGGGTGCATTTTGGTTGACTGTAATTTAATAATTAAATTTTAATAAATAGAAAAATTAGTTTATATCTGGCACCACTTTTTTGCTGTATTTTTCTGACTTAAAAGAGATGGGTAATTCAGTGATTGTTTCGTCCAAAATTTGAGCAATATTTGTTTTGGTACCCACAGGCTTTAAGCCTTGAAAGTATATTTTCCCCTGTAAAAAAAAAGTCTCAAAGGTCTTGAAACACTATTTTTTCCCCGTTGAAAATAAAAAGAGACAGAAGGAGATAGATGGCTGAGGAACAAGTGAAATGCAACATGAGCTAAATGTTAGGTTGCATATCATATACTTTGGAAAAAATATAACAGTTTAAAATGATTTGTGTGAGCTAAGGCTCTGCCCAACTTTTTTTATGTTCTTTCTCCTCCAACTACCATTACTAACAGGTTATCAATGTCAAAGTATTCTTCAAAACTTGTTTCAAATTCATAAGTGTTTAAAAGGAGATTATTCTTAAAGGGTTGGATAAGTGGTTTTTGTCTTTGATTTCACATCCCCTGCTGTGTACGATCTTTCATTATTTAAACACCTGTTCATATTTGTTTACCTAAACAATTGTCTGCTCAAAATTCATTGAGTCTTCACTAGTAATGCTACAGTGATCATTTTTCTTTGTTCATTTGTGCCTTTGGGCATGGCAAATGTAATAATATTAATAACAATACAAAAAGATATTGAAATGTTTTACTTATCATTTGTGTACCTGTGCAGTTTTATTGTGTTAGATGCGAGTCAAAAGTTGAGACAACCAGTACACATTTTTTTTTACTCTCTCTCTCTCTCTCACACACACAGATAGTTGCACATGATATAAAAAAAACACTGACAGTAAATTTTAAGCATAGTTATGCACTTGACAACAGAGCTATGGACCAAACTCAAAATATGGGGAAACAGCAATGTCAGCTCATGAATAAGCTAAAACTGTAAGAGTCTGGCTACCTTCAGTGGGACTGATAGCTTAACTCTGAGCTGACCTCAACAGGAAGATTGAGGCCTTTGGAGATAAACTGCTTCAAGGAATTAGGGAATATTTCACTAAGTACTAGGTTAAGAACTGCATCTGCAGCTGAGTAGGCACCCTTGCAAGTCAAGAAAAAAAAAGTGTCACAACTTGTTCATGTGAGGTGTTGCAAGTTTTCCAATACTATCCTGCAAGGAATGATAGAAAGAGAGGAATAATAAAAAAAACTGAGGGCACCTAAACTGGTTGTGAAATATCAGAACCCATCTAAATACCCCAAACCTGCTAGGTGCTTAGTGGAATCTGATGGCCTCCTGCCCCCGTGGGCCCGGCTCCTAGTGCCGGGGGTGGACACCCAACTTCTCTCTGGATGGGTGACGAAGTGGCCTGCCTCTTTCCTCCTCACTGTACTGGTTTCTGTCTCACAGGTCCTTTCACCTTTATTCCTTTTTCGTCAAAACACTTATTTCCTTCACTGCCGTTTTTCCTATTCTATCCTCTGCCTTTTGGTCCTTTCCCCTTTTTCAATGCTTCCCAAAATATCTCTTTCTCTTCCTTTTTGCTTTCTCAGTGGCCTTCTTTAGGCCCCCTGCGTTTGCCGTGCAGGGCGACCTGTGTCGGAGGAGAATGGGATCCTGGAGGCTGAGGTCACTGTCGTAACCTAAGGGGCATTAGGTACGTGTGATAGACGGAGACTCGTAGTTAAACCCAACTACACTCTCGACGACTCCGTCATCCACGCCGACATAATTTGTGCGCGATGCACTTCCACTAAATTGCTAATTAACAAGAAACATCACACTTGACTCGAGCCCCCAGCGCACACCCCCAATAAACAAACACAACGCAATTTAGTGGAACACGTTAATTATTAATAATAAAGACTGCCGAGAGTTACACCAATATGTTGATAATAAACAATGTAAGAAATGTAAATTCTGTATCCTGGCTAATAGTCTAAGGCGTCCCGTTAATTCTAACTTCCTATTGCTGATCCAAATAACTAATGAGTCATAGAAACCCTATCTTTAACTACATACACATCATTCTCTTCACTCGTTCCCGTACACATTCACTCGCTCTATACATCACACATTCATACGCCACTTAGCCTTGCTGTTGCCGCGTGGAATAGAATGGTCCGTTGGTATGAACGATTGTCTTTGTTACACGGGGGGCCCTCCCGATGCAACGTAGAGGGGATGGCGATTGATTAGCCTTTGTCCTCCTTGTCTCGGGCGGCTCTCCCTGGCACCACGACGCAGAAGAGATGGTGGCCGCTGGCCGTTGTCTTCGTTGTCTTGAGTGGCTCTCTCTGGCACCACGACGCAGAAGAGATGGTGGCCGGTTGGCCGTTGTCTTCGTTGTCTTGAGTGGCTCTGTCTGGCACCACGACGCAGAAGAGATGGTGGCCGGTTGGCCGTTGTCTTCGCTGTCTGGAACCTCGCACTCGACGACTTGAAAGGAGTTGGAACGAGCGCTCACGCGTACCGTCCCCTTGCACGGGTGTGCACTCCCTTCCCTGTCACCAGTAGGCCTGACGCTTCCACCGATGAGACCAGTGCCTAGCTTGTGACCAGAGTAACTTATCCCCCCTGCCGAGAGTTGCACGGCGACTGCAGGGATAGTGGTTACTCTCCTTGACACTCTGTTTTAAGAGTGGGCTGCACACCTCTTCACAAGTCCCTTTTACCACGTCTCGTGCCTGATGGTCGTAGACAGGTACTAGCTGACTTTACTCAAAGTCTTTCTCTCTCGCGTTGATGCGATCACTTCGAGAGTTTGGTGGCGAAGCCCCGATTCTGGGTTCCACACAAAGTTAAATTGCCGGTTTCGACAATAGCGTGGCACACGATTGGTCAGTCACACTCACAACCACGCTCATAATTCATTTGTCCACTTAAATACAGCCAATCATGCATCACCGCTAGTGCGAGACAATGACAGTCCCCTGCCCAGCCTCTGGAATCTATCCCTACCTGAATTCACAACCCTCGTCCGATTAACAATTGCCAAGGAGTGGACTTGCCGAAATCAGAGAGGCGCTACACCCTCCCTCACCTGGGCTGACCAGCGTCCGCGGGTACTAAAGAGTTGGGTTACGGGAACCAGAGCTGGCGCTACACCCTCCCTCACCTGGGCTGACCAGCGTCCGCAGGTACTAAAGAGTTGGGTTACGGGAACCAGAGCGGGCGCTATACGCCCCTTGATTAACGGACTGTCTTCCCTTCCCACATTCCACGTTCTTTCGTGACAGTCACTGATGGGTTGCGACCCATCATACCAACATTCCTCTTTGGCCCAAACTTCTCCTAGACAGGAGGTTGGTGCTGGCCCGCACCAATCAATCGGCTGGTCGTGCAATGCCCTAGTTTTGCTAGAAGGCTGCGGCCTGGGTCAATCTGTTTCACATCCTTGTGGGTCAGAGTATACTTCTCCTGTAGCCCTGGTGCAGCCCTGCTGGATATACCCATGTGGTACCGCTCGGCTGCATCCCCTAGTTGGACTCCGTGGTGGGTGGGGAACAGGAGAAATGAACCTTCATCTTTTCTCATGGCCAAAAAACTTTCACATCCTGGAAAACGCTCTCGACCTTTTGATGAAAATTCCTCAGACAGTGAGGAGGAGGCACGTGATGACTTGACAAAGTTTGTAGAAAGGGCATGGCCACATTATTTGATTGTGGAGATTGGGGATCCGGAGAAACCTATCTCGGGACTGTCCCCCTTTGCCGTCCAGAAATGTTTACAAAACATATCTTCTAACTTTTTGTCAGTAAAGCAGCTAAGATCTGGACAACTCCTAGTCCAATGCAAAAATCAAAAAGCATCCGAAGCATTAAGAAAATGGGACGGAAAACAATTTGTGGACCGTCCCATAAAAGTAACACCTCATAAAACTTTAAATTCATCTAGAGGAGTAATCAGGTGTAGAGATCTTGCTGGATTGTCAGAAGTAGACATACGTACTGAATTGTCTCAGCAGGGTGTAACCCATGTACATAGGGTCACCCTTAAGAAAGATGGAAAGTTGATTCCCACAAACACATATTTCCTCACCTTCTGTATTCCAGACCTCCCAAACTCCATTAACATTGGCTATCTTCGGGTGAAGGTGGCACTTTTTATCCCTTCACCCCTACGTTGTTTCAAGTGTCAAAGATATGGACATGGTTCATCTACCTGTAGATCAGAAGCACGCTGTGTAAAGTGCAGTGAATCTCACTTCCCAAATGATTGTCATGGAACAATCAAATGTGCAAATTGTGCTGGATGTCACCCAGCCTCCTCCCGAGACTGTCCTCGTTGGAAGGAGGAAGACAAAATCCAGCGGATAAAAGCAGAACAAGGTTTGTCGTACCCAGAGGCACGTCGCCGTGTCTTGGGAAACCTTCAAGTCTCCACACAAACAGCCGGAAACCCATCTTTTGCAGGGGTGGTTTCCCGGAAATCGGTAAAATCTACATCATGCCAAACAGATATTACATGGATAAACACAGAAACCCCCAAACCCACACACACACTCATGCCACCTCCACCTACAGACCAAACGCAGCAACCCAAACCTTCCACACCTCAACCAATTCCAGCATACACCTCAACCAGATCAACAGCACGTGCACCCACACGTACTCATCAAAAAACTGCACCTACAAAGTCACAAACTACAATTACCGCCACTCCCCAAAAATCCCCTCTAAAACCTCAACAAACCTCCCGTCCCCCTGGGTCAAAAACAGTTAGCCCTCGCACACGACGACACCCTCCATCACCTACTTCAAATAGGTTTGCACCCCTTTCAGATAGCTTGATGGATATGGAGGAACGAAGGGTTCCTTCAACCTCACCCCCAGGCCGCACAAACACCTCTGGTACACGACATTCCAGGTCATCTTCTCATACTTAAATTATAAATGACAAATCTGTTACAGTGGAACTGCCGAGGAATTAGGGCAAATTTTGAAGAACTAAAAGTTGTTTTACATCAAACAGATACTAAAGTGATTGCCCTCCAAGAGACCTTTTTGCAGGACACAGATACTTTTACCTGCAAAGGTTTTCAGATACTCCGAAAGGCATCCGCAAATGACTCTCATGCTGGTGGAGTAGCTCTTTTAATTCATTCAGATATTCTTTTCAGCCCCATCCCCCTTTCCACCCCATTACAAGCTGTGGCAGCCAGAATATCCCTTAAGAAAACCATCACAGTATGTAGTGTATACCTCCCCCCTTCAATTAGCGTTTCTCGTCAACACCTGGAGGATCTTCTTCAACAGCTTCCTTCCCCTGTACTCCTCTTGGGGGATTTTAATGGACATCATCCCCTGTGGGGTGGGGATGTTAGTGATTCACGTGGTGAACTTTTATCAGGTTTTTTTAATGATTTTGACTTATGTGTGATGAACGATGGTAGTCCAACCTTTTATAGACCCCATAATGCATCTACAACTGCAATAGATCTCTCAGTATGTGATCCCACACTGACAGTTGACTTCAACTGGCATATGTGGGATGATCTTTGTGGAAGTGACCACTACCCTATCATCCTTTCTTCTAACTCAACTAATACAGTAAAACAGGAAGACCACTGGAATTTAGCACGGGCAAATTGGAACCTTTTTAAAACACTCTGTGAATCAATGCTGTCTCCCTTAGAACGATTCATCTCACCTGTGGATTCTACAACCTCTACAGACCATCCAATGGAAAGTTTTTCCTTAGCACTATTGGAGGTCATGAACAAAAGTATCCCTCGTTACAGCCACCACAGGAGGCTCCCCAAAGTTCCCTGGTTTAATGAGGATTGCCGAAAGGCAATTCAAAATAGGAAAAAGGCACAGAGAACAGTTTTTCGATCTCCCACCCCCGAGAATGTTCTAAATTTCAAACGCCTTCGAGCTCAGGCCCGTCACATCTGTAAACAACAAAGAAGGCTTTCTTGGCAACATTTTGTTTCCTCACTGACAAATCGTACCCCATGCCGACTGGTATGGTCAGCTATCAAAAAACTAAAAGGAAAGACTAGCAATAGAGCGGTTGGACACCTAAGAGCCGAACAAAATTTACTCACTGATCATCGAGAAATTGCAAACAAACTGGGCTCCACTTTTGAAATGACAACCTCGTCACTACAATATTCCACAGCTTTTCAGCAAGTGAAGGCTTGCAAAGAATTAACAAAATGTAACTTTCAATCGGACAACTTGGAATCCTACAACACCGATTTCTCTATGTCTGAACTTAAACAAGCACTTTCAAAGTGCTCCCACGGCCCCAGGACCAGACAGTATCTCATACCAAATCATAACCAAACTCCCAGAATCATCTTTGAGGACATTATTGCAGATTTTCAACCATATATGGAATACAGGAAACCTTCCTTCCGCATGGCACGAGGCTATAATAGTTCCTATACCAAAACCAGGAAAAGATCCCTCAGATCCAAACAGTTACCGTCCAATTGCTTTAACAAATTGTTTCTGTAAGCTACTTGAAAGGATGGTAAATTCACGATTGATTTGGGTGTTAGAGTCCCAAAATCTTCTTTCCAGCATTCAGTGTGGTTTTCGAAAAAAACTGTAGTACTACAGATCAAATGGTCAGATTTGAAACGTTTATAAGGGACGCCTTTATTAAAAAAGAACATGTCATAGGAGTATTCTTTGACCTAGAAAGAGCCTATGACACAGTATGGAGGCAAGGAATTTTCTTGGACCTATTTTCTCTAGGCTTTCGAGGCCGACTACCAATTTTCATCAAAAACTTTTTAACATGTCGTATGTTTAGAGTCCGGATACAAAATACCTTTTCAGACACCCATGAACAGCAGGTGGGAGTCCCTCAAGGAAGTATCCTGTCACCTATTTTGTTCTGTATTAAAATAGATGGCATCTTGAAGTCTATTCCCAAAAATATGGCTGCCTCGCTATATGTTGATGATTTTGCACTTTGTATACGAGGAAAGTTTCTACCAGGTCTGGAGAGACAATTACAGTTATGTGTAAACCACATCTCAAAATGGGTATTAGAAAACGGTTTCAAATTTTCTCCCTCAAAATCTGTGTGCATTCACTTTACAAAACTTAGAGGTCCTTTTCCTGAACCCTCAATTCATGTAAATGGAACAGCACTCAAGGTAGTGGAAGAGGTCCACTTCTTGGGTGTTATTTTTGATCGTAAACTTTCTTTTTAGAACCACATCCGTCATCTTCAGGCATCTTGTCTGAAGGCTCTAGATATATTGAGAGTGATAAGTAACACAAACTGGGGTGCAGACCAAATCACTTTACTCCGTTTGTATCGTTCCCTAGTGCGTTCAAAATTGGATTATGGATGCATAGTCTATGGATCTGCCAGGACATCATACCTAAAAAGGCTAGACACTGTGCACCATCACGGCCTGAGAATTTGTCTCGGAGCCTTCAGAACCACTCCAATACACAGCCTATATGCAGAGGCAGGTGAACCCCCTCTAGAGTTACGCCGACTAAAACTAATGTTGTCCTATGTCTCAAAACTTCGAGCTCTGCCCCAAAACCCTGCTTTCCACTCAGTTTTCTCCATTCAGTTTCTGGAGAAATATAGGGCACGTGAACATGAACAAAAACCTCTACCCATACGAGCTCACCCCCATCTTCAGAGATTGGGAATGGACCCCCAAAAGACAGCACCAATTGCACTGACCAGAACACCACCATGGCTACTTCCCACACCTGAAATTCGTTTTGACCTCTCTAACCAAAAAAAGGGTGAAACCCCTGACATAGTCTATCAGCAGCTTTTCAGAGAAATAGTCACAGACTATCCTGACTTTTGTCACATATACACTGATGGATCCAAAAATACTGAAAAAGAAACTGTAGCAGCTGCAGCGGTGCCGATGGACATTTCCACACCACCACTGACAGCTCGCTTGGAAGGTCATAGCTCCATTTTTTCTGCAGAGTTAAAAGCCCTTCTACTTGCAATACAGTATATCCATACATCTAAAGAGAAAAACTTCTTAGTTATTTCAGACTCTTTGTCATCCCTACTTGCACTTCACTCTCAACGTTTAGATCACCCACTACTGGTTCAACTCTTTGAACTTTTATCACTACTGCAAAATAACAATTTTGACATTATCTTTATTTGGGTTCCTGGCCATGCAAATATTCCAGGAAACACTAAAGCTGACGAAGCAGCAAAAAAGGCCCTTCAACAACCACTTGTGGTCCATACAACATTTGCCTCAGATTGGTACGCTTCTGTTAAAATGTATATCACACAACTTTGGCAGCTTCATTGGGACTCCATGAAGCACAACAAACTTCATGCTATTTTTCCAAAACTATCAGACTGTATAACACAAGAATTTCTAAACCGACGAGAAAAAGTGGTTATAAATAGACTAAAAGCTGGACACTCATTTATCACTCACCGATTTTTGCTTGCAGGAGAAAACTCCCCACTTTGTCCTTGGTGTAAAGACCCCCTAACCATAGAACATTTGCTCATCTCCTGTTCAAAACTAGATACAATTCGTCAAAACTGTTTTACAGCACAGACTCTCGCTGACCTTTTTACCAAACACTCTTCCAGATCAATCCTGGCATATGTAAAGTCCATTCAGATGTTTCACCTGATATGATAGAACTTATGTGTTAAAAAACTGTTATTTTATGAAACTAAGAAAAGAGAAATCTCTAGACTTGTAAAATTTCTTTATATCAATCCTTGAATAGTCATATACATTGTTTTTGCCATGAGATAGCCTTAGTTGCTGACTTGGCATAAAACAACAATTAACTAACTAACTGATGGCCTCCTTCCCCATGACTACAAAGGACTGGAGACTTAAATAAACATCTCTTATCTCTTTATACACAGCTTGTGCCTGCAAATGCGAACATCTTTGTAGCTATAGCTTGATTGTGTCGATACACCCATATTGAATGAGTTTACCTAATTGCTGGAAGTTTTCACTTTACTTCTTCAGCCAGTATATTTGCTTAAGTAATATGTAAATTATGTATTAACTGGTTTACCCATTCAAGTACTATGTTCTCTAAAAGAAAGAATGCATCAATAAAATGTAAAATACTAAAAAAGAAAAAAAATGTAACTCAGACTTTCAGAGTGGGAAAAGTCTCACTCAATTTACGGGGAAAAAAAAAGGAAAGTTGAGCTAAGATTTTCCACCATTGTTCAAGCACAGTGATGATTCCTGGGTTCAGCTCTTGTCTCGGGCAGGCAGTTTTTTTCTCTGCATGTGGTATCTATTTACAGGGCTGGCTGCCATTTGCTCATCTCCTGTTCAAAACCAGCTACACTGACCTTTTTGTTAAACACTCTTTCAAATCAATCCTGGCATATGTTAAGTCCATTCTAATGTTTCACCTGATATGATAGACTTTGTGTGTTTAAAAACTTTTATTTTACATAACTAAGAAAAGAGAAATCACTATACTTGTCAAATTTCTTAATGTCAACCTTTGAATAGTCATGTACATTGTTTTTGCCATGAGATAGCCTTTTTTGCTGACTTGGCATAAAACAACAATTAACTAACTAACAGGGCTGGCTGCCTTGCCGCAATATAGCCTTAGTTGCCAACCACCTCTCCAGCCTTGCAAGTCCACCATGTATTACAAAGAAGGAATGCAAGGGTGTACCTTCTGGGTAAAGTGTTGCCTTTCAGGTCAGAGGCATTTAAACTGCAAGCACAAACTGCATTATGAAAACAGACCTTGTGCTGTTGTCTAAGATTCTTTAAACTGAACTTGTGTTTCACACTCCTCTACATACATTTAAATAGACCCACCCCAAGATGGTTTAACATTTTTTTTTTTATTTTCACCTTAATATAAAATTTCAACAAGTCTAGGGAAAACCCACCAATTTGTAAGTGCAATTTATTGACAAATAATATTTAGTACAAGCTTATATTTTGGCACAGATTTTAGGCACTTAAGCATATAAAAATAACAATTGATATAACTGTCAAGGCATGCATGGTCTACTAAAAAAGGGAGGCAATTTTTACTGACATGAAAGAAAAATTGACAAAATGATGAATAAAATGGGGAAAAATGCCTTTTACCCCATTAAAAAAATGTATAAATTACAAGTCACATACAGACATTTTAGTATGAATGTTGACAAACTATGAAATCAAAAAAGATTTCCACAGAAGCAATTTTCACAGTTATGTTTATCTGACAATTACAAAAAAATTGTAAATCTGTAACATTTTTAATGAACACAAAATATTACAATTACTAAAATACTAAAACACTGAATGCAAACACAATTCAAACAATGAGCATTATGGATTTTAAAGGGGTAAGGGGAGCGGGCCAAAGAACTTAAGTGATTCATTTGGTTCCCATTGCAGGAATAACTTGTTCCTGATGCCATATGAAAAATGTCAAGCTGCATATAAACACAGAACAGATTCTGCTTTTCAATACAGTAGTTGCTTACATAGAAAATTTGATAATTCTTGAGAACAGAATGTTCAAAATAATTGCAAATTCACCCACCTTTCCTTTATCAAATGCTAGAGTTAGGCCAAAGCTCATTCATCAAAAGATACAGACTATGTAGTAGTGAATGAAAAAATGATCAACTGCTAGTAAACAGTATACACAACTATTCCTTTTTTTCCAGACAAGTTAAATTAAGCTCTTTATTATAGATTGCTGTTTGTGGAAGCTAAGTAATAGTGGATATTCATCAGGAAAGTTAAAGTAAATGTGCATTTAACAATTGCTTACCCCTATTGTGACATAATCTACCAGTTGGTAAAATCATGTTTACTGCTGACTAGTTACGTAATAATGATCAGAATAAAGACAATCCATTAACTTTATCCATGGTACATACAACCAAAAAAGATTAAAAAGCACCAGGTTTTTTGACAACATGATTAAAATGGAACAATTATTGCTGTTGTAATCCATTCTAAACAAATTTAATAAAGTCTCTCCTTGTATAAAGTATATTTGATCAGGAAGAAGGTACTAACAAACAAAATATGTAACAAATGCATTATTGGCTAAGTAAGATTAGACATGACGATATGCAGATATATATATATATATTAAAGACATAATATATAAATGAGCTTGTTGTGAAAACTAATGGAAATGGATAAAAGTTTGTAAGTTCAAGTGGCCTTGCTTATAACTGCCTTTATAAAAGGCACACAAAATAGTTACTTTCCATCACATGTACATTTAGATGGAAAACAACTAATTCCATAGCTACTAAAATAAGATTCAAAATAATTATTTTTAAAAAGTTACAGGAAAAAAAATTAAGCATTTAAGCAGTAAACAAAAACCAATAAATACAATATACTACAGTTGACTTACATACTTCAGCAAGTTAAAGTTTTACATTGCTTCACATGTGTATATCATTTGAACTTTTGGCTCTTTTGTCTTTAACTTCAACCTTATAATGCCCTTTGTTCTTGACATTGTTCATGCATGTCTGATCCACAAAACCATGCAACATATTGCACATCCAATTTCTGCATATGATGTGAACAGTTAACACTGTGCATAACTTTCTTAAAAATCACAGAAAAAAAACTTTTCATGTGCTTGCAAGTAAAAAAAATAAACCACAGAAATGACAAGTGAACTAACCCATTTAACACTTAAAAGCATTATAAATTGTAATGTTAATTTTGTAGTGATTTCTATAAAATTTGAACATTTTTTGTGGCTAAATATTTTCTATCCCAACTGAACACCAGGACTTGCAGGTCCTCACTCTCTTGTGTAGATCATCCGCAAAAATCAAGACTTCATTGTTGCTCTCATCCCTGTTCCTTTTGACTTCCTTCAACGGACTCCTAATTTTTAGGTCTGTTTTAAACCCCAGAGAAACTGTCTGCTCACTGATGTTGACAATTTTACATTTCAAGTTCTCCTGGAGCACTTGGCAATATCCTGGGAGTACCATTGTGAGCATGTCTGTGATCTCGTCTTTCAAGATCCTTGCTGAATGTGATCCAGAGCTGTTTCACAAGATCCAAAGCGGGTATGTGACCACAATTTTTAGCCAACATGTGAATGATAAACACACCATCATTACGGAGATAGTTAAAAACAAATATCTTGAACCGAGTCTTGTCACTGGAATTAGTAATATCCAGCAGCTTTGAATACTGACCCATGAAACGTTCTGTTCGGCCTGGTAGCACATTATCAGTGAACCATATTCCAAGGTTTATCACATTGGCTGCAAGAAGACCAATCATCCAAAACCACAAAAGCAGGTATATCTTCTCCAAAAAAAGATTCACTGACAGCACACATTGGACAGAAAATGTCTGGACATTAGCCATCTGTCGAATTTTGTAATCACACAAGCCTATTCTTGGGAATGTGATATGATCCTGCCATTTTCCTTTGTTGAAAAACTCTTGTGTAGCATTGACACCAAAGTTCCAGTAGTTACAGTCCAAAAATGATGACAACATGAAAAACTGCCCAATGATGTTAGCAACATATAGAATCTTCACAAACATGTACAGGCCTGTTAGATATGTGCCGGTACGTTTTCCAAAGCAGAAAAATATACGTGAAAATTTCTCACGAAAATAAGTAATAACATTGAATCGGTACTGCTGATAAGTTTGCAACCAGTGATGCATAAACACTGCAACATGGGTAAGTTTCTTTTCACGCTCTTCTTCGGGCATCGCCGATGTTTCTTGTACCATGGCAACAATCTTTTCGACATTAAGGCCAGAATAGCCCTTTAGTTCACTCCAGATCAAATTAGGAAGCTTGAACAACAGGGCTTGTATCAGAAACATCACTGTCACCCACCTGCAACAGGAAAGCAAAATAAAAATTAACAAAGTCTTAACACTTGTATACTTTAAGGCTCAGCCATCACATGCATATTAAGGTCATCAACAAAATTTGACTTTTAACTAAAAATGACTTTTTCTCTCTGGGTCAGAAGAGGACTACCATTTCTGCATGTTTGAGGCCACCATTCAACATCTTTATCAACTTGGAAATGGACCAAAATGCCCACACAACTTCGTCATACACATCTGCTCCCTCCTCACCCCTTCTACTGGTTGAATCAAGACAGCACTGATCCTTTGATTCCAAAATATAGGTTCTTTTCAGCACAAATGTTTGGACAAACCTGTAAAAGTTGAAGTCAAACTCCCATCGATCCTCTTCAGTAAATGGAATAGCCTCATTGAACGGAATATAGTACATACTATTTATCCAGCAGTAGCTGTCGGCATACCCTTGGTACATTTTGTGCTTGTACTCAGCTGGTAACCAGCAATGGATAGGCGTGCCAACAAACTGTTTGGCCCCAGTTCCCAATGCTAGTGCCATAAGCAGGCCTACAGAGGCCCAGTGGTTTAGCTGATCCACAGCATCATCATCATGGACCCTTAGGCCTCCAATGTCAGAGAACTGAAGGAGCACACTGCCCAATCTGAAAATAATATATAATGCCACTTAAAACAGACTGAATTGAACCTGGCACATATAAACATAAAATCCAGGAATAAAAAGAAAATAACTGAAGTGAAACATTTTATAACATGCATTTATATAGGTAATTTTGTATTTTAACAGTTTTCAATACGATATGTAACAAAATCTGATTTAAAATCATCACTACTATAACAGGATGAAATCAACATGTACATTGATATAATAATCAATCCAACCTTGACAAATGCCATCACAAATGATCACTGTGAAAAATATACTTAAATTACTAACATAAAAAGATGTCATGGACTGTTATCCAATATTGCCCCAAATACTAAAAATACTTAGCAAGGTCAAACTGTCAAATAAGCATAATTTCTAGGCACTGAGTCAGATCTGACATGTTTACCTGTTCCATCCCCTCCATGCCCACCCTTCGTTTTTAAACAAATATATGTCAAAACAGGAATAAATATTCAATGGGATAATGAATAATCATAATGTTGATGATGATAAAATGCCTTATATTGCATGGAATCATGCTTGTATCAAAATGCATATGTCATGCCTTTGGATAATAAACATTTAAACAAATCTATAGTCAAACAGTGAATCAAATAATAACATGAAGCTGTTTACCATGCACAAAATGTTAGGGGTATGCAGATCACTAGATAAATTATTGGAGATTTTCAAACCCTTAAATCATTTTATGCTGACCAGTTGCAGAAAAAGAAACACACCTGTGTACTTGTAATATTATCCTGAATGGTGATGTCTAGAAACTGCTTTTATTGTGTTTTATGCATGTAAATGAGTCACTAACATTTAATAACTGCTTTATAAGAAAATGTCTAATGCAATGAGACCACCAACCAAAATTCTTACATTATTAGACCCTTGATGATCCTGTCAAATTTTCTATTATATGATCTGGAGCTCTCTTATATGATTTACACACATTTTTATATGATAGAAAATACTAATACACTGTGTGTTTACTTCTTGAGCAATATTTATTAAATATATCAAATAATTTAGCAAGGTTGTATTCCACTTCCTTATATAACTGCCAGGAGTCAAAGTGAAGATATAATATCTACAGCACAACTTTACTTTGGGAAGGCTTAGGATGCCATAACACTTATTACAAACCAGAAAAAAGGAAGCTAGAGTCAGAGTCAGGGATCGAGTTGGATTAAGGTTAGGTTTCTAGTTAGGGTTTTTTTCTGGTTACAGGGTGTATATCATTGCATCCATAAATACCTATGTCAATGCATAGTGAGCCTCCCTAAGTTGTTATCTGCTAAGCTTCTAGGAAATGTGTTGATTCTGTTTATAAAAGTTTTATCATTCAATATATTAAAAAAGATAATACAGTGCATTTTTATTCTACTGCAAGACCTAAAGATAAAATGAATGTATGTGATCCAGTGAGATCACTTTTATCAGGGAAAATAATCAGCAAATGCAAAGGACATGAGATTGCATGAGGCGAAGTACACCACGTAGACGACATAAAAATTTGACTAATTAATGGTCTTCATTACATACATGTTCTACAATCTGCATTCTGGCTTTATAAGCATGATAAAACGACAGTGATAGCTTATCTATGAACGGACAGTTTGTAGTAAATCACAGATAATGTATCCCAGATGATACATTATTTACAATATGCTAAATATCTTTTAAACTGAGAAAAAAATAGATAAATCTAGTTTGTGTAAACTTTAATGTACAACCAATATGTTATAATATTCAAGAAACCGTAAAACCAATTTGTTTGTTCTAAATAGTTTATTTGAATACCATGTACTTTTTTTTATCCATTTCTACAGCTTTGTCTATGCATATTAAATGTTTTAAAATGTCCAATGATAAATAAAACTGGTCTTTATTATCTGCATATATGTGTATATCGTCAATATGAAGTGTTTGTCATACATGGGCTTAGCAACTGAGATTTAATATTACCTCTGTGTGTGTACTTACATTTTTGCCATTGTTCCCAAGCAGGATTACTTCCAACCTGCAAATTAAATTTTAAACTTAGCATTAATAGCTGACATAAAAACCTACTTAGTACATAAACATTTTATACAGAAATAATGAATAAAGGCGATGTCAAGACTTGGTTCGTTTAAACCATGTCAGACATCTGCATCGATCTAAGATATATACGACCAATGCTACCGGTAATGCTGACAGCATGCATGTGTAAACACTGGTTTTTGCTAAAACTAACAGCTCAAGTGGATTATGAATTATTTCATACCAATTCAATGTAATCAGTGGGTATGTTCCCGCTTTGACTCATGTGATTCTGGCAAGTCACACGTACGTTCTTTCCATAGAAAAACAAGACAAGCCAATGACGTGTTAAAAATAATTTTCATTCTGTTTTAATCACGGACGTAATACAAGTTCATGGTGTTTATACTGTACTGATTAAGATACATGCAGTCGATCCTTGTAAACTTGGTGTCATTCCTTTTAAAAAAAAGGGGGCCACGACGCATATAAAAATTACAGGTCAACACACAAAGATCACAATTATGCGAAACTAGGTCATTTGTATTTATACTTACTCTGTTTATTGGACCTTGATTTCGCTGCTTTTCTCCATGGAAAACTTAAAAGCATAACGTTCCCCGTTATAAAGTGGCACACACACGAATAACTTGCTTCCAGAGGAAGAAATCAGCAATTACTCGGGCATGCGCACTTCAACCTACCGGAGAGTACAGATATAGATGGACTCTCTGAACCTACTATACGCAAGTGGCGATTTTTACTCTGTGGTTGCACGTGGGTGGTAAAACTATTTATCTCGATGGTTGCTGTAATTTACTAATGATCTAAGTCCTTTCAGTAATTCGATCACCACTCGTTGACTCGATCCTGCGATTGACAATAAGCGATGCGCTTCGCACAAAATCAAATGTCACTATCATTGAAATTTACAAATCCTTGTCGTTTAATTAATTGTAGCTTGTAGATCTGGTATTTACCAAGTGCACAATGGCGATGTCTCACTGCCCATCCCTTGTTAGTTGTATCCGTTTAAATGATGGCGGCGACAATAGTTTGTTTACATAAAGATATTTTATGTATGTGGGAAAGGAGGAGGTGGAGATCAGCACGACCACTATGCGCACTCTCCATTGCCCTTCTCTTCCCTTTTTTTTCAAATTATAAACTTTGGAATTCGGGATTTCCTGCAGGCTGGAAAGACACGTAAATGATTTCACTTCAGAGCATTTTTTCACAATTCACTACTTTTTATCTAATTCCAGCTATAATCGATGGTATTTTAACTGTCGTATCCCGATAGGAAACTATCGTTTCAGGACTGAAATCCATTTTTCACAAAGCTAAAATAAAAAAAAAACAACTGCGGGCAGACCATCTGTTAGTCGAGGCTCCTATTAAAAGCCTTATACCGCCAATTAGTCCGTTAATTCCTCTTAGTTGTTCCAGGGAAGAGGACGGAATTTCCCAAGGAAAATGTCTACTGCAATTCAGCTAGCTCTTATAATCGCCGGGTGTTGTATCAGTCTAATACCTCGCGTTGTGTCCTCCCCCCCCCCCTTTCGTCTACTATACTACTACACAAACACGTACACACTTGGCCGAGCTTGGAACTTAATTGGAATCAACAGAAGTGTGTTTTCTTCGGTGCTAAGGAATTTACGTTTACATCCTTCATACGACGAGGACAAACTTATGACACGTGCAGCTAGATATAGTCACATACTATAAAAATGTATGCAAATTTTAACAATTGATTTATTTACATTATTTACACATGCAAACCCATATTCCATTCCGCATACCTAACTCCTACACCGCTAATATATATCATCTTCCTTTTTTAATGCCGGATAACTAGGGGGAGAAGAAAAGGATTTTGAGGTACGTGAGCCACTTGACAGCGGACCAGAACACCTACATAGTGCAAAGGTACTTCTACCGCACTCGAAATAAGGACAAGGGAAGGATCGAGTGACCCCCTCGCGCTGCGGTAAACAGGGTGCAGGTACTGCAGTTTGCCCACTACTCGTACACAGAAACTCGGGTGCTACACTGCTACGTCACCTGCCTCGGGGTCACTCGATCGTCTCGTGGCGACCGCGCGGCTGACTGGTCAAGGGAAGAGAGTGGGATGCAGGGTGGAGAGATGAAAGCATTGTCAGCAGTACACGCTGCCCCAAACAAGCGCTCCTGCTACAATATATATATACCAGCGGGATATCTTCCACTTCATTGACTTCACTACATTTGACAAGAGTGGCTATCCTTTGTAACACCCTCTCGAAGTAGGCCGACAGAAGGAGAATTTACTGAATTTCCCACGTCAAATGGTGCACTTAGCAACTTTGTCAACGGCTGCATCTGTGAAGTCACCAAAAACCAAAGTACAAGGTCAAAGTTTGATCTGAACCGAACAGAACATGCAAACATAATGACAATTTTTCAGTAATGTTTTCTTCTCAGCCAGTCGTCCTTTGACCAGCACCTGTCGTTGGGGGAGCACATGGATAGACGCGGCAGCTGACAGGGCCCGCCACTCTTGCCTGGGGAAGCGGATGGCCGAGTGGTTAGAGCGCTGGCTTCCGAACCGAGAGCGCGCTGGATCAGTTCCCGATAAGCGCAGCAAACTTCCCCCAGTCGACCCAGCTGACGGGAATGGGTACCTGACTCCATAGAGGGTTGGGGAAGGTAAGGCAGCGAGGGAGAGGAGATTGGCACCACCCTCATGTAAAAGCTGGCCCCGAGAAAAGTGGGGTCTCTAACACCTCACTCCCCTACGACCTGAAAAGGTTATGGGATGACCTTTACCTTTACCTTACTCTTGCCTATTGTGGGCGATAGTGAGCAGGACGACCAGTCCAGTCTTTGGCATTCGTAAGCCAGTTCTTCCTCTGGCCACCGCGGCGTCTGCCACCCTCCAAGGTACTTTAAAGAATAGTCTTTAACAAGGTGTCATGCCGGGTCACATGGCCAAAGAAGACCAGCTTACGTCGGTCGACTGTTGGTAGTAGAGGTTCCTATATGGTGTCCTACCAGTGTGGCAATATTGTTTCTTACAAAGTCGTTGGTTTTATGTTCTTTGTATAAAATCCGGAGCAGCCTCCTCAGGCACTTGTTCTCGAATGTCTGGATTCTCCTCTCCGTTTCGGCAAGCGAGTATATGCGTGTCGCATCCGTAAAGCAGGATCGGCATTACCAGCTTGTACTTGGTAGTGAACCTTATCCTATGGCTATGCCATTGCCACTCTTGCTGTTGCGATCCTGATGCGGATATCTGACGTGGAGCTGCCGTCCTCGGAGAAGGTGGCTCCCAATCATTTGAAGCTGCTTACCTCTTCGAGCTGTACCCCGTTCATATAGATCTCTGCTTTGCCATTGCCATTGATCATAACTTTGCTCTTTTCAGTGCTAGTCTACATTCCATATGCATTTGAGCTGTCTGTCAGTCTGTTGGTGAATTCTTGCAGTTCTTTGTTAGAACCTGTTAACAGATCTATGTCATCTGCAAAGCATAGGTTGCAGATTGGTCTTCCAGCAATTGAAATGGAAGTATGATGGTCGTGGAGAGCTTCGAGTATGATGTTCTCCAAGAAAATATTAAACAGCACCGGTGATAGGGGACATCCTTGATGTACCCATACTGTGGTGCGAAAGTAAGCTCCTATTTGGTTGTTCAGCAGTACTGTGCTCGCTGAGCTTTCATACAACGCTTCAACGACTTGGTCGAGGCCTTCTTCGATGTTGAATTTTCGCATCACATGCTATAGCCCCTAGTGCCAGACTCTGTCAAATGCCTTCTTAAAGTCAATAAAGTTGTGGTAGAAGATCTGCTCAACTGTGCTTCGACGTGGTCTGAAGCCAGCCTGTTCTTCTGCTAGCAGCTTTTCTGGGGTGGTTCTGATGTGGTTCTGATGCGGTTCTGTATGACCTTCACCATGACTTTGCTTGGGTGACTGATAAGGCTTATGGTTCTGTAGTTCTGGCACTGTCTGATGTTTCCTTTCTTTGGGAGGGGTATGATTAGTGACTGCGTCCATTCTTTGGGCCATTCCTTGCGCTCCCAGACTCTTTGGCACAGGAGAGTGAGGGCCTTTGTAGTTTCTTCCCACCCTGCTTGAGCCGCTAAGCTAGTACATTATCGACACCTGGCGCTTTCCTCCCTTCAAATAATGTACAGCTCTTTCGACCTCTTCCCGTAGGACTGGTTCTGCGGGTTCGTTGTTTTTAGCCTGGTTGTTTTAGAGAATGTTGGCGTTGGTCTTCAGCTGGTAGTTGTACAGGTCCTTGCAGTACTCCGTCCATCGGTTGAGTACAGCATTGCCGTCTTCGATGACTGAGGTCTTCTGCTGATCTGTGTTGGTGAGGGTCTTCAGAAGTCGGTAGACCTCGTGCCATTCCCTTCTCTATGTCCCAGCATTGATTCTCGATCCAATGCTCCCTAGCTGCCTTCATCCCTTCCTTAATGGCACAGTTTACTTCTTTTATTTGGTGGCTGCTTCTGGTTTTCTTCGTTGTCATTGTGTGTGTCAATGTGTGTGTGTGTGTGTGTGTGTGTGTGTGTGTGTGTGTGTGTGTGTGTGTGTGTGTGTGTGTGTGTGTGTGTGAGTGAGAGAGAGAGAGAGAGAGAGACCTGACGAGAGGGGAGGGGGACAAGGGGGTCTGGTGTTCCCGAGCCCGCGGCTGTGAAGGGAGTCCGGCCTTGGTCAGTGGATTTTTTCCTTCCTCTTCTCCTTTTTTTTCATTAGTAGTGTACATGTAGATCCTAGTACATTTTTCCTAATGTTTGCAGTCTATCTTAAATTACTGAATGAAATGTAGATACTGACAATCGAATTGTAAGCATATTGTTATATACTGGGAAACTAATTTACGAATACAAGAGTCCCGGAGAGGTCGTCTGCCCCTGGGCCCGTGTGGCTCTCGGCGGCCCTTTGTGTGTGTGTGTGTGTGTGCGGACGACGGTTCATACTTCAGCAAGTCTACAACGTCTATCCGATCCTCACAATATTTGACACTATTACTTCTTTTTTTTGGAGCTAGTTGATTTTTTTCATGTTTATTTTCTCTGTACTGAGATGTGATAAGATTCAGTACCACGGAGTTCTATCGAGACTGCTCTGGTACGGGTGGCGAACGATTTTTTATCTGCTTCCGATCATGGCCGCATATCAGTCCTAAGCTCGATTTATCGGCTGCTTTTGACACTTTGGACCATCACATTCTCTTCCAGCAGTTTCATATGGATATTGGCACAGTGCGTCCTTGGTTGGTTCAGACATCTGTATATAGCTGATTCCATTCTTTTATGTCTGCTCGTACCAGCTCTGTTAGTTTTTTTTTTTTTTTTTTGTCGTTCGCCTGGTTACACCTGGAGGCCAGCTCTTGAGATGAAACTGGTGGTTTTTCGTAGAGTCTCCGCTGGCCCGTACAGTTTGTTAGCTGAGGGTGGGCTCCTTTGAGGCACGGAGCCCGGCACTGCACCTGCCTGGCGGGTCTTCACAGGGCGAGCACCATTTCTGTCAATTCTGTCTCCAAGTGTCATATAGGCAGTGTTGCGTGGTGGAGTGGTTGTTTCAGAGTGCGCCTTGTGGCCCACCACCTCCGACTTCAGCACTCATAGATCACTCTTTGTCTGGTCTCTACCCTTCGACCTGTCCGACATGGGTGACCCTGCTAGGAGCTGACGCTCCTGTCGGCATAGCTCTTAGGGTCATCGAGACACACAAGCCCCCCCGACCGCGACAAGGTGGTGATCCATCGGGGGGAGCTCTGTTAGTGTCCACGGCTTTGCCTGCTGCTGTGCAATTGTAGAAAACTTATTTTCTACTTGGGAGTGGGACAGCGTGAGAACCACCAACGGTCCACTGGTCAGGTTACCACCGCCACCGCCTGAAGGGATTGTCAAGGCGGGTGGCCGTAAAGCCTGACCAGTGATGCGCGGCCAACAGACTAGTAGCGGCCGTGGGAAAGTTTAGTGTCGGCTGTCCCCTGAATCGGTCAGCAAAAACAAAGGGGGGACTGGAGACACACCACGTGGAGACAGAACATCCGGGCCTCTGCGTGGGAAATAATAATGCTTTACTTTTCTTAATCACGAGCTGGGGGTAGGAGGTCCGTCTCGCCGAGACGTAAATGTGTATGTGTGATAGATATGATGTTGCTTTGTGCTGCGGAATTGCATTGACTTTGGTGAATTGTGAGAACTGAGGGTGATTATTGGACGAGGTGTATATCCTGGAACGTGGAGTTCCTCTGTATCTACATTTTATGTGAATTGTGAATGTACTATTGGAAACTGTTAGCCGTCGTGAAAGCAGTGACTTCAAGAAAGCTAAGTCTGTCATAATCTTTTGATCTATCGGTAGAACTGTTGTGGTATTGACATATGAATTACTTTACATTTTTCTCTTTGTTTTAATTATATTTTATTATTTTTATAATCAGCTATCTAGTTTTTATTGACTTGCGAATGTGTATGTGTGTGTTGTAACGAGGTGCGGCGTGTGAGTGAGAAGTTATCCATTGCGCCACAGGCCACACGAAACAAATTCTTTACAGCAATACGGAGTGCATCAGGGTTGTCCTTGAGCCTCTCCTGTTTACTGCCTATGTCCAGCCACTTAATCTTGTGATTCACCATTCTGGCTTGAAGTACCACACGTATGCCGATGATACTCAAGTCATCCATATAGTCTCGTTTTATGCTTAAGTTTCTAACTCCGTCCACATCACTCGAACACTTTCTCTGGATCCACTGTCAGGAATTTTCTACACCTCATTATCTTTTGAGGATTATGCTCAGTCTGAAGATCCATTCAGCCACATAAGACCTTTCTCTATTATTTTTTCTCATCCATCAAGTAGCTTCAGTCGACATCTGTACTGTCCAGGCTCTCTGTTCGTGGATTTCGCGGACCGCCTGCTCGACAAACTCCATAGAGCTCGGGACAATGCTATCTGTCCCACCATTTCTGCGCAATCTTTACTGGCTGCCAGTTCGGGCTCGCATCGAAGTCAAGATCGCCATACTTTGCTATCATGTCGTTCTTTTTTTTCTTTTTTTTTGATTGGTGTTTAACGCCGAGCTAGCAACTAAGGCTATATCACGGCAAGGCAGCCAGCCCTGTAAACAAATGCCACATCATGTCGTTCATGGCCTCGCCCTAATCTGTGTCTGAGTTTGTATAAGTTTGCTCTGCCCACGGCGGTGTTCTCACTGTCCCACGTATCAGATGGGTTCAAAATACGAGTAAATCGAGATACGAGCAAAAAATTCGTGGAAATTTTGTTCTTACTTACGAGCGGAAATTCGATATACGAACTCGAGTCATTTGGATGTCGTGGCGTAAAGACATAAAAAGAATTAACAGTGTAAATAGTGTTGTCTCATCACCTGATTCATTCAGCACCCGTCTGCTCTCCGGCTCTCTCCCTCCTTCCCCGCCATCTGCCATCCTCCGTTATCAACACTCTTCGTCTCCTCCAAGGTAAGATTGATAAATATAAAATATTCTTTATTATTTTATTATCTATATTATTTATATTATTGTACTATGTGCCACTTACTTACAGTACTGTTTATATTTTACCGTATTTACACACACATATATATATATAATTAGGCCTATATATACATTGTGTTGTTGTGGGAGTGTTGGAACGCGTTAATCCTATTTCCTTTATTTTATATGGGGAAAATATAGTTTTAATATGCGAGGTTTTTTTTTTTAACATTTAAGCTCGGTTGTGGAACGGATTAAACTCGTATGTAAAGGTACTTTATAATACTAGTTGCATCTGGAACAGAGAGAATTAATGCTTTGCCTACTGTAATCAGTCTACATTGACTGTTCCTTTCTCCACCTTTTACTCCTACCTCTGCGTTAACGTTCATGTCAATGTTCACTGTGCATCAGTGCATGTGTCTATATGTCTGATTGTGATCAGTAACATAGCAGTAACGTACGCAGGGGGGGGACGGGGGCAGAGAGCTGAGGGCTATGTACCGTCTTCTTCTTATTCCTTTTCGCCCCCAGTGGAGCATAGGGCTGCAACTACACCACGCCAGCGAACCCGGTTCTGGGCCTCCCTCCCCAGTTGGGTCCATGTCATTCCAGCTGCCTCCGCCTCGCCGTGGACCGATCTTCTCCACGTCTGTCTGGGTCTCCCAACCCTGCGTCTCCCCTGTGGGTTCCAGTCCAGAACTTGTCGTGTTAGATTTTCGGCCGGCTTTCGCAGGGTGTGGCCGATCCAGCCCCACTTTCGCTTCTTGATGTCTTGGCTGGCAGGTTTCTGGTTGGCTCTCTCCCACAGGTATGCATTGGAGATTCTCTCGGGCCATCTGATGTTGAAAATGTGCCGCAGACATCTGTTTATGAATGTTTGAATTTTCCTGGTGATGTTGTTTGTTACACGCCATGTCTCAGACCCATATAGAAGGACAGATTTTACGTTCGTATGAAAGATGCGGATCTTGGTATGTTGAGATAGTGCCTTGGAATTCCAGATGGGTCGCAGGATGTGGAATGCTTGCCTGGCTTTATTTATTCTGCTTCTTACATCTTCATCAGCACCTCCATCTTTGGTGACTATGCTGCCTAGGTAGGTGAAGCGGTCAGTCTCTGTGATACATTCCCCGTGTAGTTGAAGTGGGGCTTCTTGCTTGTTGTTGATCCGCATTACCTCTGTCTTCTTGATGTTGATTGTCAGGCCAGTTGTCGCTGCTTCTTCTGAGAGCCGAGTGAGCTTTGTCTGTGCATGTTGTTGCTTGTGGGACAGCAGGCTGATGTCGTCTGCAAAGTCGAGATCTTCAAGTTGCATGGCAAAGGTCCATTGAATGCCTGTGTTGCTGTTAGAGGTTGTTCTTCTCATGATCCAGTCTATGACGATCAGGAAGATTGTCGGCGAGAGCATGCAACCTTGCCTTACTCCAGTCCTCACTGCAAAGGGGTCCGTCAGCTTCCCATTGTGGATCACCTGGCATGTCGAGTCCTCATACAGCTGTTGGATGATGGCAATGAACTTTGGTGGAAATCCGTAGTGCTGCATCAACTTCCAGATGGTCTCTCTGTCTACGGAGTCAAATGCCTTCTCAAAGTCCACAAATGTCATGTATAGTGGGGACTGCCATTCGATGGACTGTTCAATAATGATTCGCAGTGTAGCAATATGGTCTGTGCATGATCTACCCTGGCGAAAGCCTGCCTGTTCTTGCCGCAGTCTCTTGTCTAGGGCATTCTTCAGTCTGTCCAGCATGATTCTGGTCAGCACCTTGCTGGGAATGGACAGTAGCATAATCCCACGCCAGTTGCTGCACTGGGTAAGGTCACCTTTCTTGGGTAGCTTTACCAGATAGCCAAGTTTCCAGTCTGCTGGAACTTGCTCCTGCGTCCAAATTTTCTGCAGCAGGGGGTGTAGCATCTCTGCTGCGGCTGTTGGATCCGCCTTGAGTGCCTCTGCAGGAATGCCATCTGGGCCTGCCGCCTTACCAGTTTTCAGAGACTTGATGGCTTTGATGATTTCTGCCTTGGTTGGTGGGTTGGTGTTCACCTAGAGTTGCTCGGTGACTGGGGCAATGTCCAAAATTGTTGCTGGTGGTGGCCGGTTCAGTATTTCTTTAAAATGTTCTGCCCAGCGAGATCTTTGTTCTGCATCCCCAGTAATGACGTTGCCATTTTTATTTTTAACTGGCCTGCATGCATTGATGTTTTTCCGTCCTGACAGAGTTCTTGTAATTTCGTATAGTCTTTTCATGTTATTTTGCCCAGCTGCTTGTTCTGCCTCTTCTGTCATCCTGTGTGCGAACTGTCTCTTGTCGCCTCTTGCACTCTTCTTCACTTCTCGGTTCATCTCCCAGTACTTTGCTCTGAGCTCTTCTTTTTCCTGCTGGTCTTGACACTGGCTGATCTTCTGCTTCAGCTCTTTCCTTTCCTCTATCTTTTTCCAGGTCCCTATGCTCAGCCATTCCTTGTGTTGTTTCTGTTTCTTTCCCAGAACCCGTTTGCAGGCGGCCTTCCAGGTCTCCTGTAATCCTGTCCAGTGGTTGGCCACTGTTTCTTCAAAGATTCCCTCCAGTGCCTCAAACCTGTTTTTGACTTCACAGTTGAACTCTTCTTGCTTCCTGCGATCTCTAAGAAACTGCACGTTGAATTTGTGGTGTGGTCTGTCTGATGACTCTTGGAAGGACCTAAGCTTTATCTTCAAAGTTGCTACAAGCAGGTGGTGGTCTGAGGCTGCATCTGCACCACGCCTTACCCTGACATCCAGCAGACTTCTTCTAAACTGTCGATTAATGGTGATGTGATCGATCTGGTTTTCTGTCTTTCCATCTGGTGAAGTCCAGGTGGTCTTGTGGATGGTTTTGTGAGGAAAGACTGTGCCTCCGATTACAAGGTCGTTGAACAAGCAGAAGTCTGTGAACAGCTCACCATTCTCATTGCAGTTGCCCACACCGTGCTTTCCCATTATGTGTTCTTTATCCGTGTTTTCATCTCCAACTTTGGCATTCATGTCGCCCATGATGATCTTCAGGTCTCGTCTTGGAGTACGATCAACCAGCGCTTGTAGGGAGTTGTAAAAGTCCTCCTTCTCCTCTTCTTTTGCTGCGTTGGTAGGTGCATAGCACTGGATGATGGTCATCTTTCTTCCTTTGGAGTTGAACCGAGCTGCCATGAGTCGTGGCGAAACTGGTTCCCATGATATTAGTGCCCTTGCAGCCTCCTGTGTCATCAGTACTGCTACTCCTTGCGAGTGGTCATGGTCAGGGTCTTCATGTCCAGAGTAGATGATAGTCTCTCCTGACGAGAGTCTGGTCTGACCGCTACCATTCCATCTGGTCTCGCACAGGCCAAGGAGCTTGATGCCATAGTTCTTCATCTCCTGTGCTACCTGAGCTGATTTTCCTCTCTCGTATAAGGTTCTGATGTTCCAGGTCCCTATCCTGGTTTTTGCCTTGGCCGTAAGAAGATAGGTCGGCGAGCTGACTTCCCGAAGGCTTTCGCCAGCACGCGTCATAGGCCCCTCCAAAGAGGGATCTTCCCGTCCAGGCTCTCGTTGTAGTAGTGTTGTAGTTGTAGTTTCTGTAGCAAGGGTTGTTTTACAGGGTGGGGTTGCTAACCCCACGCCCAACCCTCCTCCTTCATCCGGGCTTGGGACCGGCAGGTTACCCGGGGGGGTTCCAGGCGGAGTTAGGCTATGTACCGTACCAAAAGAATTTTAATCTCCTATCGCGGGGCACTCCTCGGACGCATGGCGTGGGCGGTCGCCGAAGTTACCACCCGCGAAACGCCGCCTGATTGTGATACTCGTCTCTGTCATAAGGGCCAGATCACTATAAAATATATATATATATTGCTCGATCTTTTCTCTTGCGAAGCGCAATAAGCTTGCCTCTGTGTGTGGGGTAATGCGCTCTCTCTCTCTCTATATATATATATATTCAGTGGCGTAGGAACCGGGGTGGGGGGCAAGGGGGGCAGCCGCCCCCCCCCCCCAACAAAAAAAGATGCTGGTAAGGCAAGAATGTGAACGTTATTAATTGTCAACATGGACCTTGCCCCCCCCCCCTAAAGCCGAGCATCTTCCTACACCATTGATATATATATATATCCTATTGATATTTGTTTTTCTCGTAAACGACGAGTTGGGGTCATGCGTGATATTTTTCTCGTAAACGACAATTTTTATAGCTCTGATAAACCGTTGCAAAGGACTACTGATTAGTCATGCGTAAAGCAGATAATAGTTTTTGCGTTCTCGCCGGCATCATATTTACTCTGTATTTCATTTACAATGACAAGCTTAACTTTTGATTTAAGTAATTAGATTAACGATAAGTAAAAACAAAAACCTCGGTTTTGCGGGCAATAGCATGAAAATATTTCCACCAATGAGGTCAATTAATGCATTTTGTCTTTGGCCAATCGCTGCCGTCTGTATTTCGCACTCGGAGACTTTTGTTTCGCCATTACGAAAATGATATAAGGCTCACGTATATTCAGTTTATGAGACCTTTACTGGTCTGTATGAAAAGCTGACTCAAGTTACAGGTAGGTTTCAACAAAAGAGGAACTGCTGAATTTGTAGAGAAAGTAAATTGATACTGTTTACCACAGAAATAATTTATCAACAAACAAAACAGGAGGCATATGAGTGATGCGGTTGTTAACGTATGAGCCACTACGCTCAAAAGATCTGAGAAGACTAGTGGGTTGTCAGAAATATTATGATAATAATAATGTCACCTTTATATAGGACATTTCCACACTTTACAGTAGGCAAAGAAAAATACACAGCTATTGAGCTTTTTTTTACGTGACGTCATCAAAACGTGTGGAGGACAGCTAGCCGCCGATCACTTCGGTATTACCGCTATGACAGTATGTGACCTCTACTATCATAAGAATTACTTTTGTTGGGTTTTTATGCTTGGACATCGAAGCAACAAAGAAGTGCGTTTACCCAAGACCCTCTTCCTTTAATTTACCTGTACACAGAAACAAAAGCGTATTTGATTCGACCGTAGTAGACGACTGAGGGAACACTCGATCAGCTGTTGCCAGTTGCACGAAAACACCTATCATTATTTACATAAAAATTAACGTGAAGAAAGTTTTTACGGATTGCTGGAATACTAACAGTATTTATCAATGTTCAGGGGAGGTATTTTTGCTGGCATTTTGACTTGGTTACTCCTTCAGCATACAGATATTACTGTCACAGTACAAAGTGGTTTTTTTAGTGTAAAAGGATTATAAATAAATTCTCCAGAAAAGGTAATTAAACTAAATTTCTGGTGTCACAGTTACCCATACAACCACACACCCATTAACCAAAATGCTCATGAGAAAAGTACAGTATGTGCATCAAGCTTTTATTTTCAACTTCGGCTTAGGTTTCTTTCTAAACAGCCAGCTCTGGCACTCCCTATTATTGTCAGTGTAGCTCACTACACATGTCCATTGTTACTGACCCAGTAGAAAATACAACCAACCAAATGTTAATCTGTCCTGGCAGTTTAATGTCATACTACAACGCAGAGATAAATGAATTTATATTTTTATAGCACTTAAAAACTGTCAATTTTTGTCATATTTCTCATGTCTGGCATTCTCCCCACAGTACTTTTAAGAATTCAGCAACTCAACAAGGACAATTTTTAGTTTACTACAGTGCCACCTTACTATATCACAAGTTTCTCTTTACATTATTACATATCTTATTAGTTCCCTTAATTGCAGGATACTGAAAGTTTAAGTGACATGTAACACTGCCTTTGCTTAATGACAACTCCTTGAAAGTTTCCTGATTAATTTTCTTGAATTGTCTGTTATTACTATTTCACAAATAAGTCACCCACACGTCCTTCGGTATTACTTTTAATGGACATGAGTACTATATACTCATCGTAAACTATCTTGAAAGAGAACCTACAAATGCATACTCAAAAAACTAGAACAAACAATGTCAAATTTACATTTTGGAAGTTGAATAATGCATCTGCTGAAGATTATTGGTGCATTCCTTGAACACTGTGAGCGTAAATGTACTCAATTAATAGGGCATAAGAAATTCTAATGTCTAGATGTAATAAATGATTCCTTTCATCGATATAAACATTTCAAAACATGCAGATACTCTATAAAGAGTAATACATTTTACTGTTTTTGGTTTTTTTTGTTTGTTATCGAGCTGCCACCAAATTGCCCTCCGGAACAAATAAAGTCTTATCTTATATCTGGAGAATAATTCCCCCCCAAAGGAGTCTTTGAAATAATTTAAAGATTGTAGAAAAGTTTTAATTCTGTTACGTACCCATGATTACTCTTTATGTCATTACAGAACTGTTGCATTTCACATTCTTTTTGAAGTGAGGTGTGTAATTTTGTAAACTTGAGTGTTTATGGTCACAACAGTGTGAGACTTTATAGACACAACCACAATTACCATTGTAACATTAACTATTTAATATTTTTTTAAGGACTATATGCCAGTTGTGACCAAGATTTGTTCAAAATAAGTTTACATCGTCATTACAGAGAGTGAAAATGGTTTTGCCATTTCCATTTTGCCTTTTATAAGAATAGGGAGCTGATTATTACTGTCATAGTTTTGCACATTATCATTCTTCTAATTATAAATTTATTAATATATACTTTTTTTCAAAATCACTGTTTTCACCCTACCATGTCCAGACCGTACGCTTGCATAATGTGTATGTATTTGTTGTGTGGGTTTGTCTGTTGCATGAGTGTACATGTATGTATGGATGTTTGAGTGTAAGTTTATTTATGATTGGTCTGTTTGTAGTTTCTCTTATTTGTGAAGCACCTTAACCAAATCATTTTAGAAGAGCACTTTATAAATGTTCATTATTATTAACTTTCGGGTAACACTTTACTACAGTTTTGCAGTGACCAGTACCATGCTGGTTGTTGTATATCTTATCATTTCACTCCAAGTGGACTGGTCCTTTCAGATTCACTGTCCAGCATGTCACCTGTAAAAGAAATTGGAACCATTTATGCCTGATTGTATATATGAGTGCTTGCCTTTGCAGGTGGATTTAAAAGACAGGAGAGAACTTAAGGAGTTTGCATTTAAACTGTAACTGATTGGCTACCATGTAAGTGCTTTTTTTCTTGCTAATGAAACTAGTCTGTTGGTCAACATCTCCTTTATGGTCATTTGAACAACTTTTACAATCATTGACTTTAATACAAATCTTGGTTAAGATCAATATCACTTTTTGTGTTAAAAATACATCTGTAAGGATTAATATTAGCATTTTCCACAACAAATTAAAATTAGTTTTATTTTGTTTACCCTTGCTTGCGTACCCCTAGGTTCAGGTTAGGATAGATATTTGAGCCTTGAGTATTCTCCCTTCTCAAAATTTATGTATGTAATAAGGTAACACTTGTTAAACTGCCGATGCAAATGCTGAAACATTTTTTTAAATACTTCCTATTAATGCAAAGGAATGAAATGTGGACATTTAACATTACATACTGAGTATCATGTTCAAAAATATTAGGTCAGTATTAAGTTTCTTTTTCCTACAGGTGGCAGAGCATCCTTGAAGCACTGTCTCAGGTGACCCTGTCAAGGGGAGCACGTGATGATGATTTTGTGGACCAACTGCATCATTTTGTGACTGTTGCTCTTTTAGGTGCTTTTGCAGCTCTTATTGGAATGAAGCAGTATGTTGGTGATCCCATTCACTGCTGGGTGCCAGCCCAGTTCACAGATTCTCACAAAGCATATACTGAGAACTTATGCTGGATATCTCACATGTACTATGTACCTATGGATGAAACCATTCCCTTCAGTAAAAAGGAGCGCATGGAGCGAGATATTAGCTTTTACCGGTGGGTAGTAGTTGTTCTCTTGCTGCAGTGCTTGTTATTCCGATTTCCCAACATGCTCTGGAAGGAACTCAGAGGGTACTCAGGAATCAATGTTCAGAAAATTGTAAACATGGCAGATGATGCTACAATGATGCCACCAAATAAACGAGACAGGAAAATTCAGGAAATTGCGCATTTTGTCAACCGATGGTTGGACACATACCGAGTGTACAAGTATAATATTTTTATCCGTGTGCAAGAGAAAGTGTCAGGAGTCATTTGCTTTGTGTTTGGGAAGCGACATGGCACATACCTGACTGGATTGTACTTTTTTATAAAAATTTTATACCTGGTCAATGTTATTTGCCAGTTTGTTTTACTGACTGTCTTCCTAAACTTCAGTTACTACACATATGGGTTTGAAATTCTGGCTCATCTAAACGACCATGGTGAGTTCATGGATTATGATCACTTTCCAAGGGTTGTCATGTGTGACATTGAGATACGGCAGATGCAGAATATCCAGACTTTTTCTACCCAGTGTGTGCTGTCTGTTAATTTGTTTGTGGAGAAAATCTTTTCCATTATCTGGTTTTGGTTTTTTCTGCTAACTGTTGCTTCAGTCATAAATGTAGGCCAATGGTTTACTGATATTTTCCTGAACTACAGAAGAGAGCGGTTTATCCAGAAATACCTTATCATGCTAGGCCTGGTTGACAAGTCAAAGGACAGCAAGCTTTTTAAGAAGTTTGTAGCTATGTATCTGCGAGATGACGGTGTTTTTGTTCTTCGCTCCGTTGGAAACAACTCAAGTGACATTGTTCTCTTAGATCTTGTGCAAGCTCTATGGGAAATCTTCAAAAAGAGGCAAATTCAACATGCTGAGGCTAAGTCATCTATGGTAGAGGGAAGAAATATGGTGAAATGATGAAATGTAATAATGTTTAAAACCTTGTAGATGTCTATCCTGCTTAATGTTCTCGCCAATGTAATCTGGTCCGAAGAACATGATTTAGAAATTAGAATAGTCATCTATTATCAAATGCTAAATGAAAGTATTTTAATTTGTGTAGATGTTTGATGCATAACTATGTTGCACTTCGATTTAAACCTTTTTTTTGTTTAAATTTGGTAATATTCTCTTGTCAAAGAAACAGCAGTCTGTGACTAGATTTTGCACTGAGTGACCGACCAAATCAGTTATAGAAATCAGAAATACACTTAACATAATTTTTGTGGCTTTGAAATAAGCTTGTATTAATTGTATTGTGCCAAAGGACATTCAGAGGAACCTTGTCTAGACATTTTCTAGTACAATTCACTCTGTAAATGCCTGTATATAGAGCAAATTTTAGCCCATTTTGATAATGGAGTCTAATTTTTGTGTATTATGTATTACACATTATAATATATGTATTTGTAAATATGATTGTTCCTTCTTTGATTGTCAAAATCAATGTAGCTAGTTAACTTTCATTTTTCTTTTATAATGATTTGCTTTTGTCTGTTAGTTGTTAACCACTCTAAGCAGACAATGTAACAATGCATTACAATTTTTCTGATATATGCTCCTCTAAACAGGTGCTTGTGACAAGCCTGCAAGTATAATCCCAGTTTTGGTATAGGACTATAGGTTATTTCCACTGGCACTTAGTGGCCATTATTGATTTTATTTATTGGTCACATCTTAAGGACTGAAGAGATTAAGAGATAAAAGAAGAAATGTGTTTTCCTGATGAGGTCTTGACCTTGTTAAATAGATTATATTGGTTCAGTAGTAGTGTACTTTTTCAGTCCAGGTTTAACTTTTCTAGATGACCAGGTTCTCATGTAGTGTTGTTTGGTATTGCTGAGTTTGACAAAATGAAACCCTAGTGTCATGTTTGTATATCGATCACTAGTAGCATGTGTATGTCAGAGAGTACCAAAATTTGTCAGATGGTACGTGAATTTACATTCTATAGGAAGATTGTAATATTTTAAGCTGATTCAATGATGCTTAATTTTATGGAGTTATTTTTGTCCGAATGCAGTCCAGTTAACATTCTTTACTGTTGAATAACTCATTTCTGCATTGCATTCTGCTTGATATTGCTGAGAGTTTGAAACATTTGTCAGTTGGTATGTAAGTTTAGATTTTACATGAAGAGTATGGTATATTAAGCTGATTCAATACTGCTTAACTTTATAGACTTATTTTTGTTAACATTCTTCAGCTTGATCCTTGAGATACTCATTTCAGCATTGGTGCAAAGTATTCTAGTATAACCGTTTTTATTCCTTGTTGAGTCCAGTACATTTATGCAACTTTGATTTTCACATTTTGACAATTTATCTTGCCTATTGAGAGTTGAAGTATTATTATTATAAGTTTACCATTGGGTTGAAGTTGTCGTGTTCTCAGTATATATGGGTAAAGTACATTCGTCTGACCACCTTAGCCATTTACGTTTCCCACCCACCCCCTCCTTATGCTATTCAGGTAACAGGTCAACAGACTAAGTTCAGTGATGTGGGATGTGCATATATGTGCAGCATGTGTGTAGTGTGTGCACATGAAAATTTTAACAAAATCTTCTGGTCAGCTTTTACAAATTAATGGTGACCTCTGCAGGTGATTTTGCACCTCTGTTGCTAGCACAATCATGTAAAATGTTTTTTTTTCCACTTCTTACAGCTACAGATTTCATTTACAATGTTATAATTTTGCTTTTTTTAAAAAGTATGTCATTTTTTTCATGCTGCCATTTCCTAGTCCTGCTAAAACTAGGGTGAGTGTATTTTTTATAATTTTAATTTCTGTCATTTGTGAAAATGCAAATAAGACCTGCTTTGACTATTGTGTGTTGGCAGCTAGATTTATTTTGTAAATATATGTATTTTCAACAAAACTGACATGCAAGCAAAAACTATGGAAAAAGTTGCTTTCATGGGCATTCATTTGTATGACTATATATATATATACATACTGATCTCTTAATAGACATTTAGGGATTAAATTACTGAATATACCTTTGTTTTTCTGAATGAAACACTATTTAATTGTTGTGGATCTTTTTATCACTATGTGTTTTTTCAATTTGTATTTTTGGTAAATTTTAAAGAAAAAATTCCCCAAATTCAAAACTAATGATACTGTGAACTACAGAGAATACCTGTTGTCACTAAGAATAACCTTAATTTTTATTAAGGCTAAATGATAACCTTTTATTGTGGAGGCATATGTATAGGGCTGTGCTTTCTTTAGTCTCCTTGATCATTAGTGCATGCAGTCAGTCTGAAAGCTAAGTGGTGGAAAACCAAAAGATGTTCTTTCTGAAATACTCTTACTTTTGTATATACAGCATCAAACAGACTCATTTGTATACAGATAATATATGTACATATATATGTATTTAAAATTTTCCTTTTGGAGCAATTTAAAAATATTTTGTGTATTGCTATGGAGGGCATACTTGAAATTTGTTTCTTCATATGCAGCTGATATATTGTATGCCAAAATTTTATCACCTTTGCAGCTACTCTTTTGAAACAATATTTTTTCAGACCTGCAAAATTCTTTGTGCACAATTTTCATGACTGCTTTTTAAAAAAATGACAGTATTATTTAGCCTTGTCTTTCATACCATCCCATCACCCACTTTTTGCATGCAGAGTTTTAAAACACGTATGTGGCGATTATTTCCTGTCTCAACAAAATTTAGATTAAAAAAAAATTTTAAGGGAAAGAAAAGTACCCTTTTGCTTAACTTACTTACTTACTGCCCATTATGCCTGTCGGCACGTAGGACAGCGCCTTTTGCTTAAAGGAATGTGCAAAAGTTATAGATTTATTTGTTCATTGCACCATTTTATAGAAACACAAGCCATGGACTTGCTTAACAGCCATCAGCAGTTTCACTTGAGCGAAGATCAATATGGCACTAGGTTATTTGAATATTGTATATTGCATAAGAACATTTTGTACCTGGAAAATGGCATACTCTATTTGAAACAAGATACCACTCAAGTAACAGACTCAGAAAATCCAGCCGTCATAAAATCTGGCATCTCAGGAAAAAGTTAATCTCTGGCATTTTCAGAGAACTTGACATTATGGTAAGTTTTCAGAAAGGCATGTAATTCACATCATTTATTATTACGCACAGTTATTCATTGGTTCACAACTTGAGATCAGGCTAACATTCCCCTCAATAAAATATATTTAGTTTGTCTGATTTCCCTTTTGGTTGTTCCTGTTAAAGCTGCCAAGCTCAGATTATTGCTGATTGAGAATATTTTATGCCTTAAGCCAACGCTGGTGCTAGTGGATCGCGAGCAGGGAGAACCACCCAAGGCCCCACACCCAAAGGAGGCCCAGCGCATAGCACCTGGTGGGATGGTGCCTCGTGAGATGGAGCCACCTCATTAAGACTGGAAAGAATGCTTCTTCCTGAAAGGATTTCTTTCAAAATTTCTGGTTTGGAAAGCCCTCACAATTCTATTTGCCCAAGGCCCTGTATCCCACAAGTACCAGCGCTGCTTAAGCTGGGTTTCTTCAGGAAAGTTTTTTAGCTTAGTCTGTAGCTGCCACACGTAGCTGTTCAACATACTCTTGTTGTCCCCTCTCCCCTCTCTTTCAAGGATCTGTTGTCATGCTTACTGTCGTCTCCTTGTGTATACTTTCTCTGTAGATTTTCAACAGTGTGGCAAAATCTACAGAAAAAAAATTTGCATTAGGGTGGGGGTTGTCAACTTCTAGAAAACATGATTAATGGGACATGGCACATATTGCTTTTTCCACAGTTGTGTGTTTTTCATCAACCACGGTGCACCATGTTTGTATAATACTAATATATTAAAACAGTTTTAACAGTTTACTTCTTTGTGTAATACAAATCTTATGCAATGGCATGATTTATTCAAATAAAAATTTCTGATGTTTCAAAGTAGTTGGGTAAATAATTGAATGAGTGAATTTATAAATCTTTGTTGACGACATAAAAATATGAGACTAGAAGACCGTATGATCTTCACTGTGTCGATAGCAAATGCTTTACCACTACGTTATTAGGCCGCAAGTGGATAGCAGGTGAAAGGCACGGTTCAATGCTCGTGTGTCATAGCATTCTTTCTCCAATTGATGGGAAGGACCCTTTTGATGGTTAGGGAAGGAAAGGCATCGAGAAAGAACGAGATGTGGAGGGGGCAAGAGATGGCTATATAATAATGGACTTAGAGGCTGGATAGCTATACCAGTTTTACTTTAAAAAAAAAAGTAAGCTAGCCCAGAGAAAAGTGCTATGTCTAATACCAACCACGGAAAGGTCACGGAAGTTCCTTAGCATCTTTCTCAGTCACTTTTTCTTTTGTAACCAGACCATCAATTTATAGGACTAGGAATCATTTACATTTACAACTAGAAATATGTTTGGTATCATAAAATGTCGAGGTAGAAAGGGAGGCAACTAGAAACAAATACAAGTATAGTCTTCGGGAATTAATTACCCTGGAGAGAGGACGTCGATCTAGAAGTGCTTGTAGCAATTTACTTTTTAAAAGATAGTGATACCGATGTCGGTTTGCAATATGGTGAAGGTATTGGTGGTAGGTGCAGGCATGACTGGTGCCTCAGCTGCAGCACTTCTACGGCAACGGCTGCCTACGGACTCCAGTATAACGGTCTGGGACAAAGCTAGAGGGGCAGGTAGCGTTTTTGTGTTAAACTTTTCACCTTCGCTATCAGCTGCATACATAAAAGCACGATAGGGACTTACCCGATAAAATTAGCATGCAGACATGAAAGTCTGGTTTGGATTAGTACTTCACGGTTCTTTTGTTTGGACGCGGGGAAGAGTCGTGATTCTACTACACACACACACACACACACACACATCGACTGCCCAGTCTGCTAAAATGTGCATCTGACAGTATTAAGTATTCCGGGTGCCCCCAGATCGCCTGTTTTGGTGATAAATGCAGACATGCCAGGATATGGCATTCAATAAGGGCTTCAAACTCTATGAAAACAGAATATATTTATTTCTACAAAAGTGAGGCTCGTTTCCTGATCCAGATCTCTTCCTTCATGGTTTCAGTCTAAGTTTCAAAGAAAGTCATATTTCTTGGAATCATCGTTTTCTTTCCACACATCTCAAAACTTTTTACAATCTGTTAGATATTATGCATCCTCAACGCTGTCAGCAGTACACTAGAGTACGGGTCCATATTATACAGGGTTTACTTTGACAATCATATTTTAAACTTTGGACTGTGCCTACAATAATGCTTTACTGCTCTGCTTTGTGCTTTCTGTACCTTGCCATCCCTAACTCCACTAGAAATATTTTCCACATCTTTCCTTGAATTATTATCTTAAACTCACATACTCATGTTTCATCTCAGCTGTATTTAGAAATTTGAAAACAAGCCTAGAGAATTTTTTGTTTATTGTCTTCAACGCCATTTCAAACATTCCAACATTATTACAAACCTCCTTTAAAAACACACGCTAATAATAATAGGATTTATATAGTGCATTTCTTCACATGGGGGTGAGCTCAAGATACCAAGGGCAGTAGGTAATGATGCCATATGACTGAGAAGAAATTCACAATCAAGCAAACAGACAAACACACATACACTGGGAACATTGCAGGAACATGAACTCACTTCTGTCATGCCACATTGGCAAGTGTTTATTTCAGGAATTCATTTTACTGAGGATGCACCCAAGACTATTAAGCTAAACAACAAAGTGTTTTTCAAATTCTTCCTAATACATCTAATTAATCTAATTCAGTTTAAAGACAATGTCCTGTAAAGAGGAAACTACTGACTTCTCATTGGACATACAACTTTTCACATAGTAGCCCATGGAATTTTTTTTTAAACAAATATAAAAATCTTTAAAATAGCTTAACAACTTGTAATTCACATTATGTAATGACAACAGTTTCTTCTTCTCCTTCTTATTATGTAATGACAACAGTTTCTTCTTCTTCTCTTGTATGATGGCAGTCTCAGACACAAAGACTGAAAGCTGTCATAAACTGAGATGTTTTTTTAATATTGATCTTGGATGTTGACCTTTGAGGTGCTGATATACCCATCATCGGCAATGAAACTCTTAAGAACTAAGTACATCTCTCACTCTATGCATCCCAGTCAGCATAATAATTGCTTTCAAACCTTACTTCATCTTCACATTTTAGCAAGTGTTGATCCGAGAGTATTCCTGCATTTTTCACAGGTATGGTCTTCCTTCGTGCCAGGCAATTATTTTCAAGTGTATTTAATTTTCCAGGTGGGCGGATGTCAACCAGTCGTAGCTCATCAAATGACAAGTGTATCGTTGATCTTGGAGCACAGTACATAACGCTGATTGAACAGTATCAGGCTAGAAGACAAGAGTAAGTTTCCTTTCCACATTGGGGCAGGTGGAGTCATAGGTTATCTGATAAGGACTATGGTAAGTCCTCACATAACATCGTTTCATTATAACATTGATGAGGAAAATAAAGTTGATTCCTGGCCTGGTCACTCTCAATGTGGACTTTGCATATTCTGCATGTCTGCTTAGGTACTCTGGATTCCTCATGCATGTTTTGGGTCTTAAGAAGCATGATGCTATTTTTGTGACCCAAAATATTCCCAAACAGTTGAACTATGTTTACATGTGTGTCAATTACCCTGTTGTAAAATTGGTCTTATTATACATTTTGCTTAAAATCACAGGTTCCAAGAACCCATTGATGATAAATGAGAACTTATTGTAATCATTTTCTGGTATTTTGCTGTAGCATTTAAAAATTGTGAGGAAGTAATTTCTTCCATCCACATGTCAATTTGGTGAATTTATAATTATGTATGGTCACTTTTCACACTTTTCAGATTGTATTTAAATCTTGTACAAAAAGGCATTCTAGCACCGATGACTGGCAGTGTTGAAGGTCCAAATCGTTTTGACGAGAAAGGGGCAAAGCACTACGTCACACCACAAGGAATAGGTTCCCTAGTTAAGCATTTTCTAATTCAAGCAGGTGAGTAAACAGTATAGTAAATATTTATTTACTAGTATAGCTAGACTGCCCAGTTTTCAACAAAAACTAGAACGACAAGGTAATGAAGGGAAGAAAGTCATAGCAGATAATTGGGTAATTTTTGAGTGGGTTCTTTCCCCTTGACTACAGTGTAACGTGCTACGCAGGTTCGAAAATCGACACAGAAAACAGTATACCACGTGGAAAACTAAAATTTTGGTCTCTTACTTCACTTTAAGAACTTTATATATGCATTTCTTATCAGTTAAACAATTAAAATGCCACCTCTCGATTCTTTGTTTTCTCAGTTTTGCTGTACAGCCATTCAAATTATTAAGATAGGTTCTACATTTCAGCCTGTTTCCCCTCTTCCCTACCCAATAAACATGGCCAGATTTAAAAACAAATTGAGAGATGCACTGGGATTTAATGGAATTATCTCACAATCAAGAACCATGAAGCTATTATTATTTGGAGATATTGTGCAGTTTGCAAATTTGGGTGATTTGCAGTATTCCACAAAAAGTTTTGTTAAATCCCCTTTTAGTGACTTGGATTTAGTGAGCACCACAATCACAGTAAATCTTCATATCACTCTGATTTTGCACTGTTTGTAGCAGTTCTCTAAGACAAATTTATGGCAGGCTGATCACCCTATTTTTTTAAGAGGCCAAGGAGTGTACATTCATTTAAAAGCTTGTTGATCAGGGTAAGGGTGTGGAAATAGACATGCTTCAAAGACTTTGACCACATTCTTGAAGATGGTTGTGTGTTCCCAGAGGCTAAGGTGGAGTACAACCGTCAGGTGGTGAGTGTTGATGTGGATGGCAAAGATACCGTGAGAGTGGCTGACATCAGTGGGAATGCTGAGAGTTTCCAGGCTGTGGTGCTGACTATGCCAGTGCCTCAGATACTGCAGTTGAGAGGATCCATTCAGAAAGCCTTAGGTACTTGACATCTGTAGCTTCACCTCCTCTGGATCTCCCATCTTGGACATCTCAGTTCTAATGCATGTTTAGAGGTTAACAGAATGATATTTTCCTTTAGTGAAACTTATCTCAATATTTGTATATATTGTGAATGTCTTTATGTGTAAGCAGAGTGCATCGCCGCAAGACAGGCATTCAACCAGTAACACTAGAATTTTTGTAGTGTCCCTTTCACTTTATTCCTATATTTTTTTATTCTTTAGATGCAGACAGGCCAGTCTGGGATCGGCTGTTAGGTGTGACATACTCATCACGTTATGCTCTTGGCCTGTTTTATCCAGCTGGTACTGAACTACCTTATCAATGGTGCTCCAAGTATATCACTGATGATCCTTGCATTCGATATGTCGCAGTGGATAATAAAAAGCGCAATTTAGGTACAGTCATGTCTCAGCATTTGAAATGAAGGTTTATCCATTTAACAAATGGTCTTTATGGGTGTCATAGTAACTTTAGGAAATCAGTGGTTAGACCGTCTATAAATACTGAGTGATGGCAAGATTAGGCTAATATTCTTCCATCTTGTTAAAAATCAGAAGTAGTTAAAATATCATTATCTGATGTTCTTTGAGATGTTATACCCCCCTTTTTTTTAACACAGAAGACAAAACTGTTGGTCCCTCGGTATGTGTTCACACTCATGTCCAGTTTGGCCTTCAGCACATAGAACAGGACAAGGAGCAAGTGAAGAACCTCATACTTCAACACTTACATGCACGTTTGCCAGAGCTGCCAGAGCCTACAGAAGTTAAAAGTCAGAAGTGGCGATATTCACAGGTGTGTGCTTTGTTGAGCAATCTAAAGTATTCAAGCAAAAGTATTCTTAGATGTTGGTTATATTCTCTCAAAATATAATTTATATGTCAGGCATCACTACCATCATTGTATTAAAATGATTTATTAAAGATTAGTTCTCAAAGCTATCATCGTAAGATATAGCAGCATCTAATAAAATGGGCAAGATTTTTATTATTCTCTTAATCCTCAATGTAAAGATGTCAGCAAATAAAGACAGAAATTACTGTCTCTAATTTTTTTCCGGAACTTCCATTTCATTCTGTCCAGGTGTATCGTGGCTATCCTGGCAGACCAGGTTGCGTGACATTGCAGCGAGAGCCTTTGATTTTGCTGGGTGGTGATGCCTTCTCTTCATCTTCATTTGATGGTTGCTTGGACTCTGCTGAAACTGTTGCTAGTGCAGTTACAAATTATTTAAAATTGTAGCTGGAAAGTTTGTGTGATATTGTCTTGCCAGTGGATTTACAGATCACTTCAAGTTGTAGCTACAGAACATGGGAAATACTGCTATTCATGCAAATTGTTGGTGTTATAAGGTCATGCTGTAGTGAGAAGCAAAGAGATAGTGGTATTGAAGGGCTATCCTGAGGCTAAAGGGTTAAGCAATCAAGACAACCCACTTAAGCATGATGTCCACCCCTAAATCATGTATAAAAATCGTGCAGTTTCTAAATTGGTATTCAAGACCATCTACACTGTGGTCGTGAAGGTTGGAGGGAAAGGAGAGGTGGGGGTTGTGAGAAAGCAAATGATAATCCATTGAATCTTGCTGGCTCGTTGTCCATTTTCAGTAAGAGCTTCTCATTAATTGGTCTAATGATGTCAAAAATGACCAACTTTGGCAGGATGTAGCCATAACTGATCACAGTTCCTGAGCGATATTTTGTGCAAGCATAATCAGAATAGAATATACAGGCTGCATTTTTTGAATGCACACAGGCTAGACCTGTTCATTTTTTATCTGAATCAGCTAAATGTATTGAAGAAGTTGAGATATTGGGATGGACAGTTTAAATAATCACAGGTTGGTTTTTTTTTTTTTAGTTCACTTATTTTTAAATTAAAAGCAGAGGACTAGTATATTCATGAATAGCGAAAGAAAGCAAATTCATAATCATTGAAAATTAGGCAGAAAGTAAGCTAAGCTTTTGTGTTACAAAGCTGGTATGTCTAAAAGCATGAAAGACAAAATAATTATTGATAATTACCGGCCTGAATTGTGTTATATCAATCTTGTGGGAGCACAAGTATGAACTGTAATGTGACAGTATTGAACATGTATAAAAAATGTATTGCTGTGTTAATAGAGAAAATAGTGTAAATAGAGACTACCCAAGATTCTGTACTGTGATGTTACAATATTTATAGGGTAACCTTGGTTGTTAACGATAAATCATTAGAATACTGAACAACAAATATTTAATAACAACTACATCAATTAGAACCTGGTAAAGGTAGAAGGTCATCTTTAAAATTAAAAGAAAAATGATATAAAATTCTGTGTTATGATTTTGAAGAATGGAAGAAGCTGGACAATGCAAACTAGAATGAATTTTGCTATTTATGCTTGACATAATTTTCCAGACGTGCCAGATTATTCAATATTGACAAGTGCCTGTTCTGTTCATTCACATTTACAATAGACTTCAATGTTCTTTTTTTTCAAATCTGTCCAATCAAATGTTTAACTGGCGGGTGGCCCAACAGTTAGCGCCTGTCACCAAAACAGTGAAGACTGGCTGTCATGGGTTTGGCTCTCGTCTCGGATACTCTGTTTTTTTCTCTGCAAGTGGCATCTGTTTACAGGGTTGGCTGCTTTGCCATGATATAGCCTTAGTTGCTGGCTCGGTGTAAAACACTAATATTCCCCCTCCCCCAACCTATCCCACTCTGTTTAACTGGCCATGAAACTGCCCTGCTTGCAAGGGGAATGTATGGTACAAATGAATATTCCAGATTTAAAAAAATGACATGAATTTTTTACTGTGTGAAATTACAACAAAGAAAATTTTAATATAAAGAAAATAAAAATATTTTATAAATATATATATAGTTCAGAATGCTATGTCCACAAGAAACTAACATCAAATTCAGTTTCATCCTGAATATTTTGTTATAATCTTTCATGATCACAATGTTTTTCCATCTTCACATAAAAATAAATACTCATACCCCAAAGTATCATAGTTTAAAATGCTGGTGTTTGATAAACTTCACAATTCAGCCACTCACTGAGTAACATAGCAAGCTTGTAGGCAAACAGCTTTAGAAGCCCCAGGTTTGTTTACTATGTCTCTGTCATTTTTTGATTTGGCCATAATGGTAGCACCTTCCCCATGCACAAATCTCTTGATGGTTACGTTGTAGATCCAATGTGAACCAGACAGACGTACCATGTTCTGCATTTTTCTCCATGAAACTGGTGTCGTAGCATAACAATGTCTTACTGAAAATATAAGAACCATACCAATGCCACTTGCAGCACAGAAAGCAGAGCATGTTGCTCTGTTGTCGATGTTTTCAAAGATAGCTATCAGATTTCTATAGTTGTGCATAGTTTTATTACACAAAAAGCTCAAAATGGAGAGTTCATGCCTAGTTTGGTGCCAAAGTCCAGCCTGGCTCGCCGCTGGCGTTGTAGGAAAAGTCTGAAACAGAAAAAAAATCAGTTGTTTGTGCCAGCTGCTTTCTCCACAGTCTCTAGCTTGTAAATAAACCCTGATGTGCCTCCACTGTCAACAGTTACTTATGTGTAATCTTGGGTGTGTCCACACATAATCACTTTCAACTGGCACTGCAAGAATCACTAGAATAACTTACTTGATTTCCAGTAATTTGACCAGTTCATTGAGTCCAATAATAAACAGTGGCCAAACAACACCAAGTACCCATACAGCTGGATGGATGTCGGACAGTGGCATAGGTTGTGAGGTATATTGACTTCGAATGGTGATGTCAGCCACGCAGAATATAAACTGAATCACAATCCTAACAAAAAAGAGAGATTAGAATGTGGTGCTATTTCAGTTGTGAAACCAGGAGTGCATGACTGCAGAGTTCATATGCAGGCACAGGCTCACGCATGCATGTAATCACAGTAAACAACCATGTGAATGCAAACATCCTCCAAATATTTGAATTTTAACATATGATGCATAAAATCTAAAAAATTATTCCAGTGATTGTGTGTATGTGGATGCTGGAGAGTGACAATTTTTTGGTGTGAATAAGTAACCAAACTGGTGCCTAGGATTCTCAGTCACATTTTAAGTAAGAAATATGTTTGCTGCTACATACAGAATGCCCGCAGTGATGGACCAGAGTTTGTTGCTGAAGGCAGCACGATGCCAGATGTGGTCCAACCAGTGAACCAGACTCACGGAGATTGCCACTGCCAGATATTCACAAGACCATGTGACAAACAACCCTCCAAAACAATATTATAAAAAAAAACTATAAAAATTATCCTATAAATATGAAAACTGAAGTAGATTAATTAAGGCAACTTTGAAGGCTTATAAAGCTTGCTTAAATGTGATCTTAAATACTTTAACCATTAACTCAATCCTGATGTACTTAGATGCCAGTTTAAAGGGCGCAACAGTTTATATGTGACCAATGGCCGAACTTACAGTCATTACAAAAAAAATTATTCAGGAATTATTTATTGTTCTGAGGAAGGAACTAAATCACAGATCTTGAGATCTACTTGTATAAAGTCCTGATTAATTTCACAAGATCACTATTACTGATTCTACAGCAATGTCAAAATAATTTGAAAATAATCTTTTGAACATGACCACATGACAGCACATGCAACCACTCACCAAAAAATATAAGAATGTACAGATGAAAAAAGTTTTGAGCCATGATGAGACCTCCAGAGAATTTATCTTCCCACCCACTGTAAGTCTGATTCTGACCATCACTACTGGCAGTCCAAACAGAAAATACAAAACACTTAAAAGGCCATCATTTCAGTCATGAAGGAATTAATCCTGATATAAGCAAAGAATTTCACGGACCATAATGACAAATATAATCAAGGTTTTTCAGGTTTGGCTATCCAGAAACTACTATTGACAAAATCTTATGAATACTGTGCCTCTAAGCAAAAATGTGCTTTTAACTTACCCGTGTTGATATAAAAAACATGTGGTTCTGGCAGTATTTTGGCAGTATGAATGTAGGATGATGCCAAAGCAAGTAAGAGCAATGGCCACTGATGGAATGAAACGAAGCAAAAGCTGCAGGACAAACTGAATGAGCACCTGAACAAAGCACACACAGCAACACTAAATCAATGTCTGAACAGAGATAATTATTGAACTATGAACCAGCATGCTCTCTTCCAACTTACATTGATTATAAGCAGCTTCCAAATGTACAGTACAATTTGTCTTTTCTTGCCTAGCAGTAAAACCTCCTTAGAAGACCGCTATCATAGAATATCATCAAACATCAATACATATTTGGCACTTAAGTGTTACTGTCAAACCTTGAGTTTGTGAGGACGACATTGGTCAATAAAGCTTAAAGACTGAAAATCTGATCATATTTTTAATATTCTGTGATACCACTGTCATTGCAAAAAAATGGTTTGTTACAGTAACTATCCATTTAAGCAGAAGGCTAGCATAGTGCCTTCAGCAGGGTCCAAGATTTTTAAAGGTGACATTTGTAAGCAGTGTGAAAAAAAAAACAAAGGGAGGAAACCTGTTTGTTGACGTGCTGCTTATTCTTGTTTGTGATCATTCCCATGATACGTGGGTCCACTGGACTGCCCATCAGCCCAATGGCTAGCAAAGGCAGTGCAAGTAGCAGCAACCAGAGTAGGTGAGGTGGTCTGAGGGGTGGGGGGAGCAAAAGGGCCTGAGCCAGGAGGAAGGATAAAGCCACACACAGGTGGCAGCACAGCAAAAGGTAAAAACAGTTCCGCAGGGACAATGTGTGGTGCCGTGCCTGCAGAAAAACCAGATACAAACAGATCCAGTTTTATCAAAAAAAGGCTGGTAAAACTCCTTGCAGTCTTTTGCTGTCTTATTTGCACGTGCGCAGACACATGCATGCAAATCTAATGCATTTGTACATACCCTCTACATATACACATCCCCTAAACATCACCTCCCCTACTGACACAAAAATCATAAGCTACACTTCCCACCCCACACGTGTAAGCAGGCACACATGCATATTCTGTAGAATATGTGTAAAATATTTTCAGTGTTCTGTTTCTTCACATAAGAACAGGATTCTGCTGAAAAACCTACTGTTGTTAAACATAGAAAAATCAAGCACAGTGTTCTAATTTAGTTTTGATTGTTTCTCAGCTGAAAATGTCTTTCTCAAACATTGAAGAGAACTACTTAATATTTTAAAGGTAGGCATGTGCATTTAAAGTAATCTGCAACAAAGAACTTTGCCATTACTCCAAAAAGGTAAAGATAAATAAGTTTAGCTTATACTACCTCTGCAATGAGCTGCAGCAGAGATACATTGTCTTCCCTCTGATAAGACAGAGAACATGGCAGGCTTATCAGACGGGAAGCAAGCTCTGTGGGTGAAGGTTGCCAGTCATTCCAGGCTTCTGTTACTGCTGCCTTTCGTGCACACAGCTGAGGATACAGTGGCTCTATAGCTATACTGAAATACAATACTTCAAGACTGAGAAGGGTACTGATGCATTAACAAATTTATTCACACTCCCCAGAAAGGAGACCTCTATTGTATCATACATGCATGCACAAACACACACCCCATCTTTCTCCAACATGCTTTACTCATATACACTATTGTACCTAGCTGTTGCCTTCAATCCCATAATACCTGCAATCTGCTTGTAAGAAGACTGGTGTGTTGGCAATATTTAGAGAGCTGCCAATGCATAATACAACTTCCCCATTCTCCTGCATGATCTTGACCATCTCCTGTGTAGCTGTCAAGACAATAAAATAGAAGGACAAATCAGGGGTATTGTTGCCATAATGATGATGATGATGTGATTATGAACAAGTCTGAAAAAGAAGATTATGGAAAATCACTTGTCATGCTATCAATCTGTGAAAGTTTCTAGCAATTGACATGAACTAGACCTGCTTACCCTTAGGATCACCAACATGTAATCCAACATTACAGGAAAAGGACATACACATACAGGAAACTACTGCCTAACCTGGTGTGGTGCAGTCTGTGAAGAGATTTACCAGGAGTGGAACATTATCCACTTCCTTGAGATGTGGACGAATTTGATCTATACCTCTTGGTAGATGAGCCTTTTTATGATGAAAAAAAAGCACTTCGTTATTGCACTGTTGAGGGTATTAGACATAAACATGGAGACATGTTTGTATGGTAGCTTAGTTGAGGATTTATAATTTTTCCTTCACAATTTTGTACAAAAGTAAATAAAATCTAAATAAAAGGTACACACGCTTGCTCTCTCTTCTCCTCCATCCCCGACTGCTCTGAAACTGGTGAGTTGTTATGTAATGGGCCTAGGAAAAGCAAACTGAAAGATTATCTGATAAACACATTATTATTTTTCACGCACCCTATTATCCAAGGCACCAGTCAGGCTATCATCAGTGCCTTCTGTTACATAACTGGAAGTGTATCGACTGTCTGACTGACGGTCCAGTTCATCCTCACTTGATGAAAGATCTCCTGAGGATGACAAAGAAATGTCTTCCGATGATGACATCAGCTTGTGCTTTTCTCCAATTCTGTTGTCTTCCTCCCCATCATCTTTTGGACCCTTCTCCTTCTTCAGGAGGCAGGTTCCTTCCCTGTTCTCGGCATCACTATCCTCAGACTTGTCACTGGCATGGCGCACTCTGTGATCTACACTATTATCTGTCAAATGAAAAGCACCACTGTCTTCATTATCGTCCTCCTCAGCTGCTGCCTTAACGTTAAATTTTACTTGCACTTCGTCCATGGTGATGACACATGGTGCACTCTGACTTCGTGAGGCCATCATGTCTTCTGACATTCTCCTGTCCACGTTCTGCTGAAGGTCCATAGGATCTTGGGATGTTGTGTCTGCTGACCTTCGACTTTGAATGAAGGAGCCTGGCCCTGATCCCAGCCCCTCATTGAAAGATGTGTCATCGTTAAGGAGAGAAATGTGACAGTTCCACCCAGCTTCAAGGCCCATTTTTTCTGAGAATACCTGGTAATGTAAATAGACAATTTTTAAGAATATCTGTATCTGAGAAAAAAAGAGCTGAAAATGCAGAGAGACCCACAAAGAATGTGTGTGTGTGTGTGTGTGTGTGTGATGAAGAGTATGCGCAAGTGTGCAAGTATGTGTGTGAGAGAGTGTGCGTGTCTATGTGTGTTTTATATAAAACATGTGCAAGCGAGCAAGTATGTATAAAAGAAAGCAGGAGAGACAAGAGTATCTGTGCACAAGATCCTGCCATTAAGATCACCGATATGAACAAATATCTTTATTTGTTGGTTAGTAATAATAAGACAAAGAGTAAATGCTGAGACCTATTAGCTACTAGAGAACACAATAAACTATACAAACCCGACTTCGAAGTTCATTTTCCTTTGAAAAATGTACGAATCTGATGCACGCAGACTCCAGTTTTTCAATTAACTGCACAAAGTCCTGAGAAAAAAATTTCAAAAGTATACATATGGAACTTCATAATAATTCTAAAACATGCCCTGAGTTTATCAATATATTTCTTTTTACACCGAATAACTCTAATCTCATTATCTACAAGAATTCTTAAGAAAAAGTTTGCTAGCAAAAAATATTAATTCAAATTAGTTTGATTCAAAGTAGTTTATCCAAATTATTAATTATTAATTTATTTTATTAAATAATACTTCCAACCAACTCACAGTAATTAAATATGTGCAAGAAAAACATTTTGAAAATGATCAGACCTGTCGTGCTTGGTATTGCAGAGATGCCATTCCAATAAAGATCTGATTACGCTGACAATCATAATAGCCAGAAACATCATCCACCGAGCCCAAACTAACATCATCAATCAAGGAATCCATGGAGAAAGACTTGGCCAGCACAGTGGGAACATCTCCACTTAGTGTGTCAAGCTCCATGAACCTGGCACAAACAAGTTTTCATCAGATTTGCACTTGAAGTATTCATCTACTGCTTGTAGCACTACTTGTTATTACCATGCTGCACTTGCAGATAATTCCAGCTGATACTCATGAATTCTCATTTTTGCAAATAACAAATTACATGCATTTTCAAACTGCAAATTGCATGCGTTTATTTCAAACAGAATCCTGAAATCATGCTGTCTTTTACCTTTCCAAAAGACGATTGGGCATGCCAACAAGTTCTATATATTCTGCTTCGAGATGATTGGCAATGTTGTGTGATACTGGCTTGTAGGAGAATGCTGTACAGTAGGCTGCCATGCTATTTCGATGATAGAAATCCATAATACGCTTCCTGCAAAGCAAAAATCTACAGTAAAAATGTCAAAAACATAAACTAGAGAAATCTGCCTCCTTTTATAACGCATTTCTTTGTTCCCCCTTCCCTTTCTGTCAGTGCTTTACTGAATTATTAGCTGTCAATGTTTAGCTCATTATTGGCTAAATATGCTTTAGCAGGCTCTGATGGCCCTTTTGCTCCTGACAAGATATAGAATACAATTTGTTGCCCACCTGTCCAGTTCAGTGAGTGGGCAGAGGGTAGAACCATTCCAATAATCAGTGCAGTTGTCCAGAACAATGTCTGCTGTGCCTTGCGTAAGCAGTTGGTACATTCCTAGAATACAATACAACCATTTAGATTTTGATGAAAGCATAAAAGTCAGCCTTGCTTGCTTATACAGAAGACAGAAAATAATTAGAAGCAGCCATGAGGTTTAATTACAGACTGAGATTAATGACCTAAGTGCCTGTCTGGAGTTTTACAATAGAGCACTAAAGAAGCTCACCTGAGGCTTTATCACGGACTATAACAGATGAAAAATTTGGCATGGGGATCTTGTGGTAGAGGAAGGATTTAGCTCGCTGGGCCTTTTCTTTCTCCATCTCTTGTGCGGGCTGAGCAACATAAAGATTTCAAAATAGAAAAAATCCTTCCCCCAGTTTCCTCTGGTGAGCATATACATAATGAACCCATACAATTGTGTAAAAAGATATAGCTTGACACCATACTGTATCCTCAATTGCATCTGACTACAAACAAATAGAGATAAAACAAATGGTAAAACAGGCACAGAACATCTTGCAAGTTTCTTAGCTGCCAAGGTCCACCCATTTGGACCCAATAATAAGTATTCATTTAATGTCTCTAGCATTGTATTGCAAATTACACCAAATATTTTCTAAGTAAAATACAAGAAGCATTATTCCAAAATTACTAAACTACTTCTAAATCACTAATACTAACCACTTGTTTGTAGATTCCAAATGTTTTTTCATGGCTGAAGACTTCCAAGGCCTGATCAGTAAAACCAATCTGACGAGCTACCTCACACAGACATCTGGAATGTATACTGAGAACTGCATTCATCAGTGTTAGTTTTTTAAACTGGTGCTTAATTAATTAATTTATTTCATGTTGATGCTTACATCTGCTGACTAGTGAAGATGCTGTATGCTTCTAAAAATTTTTATTTGGTTTCTAAGCTACTTAGCAAATCATTCTTAGAGCTTTAATATGCAGTGATCTGAAAAAAAACAGGGAGAAAACAAAAGAAAACAGAAAAAAACTGTAGCATGTCTTGAAACTTTCTGTTGACTACAGCCAGTCTCCTTCTGCTGTGCTCACATCTGCTGACGAGACTGGTCTAAAAGATGCTGTTAAGGTTCTGCTTGATGAATCATGCTCAGGGGCCAGTTGCACAACACATTTCTAATTTTAAACACTTTTAGGCATTAAATCTTTTTAGATAATAAGTTTAAAATGCACACCACAATTTTAGAATTTTTAAAACTAAAACTGCTTTAAGTAAGATAAAGTTGTTCAAGTCTGATTTTCCGTCCTGTCAGTACAATTTTTTGTATGTTCTTGTGCAATGCATCTATATGGCAGACAAGAGATTTTGCTTCTTTAGAACAGTTTTAAGGTTTAGAAACATGTTGTGCAACTAGCCCCACAGCTTTAACATACAATAACTAGAATAGGGCATGGGGAAGAAAAAAAAACTTCAACATGACTTTTAACCTTCTGTTGACTACAGCCACAGTCTCCTCCTTCTGCTGTGCGACACAACCAACATGATCGCTGAACCGTGTATACCACTCTGCTGTAGCTTCATTGCAAGTGTTGAGAAGAATACACAGGCCCTGTTATGAATAAACAATTGTGCCAGCGCAGCCAAAGACAAGTTCAGTGCTCTGAATATATTCCTTCATAGGAGAACAGTCCTATGTCTTCTAACACCACAGTAAATATTATGAATTTTAAAATTATGCAGGAAACTGTGAGACTCAAATCTGCTAATTTTTTTAAGCCAAAGAATGTGTTTGTCAAAGATGTCCAAGCAATAAAGAAATTTCTGTTACATGGCTGACTAAATATAGGTTTTCATTGTTTTGAAGATCGTAATTTCTAACCATTTATTGATTTTTTCAATTTATTGTTCTTTAGCAGAAATAAATTTAAACAAGGCTTCTTTCTATGATATTTCCTTTTTTACATGCAGAGTTAATATTTCTAGCTTATGGACTGTAAAGATGATTAGTTATTAATTAGTCAACTACCTAAATGATTTCTTGAGAACTCACCAAAGGCTTCAAGGAATCAATATATTTTCTCCATCCAGGATCATCAAAGAAAACCCGAAAAGCATCCTGTTTTTAAAATAAACTGATAAATTCTTTTGCAAACCTTTTTCATTCTGTTTCTAAAATTTGATGATAACTATAAATGAAAAAACTCCCAAATGTTATTAAACTACTTAGCAAAAACCAAATATTCTAAAAATATAATTTTGAGAGTAAAATCACTTTCTTCGAGATTTACTAGCTCTTTAACCATCGAACATTGTCTCTCTCATAGTGATCTAGCACATGCCTGAGGCCATCAACATCATGTCATCTGGTACGTCTCGAAAAAAGAAAATTTACTCTTAAAATTATACTTCTTTGACTTTACCAGATGACATGACCATAGAAGAATAAAAATCAGGCAAAGGGAAGTACGAAAAACCCTCTGTGATAGTCAGAAGGTGATCTGGGAACACAAACGAAAAGACGATGGGTTTCAGATCCTTTTCAAATGTAGCCCCGCTTCTGTGGAACTCGCTTCCCCTCTCGACCAAGGAGTCTGATAGTCTTGCAACTTTTAAGAAAAAACTGAAGACCCACTTGTTTCAAATGGACTAGTTTTTTTTTTCATCTGCATTTTGTTGTTTGAACTTGATCATTTGACCTGCAGTCTGATGGCTGTTGGGATCACTGCGCATTGAGCATATCTCTGCGATGCGGAAACTAGCGCATTATAAAACGACATCATCATTATCATCATCATCATCTGCTGCACTGTCAAGATTGGTCCCAACACTGCCCTGGCATGGATGAGGTTGCTGAGGCATCAAAGGCAATCGATTCATCCTTTTCAAACTGCAGGAAAGCTGGATCAGCATGAATCTCAGAGACCCTTGCAGCAGCAGCTAGGGCCAGCAGGAAAACTGTCTTTTTCCATTGCCCTGTGAAACAGTGCTAAAGACTGAGAGAGGTTAGCTAGCAAGTAAAAAAAATCATGGTGCCAACCAGCATCTTATAGGCCCAGCTTTTGGGAAGTAGACAACAGCATTACTCTATATCCTTCAATGGTGAAGGGAGTCAGTTTTCTTTCATGGAACAGCCACAGAAAGAAACTGTCAGAATAGGAGGTAGGATATCTTCCAGGGTCAGACCCCGAGAACGTCGCCTGCTGAAGAAAATTTGCCCCTTGCCTCATACATACTGAGTGGAGGGCTTGCAACTGGTCACAATTCTGTCCACTGGAGGGAAGGCGTAAGCCAACATCCCGTCGCAATTCTGTCCTCTGGAGGTGTAAGGTATACGCCAAGATCCTGTCCCAGCAGGGAATGGAGAGGGCATCAACTGCTCATGTTTGAAGGCATTGGAGACACAAAACTGGGCAGCTTTGTGTTCCAGCAAGTCACAAAAAATTGATGTGTGGCTGAAAAAAGGTCAGAAACATCTGCTGAAAAAAGCAAGGGAAGTATAAACCACTGTGTTGGGGTACCCTGCGCTTTTCTGCTGAGCACATAAGCCAGGACATTCAGGCATCCTGGTATGTGACAAACCTTGAGTCAGATCTCATGTTCCTTGCCCCAACACCAACTGACAATGCACATTTTTTTTCAGCACAGACACTGAGTGTCGCACATGAAAAGAACAGAGGCTAGTGAAGACCAAAGTAACCAAAGAAAAACTGCAGTATTAGCCTTGTGTTTGTCTTCATAGCTGTTAAAGGGCAGTTGCTTACCTGATTAGCAGAAAGCTCAGCACGCCAGACATAGGCTAGCTGTCAGGAAGACAACTTTCGATGGCTAAAGAGCTAGTGTAACCCTTTATCTCCTATGGTCATATCATCTTGTATAGCCACATAAGAAACTGAACACGTCACATCAAAGTCAAACCTGTTAAAAATATGAATCAGCTTTTTTTTTTTTTTTACCTTAGCATCATGCGTTAGGTCAAGAACCTCCACACGGCTTACATATTCACTCTCTGGAAATGAAACTTCAGTATGCATGTTTTGTGGTAGAAACAAATAAAATACAGCTCAAAATGGTAAAGCACCTGTACATGTATCCACACACTTACCCACTTACAAAATGTCCAATGGATATAAAAAAATAATATCAGAAAACCAAACATAGGTTGTTTTTTTTTATAAGAACTAGTACATTAGACTTAGAGATAAATAATGATAATAAAATCATGTGATTTATATAGGGCAGAATCATGCTCATGAAGAAGCATGCTCACATATACAAAATATATAATAAATACAATATATAAATCATTATTCACAGAGTACACATGAAATAGGATGAGATATATATGCACAGATCATAACATGGCAAGAAGTATCAAACATAAAATTAAAACTGACAAAAATAAAAAAAAGAAACTTACTAGGAAATTTTCTGGGCTTTTTCCTTTTGCCTTCATGATGTTTAATGTTTGTTTCTAGCACAGTCAGTTCCGGAGTATCACCACTAGCCATCAGAAACTTGTTTTCCTCATGATCTACTTTGTGGCCTTCTTTAGGTGATGAGACGTGCACAAAGATTTTTTCTGCTGAGGGGTTGGACCATGACAGTAGACCTTTTTTATCAATGCAGCAAACAGACTGAAAAAAGAACAAGAGGTTCTTGTGGTCTCAAAAACAAGTGAAAAGAAAATGCTTTGAACAGAACATAGTTTTTGAATGCAGCCTCGTTTAAATTAGCAGCACTGAAAGTTAGTGTACTAATAATACTAAGAAACAAAAACAAATTTACTATATGAAAGGCTCATGAGGGGCTGTTATGAGGCAACAGACTGGCAGCTGTTCTTTGACAGCTGCTCTGATTACGATGAACTCACAGAAACTGTCACGGCCTACATCCAGTTCTGTGAAGATTGTGTTGTGAAACCGAAAACAATCAAACTGTTTGCAAACAATAAGCCATGGATTACCAAAGACCTGAAAGCTTGCCTTGTTGCCAAGAAGCATGCATTTATCCAGGGTGATACGGGACAGGTAAGAGATCGGAACAAAGAATTTCGGCAGAAGACAAGGCTGGCGAAGATCGAATATAAGAATAAGGTAGAAACGAAACTAAGGGAAGGGAACGCACGCGAGGCTTGGTTGGGACTAAACAAAATGATGGGTCGCACAACAAAAAAACAGGAGGTAGGATGTGAGGCTGCAGACCTTGCCAATGACTTAAACAAGTTTTATGCCAGGTTTGATATACAAGACTTTACTCGAGATTGTGAATTGATCTGTTCTTCCCTGTCACCATGTGATATCTTAGTGGACGAGAATGCCGTAACATCTTGCCTGTCCCGAATTAATCCCTTTAAAGCTCCTGGTCCAGACGGCCTAAAAGGACGTGTGCTCAGATCTTGCGCCCAGCAGCTGAGCCCAATGATCACACATTTGTTCCACCTGTTCCTGAACAGTCAGTTCTTCCCCAAGCTATGGAAGACCTCAACTATTATTCCAGTGCCAAAAAAGTCACATGCCAAAGAACTAAATGACTTCCGACCAGTGGCCTTGACCCCTATTCTTGCTAAGTGCATGGAGAGAGTTGTTTGCAACCAATTAGTCAATGCCATTGCTGATCAACTAGACCCCTACCAGTTTGCATACAAAGCGAAAAGAGGAGTGGATGATGCCTGTTTGACACTCTACAACCTGGTAGCAAACCATCTGGATGGCACTGGTACATACGTGCGTATCCTATTCATGGACTTTTCATCTGCTTTTAATACCATTCAGCCACACCTGCTCTTACAACGTCTCCTAGCACTAAACGTTAACTCAACCCTAGTGCTCTGGATGAGGGAGTTTCTCCGGGACCGGCCACAACGGGTCAGCATGGGAGGCAAAGTCTCGACCACTCTGATCATAAATACCGGAGCCCCACAGGGGTGTGTTTTGTCCCCAATACTGTTCTCTGTTTACACTAGTGAAGTCCGGACGGAATTCTCGAAATGTTTGCAGATGATATGGCATTGGTTGCTCGGCTCAAGGACGAGAAGTCACTTGCAAGCTATTTCCTCCAGGTTCAAAAATTACACTCATGGTTTGAAGAAAACTTTCTGGTGCTCAATGTCTTTAAAACTAAAGAAGTGGTCCTTGACAGAAGAAAACATCAACCTGCCCACACCCCTATAATTATTGATAATGAGACAATAGAACAGGTGCAAAGTTTTAGGTACCTCGGCACAGTGCTAGACAGCAAACTGTCCTTTCATGAAAACACCAGCATTGTTTCCAGGAAAGCACATCAGCGCCTGTTCCTGCTGAGGCAACTGAGGAATTTTGGTGTCAGTGGCCCTGTCCTTGAGTCAGTATATCGCAGTCTAATCGAAAGCATCTTAACATTCAATATGTCAGTGTGGTTTGGCGTTCTCTCTTTCAAAGATAAAGCTTGTTTAATGAGAGTGGTCAAGAGTGCCAGCAAGATCATTGGTTCTCCACAAAGACCTTTAGGTGATTTATACATCAAGGCTGTGAGGTTAAAGGCCGTCAGAATCATCACAGACCCCTCTCACCCACTACATCGCCACTTCCAAATGTTACCCTCTGGCCGCAGATGGAAGCAAGTGGTAGCCAGGAAGAGTGCCTTTGCCAAGTCATTCTTACCAACCGCAATAGCACTCCTGAACAGGACTAACAAATGTACCTAGCCTGAATGTCTGTGGGTGTGTGTGTGTAAGAGAGGAAGAAAATGTGCATCGGCTAACTGTCTTAGGTGTGCGAGGGCTAAGCATGAGTGTAACTGTATGAGTGTATGAGGTGTGATCGTAATTTGTTTTTTTTTTTTTTTTTTTTTTTTTCCAGTTTATTATGTATCCTTTTCTCCAGTTAATTGTGGGAGCTCCCAGCAACAAAGGAAAATTTCTATCTCTGTTGTGACCAGACATAGACAATAAAGATGTATTGTATTGTATTGTATTGTATGAATAGGCTTTTGCACTCTGATAACCTAACCTCTAGTTTTAAGACTGTAGACTGGCTTTTCACATGCTTTATTTCCTATTTTAGCTCCAATCTATAATTTTTTCACCGATTTCATTTTTAATCCGTCTTCTTGCACAGTGACACACCAACCAACCTTTGTAAGAACAAAGGAGGAGGAGGATGCAAAGCATGTTGCTTTTATAACATATGATCAGTCTTCTAATCACATTTACTTTCATCTCTTTGTGGGATATTTTAGACATGAAAATAGGAGGATGCTAATATACTTACTGTGATGCTTCCTAATACATGCAGAAGCCTGAAGTCTTGACAGGGTGAGCTTGAATGACCTTTAAAAACGGCCCAGAACCAGGACAGAACAGTGTGCCAGGCGATGTCTACCCGCGCCTCCTCCACAGAAATAGTGCTGAAACTACCTAAGCTGCTCACACTGCTTAAAGGATGCACCTAGAAAAAAGGAACTAAGATTAACATGTAAACACTGTTCTTATGCTTCAAATCTTTCTACACTGTCATGTTTAGATGAAAGCTTACTCAACAGTTAACAAATTTGTAAAAGTTCCTTTAGAGACAAACAGCAGGCAAAATTGGTGTTCATTCCAGATTCCAGAATTCTACAAAGGAGATAGATAATTTAGGAAAACACCCATACATGCATGCGTGTTCTCTCTCACACACACAAACACTATTATGATCATTATTAGAACATTACACAACTAAATATAAAACTTGATCAGACTAAAGACTGTTAACCTTTAGAGTTCTTGCCACTTGGAAGGCAGCTAAAATTCGAGCTTGTCCAAAAGAGTTGACCCCCAGCCATAAAAGGGGAAAGGTCAAAGGAAGAAGTGGTAGAATTGCTTGTACCTGTGCACAAGTTGGTAAAAGGACAAAATGTATAGCATTTTATTTTTTGATGAAACTTGACAATGCAATGGCAGGTTTTGGTTTTCATTTGTATATTATTAAAATCTAAAAAAAAAGTTGTCACACAGAACTGGTTACATATCAATAAATAATAATTACATATCCAGAAAGGGTAACTGACAGCATTTTTTAAAAAGTACAAAACTGACATGTTTTGATGTACCACTCACAGGTAGGATAAGCATCATTTCTGTCCAGTGTCCAGACGACAGCGGAAGATACAGATAGCGAAGACCTCCAGTAAGAAGCATCAGTACCTGTATTATATCAACATCACAAAACAGTTTTAAGCCCAAAAATAATTCACACACATTCTTCCCCACTGTTGAAAGGTTTTGTTATACCAGTGAAGATGAATCTTAACATTTTTATTTCATGGCTCTGTGGCACTGAAATTAGGGTATTCTTAGTTTTAAGACAAAACAGAACACAGTAATCTTATTGGTGAATTCTACATTAACCATGTTAGCAATATTGTTATCTCCTTAATGAAGTCATAAATCTGGCTTACATTTATACATTTCACATAATAACAGTGAAGAAATAAATACAAGTTTCCATAGAAGGTGAATATAAAAAATAACCACAGTGCAGAATCATGAATATGACTGATAGAAGTATAGATACTAAAAGAAAAGCGCTGCGGTAGGAAACATTAACTAAACCAGATCTTTCTCATTCAGGCTCAACATAGAGGATGCAGATTATTTTACCAGATATATAGGTACCACTCTCTGCATGATCCAGATAAACACTACTTTATGGCACTCATTTGTTAGCACAGTATGAGGTGGTTTGATCTTCTTGTCCAAAATCATCCTGCCATCACAGGAAAAAAGCTGTGTGAGCTCAGTGCATTGTGTGTATTACCAGTGAATACATTCCCCAAATCATAGCATATTATCAACATGGAGTAACTAAAATTATTGATACAAGAATATTTTTATTATAAATATTTGATGAAATAATAAATAGAAGAACACCTGAAATTACTAAACTTTCTCACGCTTAACAAAGAAACAGTCAAAACTAAACCATTCTAGCCTGGATTAAAGACCACATTTTAGATTTTAGGGTTTGTTTTGGCCTGAAATTCTTCCTTGATCACAGCAATGATTAGCAATGATCTGGATGTGAATTAAAATTAACACAACTTTAGAACGTGTAATTTTTTGAGAAACTGTTCAACTTGCAGTCTTCTCTTTCAGTTTGGATTGATGACATACTATGGTCATATGTGTCGCGTGTCAGACATTTTTTCTATGCCTGCATTTTTCTCAGCGCTTAGGATGCACCGTTAATAGAGAGGCAGCTTACAAAAGACAACAATTTCAAGGCTATTTTTATCTGGTGCGTGGGGGGAAGGTCGTGGGCTTTTTTCACTGACTGTAGCAAGGTTTGACGTCATGCCCTTGTTACGTCACCTGTCACCTGCTGGAGTGCTGAGCTTGCTGATTTCTTTAGCAGTAAGAGTTTGCTGTTCTTTGTCCCTCCCAGCCCTGTCCAGAGTTTTGGCGCAAAAAGCTTTCACGCACTTTAACGTGGCTTGGGTATGTTGGCAGATGGCGATTGGCTACAGACCCTGGGAGACATTGTAGCAAACTCCAGAGCGTAGCGTTCCTCAGGGCAGTTCTTACTAGATGCTGAGAGAAGCAGGTTGTGTAGAAAGCGGTGAGAGACCATCTAGGCAGAGTGCCGAGTGTCTGCCCAGCAGCCAGGAGTGACCATGCAAGCTAGGGGTACACTGGGAGGCTGGTACTGTTGGTGGATACAGTAGCCAGTAGTGACCACCGGGAGCTAGTGGAAAACCATGGGGCTGGTGTATGAGATTGGATGCAGTAACCGGTTGGTCACCACCGGGATCTGTGTGAGATCCAAGTGGATTTCCAGTGCTGCTCACGTAAGCAGGTGACTGTTGGACAATTCACAAGACGCATGGGTGAGTGCTTGATTTCTTATGGGTTTTCAAATAGTGTTTTTCATATACGTGGAGTTCCTGTTCAGCAGACGAGAGGCTGCGCATATATGCGTGTGTGTGCAAGTTTATGTTTGCTCTGTGCTAGAGTCAAAACTTTGTCTGCTAGTATAAGAGTGGGACTGTATTAGAGTATCCCATGTTTGTTGATTTAAGGATGTAATTGCCGGGTCGCGCATTTGGTGCCACCCTTTTGTTGATTGACTGCTGGAAAGGAGAGCTCAATAAAATTGTATTAGGTCATAGCAATAGGTGGGTTTGGAGGGGGAGAGTTTTTGTATGAGTGTGTTGAAGCCACCTAGTGACCGATGTTCTTTTGTTTTTCCCACAAGCTTGCTTGTTTGCTTGCGTGCTTGTTTGTTTCTTCATTCTTCGTATCTTCTTTAGTTTTGTCTTCATGTGATCTTCTGGTAGGACTTGTAGTTTGTCATCACATTTCTTCTGCCCCTGAGTGTGCGGAGTCTCGACTTTTCTACGTTTCGTCCATCCCTTTGTTTCTTCATTCCGTCACCGTCATCGTCCTGTCCTGCCTTGTGTGACGTGTGGTCAACAAAGCAGCTCAAACTGTGGACCAGCAGAGGGTCTCTGAGTACACCGGATGGGCAGTGAAGTGGTGGTCAGCACGAGGCCACAGAAACTGAAGGAGACAGTGTGAACAGAGTACTAAGTGTTTAGATGTAATGTTAGGCCTGGAGGCCTACGGGGTGAGAACTCTAACAGTACTGTGCCACAGTGTGTGCGGGTGTTTGTTTTTTATTATTATTATCCCCCTTGTTTAGGTCGTTTTTTGTGTGGGTGTTTTCTTTTACGTGTTTATGTGTCTATGTATTTTCCACGTTTATTTCATCTATGTGTAATTAAAGTTTTTAATTGTAATGTTCATTTTGTCTTTGTTGTGGTCTACGCTCCTTAGAGGTTCGTTAGGTACGTCATGTCCCACGTTTTCGCCGAGAGAGTGGGGGTGTGTTCGTGCCAGCTGTGTGAGCGGTTGCGAGCGTGCATCCGGCGAGGTTGGGGACAATCCACGACAATATGATTCTTTAAATTCTTACAAATGCTGCAAAAGCATGAAATGACATACTTTGTATCCTAACCTTGTATGGTAAGCAGTCATTAATAATAAAGTAAATGCATATTTCAACACCACTACTGATCAAATCACAAAGAAATTTCTGCAAATATGCAACAAACAAACAAACAAACAAAATGTGAAAGCAGATTATGTTTTGATCGAGTGCAGGATAGGAAAAAGATGCCCAATTTCAAACAATTGGGAAACCCTGCCATCATTTTCATTTTTAACAATATGCAAGAAACATTTATTACTACCTTAAGTTGTGGATGATGGGTGTCTCCAAAAGACAAAAGTCACTAGGAGTGAGTGGCATTCTGCCTCGTGGACCAGGTGTGGCATCAGGACTAATTGTCTCCATTTCTGGTGTGTAGGCTTCACCTCCTTCAAGTGTGCAGGGCTGGCCTTCTGTCTGCAACTGATAATAAAAAAAACCACAAGGTTTGAAAAAAAAACCCCAACCAATAAGTAAAAAGGATTACTGGCCCACTGAGTAGTGAGCTGTAAGGAGCTCACCATGTCTAAGGCATGACATGTAAAAGACAGGAGCTCAGCCATCTCCTTCTGCTGCCTTTACCCTCCCTGATAATTTACAGGATATTGTAAAGAAAATATTCCACAAGGTTTGGTTGTTTGGTTGAAGGGGTGAGGGGGGTTATAATCACACAACCTTGAAAGTAAATTTGTAGTCATTGCTTGAGTTGTGACTTTTATATAGAGTAGATAAAAAAAAAAACCTGTATCACTTATCCGTTTGACTTACAACAATGAAAAAGAAAATATGCACACAAAATAAATGCCCAATGATGCATTTCCATAGTCTTTTTATTCCCAATCCCAATCATCCTACTCCAAAAAAGGAAAAAAAAATACCTCTATCTCCTCACACCTGCCTGGAGCCTTATAACCTGGTCGTACTTTTATGACATCCCCACGCACAAGCAGTGGCTCTGGAAGGTTGACAAGCTGAGCATCTCGCTTAGTCCATTGAAGTGAAATACATGGTGATATAGAAGTGTTGTTATCGTTGTAACTTACTGCACTCCATTTGTGATTTTTCTGGCACTCTAGGGCATAACAATGATAAAAATATTATGAAAAAAAACTAAAAGCCCAAATCACCAAAGAAAAAAAATAATAATGGGGAATTATATAGCGCTTTTCCAATGATTTGCTCTAAGCAAATTACATAAATAGTATACAGATTGAATCATAACCATGCACTCATATTCGCCTATATAACAGACATGCTCACTTCTACAACAGACACCCGCTCATACACAAAGTAAATTACAGACACACATTATGCATGCTCATGGTCAGGACAAAGTCACAGTCAAGTTGCGTCTTACGTTTGACCTAAAGGTGATAAAACAAATCAGAATGACGAAGGCTGGTGGGTAGGTAATTTGTTCCAAGGTGATGGGGCTTGGTAGGAGAAAGACCTCTGTCCATACATCTTTGTCTTAGTGGGACTCATGGAAGCTTGGTGTAATGAAGTAATGACTGATAATTATCTACTGAACTGAAACTGGTGGGGGTGGCCTATACTCAAAGCATGAAAACACAAACAAGTTTTCCACATGCTTATGTGGATGTATGAGTTTGCTTGCGTACAATTTTGGCAGTTAAATTTTAACATGAACTAGAAAAGTCTGCTGACATAAGCAGACTGGTTCTGTTCTTTTCTAGCTTCTGGCATATGCCATGCTTATTACTTTGACATGTCATAGGTAATAATGCCAAATGCATGCAGGATTATAATAATTTAGATCTTTTTCAGTTGTTTTTTTTGTATCTTAGAAAAAGTTACTCACAGTGCCTTCTATAATAACATTCTATGATGTATGGCATTACAACAATATCTGCAAATTTTGAACTTTTAATTGTAATTTAGTTTTTCCCCTTTTATTTAAAGTTTTATATCTTTCTTTTTTTGTGGAACATGTGAATTTCATGGGCACACAGGTGATTCTGAATGTCACAGTCATATTCTGAATGAGTTAAATGTCTGCCAAAACATGCAGAAAGACATGAAAAATATGCATTGGTTGGTTAAAAAAACCAAAGAAAAGCGGGAACCTGAGATAGTATGGATAAGATTTTTAGTGAGTTGGAGGGCCTCTCTTTTCCACTTTGCAGTATTCCAGCAACATAGGGTCACATTGCCAAACACAGTCAGCAGCAGAATGAATGCTTCAATCACTATCCAAGTGCGATCACCAGAGCCACTTCTGTATAATGCAAAAATATAAACACTGATTTCAATAATAAAACTTCAACCTTAATGCACAAAATTTTCAGTCATGCAATTTCAGTTTTCTTCTGTAATTGCTAACAATACTGCCATTCTACACTTAAATACAAACATTTTACGCAGTCATAAAGGTACGGTACATTTCTCTTGAACAAAATCATTAAAAGGTTTATCAAATGTATTTAGATAGTTCCAGGTCACAACAGTTTGAACATAAATGAGCTGCAAACAAGCATGCATACACACTCACATATATACATGTATGCAAGCCCATATCTCTCTTTGGCTGTACTTTAAAAATAACAAAGAGCAAAGAAAGACCATTGTCAAATCTTCAGTGGTACCAAAACAACCACCAATGCTATAAAACTGATAATAATGATGATTATTCTTCCATATAGTTCAACCAAATCATGCACTTACCCTTCACTCTCAAATAAGAATACTGCTACCAAGAGCATACAGCTACCAGCAAGGACTGTCATGGCAGCTGGCCATGGATAAAGCTTGCCAACACAGAATTTCAGTGCTTCCACGTGGTGTTTCCATCCCTGTTCCATCTTTTCAAATTCAGCAACCAGCTCGGTGAGCTCTTTGTGCAGTTCCAACAACGCCTCTGAAGTGGTATATCCATTATGTCTCTTTTTTGTTTCTGTGGCTGCCTGAATAATTAGATAGTTTCTTTTTGCAATTTTATTATTTTAATAGTTGCTTTCATTATGCTTTTCGGTCGATGTGCAAGCATTTGTGATCCACAGGTAAAATAAAGGTTTATGTAGTTCTAAGTGCTGAGAAATCTGCGAGTGGGAAGACCATCTAATGAGCCTACGATCATACAACAAAGTTATTGTCATCATTTTAATGTGTGAAATAAATGTAAATGTTGAATAGTAATAAGGAAGAGAAAGAGAATGGTTACATTCCATTGGCATTTATCGCACATACAGACGCACCAAGAAAATGTATAATCAAATATGAACTGACAAAGCCCCCCACCCCCTCCAATGTAAGTAAGGGTTTTGTGGATACTCTACCTTACAATTCTGAGTGTGAATTCATTTTACTCTTTACAATATCAACCTGGAGCAAACGATATGTTCAACTACAGCGTGTGTGCTTGATTTCCATGCTTGTCTACTAGCGTTC